>OZ038482.1:16723568-16728568 GCA_964036315.1 Acanthosepion esculentum | reverse complement strand
TGTATAAAAGATTGAGAATCAGAATATTTGTTCAGGTCACTCATAATATAGCACAGTGATTGGCCTGCCCCATGGTGGGTGAGGATATTTTATCATTTCTCACCAGTGAATTTCATCCATGTAAAGGCCAGGATTTTTAAAACAAGTCATACCATCTACTCTGACTTTTTAAATTTTTTTTTGGCCCATTTGCTGGGTAGCATTAATATTCTTAGAAAAAGTTGGTAGTTGGACATTTTTCTCTCTCTCTCTCTAAACAAAGAAAAAAGACCCACTGCCCTGCCCTGCAAAAAAGAGAAGTCGTAGTGGTACCGTAGCATCCAACCGTATCCCAACCATGGCATGAAACATAACTCTCCCAGACTTACTTCGACCAAATGGCCTGATGACAATGAAATGAATCTTATGACCATAAATGGATGGCTCCACAATTTTGTTTTTCTTCATGTTTTCATGTGAATTTGACATTTCTTATATTTTGTCATCTCTACTATGAAATTTAACTTGTTATTACTAATTTTTGTACTAATTTTTGTACTAAGACAGTGTTAATTTATTCTCCAGTGTTGTAACACCTACACTGATTTTTTTTGTTTTTGGCCCACTTGACAGGTAGCATGAACATGCTTCGAAAAAGTTGGTAACGCTTTTTTTTTTTTCCCCTCTCTCTCTCTCTCTCTCCCTTGGTCATCCTTGTGCATCATTGAAGTTACCCCAGCCCCGAAGTGATTTCGTCTTTGTCTGGACCCCCACCCATCTCACTAACCCATCCAACCCATCGTATTTGGTTTCTGAAATTGAGACGTATGTATAGTTTGCCAAACTTTCACTAAATGACCTCTGATTTAAGCTTAGCAAGATTAATATGAAATTCCAATTGTAAGTAATAAGAAATCCTTTTTCTATGATGTTGATTGGAAATGGAAATGTATTTTTTATTTTTTTTTAGACATGTCAGCTTAATGTGTTAGTTTCAATTGCGTCTTGTTTTAATAGTGAGTAATCAGACTTATTCTAAGTTAAAACTTATATATATATATATATATATATATATATATATATATATATATATATATATATATATATATATACTGTTGGAATGTTGGTGACTAAACCGGATACCCCATTTTATGTGCTTGCAAGTGAGGCAGCTTGTTAGTAAGTCAGTAGGATGAAAAATAAGATCTAACAAAGGGCTGAAGAACTCTCCATGACTCAACAGCCAGCTAACTAGTGTCTAACTAGTGGTGGTGTCTCCTTAAACCACCGCGGAGAAGGAAACAGGAAACCCCTCCACTATTAATCCCAAGAAATATCATGGCAAACACACACAATATGAAACTTAATGGTGTGAAAGCGGTTAAGTCTCTATCGGAATTAACTCTTTGCCTGGAAAGAAGTGACGTCAGCAACAGGTGTCACTGGACCATTATCCATTTACTGCTCACAACAAACAAAAAATAACTCATGGGACATGGAACATTAGGACGTTGAACAACTGTGGGCAGTAAAAAAATGTAAAACAGGAGATGAGTAGGCTAATAGGTGTATGTGAAACTAGGTGGCCAAACAACAGAGATTTTTGTCAGTGACAATCACATGATTATTTATGCAGGCAGAAAGAAAAATGATAAAGGAGTAGGATTGATACTAGATCAGAAATTCAAGAAATGCATTCTGGGATACTACCAATTATCCAAAAGAATTCTGGTAGTCAAGCTGAAAGGAAAGCCTTTCAATGTAGCTATCAGAATAGTGTATGCACCGACAGCGCAAAGTAAGGAAGAAGAAATCAAATCTTTCTACTCCATGCTAGGCAATGCTAAGGCTCTTTGCAAATCACAAGAAGTCATCAAATGGGAGACCTGAATGCCAAAGTAGGCAAGGAGAGAGCAGAGGAGATAGCTGGCAAATTCAGACTAGGAACCTGCAACAAATGTGGGGAAAAATGGGTGCAATGTTGCACAGCCAATGACCAGGTAATAGCCAACACATTGGTTCCAAGAACATCTGAGATGATTACGGACATAGAGAAGTCCAGGAAGAGAAAATAAAAACCAAGTGGACTACATAATTATCAACAAAAGATTCAGGAATGCAATGGTTTACTGCAAAACCTACCCAAGTGCCAACTGCTGACATAGCCATCACCCTGTTATATACAAACTAAGAGTGAAACTATGGAAGCTGAAGAAGCCTAAGGCAGCACCCAAATTGCAATACAATAAACTCCTGAGTGACCCAAACCTGAAGGAAAAATATATGGACAGTGTGAAAAGAAGATATGATGGACAAATTGGAAATGGAAACTTGAAACAGGATGCCCTAAGAGAAGCTTTAGGGACATCAGCAAATGATATCATATCAAAGGAGAATAGACAAAGAAGAAAAAAATGAATGTATTACTGATGAGATTCTCAGCAGGATGCAAAGGAGACAGTAAACTATCCCAAGATATGGAACAGAATATAGAAAACTACAAAACGAAATAAGGACAAAATACAGGCAGGCTAAACAAAAAAATGTGCAGAAATAGAGAGATTTACAGACAAAGGAGATACACATAATCAAATAAGGGGATTAACAGGACAGAAGATGTGCTCATCAACAGGCTGCATAAAATTCAAGGATGGAATGTTCATATTAGAGAAAGAAAAAATTCTTTAGTGATGGAACGAATATATTGGAGAACTCTTCCATGATGAAAGAGAACAACCAGCAATACACACAACTACCAACAGCCCTGAAATTCTAAAAAACGAAGTACAAGCAGCAATGGGCAAATTGAACAGAAACAAGGTGGCAGGGCCAGACGGAATTGTAACAATAATGCTGACAGCCTTAGATGATTTTGGCCTAGACAAGATTATGGAAATAATAAATGAAATCTACAACAGTGGAGGTGTACTGGAAGATCTAAACAGATATATTTTCATAACACTGCTTAAGAAACCATGCACAAACGAATGTGAATTCCACCGAACAATCAGCCTAATGAGCCACGTAACAAAACTCATCAACCGTATTCTGATGAATAGAGCACACAGCAGAATCAGGCCAGAGATAGGACAAGAACAGTGCGGGTTTGTTAAAGACACCGGAACAAGGAATGTGATATTCACGCTCAGAATGTTATCAGAAAGAGAAATACAAATGCAGAAGGACGTGTACCTATGTTTTATAGACTACACAAAGGTGTTTGACAAAATATGCCACAAAGACCTGTTGGAACTGCTCAGCAACCTTGACATATTTGGAAAAGATATTAGAATCATCAAGAACCTCTATTGGCAACAAACCACCTGTATACAGATTTAAAATGAGTTCAGCAGATAATCAAAAATAGAAAGGGGCATAAGGTAAGGATGTGTCATCTCACCAGACTTATTCAACCTATACAGTGAGGAAATTATGAGAGAACTGGGAATCCTGCCAGAATTGGCTTCCACAATCTTAACAGCATAAGAGATGCAGATGACACAGTGCTGATAGCAGACACAGAAAGGAAACTACAAAACTGCCTACAGAAGGTAGAGAAGGAGAGCAAGAAGAAGGGGCTAAGCATAAACTGCAAGAAGACAGAATTCATGGTCATCAGTAAAAGGATGAGCCCAAAATGCTACTTACAGGTTGGGGACACTAAAATCAAGCAGGTGCTAAGATCTGAAGATGTATTGGGATGGCCAAAGATGCATTCTAAAAGCTAGGCAGAGTATTACAAGACAGGAGGGCTTTCATTGGTAACAAAGGAAAGAGTACTGAACTGCTACATGATATCTGTCCTTTATGGCAGCAAATGCAGGACAATCTTCTCAAAGATGAAGAAGAGATTCAAGGCAACAGAGGTATGGTTCTACAGAAGGATGCTAAGGATACTATGGACTGAACATTTGAGCAACAAGGTTTTGGAAAATATCCAAACAGAGAAAACTTATACTTAACATCAGAAAGAAGCAGCTGAAATTTCTGGGACACATAGTAAGAAAGGAAGGCTTGGAAAATCTGATACTCACAGGGCAAATAAAAGGAAAGAGGGACAAGGGAAAGCAATGTGTAACATAATTAATGTGCTTAATCAAGTGGATGGCAGAATGGTGACTGGGAGAAATAACAAAAAGACAAAACTTATTGAGAGCTACAAGGGACAGGAAGAAGTGGAGAGCCATGATCACCTACGTCCTGAAGGGACATGGCCCATAAAAGAAGAAAGAAAGAAGTCACTCCCTGTTTGAAATATTGGCAAAATACAGTGTTTTTAATCTGCAAACTAATCTTGTACTATACGAAACTGAGTTTAGTATGCTATTTAGTCAAACATCATAACTTTGTAGTCAAGGATTTTTTTTGTAAGTGTTCATATCTATTTAGTAAGTGGTAGTGATTATTTACAGATGTCCTGTATGAAAATATTTTGTTGCTCGTAGACAAATTGTTTCTTATATTTACTATGAATAGTAATAGAGACTGATGGATATTTTAGTATTTTAGAATAAAACATTGGCTTGAGAAATGAGCGTGGTTTAAATCATGAAAAAAAAATAATCTCAGAATGTCAGTATTTATCCCCGAATTTATTTGGTGAAGATGATCTAAAACTCTCGACTTGGAATGATTGCTTTTGCTGTTAAAACAAGATTGTTTGAAGCATTCTTAAGAGAAGAGCCACTCCTATCATTGGGTAATAGTCATTAAAAATACCCTTGGGGTGTTTCTGGTTTGGATGCAGTTCATTTAAAAGAAGGAAAAAGCAACAAATTAAAATGATTTTTAAGAGTTATTGATTATTTAGTCATAATGTCTGTTCAATACAATGGCTGAAAAATAGGGTTTAATCGATAAAATGGATGTTTCCAGATGAGGCTAATTAAACTTTTCATGGTGAATGGAAAGTTTCACAATTTGGATTAATTGCCATTTTTTGGTCACATAATAACTCAGCTACTTTGAAAAGGAATTCATGGTTCATTTAGAAAATAAACAATCTTTTTTTTACCAGAGGT
>OZ038482.1:16706068-16713568 GCA_964036315.1 Acanthosepion esculentum | reverse complement strand
GACGGTTCCGTATAGGATACAGGTTCGAATCCTGTCGGAGAACACATATTTTCAGGCCGGTAAATGTTGTTTAATGCTGTTTATTATTTACTTAAATATTTGTATCCATGAAAAGAATATATAAACATAAAAATGTCTTAAAAATATATATATATATATATATATATATATATATATATATATACAAATAATATCAATTGATAATTATTAGGTATAATTCCAAGGTGGCCATTAATCCAAAGAGAGCTCAATGTAAGAACAGAGCAATATAGTAATGAGTACAGATGATCCTTAAAAAGCCATTCGGTTATAATTTATTTCATGAATATACAAATATTCATCTCTTCAGTCAATTTATCCAGATGAAAGGAAAAGGGAGAGGAAAAAAAGAAAAAAGGAAAGGAAAAAATTTTTAATATTAAAAGAATTGAATTCTTCTTTCCTTTCTTTTCTTCCCTCTCTCCATCTCTCCCCCTTTTCTTTCCCTTTCTCTCTCCCCCACCCCAATTTTTTAAAACCTTATGTTGAAAGTTTTATTTTTCTTTCTTCCTCTTTTAATATTAACATTTTTTTCCTTTCCTTTTTTCTTTTTTCCATTTCTTTTCTAAACATAAAAATCAGATCATTTTTATATAAATAGCAATTATGAACAAGTAAATGTTACAATTAATCTTTTACTGGTATCTATTTTTAGGTAAATAAAATAAATAATATAAACATCAATTTGGCTAATTACTATTATTTGAATTTAATTTATTTGAATTTAATCATCTCATACCTTCTTTCATTAGAATGAATTCAGTCTATGTAATGTTCTTTTTTCCTTCCTTCTTTGATGATATTAATTTTTTTTTTTCTCATATGTTACAACAATTTTTACATTCTGCATATTTCCTTTTATCATGCTGTCGTTCTGGCAGCTTTCATTCATAGCATTTTTCAATCTTAATTATGAAATAAATACTTTATGAATTTTTTTCTAAATTTCCATAAGTTCTATTAATCTCCTCAATATCCAAAGGGCTAAAACGAACTGAATCACAAAGGAGGAGAAAAATATTAAATCAAATTAAAGACAACACTGAAATAACAAATAAATAAAATTTAAAAAAAAATGCTAAGCTGAGAACATTAGCATGGAATCAATATATAACTTGATATATGCATGGATCAGTTATAACAAGGTTGTTAAATTTAACACTGACCTTTTTTCATTCTTTATTGTACTTTTGAAATTTTAAATAGATATATAAACTAACAATAATAATAGATATGGAATATTTGATACATTCATTTTTGGTGCAGCCAGGGTACAAATGACATTGTTTATATAATATAAAATATTTTCCTCTAAACTGACAACATCTAGTTCTTGATAATGACTGAGATAGTTGAAAATACTTGAACAAAAACTTTGAACAGTTTATTCACAATTTGTTTTTGATATGCAATAACTTATTCAAAACTAATAAAAATTCAGTAGCAAAATTCAACAAACAGATGTCAACTGAAATTTTTAAAAACTATTTAATATATATATATATATATATATATATATATATATATAAATATTATCCTAACTACTAATTATATCACATCTACAATTGAAAAGAATGTATCTAAACTCAACTTAAAATTTGTTACAACTACAGATAAAACAATAAAAGACTTAGTCAGTACTAATCTAAACTGTAGTATTGGATGCAAATTAGATAGACAAGTATAAATAGAGAACAACTGGTGAACATAGGGAACATCTATACCTAGCAAATTGGGTTGCTATTCAGCACATGGAGAACTGTACTATGACTACTACTATGCAGAGAGATGTGCAGAACATAACAAAAACAATAAGTTAAAACTTGAAGGAGGAGTTTATTCCATTGCCTGTAATAATTGTCACAAGAAAATACATAGGAGAAACCTCGAGGAATCTAAATAAAAGATTATATGAACACAAAAGGGACATTTTACAAAATAATACATTAAATGTGTTGGTTGGTCACTGTAACAAGACTGACCACAACTTTGAAATAAAAATTCTACTCTAACCAAAGGAGAAAATAATTCACTGTGACATAAATGTCTTCAGAGTGGCTCAATCGCAAAGTCATCTACAATAAATTTGCACCCTGGCTCTTACAACATTTCTCCATTCCTGGTGGATCATCTCATATCACAGTGTGAAATGCCTACTTGCAAAAATGATGGAAAGAAAAAGTAAAAGACTCAAAATGAATTTGGCAAGATAAAAAAATTCTAAAATTCACAGCACCCCTCTATTGTATGCATGTGTAATCGTACCAACAAAACAAATTTAGTCCAATGAAGTCATGAAGGATGAAATGCATCACAAGTAAATTTTTTCCACTTTGTCATACAATTTCCACAATATATATATATATATATATATATATATATATATATATATATATATATATATATATATATATATGTATATATACATACATACATACATATATATATATATATATATATATATATATATATATATATATATATATATATATATATGCATACAGACTATATTTAAGCAACAAGAATTCATTTAAATTCATTAAAATTTTCTTCAATTCACCCAGCAAGGTCTCTCTGTTTAATTTTTTTTTATTGTACTTTGGCTATTTTTTAGTAAGTAGTTGTACATCTGTATACAATCAGAATTGTAGTCAAACTGTCTAAACTTCATGTTTTTGCTCAGTTTTTGTTTAAATGTTCTTGATTGTCTCAGTCATTATCAAGAACTGGATGTTGTCTGTATTATAGAAAAGAATTTGTTAGCTGTACCCTGGTATTTTTTGGAAAGCTACAATTCAAATTTATTTTAAATATACTATTTTGTAAGAGAAATTCTTGCACATATTGATCATCACATTGCAAACAACTAAAATACAATTATTAGTAGATAATGGCAAAATACTCTATAGTGCTCATTGCAAGGAAAGACTCAAAATACTTGAAGCTCTTATTATACAAAAGAAACAACCTACATTAAATAAAATATACAATATTGTATTTTAAAATATTTTGAAACATTTTATATACATTTAAAATAATAATAGATATAAAATATTTCATATATTCTTTTCTGTTGTAAATAAACTCTGAAAATCATTTTACTCATGAAATCACTTTTACAATGTAAATATATTAGAGTGTTTGGAAAGCAATTACATATTTCATTGTTATGAATTATGCGTCAACCAAGCAAGGTAGAAATAAGTTTCAATGGTAGGTAGAATGAGTTTATCATTACTTTTGTCCAACAGTATGTTGTTCATAGAATATTCCAGAGTTGAGCCCCACAGAAAATTATAACTTTAAAAAGCCAAATATTCACCATTTCTTACTGTATGATTCCTGAAAGGATAGTAGTACTAAAAATACATTTAAAAACATTTGTGCAGTGTATATAGATACTGTGAAGGCTTGTACATTTAAAAGGTTTAAAAATGGCAATTGTGACATATTGGTCAAGCCTCCATCTGCTGAAGATGGAATATAAAAGGTGTCAGCCATTACAAGCTACTGGAATATGGAAAGACCATCCCTGCAGAGGTTTTATTGACTGCAATACGATTGAATGTGCCCTGCTTTGGTAAACAGAAAAGAATTCTCCAGCAAGAAAATGCAAGGACACACCCTGAAAAACGAACCCAAGAAAAAATAAGATTATAATGATAGGTGACTCTTTCACATCCTCCATACTTACCAGATTTAGCACCTTCAGGTTTTCATTTATTTTGCTTGCTAGAAAATTAAAAATAGAAATTGAAAAATATCTGTCAAATTTTTTTAAATATGGAATTGAAAATTTACCTTCCAATTGAGCTGCACTCATTGAGAATGAAGGGGATTAATTTTTTTGAAACAATATTTAAATAAATTTGCTTTTATAGCAACTTTTGGTGATCAGTTTGATAAGGTCAAATTGGAAGCTGGTCTCAAAAATCACCTACGATCTGGTTTTAACTAGAGCAACGAATGTCTTCTTAATTTTAATAATGAAAAAGAAACTTCTCTCTATTGAACATCAGAGAGTCCCCTTTCTGCCTTCCATCAGCATGGCTGATGCTAACCTCTTGGAGAGTGACTCGTTGCTTCTTCTTAGGCTAACATTCTTTGCTCACATCAAGTGGAAAGCTTATATTGAATCAGCCAATAGATCTACTGCTAAGAAAGTTGGTTCACTATGTCATGCTAGACAATTTCTCTCTCCAAAATCTATCATATATATTTATAAGTCTACCATTTGTCCATGTTTTGAATAATGCAGCTACATATAGTCTGATGTTCCTGTTATATATTTAAAGATTTTTGAAGAAGAATCAGCAATATCATTGGTCCTAGCCTGGCATCTTAACTTCATTGACTTTCTGATTGGCAAAACATAGCTTCCTTGTGCCTTTTCTATAAATACCTTCATGGAAATTGTTCTGATGAACTTTCTGCTATGGTTTTCTTTAGTTTCTTGTAAATATTTTGTATTCATTTGTATATACTCATTGGGGTTAATTTTTAAAATTGTTATTTTATCCCCCTCCCCCCACAGACATTGAATTGTACATATGGGGACTAGTCAGTATTTTCATAGAGACAGTGAGGTATTATGGTGGTTGTAGTAAGAACGGTACGTATGAATGTGGTGTTTTGGTGTAAGGAATATTGTTCGTACGATTGGGTCAGTGTTTGCGGCTAGCTAAGTTATAGTTAAGACAGATGAAGACCGTCCTATTTTCCCCAATCCCCCCTTTGGCCTTGTGCCACATTTCTGTATTTGTATATACTCATTGCGTTCTTGCGTTGGAACCTTTCCTTCGCAAGTTAAAGGTGAATCTGGTTCTACACGGAATTTCCCTGCCTGGTGCTACCACATCGGCCAGGTATTCTGCCTATGCTGACGACGTTTTGGCTCTTGTGTCGAGCAGAGTCGAGATTGACAAAGTCAGCAAAGAAATCAGTTGTTATGAGATGGTGACAGGGGCTAATATCAACCATGATAAGTCTGTTGGCTTGTGGTTGGGTGTGTGGAAGGGAGTTTCTCTTCCCAGACCTTTCCACTAGATGGATGGGCTGGTCAAGATTCTCGGCGTCTGGTTCGGTCCTGATTTCCGGTTGGAAATGAATTGGTCGGAGGTGCGAGGGAAGGCCAAGATCACAATTAATTTGTGGTCTCGGAGGAATCTTTCCTTAAAGGGGAGGGCGGAAGTATGTGTTTCACACATCTACCTGATTCTCCTTTACTGACTCTCGGTGCTTCCACTTCCATGTGACACTTTGCTGGCATTCATGAGGCTCTTGTTCTCTTTCTTGTGGGGAGGCAAGGCTGCCAGAATCACTTGAGAGATCTGTTGCCTTCATCCTTCTGAAGGCAGTCTGGGCATGCCAAGCATTGAGATTCGTCAACATATGCTTCACATCAGCTTTCTAGATCGAATGTGCCACAAACCTGATGAGGTGGGCACCTTCTGCAAGGAAGATGCCCGTAAGAACTTCCCATCCCTGAGAAGTGTGCACTCGTGTGAGGAGGAGGCTCACCATTTACCCCGAGCTGATTGCTCCTTCTATCGCGAATGTCGTATTGCTTTGAAACACCTCTTATGGGTGTCGGATAGCTTTCCAAAGTCCAGGCGTTGTCTTGTAGGGCATTATATCAGGTGTTAGTCAGGGGGTCCGTTCATGATGAGTTGATTGACGAGCTCGGTCTTACAAAGCAGGAGGCTCGCTCAATATGGCCTTGGTTGCCTGGGTTGAAATGTCTCAATAACAATGAGGCATCACTCACCTGGCTGGTGATTCGTGGGGCCCTCTGGGTTGCCAAAAGACTTTGCTCAGCTGGCTTGGAGAAATCTTCAAAATGTCGACAGTGTGTTGGGGAGGTCGAGACCCTGGGTCACGCCTTCTTTCATTGCAGGTTGGTAATGCCGTTGTGCAAGTTTGTTGTAGGCCTCATGGTCCACATGTTGCAGGGAAAGTTCTTTGTCCTTGAGGCCTCTTTCGTTTGTAGCAATGTGGTACCACCGCTGTCGAAGGCTGAACAATATGTGTTCCACTGCTTTCTAGGTGTTATGAGAGTCGTGATTTGGATGACGCATCAGAAAGGATTCTATGGAGGTGAGAAGTTCACCTCTTCCCAACTGATCTTGTACTTTAAGCATCAGCTTAAAGTCAAGATTAGGACGGAAAGGTAGTAGCTCACTTCATCAGAATTCAGCAAGAGGTGGGTGCATCTTGCACGCTTGTGTCATGTGAAAGGGGCTGACCTTGAGTGGCACTTTGATGCCGGTTAGGCATCAGGATATTGCTCTTCCTGGGTTGAACTAGTGCAACCCATCCCGAAACTAGGCTAGGTTAGGTTTACTTTTGATGTTTTAGTTTCCTTTTTCAGTTAACTTAGCTAGGGTATGTATGCTCATTGGCCCCTTTTTTTTCTGTCCCTATTTTTCTTTAAGTTTAATTCCCCATCCCCTCCCTCGTTAGGTGGTTAGTGATGTCAGTTCGCAGGTAGGATAGAGGCACCTTTCGTTTCGCGTGAGTGTTTTCGTATTTGTTGTTGTGTTTGAATGAGTGCGTGTCAGTGTGTGCTTGGGATGAATGAATGTTTTATACTATTATAGTCCCACATTGATTTTGGCCAGTGAACTGGTATTTCTGCCACATTTAGTGATTGTGGGGGGGTTTATTACTAATATTATTTTTCTTTAGTTTCTTGTAAATATTTTGTATTCATATTGTAAATACTCATTGGGGTTAGTTTTTTAGAATTGTTATTTTATTCCCCCCCCCACAGACATTGAATTGTAAATATGGGGACTAGTTAGTATTTTCATAGAGACAGTGAGGTATTATGGTGGTTGTAGGAAGAAACGTACGTATGAATGTGTTGTTTTGGTGTAAGGAATATTGTTCGTACGATTGGGTCAGTGTTTGCGGCTAGCTAAATTATAGTTAAGACAGAAGAAGACCGTCCTTTCCCCAATCCCCCCTTCGGCCTTGTGCCACATTTCTGTGTATTTAACAGGATAAATATCACTTTCTGCTATGGTAACTAGACTTTATGAATTTAAGGACAGTACTAGATTGGCTGCAAGGGTGCAAGGGCTCATCATTTTCCATTTGAATTGGCTAGACGCAACCATAAGTTCTATGCTAACAGTTTCTTCTCTTACACTTTTCACTTGTGTAACTCACTTCTGGCTCCATGCTTCCCAGTCAGCCTTGATCTTGTAAAGTTTAAATACAATATCAATCATTATCTACTGTTTTCTTCATTCCTCTTAATAATGTTTTTTTTTTATTCTTTCACATTCGGTAACCTTTTTTGTCTCAGTGGCTTTACTGTCTTCCTTGAGGTGAAATGATTAATATATATATATATATATATATTATGAAATGGACAAAGTCCGACAGTTATTTTATCAACATAAAAATGTCTTAAAATGTATATATATATATATATATATATATATTTATATATGT
>OZ038482.1:16563568-16701068 GCA_964036315.1 Acanthosepion esculentum | reverse complement strand
ACACACACACACACACACACACACACACATATATATATATATATATATAAATATATCTTAAGATTATCTTATGTACAGATCATGTTGAAACACTGGTTCCTATACAATAATCAAAGTTAAACAATGGCAATCCTGGTCAGTACCAAGATGGGTGACTGCTTGGGAATATCAGGTGCTGTAAGCTTGGATGTGCAGGTGGTGTAATGGATAATGGGTCGGAATTGTTAATCGGAGAGCTGACTTTCAATTCCTGTTGGGTTTGTTATATTCACTTCCGTGCAAATACCTTTTGGAAAGGTATGAATCCACCTCTTCTCTCCCCAGCTATGGGTTAATTAGTAAAACTTGTATCACTAAATCATTATCATCTCCCCAAAAATAATTCTTACAATCTAAAAATATTTTCTGGCTTTAAATAACCTGCAAAGGTTGAAAAGCCCTAGAAAATGAATCTTCAAAAACAGACACGTATGCTCACACACACACACATACACATACATATAATTTGATTATAGTGGTGAAGGCTTTCTGCAGAACCAACCACACTTTTTGAAGGGCTGAATGCAGAGACATGGTGCACTACATGCCACAAGGTCCCCAAACAACCCTTCACAGGTTTTGAATTCAGAGTTGTCCTTCTCCTAGACCAGTTGCCATCCAAGGCTATAGAACTCAGTCTGTCCTGCTATTTACCCATAGCTGGAGGAAGAAGAAGAAGCAGATTAATACCTTTCCCAAGGGTATTAGCACATAAGTGAATGTAATGGATTTGACTGGAATTCAAACTCGATTTTGAGCAATGTCATCACTTGAGTCATCCTCAGATATTGGTAGCCTGGATGTAGCTTTTTAGTTGTGCTAGGGTCTTACATTCTTTTGCACAGATGTGGCAATGTTGGGCATCTTTTGCAGTAGTTGTTACATAAATGCTACATAATATGTAATGAATGACTTCTCTCTCTGTGTGGCATATTTTCTGAATTTCAAGCCCTTCCTTACTTAGATTGATTTGACCACATTCATTGCACATTAGATCAAGTTCTGTTGCAAAATTGTCAGGGAAATTAAAATCAAAAAACTTGTGAACATCTCTCTTAAATTTTTCATGAACAGCATAATTCTATTCTAAGTCCGTCTTACCAGTGTACACTGCTTTTCTCCAGGATGAATGAACTAGAGATAAGTTTTCCGAGTCATTTTGCATGATGTTGGCCCCCCCCACCTCAGTGTGTTCTTGATGCAATCTTTATACCACCATTTCAGTTTGTGCACTGGTGTCTATGACCAAAGCTTGGATTTCTCCTCTGACCTAGCTCTAACATCTGAGGGCAGAGAGAAATAGCTGGTCACATTTAATGCCTCAAAAACCAAACTTGTGACTTTCCACCATCACCAAACAGAACAAGAACGTTAACCAATCATGATGAACGGATGTTCCCCTTGGGAGGCCCCATATCTTGAGCGCCTGTGGGAACTTAGACTCAGTGCAGACTTTAACTGGAACTCTTACATATGATCCATTGCCTAAGATGCTGGAAAAGATGGTTGGATCTCTGTATCATTCCAGTAAGTACCTGACTCCTCTTGCTATCCTCCATCTTTACAAGAGTCAGATCAGGTTGGAAATGTAGTACAGTTGTCATATTTGGGCAGGTGCTGTCCAGTCCTCACTTTCCAGTCTCAATAAAGTCTACATCCTTGCTGGTGACAAATTATTTTCTACCCTGCAACACCTTCCGCACAGATGACATATTGCTATTTCCATGGAGAGTGTTCAGATGAAATACACTCCTTAGTTACACCAGTCCTAGCCTTCATGGCTAAGATCTGTCATGCCATGCAGATTGTATTCCCTTGCTGAGATGTAAGTTCCACTCAAACAGCTTCTTTTCATGAACTACTGCCATGTGGAACCAACTCCCAAGAGGATGCTTCTCTGATCACTACAATCTTAACCTGTTCAGGCCTACGGTTGAGATACTGAGTCAGGATCGATTACATTGCAGATCCTTCTTTGGATTTTGTAAAGAACCTCAAGATGAGCAGCAGGAAAACTAGACCAGATATGGCAACAGAATTGAAAGCACAGATTAATGGTAGATTTTAAATGTGCAAGATGGACTCTGATGGGTAAAACCTTCTTGTATGACACAGTAACCCTGCTTTCCTTGCAGTAGATGCCGCTATTGATTCAATGTAGATGTTCCACCTCAAGTCAGTTGAAAACGTGAGGCCAAGAAGGTGCAGTGTGTTGCTCTCCATGAGTGGTTAAATGAGAGCAGTTTAGTTTTGGAGATATTAAAATTTACGATCCATTTGTGGCCCCAGTTAACCCTTTTCAAGAGCAGTAGTCATACTAACTTTGTCAGCTCTGATGGATTTGTTATTGAGCCAGGTGTAAATGGTAGTGTTATCAGCATAAATGCCTACTTGGGAACTGAAGACATCAGTAAGATCATTGATGAAAAAGAGAAACAGCATAGAACCCAAGATAGAGTCTGGCGGGGGGGCATCCGCATTAGTGTGACAGGATCTGGAAGTGAGCCCATTCAAAACGACCTTTATCTCATGATTAGGAATGATTGGATTAAATCAAACAATCGTCCAGTAATACTGCAGCCCTGCAGTTTACATAGGATACCAGCATGCCAAACCCCGTCAAATGCCTTTGAGATATCTAGAGCCACAGCTTGAGCTTTGCCGTTATTATCAAGAGCTTGATATACATATTTAGTGATAGCTAATAACATATCAGCAGCAGACCTGGCAAAATGGAAGCTATAGTGTTATCAGAAAGTAAGATGTGAGAGGTAAGATGCTTAACCACTTTAGTATTGGTTAAAGCCTTGAATACTTTGCTGAAAAGTGGTAGGAGACTAATAAGTTGATAGAGTTTCAGAATGTTCTTCAGATTTCTTAAAAGCAGAAACTACAGAGGAGGACTTCCAACAAGCAGAAAAGCAGGGAACAGCAAGGCAATAGCTGTAGAGTTTGGAGAGAACTGGAGCCAGCTTGGGAGAACATTTCTTTAAGATGAAAGCTGGGATCCCATCACCTCCTACTGCTTTATGGGAGTCTAATTTAAAAAGAATTTTTGAGACCAATGACAGGGTTATGTGCATATCACATAGTAGAGCCTCTGTACTCCAAATGAGTCAAGTGTTGAGTTGGAAGAGAATTTCTGAGCAAAGCATTGAACCTTATCTGCTGTAGATGTCAGGCATTAAGGAATTACCGTTGTTCAGCACACTCTTGAAGAACCACCATTAATCTCTAGAACCAAACTTGCAATATGCTATACGTTGTTTCATTATATCAACAAACAATAACTTCACTCCTTTCAGAACACGTCATTATTTATAAGTACTATGCCTGTTATTAAATACATAAAATAGAATTTATGAAGTTGAATACTAGACATCAATTCTTAATTTGGCAATTGCCTAAAAGACACTACAGTTGCTCATGTTTAAAAGGTCAAACAGATACTCCATAGCTTAATCAAACAGTATAATTTTCTATTACTTTTCTGTGATAATTTTTGACGCTGATGTAATAGTTATTTTTAATAATTAATTGTTAGAAATTGTTACATCAGAAAAGTGACATTTTTATTGAATAAATTAAGTCATGTAATCATGTTTAGAGACATATTTTTCTTGGAATTTCAAAAGTTTTATAAGAATGTAGCCTTGATATTCTCAAAAAACTGATTCAGAACTTGACATTTTCATTATCTTGTCTTTCAGAAATATTTCTTTTTCAAAGTTTAAACTATTATCTTGTTTATGATGGAAGACACAACCATTATCTCTGATGTTGACAGGCATTTTGTCTCAGACACACATTTCATATAATAAAGCCTGTAGCTATGTTCAAACAATGAAAGCCTGTTAGTCTTTTAGGGTCTGTTAACAAAACTTAGTAATTTATCTTTGCTTGAAACCATCTTGTTTGGCTTTTATCCTACTCTTTTCATTCTGTCAATAGATGTGGTGGGATCTCAATTTTGAGAGACACTTTTTCTGATTACTGCTTCAGTTTTTAATCACAGAGCTTCTATATTTCTCTTAAATTGGAGTGGTTAATGATCAGTCTATTTGTCTTTCAATGGCTTAGTACTTGTTAAGGTTTGTCATTCTTATCAAGAGTAGCAGTGTTAGTATTACTGACAGTACCCTCCACCAATGTTCACTGACATGTGTTCCGTGAAGGTGGTGTAAAATCTAAATACATTGTTTTATCATGTAATGCTGTCTACATCTGACTACCATCCTGAATTCCAGTGGCAGTTAATTTAAATGGTTTACTCCTGAGGGCATGGTGGAATAGTGGATAGTGGCTCAGATTGTGGAATCAGAGAGCCAAGTTCAAATTTCAGTCGAATCCATTACATTCACTTATGTGCTAATGCCTTTCGGAAAGGTATGAATCCTCTTCTTCTCCCTCCGGCTATGAGTAAATAGCAGGACAGACCGGATTCTATAGCCTTGGATGGCAACTGGTCTACTGCAGAAAAAAATGGCAACCTACTGCAGGAAAAAATCTGTCTCGTCAGTCATGTATCGAAAGATACTTGATCACCTAAGCATGTATCATGTATAGCATATAATTGACAGACTCCTGGTTTCTTTAGAGTGTTCCTTCTCAAAGATGGTCTGCCTTCCACATGGCTATGAAGTTCAATCTACCCCTGATTGCAACAAGGTTGTATTAGACTACAGATTACCTCTAGCAGGATTCAAACAAAATGATATTATCTATATTGATATGCACTTTGCAGGATGCTGCTGGTATGCAAAACAAGAACTTACTAGTTATCTGCTGCTCTGGACACTTAGCCACAGTACAAGATAGGGGGTCACCAAACAACCACCTAGATTGACCAACTATGTAATGACATAGCCTAATGACTTTCCGACTTTGCTGCAGAAACATGATGGTTGGTATTATAGACTCATGAATGTCCAAGCTAAGCTTGACTGAATAATATAATAATCAGTGTTCTGACATCTTTCTAAAATGTCAACTTATTTATGTTAGAGAAGCACTTGCAAATTTTTCATATTAAAATCCAAGGAGAAGTCAGGTTTTGTCATTTATATATCAGGAATTCTTTAAGTATTTGATTATATTTTGAATAAAAGCCATACGAAAACCTTCAGGACAGAATTCACTGCATTGGTTGGGGTTGGTCCTTTCATCCTAGTGATTGTCATTATGATGGATTTATTTAGGGTAACTGTCTTCTTTCCAATTAATGAGAAGAATCCTTGGCATGAATGCAGATAGCTAGCTAGATAGGCAGATCAATAGATAGATAGATAGATAGATAGATAGATATTAACAGACTGAGATAGATATTAACACAGATAGATAGATAGATAGATAGATATTAACAGACTGAGATAGATATTAATAGAGATAGATAGATAGATATGAACAGACTGAGATAGATATTAACAGAGATAGATAGATAGATAGATAGATATGAACAGACTGAGATAGATATTAACAGAGATAGATATTAACAGAGATAGATAGATAGATATTAACAGAGATAGATAGATAGATAGATAGATAGATAGGTAGATATGAACAGACTGAGATAGATATTAACAGAGATAGATAGATAGATAGATATTAACAAACTGAGATAGATATTAACAGAGATAGATAGATAGATAGGTAGATAGATAGATATGGTCCAGTGCCCCTGCTATTTATATTGATCCCCTTGATAAAATTTAAAGAAGAATCAGCAGTATTATTGGTCCTGATCTGGCAGCTCAGCTTCAGTCACTTTCCCACTCCTGAAAGGTTGAATCTCTGTGTCTTTTCTATAAATACTTCCATGGTAATTTTTTTGAATAAGCTCTACGCTACTGTACATAGACTTTTAGAATTAAGTGCAGTACTAGACTGGTGTCGAGATCTCATCCAATTACAGTTGAGCTGGATAAATGTAGCTGTAAATTCTATGATAACAGTTTTTTTCTTGTACTGCTTACTTGTGGAACTCCCTTCCAGCTCCATGCTTTCCAGTCAACTTTAATCTGCAAAAATTTAAATGCAATGTCAATCAGTATCTACTTTTCTCCTGATTACTCTTTCTTCATCTCACCTATTATTAATGTTTCTTTTCCTAATTCTTCCACACCTTGTAACCCCTTGTGCCTTAGTGGCTATACTGTCTCATATGGGGTGAAACTGATTAAAAAAACTGAACAGACTTGGGATAAATATAATTGGATAAAACTGTTCTCCAAGATTTTAGTATTGGGCTAAATGATACCTGTAGCAGGAAGGGATCCATCATTTGCATGCAGAGAAGTTGAGCAATGCCTTTTTTTTAAGCATTTTACCCCAAGCAAGGCGGAAGTTACAGAGGATTGAGAACAAGAGTAAAAAGGTGTGACTGAGGAAAGTGTGAAGAGAAAGACTGGGAACAAGATCAAAGCATTAGAAAATGTCAATTGAGATTACACTTGAGTATTTTGTAGATTATAGTCATCAGGGAAGAAAGCAAGCGGAAGGGAGTTTCACAGATGGGAAGTGTGAGAGAAGAAACTGTTTGAGTTGAAGAGACATTTACATTTAACTTTTTCAACAGTGAAAGGGTGGGACTGAGATGCCAACCTAGTAACTCGTTTAAATTTGTGCAGTCTGGGAACCAGTGAAAGTAGATCAATGGAACAGTTGCCATGAAAATACTTGTAGAATAAACAGAGGGAAGCCACAGCACTTCTCTGAGTAAGTGACTGTAGACGAGATGCCAGATCAGGATGTATCAGATTGCATATCCGTCTCTGGATTTTGTTGAGGACCTCAAGATGTAGAGCGGGGGGAACCAGACCATATATGGCAGCAGTATTCCACGCAAGGGCGGATGGTTGATTTATAGATGTGAAGGACGGACTCAGGTGAGAAAAACTTTCTGGCACAACACAGAGAACCAACTTTCCTTGTGGTTGATGAAGCTATTGATGCAATGTAGCTGTTCCACCTCACCTCAGCAGACAGCATGGGACCAAACAGGTTCAGTGAGGTGCTCTCGTGGAGTTGGCCATTCTGATGGGAAGCAGCTTTCCTAAGGCATTAACAGAAATTGAAAATTTACCATTTCTGTTGGAATTTGAACTTGGTGGGTTGATTCACTTTTCTGACTTGTACCTTTGAATTTGTTTATTTTGCATTAATTTATTTTCCAATTTATATATGATAAAGACAATGGCAGATAATTAATGTTAGTTAAATATTAGAAATTACTTCAATATCTGTCTATATTTCTGTGATTAGGTATTGTAACTATTTATACTATTTACATTGTTCAGAATATTATTCTCATCTTTATTGCTACATTCACAACATTTCAGGCATTGTATGCTCCGGCCTTCTTCAGGTGATATTTCTTGGAATTTTGGGGTAGATTGTTCTAATTCCACATGCCATGCCTTTGGATATCTCAGTTTCAGTTAATTCCCCTTAGTAACTCTACACTCCAAGTTTTGTTTTGTGGTCAGGCATTGAACTCCCAAATCTTTGGGTCAAGTCACATTTAGAATCACACAATCAATGGTTTTATGCACTGGGCCATGTGTACAATGACGTAAATATGGTAATAAAGACGAGGAAAAACGTCCAAAAAATGCAAATAGTGTAAAAAGAAAGCGCTTGCCTTGAAATTTTATTAGATGACGTATGGAAAATTGTTATTAATTTTTGACAAGTATTTCTTAAGATTAATTTGAAAATTATGGTAATATTACACCCTTGTGCAAATTAATTGAAACAACTGCTTTAGTTTCCTTTCTTTCACCATACGGTCAGTTTTAGACCCACTGGAATGACAGGGTGTAATCGATTTCTATTTTTTCTCAGGTTATGCAATTTGTGGTGGTGTGCAGTAATATGAATCTATGATGAAATTTGTTTGGCATTGAAAAATATTGCATCATCCATGATTGCATCAGACTTTTATCACGGCCAGACACTATTGTCTTGACTGTCGATTAGTTGTCCTATGGTCATTGTCTGCGATGGATGCTACTCTAAGGAAGCATACAAAAATTGTAACACTGCAAGAACACACTGGCAAGCCTTACTAGTGAGCAAGTCAAAGTACTATAAACTGGCTCGGAAACTCTCCTGATTTTAATCCAACCAAGAATCTGTGGTCAATCTGCAAGGAACAACTTTGTGGAATGAATATATGAAGTACTAACAAGTGCATTGGGTCATATTTCATTGGAAAAATATGAAAAAAATATATAATGACAGAATTATTTGTTTTGTTTCAATTAATTTTCATAAGGGTTTATGTACTAAGCTTATCTCACATTAGACACAATGTTGTATGAGGAAGTATAGGTCTAGGTAGATTCTGTTTTGCCAGTCAGTCATGTGAAGTGTTCTTGCTTTGAAAATTGATATTTAAAGTCATTGCTGTTATCTGTGCTTGAACACTAGACACTGATGCCAACTGAAAATACAGAAAATTTTCTGCATTTGCTTGCAATATGAATTCAAACCATTGTACCAACTCCCCTTCTTGTTATCTAATTCATGTTTGCTGACTATTTTCCAGACAGACCTAACCTCTCAGCATCAAGTTTCAACAATACACCTCTACATTCATCAACAAGGATGACAGTTAAGAATTTAGATTTCATGTATTTTTCGACAAATTTACTTATAGGATGTAGTTTCTTAACTTTCTAGTATTTTGTCAGTTTTATGAAATTTCTCAGTTGGAAGAATTTTCTTTGCCAGCATTTCCTTCATTCCAATGTCACTATCCAATGTCCCTATCCAATGTTCTCTATCCAATGTCTCCATCCAGCTTTCCCTATTTAATATCTCTATCCAATGTTCTCTATCTAATGTCTCTATCCAATCTTCCTTATTCAATGTCGCTAACAAATGTCTCTATCCAATATTCCCTATTCAATGTCTCTATCAAATGTTCCCAATTCAATTTCTCTATCCAATGTCTATATCCAATATCCCCTATTCAATGTATCTACCCAATGTTCTCTATCAATGTCTCTATCCAATGTTCCCTATTCAATGTCTCTATCAAATGTTCCCTATCCAATGTCTCTATCATTTATTCCCTATTGAATGTCTCTATCCAATGTTCCTTATTCAATGTCGCTATCCAATGTCTCTATCCAATGTTTCTATCCAATGTTCCCTATTCAATGTCTCTATCAAATGTTCCCTATCCAATGTCTCTATCATTTATTCCCTATTGAATGTCTCTATCCAATGTTCCTTATTCAATGTCGCTATCCAATGTCTCTATCCAATGTTCCCTATCCAATGTCTCTATCCAATGTTCCCTATCCAATGTCTCTAACCAATGTTCCCTATTCAGTATCTTTATCCAATGTTTTATATCCAATGCCTTTATCCAATGTTCCCTAATCAATGTCTCTATCCAATGTTCATTATTCAATGTCTCTATCCAAAGTTCTCTATCAAACGTCTCTATTCAATGTTTCTATCCAATGTCTCCATCCTATATTCCCTATTTAATGTTTCTATCCACTGTTCCCTATTCAATGTCTCTATCTATTGTTCTTATTTCAATGTTGCTATCCAATGTCTCTATCCAATGTTCCCTATCCAATGTTTCCTATCCAATGCCTTTATCCAATGTTCCCTATTCAATGTCTCTATCCAATGTTCCTTATTCAATGTCTCTATGCAATGTCTCTATCCAATGTCTCTATCCAAAGTACTCTATCAAATGTTCCCTATTCAATGTCTCTATCCAAAGTTCTCTATTGAATGTCTCTATTCAATGTCTCTATCTAATGTTCCCTATTCAATGTTCTATCCAGTTTTCCATATTCAATGTTTCTATCAAATGTCTCTATCCAATGTCTCTATCCAATGTTCCCTATCCAATGTCTCTATCAAATGTTCCCTATTCAATGCCTCTATCCAATGTTCCCTATTCAGTGTCTGTACCCAATGTTCTCTTTCCAATATCTCTATTTAAATTTTTCTTAACCAATGTCTCTATCCAATGTCTCTATCCAATGTTCCCTATTCAATGTCTCTATCCAATATTCCCTATTCAGTATCCTTATCCAATGTTCTCTATCCAATGTTCCCTATTCCATGTTTCTATTCAATGTTCCCTATTCAATGTCCCTATCCAATGTTCCCTATCCAATGTTCCCTATTCAGTGTCCCTATTCAATATTCCCTATCTAAGTTCCCTATTCAGTGTCTCTATCCAATGTGCTCTATCCAATGCCTCTATCCAATGTTCCCTATTCAATAATTCTATCCAATGTTTCTATCCAACATTCTCTATCCAAGTTCCCTATTCTATATCTCTATCCAATATTCCCTATCCAATGTCCGTATCTAACGTTCCTTATTCAATGTCTCTGTCCAATGTTTCCAATTCAGTGTCTCTATCCAATGATCCTTATTCTATGTCTCTATCCAATGTCTCTATGTTTCTTATTCAATGTCTCTATCCAATGTTTTCTCTCCAATGTCTCTATCCAATGTTTTCTCTCCAATGTCTTTATCCAATGTTTCTTCGATATACAGTGTGCCTGTATAACCCAAGGCAAAATAATCCCAATTCAGTACACTTTTACCATGACATTTAACTATCATCTAATAAAGATTCAAGATAATGTTACTACAGCTTTTTTAAAGATTCACCCACATTCAAGATCATATTGTTCAAAACTCTACACTACTGTTAATTATGAACTGCATATTCTTTTTAATGTCTGTTTAGTATGTGTCTTGTCAGTTCACCATATTGGTCCTGCATTCAGAGTTGTCTTTTTTCTATACTAGTTACCAAAAACAGTTAGAGAGTTCAGTCTGCCTTGTTATTTAATCCATAACTAGGGGAAGTAGTAGATTCATACCGTCCTCAAGGATATTTGTGTATAAGTGAATGTAATGAAATTTGCTGCAATTTGTCCTTGGCTTGCCAATTTCTCTTTCTGTGCTGCCAAATATCACTACTTAAACATCCTACTGCCACCTTTACCACTATTATATATAAGAAACTCTATCCAATGTTCTCTATCCGATGTTCTCTATCCAATATCTCTATCCAATGTTCCCTGTTCAATGTCTCTATCCAATGTTCCTTATTTAGTATCTCTATCCAATGTTCCCTATTAAATATCTTTATCCAATATTCCCTATTCAGTGTCTGTACCCAATGTTCTCTATCCAATATTCCCTATTCAGTATCCTTATCCAATGTTCTCTATCCAATGTCTCTATCCAATATCTCTACGCAATGTTCCCTATTCCATGTCTCTATGCAATGTTCCCTATCCAATGCCTCTATGCAATGTTCCCTATCCATTGCCTCTATCCAATGTTCCCTTATGTAACCTTATGATGCCAAGTGATTGTAGAAATATTACAGATGATTTTAAATGACTCAATTTGATCCTTTTGCCAGTTGAACGACTCTCCTTGTTCAATCAGCAGAGTGTTTGCCATAGAAAAACAAGCCTCCTAAGAAGAGAAAATATTCCTGTTTGAGTTTCACCAAAAGCTTATTCTGTATTTCTGACCCACACTATTTAATGATGTCTGTAGACTGACAGTCTGAACAGTTACAATAAAACAACAACAACCACCAATAAGAAATGCCAGTGAAAATGTAATAAATGAGTTTTCTTATTTCCTGAACTATGTACATGGTATGTACATCTGAGAAGAGATAATGGAGCAGAAGTTGAATGGCAGAACTTAGAAATTGAAGCCTGGAAAACAGAATTTGTGCAAAGAAAGAAATGTCTCTTTGCCACAAATTTAGGTTTAAAGTAGATTATTTTAATGCTATGTTCATGCGTGCCTTTTTAGATTATTGCAGAAAATTCTTACTACTTTTTCCGTCCTGTTCATTTACTTCCATTCAAGCTCAGAATTCATTTGCTGATATTTTACTCCTGATTTAATGCTTTCTATAATTCCCATTCACAATTCTCCTACTTATTCATGCCTCTACCTGTACAAGATCTGCTTACTTACGCTTTATACTGGGGGACAATGGTCAGTGGTTACAGTAAGGGTAGTGTTATTCAGAACTTTTCATTAAAAAAAAAAAAATAGGAAAACATTTCTAATTCCCCACCAAATATTTTCAATAAAACTCTTGAAAAACCCCTGATACCCATAAAAATATATGTGAATTTGCTTGTTTGAATTTTCTTTTAATAATGTGACATTTTGAAAGTCAATGTTCTGCAATATGGTGGAGGCTGGTGACCCTAAATTTTAACAAGGGGTTGTCAGGGAACCAAGATTAACATTTAGTGCAGTCATTGCCAAACTTTTCTTCTCTGGAATTAAAATTTGCTTGTGATTCATCAAATCTTATGTAATAAAAATACATTTAAAAATAAAACACAGAGAGAGGGTTAAACATAAAAGAATGCACAAATGGCTATTTAGAAAACTGTGTGCAAGATTCTTGACAAATGTTATTTATCTGTCTATATTTCTGAGATGAGGTATTATGTACACTATTTACATTATTCGGACTATTGTCCTCATCTTTGTTGCCATATTTATTACAATGTTTTGGCTGTTGTACGCTCCGGCCTTCCTTACGTGGTTGGAATGTCGAACTGAACCCTTTATTTTGCTTGCTGGGGTAGACTGTTCTAGTTCCAGTGGATGTCAGTTATCAGTTATCTCCTGTTAATTCACCTCTCCAAGTTCTCCACTGCTTTAGCCAGCTATTGAACTCAAAACTCTTTGGGTCCTGTCACTGGATCTAAGCTATGCCTTTATCCACTCTGTCATGTGTCCTTAAGAACATCTGTGTATGAATTTCTGGGACTTGTAAGGAGATAACTGATAACTGTCACACACTCTTTGGGTCTTGTCTTTGGCATTAGTTCTATTCTTCTCAAGACCAGCTGCAAGAATTGTGTTTACATTTTAGAGTTCTCTTTATAGCAAAAAAATTAATTAATATCATTTGGCATTAAAATTATAAAAGTGAAAAAAAAAATCATTCCATAAAGAAGTTTTTTTCATAATTAGTGAGGATGGAATTTAATTTTGCTTTTGGTTTTTCTTGATGAATTTAATATTTTTTTCAATAATCCTATTACAAAAACAAGACAAGATTGCTTACAGATAAAATAACACACGCAATTTGGTTGCATTTTTCATAGGCCTTCTTTAACAATAATATTTTGAGGATACAATAGGACGAAGATCAGCAAGTCCCACCAACTCCAACCATATAATGCAATAATACAATAGTTGTAGCAGTATTTACATTATTTACATGTGGACTACATCCTTATGTAAATTAATTGAAAAAAACAAAACAAATAATTTAATTATTATTTTCTTTTTTTCATTTTTTTTCATATATCCATTCCATGAAATCATTCCTTGACCATAGATTCTCAATTGGAATTTTATCTGGAGAGTTTCCAGGCCAGTGGTTGTGGCCTTGTTAGGGCCAGAAATAAAGACACAAGAGAGGAATTGAGTTCAGCTAATATATTAACAGAAACAGTAATATGAACATATAGAAACAAGAGTGTTACAGCAAGAATGTTCAGTCCGACTGTCAGAGCTAACTGCTGGCATCTTCCCTCTCCAAAAAACAGTACCTGATCCTATTTATAGCTGGGAGAGTCCGTACATGCATGGCTAAATTACCATAACACCAGTCTATAGTACTTTGATTTGCTCACTGGTAACACTTGCCAGTGTGTTCATGCAGCATTACAATTTTTGCACACTTCCTTGGAGTAACATCCATTGCAGACAATTGCCATAGGACAAATAATCGACAGTCAAGTGTCTGGGCATGATAAAAATCTGATACAATCACAGATGATGCATTCCATTCTTATTTCCTTTTTTACGTATATTTCCAATGAAACATGAGCCAGTGCACATGTTAGTACTTTGTATGTCCATTCCATGAAGTCGTTCGTTGCAGATTGACTACAGATTCTTGATTGGATTTAAATCAGGAGTGTTTCCGAGCCAGTTTATAGTACTTTGATTTGCTCACTGGTAAGGCTTCCTTAGAGTAATGTCTATTGCAGACAATGACTATAGGACAACTAAACGACAGTCAAGACAATAGTGCTTGGGTGTGATAAAAATCTGATGCAATCATGAATGATGCAATATTTTTCAAGGCCAAAAAAATTTCATTATACACCCCGAAAATAGATTCATATTACTACAAGAAATCAATAACACCCTGTCTCTCCAGTGGGTCTAAAATTGACTGTATGTTGAAAGAAAGGAAACTAAAGCTTGTTTCAATCAATTTGCACAAGGGTGTACTATTGTCTTCATTTTTGTTGTTTTTATCACAACATTTTGGCTGTTGTGCCCTCCAGCCTTGCCCTACAGGGAATTTAAAACTAAACCTATTAATTAATTTACAGGAATAGATTTTTCCCATTCTGCTGCCAATCTCTAGGTATATCTTTTTTAATTCTTATTTAGTATTGTTATTGCTCAAAAGTACACACTGCTTGGCCAAAAAATTTAACTCACAATTACTATGTCCCCAAAATTCATGAACCAACACTACTTTTACATGGGAAGAATCACTAAAACATTGTGATAACAACAACAAAGATGAGGACAATAGTCTGCATGTAAATAATGATATCTTCTCTTCCCAGAAATTCTGACAGAGAAAAGTTGTAGCAGTAGACAGAATTTAGTTTCTCTAACTCCATCTTTATTGTTAGAAAAACATGGTCATGTGACTTTCTGCCTGTATTTTTGAGACAATTTATTATTATCATCATTATATTTTTTATTTCCTTTGATTTCTGGTGTGTGCACATTTCTTTCTGGGTCCCGCCCAGAGAGCTAAGGTTAGAAATGCCATCATGACATTTTCCACTGACCAATTAAAAAAAAGAAAAAACACACAAACATATTTTACATAGATAAAGCCCTTCGTAAGATGTGGGCTGAACTCGTGAGAACATTTTTTATATTTCTTTAAGGCATGGATTTCCAGGAATCCCTTCAATGAGTCTACTGGAATCTTTTCCAACCAATCCGAGGGTTCTACCTACAACAGGGATTGTTTGTGTTCCCATGTGCCACATTTTTGAGATTTCGATTTCAAGGTCCTTGTATTTTGATAGATTTTTGAAGATCTTCAAAGATACATGGCAGTTTGCAGGGACTGCCATATCAACAAGGAGGCACCTTTTTTGTTTGTGGTCTCTAATAACAACGTCTGGGCGGTTGGCTTTGATTGTCCTGTCTGTGCGTATTGTGTAGACCTATAAAATTGTAACAGGTCCTATCTCCGTAACGGAGTCTGGGCGGTGTTCATACCAATTTCTTTCAGTTTCCTTCCCGTACAAGTTGCATATTTTCTAGTGCAGATATTGGCCCACTCTGTCATGCCGGGTTTTATACTCAGTGGGTGCCAATACCATGCAAACTGATACAAGATGATACAATTGTTTCTGGATATTTATCACAGAATCTGCATTTTATTATCATTATCATTATTATTATCATTATTATTATTATTATTATCATTATCATTATTATTATTATCATTATCATTATCATTATCATTATTATTATTATTATTATTATTATTATCATTATTATTATTATCATTATCATTATCATTATTATTATCATTATTATTATTATTATTATCATCATCATTATTATTATTATCATTATTATCATTATCATTATCATTATCATTATTATCATTATCATTATTATTATTATCATTATCATTATCATTATCATTATTATTATCATTATTATTATTATTATCACTATCATTATTATTATTATTATTATCATTATCATTATTATTATTATCATTATCATCATTATTATTATTATTATCATTATTATTATTATCATTATTATTATCATTATCATTATTATTATTATCATTATCATTATTATTATTATCATTATCATTATTATTATTATTATTATCATTATCATTATCATTATTATTATTATTATTATTATCAT
Organism: Acanthosepion esculentum; assembly: GCA_964036315.1. Classification (NCBI taxonomy): domain Eukaryota; kingdom Metazoa; phylum Mollusca; class Cephalopoda; order Sepiida; family Sepiidae; genus Acanthosepion; species Acanthosepion esculentum. Next base: position 16,685,048 of record OZ038482.1, on the reverse strand, counting down.
TATTATTATTATCATTATCATTATCATTATTATTATTATTATTATTATTATCATTATCATTATTATTATTATCATTATCATTATTATTATTATCATTATCATTATCATTATTATTATTATTATTATCATTATTATTATTATCATTATCATTATCATTATTATTATCATTATTATTATTATTATTATCATCATCATTATTATTATTATCATTATCATTATTATCATTATCATTATTATTATTATTATTATTATATCATTATTATTATTATCATTATCATTATTATTATCATTATTATTATTATTATTATCATCATCATTATCATTATTATCATTATCATTATTATTATTATCATTATTATTATTATTATTATTATCATTATTATTATTATTATTATTATTATTATCATTATTATTATTATTATTATTATTATCATTATTATTATTATTATTATCATTATTATTATTATTATTATTATTATTATTTTTATTTCCTTTGATATCTGGCGTTTGTCAGAACAATTTTTTGTATCTCTTTGAGGCATGGACTTCCAGGGATCCCTTCAATCAGCCTACTGGAATCTTTTCCAACCAGTCCAAGAGCTCCAACTACAACAGGAATTGTTGATGTTCCCATGTGCCACATTTTTGAGATTTCGATTTCAAGGTCCTTGTATTTTGACAGTTTTTCGAATATCTTCAAAGATACATTGCAGTCTGCAGGGACTGCCATATCAATAAGGAGTCACTTATTTTGTTTGTGGTCTTTAATAACAATGTCTGGGCGGTTGGCTTTGATTGTTCTGTCAGTGTGTATTGTGTAGTCCTATAGAATTGTAACAGGTCCTATCTCCGTAACCAGGTCAGGGTGGTGTTTGTACCAATTTCTTCCAGTTTCCTTCCCATAGGAGTTGCAAATTTTCCAGTGCAGATATTGGCCCACTCTGTCATGCCGGGTTTTATATTCAGTGGGTGCCAATATCGTGCAACCTGATATAAGATGATCAATTGTTTCTGGATATTTGTCACAGAATCTGCATCTTGGGCTAACACAGTATTTTAGTATATGTGCTTGATAATTCCTAGTTAACAAGCATTGGTCTTGTGCAGCAATGATAAAACCCTCAGTTTCACCTTTCAACCCTGCACTACGTAGCCACTGATGGGTGCGGTTTTTGTCCAGGTCAGCTTGTTTGGTATGGGCAGAGTATTGGCCATGGAACGGTTTATTTTGCCATTGTTTCTTTATCTGGTCGGTCACATTTCTCTTTGCATTCTTTTTTAAGTTTTTTGCAGCTTCAGCCGATGTACAGTGATGTATTTGAATTTCTGTGCCCATTTGAAGCTCCTTTTTGAATTTTTTGGCTTCCTTTACTACAGAGTAAAGACACTTACTACTTTCATGTTCCTTGACACATACCATCATCCAGTCTTCTGTTTTTTCCAAGTATCTTTGGAGGCCAATTGTTGTACTTTTGTAGGATAGTTCTAGTTGAACTAGTCCTCTGCCTCCTTCAGATCTGGGCACATACAGGCGATCAATATCAGCTTTGGGATGATGCATGCGGTAGCAAGTGAGGAGCTTTCTCGTTTTGGCGTCCATTCGCTTAATTTCAGCTATGGTCCAGTTAAGAACATTAAAGCTGTATTGCACCACAGGAACAGCTAAGGTGTTTATTATTATTATTATTATTATTATTATTATTATTATTATCTTTATTATTATCTTTATTATTATTATTATTATTATTATTATTATTATTATCATTATTATTATCATTATCTTTATTATTATCTTTATTATTATTATTATTATCATTATTATCATTATCTTTATTATTATCTTTATTATTATTATTATCATTATCATTATTATTATTATTATTATTATCATTATTATTATTATTATTATTATCATTATCTTTATTATTATCTTTATTATTATTATTATTATCATTATTATCATTATCTTTATTATTATCTTTATTATTATTATTATTATCATTATTATTATTATTATTATCATTATTATTATTATCATAATTATTATTATCATTATTATTATTATGATTATTATTATCATTATTATTATTATCTTTATTATTATTATTATTATTATTATTTCATTTTAGTTACTTTATGTCAATATTTTGTCTGTGGAATGTTTTGGTCTGAAGATGTCTCTTTTTTCTCTCTCTACTTATCTTTGTTCCATGCTTCTTTAAGACATAAGAAATCATGGCTTCCCACAGCTTCTTGGTGCTTTCAATAATACTTACTCTGTTGTAAATCTTCTTTGTAGTACTTGTTCTGCTATTCGTTTGTTGAAACTTGTTAAGCAGGTTAGCCATTGCCTTTTTGTAATTATTAGATGAAAGGGTTGTTGAATGATAATGATCATGTGGTCTGTAACATAGGATAAGGCTGATTAAGATGTTGTTGTAATCTTGTTTCCTCCCTTCCCAATGTATCTAATAATTCTTCTTACGCCTAAGAAAAGTCAATTAAGTCTGACAGGGAACAAATAGGAAAAGTAGATGAAGAAAAATGTAAAGAGATAAATGCAGAATAAAATAATCAATTCATGTTGGGTGATAAAATTAACTTATTCTATAATTGAGTAAATAGAAAAAAAAAATCCATATCTTTGTGAATTTCACCGGAGATCAAGTGACAGCAAGTCTTGCAAGTGTTCTGGCTGATATTAAGTTTTGAATGATTCCCTTTTCTTTTTTGAATTTATAATTATTCTAACCATTTCATATAATTCTTCAGTGTTGTTCTGAATACAACATTAATGATGGCTACAACTGTTCTACAATCTGTTTCTTCCATCTGGATTTTGTCCAGGTCTTTGCTTTCGTTTAATGTTACCCTGTGGTCAACAAAAACAGCAGTATTAATTATTAAACAGAATTGTTTTTCTTTGTCTTTGATGCCTAGACTTAGAGTTACCATCACTGTCTGCAGACACACACACACACACAGATGCACACACACATGCACACACGTACACTCATAGACATATGCACACACACATGTGCACACACACTTAGATATATGCACACACACAGGCAAACATGTATACACATAGACATATTCACACACAAACACATGCACACACGTACACACATATGCATACACACACATGTATGCACATCAACATATGCACACACATACACACATAGAAATATGCACACACAGACATGCACACACAAACATATACACCCTTGTGCAAATTAAATGAAGCAACCCCCATTAGTTTCTTTTCTTTCACCATACGGTCAGCTTTAGACCCACTGGAGTGACAGGGTGTAATCAATTTCTATTTTTCCTCAGATTAGGTCATTTGCAGTGGTGTGCAGTACTATGAATCTCTTTTTGGGGTGTATGATGAAATGTGATTGGCCTTGAAAAATATTGCGTCATCTGTGATTGCACCAAATTTTTATCACGCCCAGACACTATTGTCTTGACTGTTGATTAGTTCTCCTATGGTCACTGTCTGCAGTGGACGTTACTCCAAAGAAATGTACAAAAATGTTAATGCTGCATGAACACACTGGCAAGCCTTACCAGTGAGCAAATCAAAGTACGATAGACTGGCCTGGAAATTCTGATTTAAATCCAATCGTGAACCTGTGGTTAATCTGCAAGGAACGACATCGCGGAATGGACATACGAAGTACTAACATGTGCATTGGTTCATGTTTCATTGGAAAAATATGAAAAAAAGTAAATAATAACAGAATTATTCGTTTTGCACAAGGGTATATGTCTACCGACATGTTGGTAGTAACTTAAATTCATCGCCAATCAACAAACAGACAACCACTGGATGCAGATGAAAATGCCCACTAGATGCTCAAATGCATGCATACACATTCACACACACACATACACATTATCAATTGAAAATATCAACTAGAATTTGATACACATAGACACATAAATTATACACGTGAATGATGCTTGACAGGGAAGATTCATTTCAGGTTTTCTTACCAAAAAAAGTAAACAACACAAAAATCAAAATACCAGAATTTTCTTTTCTTCTTCATATTTCATTTTCTGCTGAAGCTTAAATAAAATCAAAACATGTTAAATTTATAGACATTTTCTATTTGTTCCTCATCCTATCACACACACACACACACACACACACACACATATATAAATAGCAGGACAGGCTGGGTTCTATAGCCTTGGATAGCAACTGGTCTAGGAGAAGGACAACTCTCTGGATTCAAAACCTGCGGAGGTTCGTTTGGGGACCCTGTGGCATGTAGTGCACCAAGTCTCTGTATTCAGCCCTTCAAAAAGTGTGGATGGTCCTGCACAAAACCTTCACCACAATAATCAAATCTTATGTGCTGGTGTTAGGTTGTCAGCTTCCTAGGAACTGATCTGCTTGACCCTCATACGTCAGATTTGACGGGAGGGGGGAGAGTCTAGTAGTACATATATATATATATATATATATATATATATATATATATATATATATATACATATATATATATATATATATATATATATATATACATACATATATATATATATATATATATATATATATATATATATATATACATATATATATATATATATATATATATATAGATAGATAGATAGATAACATTAGTGCTCAATATATATGTATATATATTTTAGAATTGGACATAGCCCGACAATTTATTTAAAGACATTTATATTATGTTTAACGTTCTTTTTATAGATACATGTATTTAAGCAAATGCTCTGTTTTATAATAAACAGTATTAAATAACATTTACCGGCCTGAATGTCCGAGAAATTTTCATAGAAAATTTTCGCTCTCCGACAGGAATCGAACCTGTATCCTATACGGAACCATCATTTCGCGTGATGTGCCTTAACCTTTCGGCCACAGAGCAGCGTCTGGTTAGCAAGGTCGATTTTACTATCTTTAAACTTAAATCTTCCATAAATCTCTTCTATTCATATCTGCTCTAGCGTATCAAATGTAAACAAATGACGTCATATATTTTAGAATTGGACATAGCCCGACAATTTATTTAAAGACATTTATATTATGTTTAACGTTCTTTTTATAGATACAAGTATTTAAGCAAATGCTCTGTTTTATAATAAACAGTATTAAATAACATTTACCGACCTGAATAATATAATCAAATCTCATGTGCCGGCGTCGGGCTCTCAGTTTCTAGGAACTGATCTGCTTGACCCTCATACGTCGAATTCGACGGGAGAGTCAATGATATATATATATATATATTTATTAATTTATTTATTTATTAGTACACAATAAAATCCCAAATTACCTCATATGAGGAATAAGCTTATTTCAACCAATAAGATTCATCAGTCTTATTCAACTCCAGTATAGAGTGAGTTTGAGTTGGAATTAGAAATTTAACTGTGACAGCTACGAAAAACTATATATATATATATATATATATATATATATATACACTACAGTTCAAAAGTTTGAGGAAACCCTGGTAATTTTTTAAATTGGCCAAAAAAGTAGTTGTTTGTACTTTGAATAAGAGAACATTATTATAATGGTTAGAAAAAGTGAGACATGAATTTTTTGTTAGAAATTTTATTATGACAAAAAGAAGAATAAGCATTTTATGATTAAATTTTGCTCTCATCAAAATATCCTCCTTTAGCCTTGATTACTGCAGCCCAAATCTTTGGCATTTGTTACAAAAGTTTCTCAAAGTATAAGTTTGATAATTGATTCCATTTCTTTTTTCAAGGATTCTAAGTGCTATTTTTCATGTTTTTTTCACTCTTCTGTCAAGTTAATCCCATGCTAATTCTAAGGGTGGCTTCAACCTTTTTGAACTGTAGTGTATATATATATATATATATATATATATATATATATATATATATGAAGAAATATACTCTCAAGGTGTGCTATATTTATGGAAAAAAGTGCTCAATATCAGAGATAGAGCTTGTGTAAATATAAAAGTGAACATTGAACACTTATAAAAGTGAACATTCAACACTTAGAGGTGACAGGCTGTTTCATGCTACACACAATTGTCAGGCCTGACGATTGTGTCTAGCATGAAACAGCCTGTCACCTCTAAGTGTTGACTTCAATGTTCACTTTTATATATATATATATATATATATATATATATATATATATTACATGAATCATACATACAAAAAGCATTGTATGAATGATTCATGTAATATAAATTGAACTGCACCACATACTTGATATATATATATATATATATATATATATATATATATATATATAAAATAGAATTCATATACATATATATAGGGTAAATCAGGTAAGTGACAAAAAATAGAAAAACATATTTTCCAAAAAAAGTAAAAGGGTTATTGTACAAAACTATGTTCAGCCTCGTGGATAGACTCAATGTGGCTTCAGAAGCAGTTGTGTGATTTGATCATCTGGTTTTCATTCATGTTGGCCATTCATGGTGGCAGTTTTCACTAGTTGGACTCTTTCTTTTACAAATATAGTAACTATAAGAATTCAGGAAATCTAAGAAGCATGACTTGGCACTCTTTATTCATGACACCCAAGGCCATCAGAAGCAACATGAAGTTGGCTTGCAACAATTTATGTGGATCTTGTGAAGAAACATTCTTTCATTTGATTTTTCATCTAATTCTGGTCAAAGTTCTTCTTATCAAAGACAAACCAGAGCATGCTAGGCTCCATGGAGTGTTTAAATGAATTCAGCAAGTATTTGATCAGATCACATGGGTTCCCTAGATCTTGCTGCACATAAGCTACAATCTCTGAATTAGATAGAACTTTTAATGAATGTCCTCATGCATTGTGTCTTGTGCAATCTTGAGCTGCTTGAGAATGGCCTACATCATCTTGTTGTTGATAAGGATGAACTAAGCCATCCTTAATACATTTGATCACCAAGAATATTTCTCTCTGGGTCACAGATGACATGTTCCTGTTAGAGGTCTCCAACTGGTTTCTGACCTTTATCACAAGCAGTTCTGACACTTTCTAAAAGCTGGTTATCTCAAAGATGCTTGGATTGGTGGCTGGTGTCTATGATGCACTTTCCACTTCATGTGTCTGATTGGAAACTTCCATGTCAATGCTCTTGATACATCTGAAAGAGAAATAAGAAAGCTAAATTTTTGCATATGCAGCATTACATTACATTAGGACATCTTTTATTTATGGTCTGCTAAATGTGTATTTACAAATACCTGACGCAACCTATATATATATATATATATATATATATATATATATTGGGAGAGGGAGGAAGCATATAGATGCAGAGTATCTGGAATCTACAGCATGACAATTAAACATTGCTAAAATTGAGTTTGAACATTAGGAGCAGAATGCAATTATTAATGGAAGGGAGGAAAGGAAACATGTCAAATTTTCTGATATTACAATTTGTATTTATAAGTACCTGTAAACCATTCACGACCAAATTTTGTTATGGTAGAGATGTACATGATAAAAATGGTCTTAGAAGACTTGGCACCACCTCTGTGGAACATAGATAAGTATGAGACATGTAAAAAGTAAATGCAATTAGGGGAAATTAGGGGAAATAGCTACAAATGTTGAAGCAAAGAAAATAGTGTTTTAATCTCACTTTGGAGAGTAACGTGAAAAAGATAGCGTCAGAAATGAATCTAAAATCTCTGAATGAAGATGATTGAATGGAAAAATTATCACTTTGTTTAAAAAAGACAGAACCAAGTTGTGCTTATAACCAGCTTTTTGGAAATATCAGAAAGATGTGCATACTGTGGGTTACTCTATATTGGATTATTTGTGGGGTTCGATTTGGGCCTTGTTAGGATTAGCTCACCATAAGGGATGTATGAATGATAAATCACATTTTAAGAAGAATCATGGCTGGAGTATAACAATAATAATTTATATAAACATTAATAAGTGATTTTGTATTGTACAAAAACACTAGTAATGTTCATAGATGGCACAAGGTTGGTATTTATAATTTAAGTAAAATTAAATATAAAATGTTTTTTTTTATATATTTCATTTCAATGAATACAAGAGTTTGTAAAAGTAGTTACCATATTTGACAGCATATAAGACACATTTTTTTTACTAAAAATATTTTTTTAAATTCCCCTGCGTCTTATATGCCATATATTGGTTTAAAATTCGTGATAGCCAAAATTAGCTACCTGGCAACTCCTATTGGCTTAGACTTTATAGTAACTTTCATATACCTATTGTCATTATTTGAAAGGCCATTATGCAGATTAAAAGTGTTATCATTGATAATATTCATTATATTAATTTCATCATGTTTAATATTAGTACTATTTCATTAAAATTATATGCAATAAATTCAAATTATATATTTGTTTCATTAATATTTTTTTTGCGATAACTTCTTGTTGCATTGGTATAAAAATACAATCAGAATTTTTATCTCCTAATTATTCCACTAAGACTTTTACAAGACACAGGTTGTACAGATCATATAAGGGATAGGCTCGTATTCTTTTTTCTATTACTTTTTGTTTAATTGTAATCATGGCTTGTTTAACCAAAATAATACCTCATAAATATAGCCTAGGCTGCACCATTTACTAATAATTCTACTAATTCCTTTTCCTTATTCACAGGACATCTGTGAATAAGGAAAAGGAGGTTGAATGTATGAGAGAAGTAAAAGGTGTGAAAATGACGAGAGAGGTGTGAGGAGTGGTAGTGGTTGTTGAAGCCAAGATGCCTTTGACGTATCCGTTCACAGTTGTAAGGGTCCATCTCTCTGTGTCTTCTCCGTGTTTCCTGTTGGAATTTTTTTTCTTTCTTTTCTTTTAGACAGAGGCCTATTTATATTGTTAGCGGAGTTGAAAGAGGCTCCGATGAAGTTGTTGATTATTTCAGGTCCTCTCATTTCTTATTAGTCAACCTATAATTGTTTAGGATTATATTTAATCAACTTCAACCGGAAGTTATGCGTGGAGCCTATTGCGCAAAGCCTGAAATATGTCATTATGTTTTAAGCTATGAAAGGGGTAACTTCCTGTTTCTGCTTTTAGTGTCGCTACAACTCCACTTAATTTTACTGCCACCAGAGGATGCTTCTTAAGCTTATAAATAGAAAATGATATTCTCAGTCACTCTGTCTTTTCTATTTTTCTCTTAAACCGACTAACATGCAATTTTGTTGTGGGGTTTGTTGTATGAATTCTGGTTGTGTTTAGGTAGAAAACATGTGTCTTGTGCTATATTTTCCCCACAACAATTATTGTGGACTCGAATGTGAGTCCAGGTAATAAATGAATAAAATAACAACAAAACTATATACAAACAAAAACAATATATATATTAACAAAACAAAGGTATACATAGACAATAAAAGATTGATGCAGGTGACAAAACAATGAATATGAAAGAAGAAAACATTTAAATTAAAGAATGTGTTTGTGTGTATAAAGTTTGTGTAAAAGAAATCCAAGAGAAAAGTAACTGAAAGTGAAGTGAACGTGCTTTCCCTAGTGGGGGACACATTTTTACCATGTGCAAACTACATCTTATTGTCTACGAGAAAAATAGAAAAGAGTGAGTGACTGAGATTATCATTTTCTATTTATAGGCTTAAAGAGCATCCCCTAGCGACAATTTTTTAGTAAAGTTAAGTGGGGTAACCCATAATATGTTATTTTGTGAAGACTTGTTTGAATTTGATTACTTTGAATAAAAGCTGAGGGAGCATGTCATCAAAAGACTAAAATCTGTATTACTATACAGAGCCTTGAAAGTGTGAATCTATCGCAAGAAAAGTTTTCTTAAAGCCACAGTGAGTGAGCTAAATCTTAAAGGTATAAGATGATATTTCCATTTCTACTGATAAAGTTGCATGGATTGAAGTTAAAAAGTTTATGTAGCCTTCAGTCAGAAAGGAAATGTTTTAGAAATGCATAAAGAACAAGAGGTATCAGATAAAGTGCATTTCGGGTGTTGCCCAAGCAGACATCCTTTTCTTGTCTCTAATGACTGGGTAGAAATACAAAGAGTGCACTGGCAAATAGAAACTTTGGTTGTTCTATGAGAAGGAAAATTAATCCCCCAGTGCCTGATGGTAGGCCATCTCATTTGTTTAGCTGCATTTTCATTGTACCAGAGAGACAGTTGATATGCAAAACTGTTCCCAAGAGAAGAAGAATATATAATAAATAGTGTGATAATCAGAAAAAGTCAGATTATAAAATAGTGCTTCCTTTTTAAAGTGAAACTTTGTGGCCTGTAGTTATGATAAGAGAGTGTCTGGAACTCTTTGCAAAAAAATGGTAATTTATGGAAATATTGCCAGACAATATTAGAATAAACATCAAAATGAAGGAAGGAGATGAAAATTTGAAAACAGAGAGGTGTTACTATTTATAACACATGTTACACTGTTGTGTATTTTTACAGGCATCAGAGTGGACATTGTTACTGAGGTGGGTGTCACCATTTTACTTAGAAAAGCTTCTATGAAGAGAGCAAAACCAAGACTAAAATTTTTTTTTGAAGATGATAAATATTTGTGCTTGGAAGAAAAAAAGTGATTCCATGGATTTTACTAAAGTCAACTACTTTTTTGAAAGAAATCACTAGTCAAAATACAGAAGAGAAAGTGAAGACTGCCACTAAATTTCATAGACAATTTAGCCAGCAATTTAAAAATAAACTATGTGTTCTGACCAGGAGGTCAGATATAAAAGACAAAGAATTCTTAGAAATATTAGAGGTTATTCCATCATGTAAGAATATGTATGAGATATAAAAATAGCTGAGCCAAGTGTAATGACAAAAGTCTGCAGGTGTAGGCTTTAAGAAAGCTTTATTCAACTGAGAATACAAGGTTCGCGTACAGTGTCCCTTTACAGTCCCAGTAAACAGAAATAGCTCTCTCAAAGAGGAGAGTAATGAAACAAGGGGAGACCACTCTTGATTATTCATAACATCCAGATCTGTTGTTGGTCTTTTTCTCATATTTTAACAAAAATATGGCTGTGGTTATCAATGAGATCCTTCATGCCAAATTTCTACATCTACATCTTGTTAACCAAGGTACAAGGTATCTGTGAAGTTAAGTAGGAAAGACAGTTTTGAAAATTATCATTGAATTCTTCAAATCCTGGGCAGCATATTTTGAAGTACCTTGCCAACCATTGGCAGAAACCTAATAAACAGGATTTTTGTCACATGGCCCAAAATTTGGATATAGTTGTTCAAACTACAGCAGGTCAAAACCTGTTGAGCAATAATTAAAAATGCAAACTCTCATGTGACTTTAGCATGAGTTGTGAGTGTTAATAACAGTTTTCATAGTGTTCATTGGTATAATTTCAACCAATCTGCTTGCAGCTTTAAATGAACAAATTCCTACACTGGATGATGTTTTTCTAATAGAGAGAATGCGGCCAATAATCTCTGGGAAATGCATCCAGAAATAAAATCCTTTTTTGGGATTGTGAATTGTCCGAAAAATTGAGTACTTCATCATCAAGTTTATTACAATCTTATAATCCAGAAAATATGATATTTTACTAGAAAAATGAGTGGAATACATGGATGGATTGGTAAAGAATATGTGCATGTGGCCAAGTGGTTAGAACGTTCGCATTCTGACCATGAGACTCAGGTTCAAATCTCACCATGGTTGATTTGTCAGGAAGGAGACTTCCTGATGTTATCGGTCTGGAGTGGGGATGATCCCAGTGTGCACCACCTTTGGAAAGTGGCTGAGAACCAAACCATACCATGAGTTGACCCAAACCTTATGAGTGAAATTGGGTAGACAGAATACTTGGGGGGCTGTCGATAGCTGTGCTAGCATGAAGTCACAAGTCATCATGACCGAGGATTTGAGTGTGCTGGCCATGTTCAGATTGTTGAGCACGCTAGATAACACATACTCTCCCAGAAACTGTAACTAAGGTCTGCTCAGCATAGTTGTAGTATAAACCACAGGTGGGTTCTGTGGGTGTTGAACAATCACAAATGTGCCTGAGTGAGCATCTAAAGTAGGGATTGTTTAGCCGTCGTAGTAGACGGGTATCCTTAAATATGAGTTGCCAGTTATTATTATATGATACGTATTTAATGTATTTTGATATATACTGGTAGATATGAAGATACACCTAATTATGATAGTGATCCAGTATTTATCAAGCAAAAGTGTCATGTTCCTTCTACAGTGCCTAGCAATATGGACAAGTGGAGAAAACATTGAGTGCTGAGTTAAAAGGTGATGTCAAGTGAAATAATCAAATTGAAGAAAGCAATGGAGTTGAAACAGAATGACAAGCGGAGTTTCAACCAGACCTTGAGGGAGACCACCTAAAGTTTCAGTTCCAACAAGAGCCATTCGACTTTCTAAACCTGCACAAGTGACAAATTGTAAACTTTCTTATGATAATGGAGAAAAATCAATGTTATAAGTAAGGAAGACAAAGCAACAGAAAGAAAGACATTTATGATGCCATGGGTCCTGATGAACATTTTAGGTTAGATATGGACAAAGAGTCTGAAAATGGAAAATAAATGATACGCAACAGACATCTGGTAATGAAGATATGATGTTAATATATAGAGCAATTGAATTAGAAGAGGCAATATTTACATTATTTACTTGCAGTCTTAATATTTGTTGTTGTTATCCCAATGTTTCAGGTGTGGTGTGATCTGGGCTTCATCAGTTCCTTGTTCCAGGTAACCTTTCGAGAATTTCAAAATGAACTTTTTATTTAATCTAAAGAGATATATTGTTCTTTTTCTGTTGAACATGTCTAGGAATAGCTCATCGAGTTCTTCTTTAGTACTGTTCAGTTATTGCTCGGTCCTTTTCCATCGAGTCCAAGTACACACTGCTGCATGTGTAGATCGAACTCACAAAATTACTATATGACCAAATTCATGAACCAATGTTTTAATACACTCAGCTAGTCTCCATGTAAATAATGTAAGTAATGATAACTTCTCATAATTATGATAACTCTTCGTCTCACAGATTTAAACAGAAATTAGAAGAGGCAAATAAAAACAAAGTATAGAGTTGGATTGAAAATAAATGAATGACTTCCTGATAATAGTCACCAATAAGACATACAAAATGGATTTGTGCAGCAAACAATCAAATGGAAAAGCAGTTATTAAGATAAGACTTGTAGTTAAAAGCTTTCAAGATATTGAAACAGGCAACTTTAGAAATGATTCCCTTACCGATTTTAAAGGTCTTCTGATTGCCATGGGAATAATATCTTCAAACAGACAGAGTTTTAGATCAATGGATCTTGAAATTACTTTGCTGTAAGGAGAGACATTTGATAGGCAAGTCTAGTTGTGTTCTCCTTTTGAGGTTAATTTACCCCACAAGATTACATTTTATGAAAGCTGTCAAAGTATGTCTATAGATTAGTAGACGTTTCTCCTTGTGTATGATATTTAATGATAAGAGATGAACTAATAAAGAGGGGTGCAATTCCCTAGAACTATGGCCAGACCAGTTTTACATGGTGCATTAACTACCAAACTGCATAGTATTGTCATCATGTTGACGACTTCTGTTTTTATACAACCATTATGGAACGGTTTTGTAAAGTTTTCAAAGTTACATTGGAAGAATCAGCTAATTTTAAGTATGTTGTATTTGATGTATAGAAAGTTAGGGAGTGTTTAATACTTGGACAAGATGAATATGTTAAAATGGTGGTGCCTGTCCCAATGGAAAATTAACTGGAATGTTCAAGATAAAACAAAAGTATGTTGTATTTGATGTATAGAAAGTTAGGGAGTGTTTAATACTTGGACAAGATGAATATGTTAAAATGGTGGTGCCTGTCCCAATGGAAAATTAACTGGAATGTTCAAGATAAAACAAAAAATCACAAGATGAAGTTACAAAATTAAGTCAATTGATTGATCAGCTTAAGTGGCTGGTGAATCAATTTTAAAACTGAACTTCAGTATTGAAGCAGGGAAAGTTTTGATCAAGTGAGTCAATAAAGTTGTGAAGAAGGCAAAGATAGAAGCTGAGTCATTCCTGTTTGGGGTAATCTTGAAAAAGTAAAGATGCCTTATTTGTAACTTTATTGGATGGTGGATGGCAAGGAAGATATATATTACTTTTGGCCAATGAAAATGGCAAGTTCATACTTTTTTCCTGGCAGTCCAAATGCATTAGTAGAGGAGATAAAAACCATTTGACTGCTGAAATATTAACTGTAGCTGATATTTCAGAAGTAACTATTTTCTACAGAAAATTTATACTAGCATTCTTTAGTTTGAATGATCAAACCAGAAATGTGTCCATATCATCTGATAATTATTCTGTGTATAATGCTGCATATTCTTCCAGTTACATTAAGGGTGAAACATAATAAGTATCATGGGTGTTAACTTGTGACTTATCAGGAATTGAACCTGAGTCCTTCTCATAATAAATTGTAGGTTGGTTTCATTTAAATAAGACTGTTTCAGCCAATCAGGGGCAGGCTTGGGATTGTAACAAGCACTGCTTAAGACACAAATTTTTTCAGTTGTAAAAAGTCATTTGCTTGGGCACCCCCGGCATGGTGAAATGGTTAACGATCTTGTTTCGATAGAAAAGTTACAGCTGAAAAGTAAGTTTGATCCGCACTAGGTGCCCCCTACTTTCGGCCTTGCGCCACATCTAAGCTTTTCTTAGAAAATTATTTGGGCACCTTGAGGCGGTTTAATGGTTAGCAAGCTTGTCTCGCTCGAACAATTACGACAGAGTAGTGAGTTTGATCCTCACTGGGTGCCCCATACTATCGGCCTTGTGCCACATTTAAGCTACACTTAGAAAATCATTTCTAGCTGAAATCTTTTCAGCTGGCTGGTCGAACTCTCTGCCTCTGAGCAGAAAGGAACCCAGATGAGGCTATGCCGAAGGGCAGAGTCTCGTCTGTTTCTGGGGTGGTAGACAGCTACCTGATCCTGTTTTTTATGGGGTCTGTGGGGAATTTTTATCCAAGCCTACAGGCTCAGATACCCCATGTTAAATTTGGCCTTGTGCCACATCCAACCGCGTGGGGTGGTTGGCAAAAAAAATAAAAGAAGTCATTTGCTTGGGAAGGTTCTAACAGTCTGAGCTATTTGATTAACTCTGTGTCAGTGCTCATTTCACAATGAGTATGAACAGATTGTTGATTTCTTAACAAGAAATGGAACCCTCTCATTTCTGATTCTCAGTTATTTGTCTGAACCTAAAGAAATTTTTCTACAATTGAAACTTCTCGCGTGTGGAACTCCCTCCCCATTTCTTGTTTTCCTGATAGCTATAATCTCCAACTATTCAAAGGTAACGTCAATCAACGTCTCCAGATGCCCTGATCTATCCCCTAACCATCTCTTCATCCTTTCCTCTATCACTCCTATTTGTTCTCGCTCCAACTCTGTAACCCCTTGCGTGCTAGTGGCTTCCCATCTTGCTTGGGGTTGAATGCTTAAAAAAAAACATGTAGGATTATTCAATCCTAAGTGACAAAAGAAATGAAAAAAATGGATTGTTGTTAAGAGGAGCTCTCATCTTAATGTTAAAGAGAATAATACTTGGTCATTGGTGAAGTGGAATCTATGTCTCATAGTCTGCCCTTTGGAGGGTGAGAGAAGTATATAAAAATGGAGCTTCCAGGGGCAGAGTATCTGAGATCTACAGCAAGCCAATTAAATAGTAGTAAAAATTTAGTTGAATAATAATGATAATGATAGTAATAATAATTCTTCTACTACTATTACTATTAGGTTGGTGCAAAAATAATGTCGTTTTTTGACGTTCAAGTTCATGTCAAAAAACGACATTATTTTTGCACCAACCTAATACTTCTTTTTCTTATACATCTTCTTCTCCTTCTTTTGTTTTCTGTTCACTGTAACCCCTTTCATATTAGTGGCACACCCGCCTTGCTTGGTGTGATATGCTTAAAAAAAACTACCTGTATTTTTCTCCTCACTTTTTTTTTTTTTTTTTTTTTTAAGCGTATCACCCCAAGCAAGGCTGGAGGCTACTATCATGCAAGGGGTTATAGAAGGGTTGGAGGAAGAGCAGATAGGAGTGGTAAAGGAGAGGATGTGGAGAAAGAGAAAGACAGTGGGTCGATCAAGGCAAGGGGGTTACAGAAGATTTGGAGCGAGAGCTTGCTCGGCAGGTTCAAGTGATGACCCTTTCTCTGCAGTTATTTCTTTCCTTTTCATCTTTCCCCCATCATGACCACACCCCGCCATCATTATTTTTAACAGTCTAATCATTAATTCTGTCAAATTGAAGCTTAACTTTGGTATAATCCAGAAAAAAACAAACCTCCAAAGGTCAGCATGAGGCTATCTGAGAGGAGGCTTATGAGTGTTGGGGGGGATTGTGTACCAACAGGTAATTTTAACAGATAAATATAATAGAAAAATGCCATCAGTTATTAATCAATAGGATAAGACTTTTTATACTTTTTATAGTTATGTCTTCATTCTCTCAGTATTTATTTTATGTTTTTCAATAAATGCCATCATCCATTCTCATTCATCAAAACATGAAACATCAGTTTTGAAAGCGGAGATTTTAGTGATTGATGCTAATGTCAATAATTCTATACAGTATGTTAAAACTCCTTACACAAAAAGTAATGTTACTATTAACCCTTCATACACAAAAAACAATTTCATCATTACTTCTTAGGGTGTGTTGCTTTTTTATTTTTACAAGGATTGCATCTTTACACATCAGATTGTCATGTCATATCATTTTTTTTAAATAGTGAAATATATTTAGCATGTCTGTTCCTAGATTTAATGAAATTTTGTTGGTGCTAGATTGTTTTTTTTTGTTTTTTTGTTAAGGCTTTTGTCATATCTACAGTTATTTTTTACAGCTTATATGATATAGTAGTTATGTATTATTTAGATTCTCATGTTTTATTGTGCTGGTTGGTGATATACAATTTAATTAAGGTAGTATTGGATAAATACCAAGTTAATCAATAAGATAAAGTAGTGATTATGCAACCAATATATGTATTATTTAAGTTTTTATCATTATTAAAGAATGATCATTCAAGTGAGAAAGTGAATTTGTAGATAACATTTGTAGTTTTGATTTTGTTGCATTGATCATGTTAGATTTTGTAATAAATTAGTTTATTTTATTTTTTGTCAATAGGTGATATGTATGTATGAATATATGCATGTATTAGTTTTGTTATACTTTTCTTTCAGTTTGTAGTTGCTTTCTGTAGAATATTTTAATAGTGGATTTTATGTTAGTTTTAATTATTTTTTTAAGGTTAGTTTTATTTGTTTATTATATGTTATCAAAATCTTTGTTAATTATATTTGCTTATATTTTAGAGTCTGTTGTACAATAATTTGCATGGGGAAGATATTAGAAGTGCTCTATTAAATTATTTATAATGATTATTTTGTGTGGGTATTAAGTAGACATGGGTTTGAGTATGTTGCTTTTTCTTGGGATGTTATACACACACACACACACACACACACACACACACACACACACACATACACACACACACATATTAATAAATATACATTTCATACATGACTCAGAGTTTCGTGCACAACATAATCTTCAGGTGCTGAATAGAACTCTGAGTTGTGCTACCACTGAAGAAAAAATGTATATTTTTTAATACATACTTAATAGCTCTGTTATAAAGGGTGTTTCATTAAGACGGATTATATATAAGGGTGTTTCATTAAGACGGATCAAAGTAAATAAATCAGTGTTATTGGTGAAAATTTATTTATTTCTCTATTGGATCATGTTATTTAAGTCACGGCAATTATGTGTGAAAAATAATATCACGTAAATGTCTGCCAAATCTGAAAGAAAAAGAAAAAAATTATTAGATGCTTAAACTTAATTCACATTTAAAATTACCCTTTATTACATTGAGCACTATTTTATCAACACCAGCACTCAATGTGTGATATCATATATATCTATATATATATATATATATATGAATGAAGAAATATAGTTTTAAGGTATGCTATATTTATTGGATAAAGTGCTCAATATCAGAGATAGAGCATATGTCAATATAAAAGTGAACATTGAAGTCAACACTCAGAGGTGACAGGCTGTTTCAGGCTAGATTTTCTCAACTATTTATATATATATGGACTACCCATAATGCACCACTGACCCATATATGTAAGTAGTTGAGAAAAAACCCGACACTTGCGGATTGACAATTGTGTCTAGCATGAAACAGCCTGTTACCTCTGAGTGTTGACTTCAGTATTCACTTTTATCTTTCTTTCCCTAATGTTTATTTTTCTGTTTGGCCCATGTTGAATTTTATCTATTCTACCATTTTTATCTATGTATATTTGCCCATATAAGTTATATTTTAATAAGTGGTTAGAATTCGTTTAATAACACTTTCAAACTTGAATAGTTCTTGGTAGGTGTATCAGTGTATGTGTGTGTATGTACGTGTCCTTGTTGGTGTCTGTGTGTATGGTCACTTGTGTGTACCTTTCATTGTGTATGTATGTTTTTTTTTTAAAGGGTCATGGAGATTTTTCCTGTCTCATTGCTTTTTTTGTGTGTATATATCTAAATACGTCTGCGTGTTTATGTATGAAATCTGATTGTGTATGTATTGTCTTCCCAGAAATTTCATCTGCCTCTTCGTTATGTTAAGCATAAGCTTCCTCCTTGTTTGCATCCTCTCCAAGTCCTCATTGTTGCTCACATGCTCGGTCCATGATATCTTCAGCATCCTTCTGTAGAACCACATCTCCACTACCTTGAGTCTCTTCTTCATCCTTGAGGATACCATCCAACATTCGCTGCCGTATAAGAGGACAGATGTCACGTAACAGCTCAGTACTCTTTTCTTTGTCATAGAAATCCTCCTGTTTCGCAGTACTCTGCCCAGCTTCTGGAATGCATCCTTGGCCAACTCAATCTGTCTTCGGATTTCAGCGTCATGCCTATCGTAAAAAGGTGGAAGAATGCTCTCTGAGTCAACAGCCAGCTAACTAGAGGTGGTGTCTCCATAAATCACTGTGGGGAAAGCAATGGGAAACCACTTCATTATCAATCCCAAGTATATTATGGTCAACAAATGGGAAATACCTGACAGTAAGAGATTGATAGGGACAGACCAATATAGGCAGATGTAGACAAACTGTGATGTGGACAATGTGAAATGTCAACCAAGTGAGATACATATTATCAGACAGAAAAAAATATGAATTGAGATTGACATGAACAGAATTGAGTGATGCAATATTTTGTAAAATATCCTGCACAAAATATCATTGTGAATACAACAATCACACAGTATGCAAGCTCACTTGTGGTGTTTCACAGTTCATTGAGTGACCCTACAGGAGAGTTTCTGAATGGTTAACAAATTACATCAAGCTCGCAGAAAAAAGGTTTTGAAGGTACTTCAAATAGCTGTATGCTTTCCAGACATACTTGTCTATCTATGTGTGTATTTATGTTTGTTTATGTGTGTCTATTATGGGCACATGGCTGGATGGTTAGAACCATTCGCATTCTGGCCATGAGACCCAGGTTCGAATCTCACTATGGTTGATTTGTCAGGAAGGAGACTTTATGATGTTATCAGACTAGAGGAGCATGTGGCACATTTGGAAAGTGCCTGAAAGCCATACCACGGGTTGAACCAAGCTTTGTGAGTAAAATTGGGTAGATGAAACCCTTGGGGGCCGTCGATAGCTGTGCTGGCACAAAGTCACAAGTCATCGTTGCTGAGGGCTTGAGTGTGCTGGTCTTGTTCAAATTGTTGATCACGCTAGATAACACACTCTTTCCCAGAAACTGTAACTAAGGTCTGCTCAGCATAGTTGCAGTATAAACCATAGGTTGGCTCTGTGGGTGTTGAACAAACATAAAATGTGCCTGAGCAAGCATCTGCAATAAGGATTGGCTAGCCGCCCTAGTAGATGGGTATCCTTGAATATCAGTGGCCAGCTATACTATGTGTGCCTATTAATACAGGAATAATATTTACATGGGAAATATATAAAGAGTATTTTTAATAGTGCTACATGCACATTATCTTCATCTGTCTACATCTACGTCATTTTTTCACATTTCAATCTGTTCAAATACAATCATTTTGATTAAAGAAACAATTTTTTTCTACTGCAGAATAATATTGGCTTTAATACAGATATTTTATTCAGTTCTTTTGGAATCTATATCTTTTGTATTCCGACTTAACTTAGAAATAAGGAAGAAAAAGACCAAGAAAGAGAAAAGAAGAGAGAGAGAGAATGCAGAGGAATGTTGCTGGATTTGAAACATCTTTTACTTGACCTGCTTCCTCTGTTTGGCACGACACATGGTATTCTTTTGCTGTTGTCATTTTGTTGTCTGTGTTCTATCTGAAGTATTTTGTCTGTATGACAAGTAGAAGATGTTGAAGACAGGAAACTGAAAGCTACCATCATCTTGGCTTGTCATTTGCTTGCTTGGTTGTAATTTCATTGCAGACAATAAAATGACATTTAAGGAACCAAGAGATACACATATACTTACCTACCTACTTAAGCACTTATATGTATCTGTGTGTAGTTGTGTGTAAGTGTGAATCAATAAATAGCCTGAGATGCACTTTTTATCTTAAACTATCAGTATATATACACCCTTGTGCAAATTAATTAAAACAACCAATTTAGTTTCCTTTCTTTAACCATACGGTCAATTTTAGACCCACTGGAATGACAGGGTGTAACTGATTTCTATTTTTTCTCAAATTAGATCATTTGCAGTAGTGTGCAGTAATATGAATCTATTTTCAGGGTGTATGATGAAATTTGTTTGACCTTGAAAAATATTGCATCATCCGTGATTGCATCAGATTTTAACCATGACCAGACACTCTTGTCTTGACTATCGATTAGTTGTCTTATGGTCATTGTCTGCAATGGATATTACTCTAAGGAAGCATACAAAAATTGTGACACTGCATGAACACACTGGCAAGCCTTACTAGTACTATAGATTGGCCTGGAAACTCTCCTGATTTAAATCCAATCAAGAATCTGTGGCCAATCTGCAAGGAATGACTTCATGGAATTGAGAAACAAAGTACTAAGATGTATACTGGGTCATGTTTCATACAAAAAATAGTAAATAAATATGGAATAATTCATTTTGTTTCAATTAATTTGCAGAAGGGTGTATTTTTTAATTAATATATAGTGGATTTATTGACATACTGACAAACATATTTAGGCAACAAGGATTTATTTAAAGAAGTTTTGTTAAATTCAACCAACAAAGTCTATTTAACTTTTTTTTATTTTTCTAATTTTTGAATTAGTTGTTCTACAGCCAAATCAAAATTTGATAAATTGTCTAAATTTCATGGCTTTGTTATTTTTGTTCAAGTACTTTCAACCATCTCAGTCCTTTTCAAGAACTGGGTGTTGTCAATATGGTAGATTTTGTTGACTACATTCTATTGTTTCCATTCAATTATATGCATACCATATCACATAAATAACGTTATGTGTAAAATTGTTTCCCAAAGATTGCCTACACTGGAAAAGAATGTATTAAATATTTATATATTATTACTATTTTATACAAATATTAAATATTTTATTCATACTTGAAAATACTATCTCTTGTGAAGATATTTAATGCAGGTTGTTTCTTTTGTATAATAAGAGCTTCAAGTATATTGAGTCTTTCCTTGAAATGAGTGCTTTCAAGTATTTTGGTATTATCTACTAATATTTATCTTGTTAAAGGTTGCATTTTGGTTGTTTATAATTAGATGCTTGATATTTGTATGAATTGAACTATGTTACAATAGGTGACATGACAAGTCAACCTACGAGCAAATGTGATGCATGTGTGGCCAATGTAAGAAATTAGTGTTTTTTTTATTATTGATTTTGGAGATGCAATCTCCCTGAGGACATGGGAGTTCATAAACATTGTTTTTATATAAGGGAAATTTTTGAGGTTCTGAATTATTGATAATTATTAGGTTAGATGTTTTATACATTTATTTTCAATTATAAATTTAAGGTATTTATTGGAATCATCAAGTGATGTTTACAGATAAATTGTGTTTTTAATGGCTATTTTTAAAATTAGGGTGCATCTGGTTAGTAGAGAACAAGTTAATGATGTTTTTATTTTTGTTTATATCTGGATGGTTGCTGGTATTATTTCTTCTAAAATTCTTTAATGCTAATTTTATTTGCTTGTCAACAACATGGTTTGGAAAATTATTATCAATAAGTATTTGTTTTATGCTGTTCATTTTATTTATTTATTTTATTTGTTTGGGGTTTTATGGCATATCAACCACTATGGGTTATTTAATGCCAGATCCAGTATTTACTAGATATATCAAAAACGTATAGCTGGCAACATCATTGTTTCAAAAACGTATGACTGGCAACATCATTGTTTAAGCCTAAGCCACTGCTTTCCATCACATTTTAGGGGTAAGGTGTTAGTATTGTTAGTGTAGGGTTTGGGTGGGAAAGTTAATTGTAAGTTGTAGTTGTTTTGGGATGGGTTAGATGTGATGGGGCATGACATGACCAGCCAATTGATCGGATCGACGGCCTTTTGGTTGGACATAGATTATCGTCATACCCAGGACGCGGACACACCTTGGGATTTCACTATTTTCCCATAGATGGGACCCTAACAGGTTCTACCACCCCGGGTCAGGGTGGACCTGGGAACATCAGCAATTAAGAGGTGGTTCCACACTCCTCAAAACCTCCTGATCAGAGGCCTTGCTGTTGGATGTAGTTTATCGTCTTACCCAGGATTCGGATGCAGTTTAACGTCATACCCAGGATGGTTTATGCTGTTCAGTTCTTTCATAAGGAAAGTTGGTTCTCTGTGTCATGACAGAAAGTTTTCTCGCCTGAGTACATCTTTCAAATCTATAAATCAACCATTCACCCCTGCATGGAATACTGCTGTCATATATGGTCTGGAGCTCCCATTGTTCATTTTAAGGTCCTTGATAAAATCCAAAGACGGATATGCAATGTGGTTGGCCCTGATCTGGCATCTTGTTTAAAATTGCTCTCTCACAGATGTGCTGCTGCCTCCCTCTGTCTTTTCTACAAATACTTTCATGGGAACTGCTCCGATGAGCTACTTTCACTAGTTCCCAAACTGCATGAGTTTAAACGTGCCACTAGGTTGGCATCTCAGTCCCACCCTTTCATTGTCAAAATGGTTAAATGTAACAGTTTCTTCTACTCCAATAGCTTCATATCTCACACTTCCTGACAGTGGAACTCCCTTCCTCTTACTTGCTTCCCTGATAGCTATAATCTTCAAATATTCAAATGTAATGTCAATCGACATTTTCTGATGCCTCGATCTATTTCCCTGTCCTTCTCTTTATCCTTTCCTCTATCACGCATCTTTACTCTTGCTCTCACTCTCTCAGTAACCCCTTGCATGCTTGTGGCACTGCCACCTTTCTTGGGGTGAAAAGCTTAAAAAAAATAATGTGTGCAACGAATAAATTATTTTTGTTTGGTTAATCATGTCTTTTATAACAGTTTTTAGTTCTATGAAAACATCTGCTTTTGAAATTGAAAGGACAAAGTTTTGAGTGTTTTTTTTTTATACAGTGAAGTATTAAAATTATGACTGTCTGCCAAAAAGGTCAAAGGAAGAGATTTCATGATGAATGTTAAGTTCATTTCTAAAGTATAGAATAGACATTTTTTAAAATGTTTCTTTAAGTTTTTATTTCACCTATTTTTTTTTCAAATGAATGTGTCATATTCTTTTGTTCACATGAATAGCATTGATTGGTTTGGTGAAATTATTAAATATTTTGCTTCCGGCATGTTTCATATAGACATTGAATAAAGTGGGACCAAGTGGCAAACCCATTACTGTGCTATTGGTCAGTGTGTATATATTGTCATAATCATCATGCAAGATAGAAGACTTTTATATAGAATTATAGATCAAATATTAAAGGTGGGAGCAAGGAATGCTTATATATATTTTGCATTACTATGCCTGTAGTTTCTTTAACAGAGAAATTTGTAAAAAGACTTTCAACATGTAACAAGTCTAGTGCATCATTATTAGATTTATTTTGGTGAGGTATTTCAAGAAATTCATTTGTAGAATTAACACTCAGTTTATTTATTGAGTAAGTATGTTAGGATTAATTGATTTAAAGTTTTGGATGAGCGATATACAGATGTAGGTATTTGTGGAATTATGGGATGTAGAGTTTTTGTGATGTCAATGAACACTCATTTGACACTTTTATGATGACAACAAATACTTGTCACTTTCATAATGCTCGTTTTAGCATTGCTGTAGTTAAATTAAAATTAGATTTAAAGTGTGTGCTTAGATGCTAGTATTTGTAATTCAACCTCCATTAGGGTAACATGTTGGCAGAGGATTTATCAGGCAACCTTCCTCACCAAATCAACCCATAGAAAAAGAGCTGAAGAGGCAGTTCCACCAGACAAGTGTTTCTCCTGGATACCAAACTCTCTCCAGCAGCTGATATGGAAAAGCTTGTTTTGGACTCACTAACACTTGGGAAAGCCTGAAATAAGCATAGAAAGCCCTCCTAAACCTTTGTTTGTCAAGTCAAAATGTGTGTGGTTGTTAATATATAAAAAAATTGTTAAGGAAAATTAGACAATCATTTAATCACATAATCATAATGACTGGATACACATTTTCCCAGCATGCTTGTCTGTTAGGATAACTAGCCAATACTAGTTTCCTTTGCTTGTTTTTATTTTTTTTTTAAGCATTTCACCCCAATCAAGTCGGGTGTGCCACTAGCACGCAAGGGGTTACAGAGAGTGAGAGCAAGAGTAAAGAGGGGTGTTTCAGGAAAGGATATAGAGAAGGACGGGGATCAGGATCAAGGCATCAGAAGATGTCGATTGATATTACACTTGAATATTTGAAGATTATAGCTATCAGGGAAGCAAGTAGGAGGAAGGGAGTTCCCATCTCTGTCCCATAATGATTGTTCCATTTTTGCACAAATTTCATAGGCTCAATGGAACAATCATTATGGGACAGAGGTAGAATAATATAGAAGAATGGCTGGTTTAATAATCAGATTCAATTGAATGAAGAGAGGAAACATTTTTTTAAGCATTTCACCCCAAGCAAGTCGGGTGTGCCACTAGCACCCAAGGGGTTACAGAGAGTGAGAGCAAGAGTAAAGAGGGGTGTTTGAGGAAAGGATATAGAGAAGGGCGGGGATCAGGATCAAGGCATCAGAAGATGTCGATTGACATCACACTTGAATATTTGAAGATTATAGCTATCAGGGAAGCAAGTAAGAGGAAGGGAGTTACACTGTTGGAAAGTGCAAGAGAAGTAGCTTTTGGAGCAGAACAGGCAGTTACATTTAACTTTTTCGACAGTGAAAGGTTGGGACTGAGATGCCAACTTAGTAGCACACTTGAATTCATGCAGTTGAGGGTACCAGTGAAAGTAGCTCATCAGAGCAGTTGCCATGAAAATATTTGTAGAAAAGACAGAGGGAAGCCACATCACGTCTGTGAGAAAGTGACTGTACATTAGATGCCATATCAAAACCTATCACATTGCATATCCACCTCTGGATTTTGTTGAGGATCTTGAGATGAACAGCGGTGACACCGGACCATATATGGCAACAGTATTCAATGCAAAGACGAATGGTAGATCTGTAGTTTTGAAGGATGGACTCAGGTGAGACGAACCTTCTCTTGTTCAACACTCACAACGCATATTTGTAATTTATACTGCAACTATACTGCGTGTACCTTCATTACAGTTTCTGGAAGAGATTGTATAATCTGGTATGACTGAGCAATAACTGTCAACTGTCATAACTTGTGACTCTGTGCTCGGACAACCATCAGTAAATTCCAAATAATTCTGTTTGCCTAATTATACTCTTTCATGCTTGCATCAACCCATGGTGTGGTTTTCAGACACTTCCTAAAGATGCCATATGCTGGGGTAACTTCCTTAGAATGATCACATTGAGAAGTTGCCCTCCCAACCTATCAACTATGGTGAGATTTGAACCTGGGTCTATGGTTGAAGAGTTCTTACCACTCAGTCATATGCCGATATATGTGCCATGTATTCTTGATCACTCAGATACATATAGAGGCATATATACACCTACTAGACCTGCTCACAATCACACAAACACACATACACATAAATCACTGATACATACACATACACTCACTCATACATAAAAATGCACACACATATGTATACTCATACATACACAGGCTCATGTCTGTTGCTGGAACGTCTTGATATCCTTTATACATCTCAAAAGAATCTTTTTTTCTCATCATTTTTTCAAATATGACAGATAACAGTGGTCTATATTGTACTAGCTGTAAAGAAGAATCTCTGATCAGACTAAGTTCTCCCTTCTCTCAGTCAGTGTGGCAAGACCTTTATCAAGATATCTGGCAATGGGACAGAATGCAAGGGAGGAGTGAATCCATGCCTTTTCCAAAGGCATGAGTGCAAAAATAGATTGAACCTAAGTTGTTACATCCCCCCCCACCTTCTTGTACTTACAATGGTAAATGAGCCCATGATTAATGGCTTGCGAGATTTTCATGCGAACCACTGAAAATCAATTAGCTGTTGATAATTTTATTGTAGGCATTTATGCTTGAAATATTAATTTTCATCTTGGAATTATGGGTGGAAATGAGTCAATATCACATTGATGTGGAATTTTTATTTGAAAATCAAAACCATTTACAAATATGTTTAAATAGATTTTGTTAATACTATGGACAGGAAAATGTGCCGTGTTCTTTCAGGATGTAGGTGATCATGGCTCTCCCCTTCCCCCTATCTCTTGTGGCTTTTAATAAGTTTTGTGCCTCTGCCAACTCCCCCAGATCATGTTTTGCTATCCGCTTGCTTAAAATTTTTGCTCACTAAAGCGGAAGAGAACAGGGCATCTCAACCTTAACCTTTCCATTGTAATCTCTACACGCTTGTAATTTCATTTAGAGATGAACTAATTACCTTTTTAGTTCGCTGTTATTACGAACCTAGTCGTAATATGTCTCTAAGTGTTTTACACCTTAAGTTTCGCATAGCAAATCTCTACTCATTTTTTAGAAGAAATTTTTAGCATTTTAGTGATGCCATTTCTGCTGTAAGTCTCCTTCAACATAACACAGTGACTCCTCGCCGGATTCGTGGTCGGTATTGACCGGTCGGCTCTGATATGGCCAGAACAACAGGCTCCTGGCCTTTGAGGGCAGGATGCCGCCCCAGGCTGTGTATTAAGTTACGCTCCCATTTTTTTTGTCTGCCAACTGGAAGCGAGTTGGAACTATCCCTCTCTCTACTTCACCTCTCTACTTCTGACTCCTGGCCCATGTTCTACTCTCAGCATGCCACTCCTACTGGCTGCCTGCACGTCATCCGCAACCTTTCCCCGTACACACCAGTTGTAATTATTATGGGAGATTTCGATTGGACTCGACCTGGCAGACCCGCAACACCAGTACCAAATATCCGATATACCCAATAACTCCGCAACGCCAGCGACCAGCAGCAATAACCAGACCAGCCGACCAACAGTGCTAACCAAACCAGCAAAGCCCACCTTTTTCCTTCTCTGAGTTCATTGTTTAAATTTTTAATTTTATCTTAATACTTGCCTCAGCTTGAGTGCATGTGTATACAGAGAGAGAGAGAGTGAGAGATAGAGAGGGAGAGAGGGGGTGAGGAGGCATGGTGGAGTAGTGGATAGCAGATCGAATTGAGGAATCAGAGCCGAGTTTGAATTCCAGTCGAATCCATTACATTCACTTATATGCTAATACCCTTGGGAAATGTATTAATCTTCTTCTCCCTCCAGCTATGGGTAAATAGCAGGACAGACTGTGTTCTATAGTCTTGGATGGCAACTGGTCTAGTAGAAGGACAACTCTGAATTCAAAACCTGTGGAGGATCGTTTGGGGTCTCTGTATTTAGCCCTTCAAAGAGTGTGGTTGGTTCTGCACAAAGCCTTCACCACTATAAACAAATCATATGTACTGGTGTCTGGCCTGTCGGTTCCTAGGAACTAAGCTGCTTGACCCTCATACATCGAATATGACAGGAGAGTCCTCCATATATATATATATATATATATATATATATATATATATATATATATGTATATATATGCCTGCAAGTATGTGGACATACCTGATAAGGGTCTAGTACATGATTTAGTGTTAATTCTCGATACTACATTTTAATAGGAGTCCATCCTGAGTGGGTAACTAAATAGGGAAATTTGCCTTGACGGTTTCCTAACAAAGTGGATATTTGGACTTATACTAACTTAAAACTTAAAACACTCAAACTTGCACTTTAATTCGCTTCATTCAATTGTGTGTCCATATATATATATATATATATATATATATATATATATATAAATATATATATATATATATATCATCTCAAGTGCCACTCATTTGTGCTTGTCTGGTTGTTCTTGGTATATGGGTAGAATTCAAATTCCTTTGATATAAGCTGACAAAAAAAGTAGGTTGATTAAGTAAAGCAGTCCTTCACCCCACCCTGACCAGCACCTCCCGTCCCAAGTGAGAGATAGTCATGGAAATCGTAAAAAATTTACTTCAAAGTCACTATAATTATATCAAAGCCCCATTAAAACGATGTCAGTCTACTCTGTCCATATAGTGTCAGTCTCACTGCAACACTACCACACTTACCAGCTACTTTACAAGGAACAGTGTGAGGTTTACCAATTTTGTTACCTCATTCTTATTACCTCCTCTTCCTCCTAATATACTAGAATATCACTAGTGAAACATCACTTGGTCAAAAGTTCTATATATAAGAAATACATAAATATACATGATCTTTTTATATTGGTCAAATGAAGGTAAAACAAAAGCAAAAGATATATGATAAAATGTTTATCGGTGTCCAAAATGTTCTTCATTACAGGGACCCAAAAACACAACCTCGCTGCCAAGATTTTGTTTATCAACTGGCCTTTCTAGTCACATATTTTTGGAGTGAAAAAGTTTTTGACAAGTATGTATATATATGTGTGGAGATGTATACAGGTCAAGGACAACAGGAATTGAGGTCTAAGTTCAAGCATAGTGATTAGTACTAAAAGTAAGGTCGGTATTTTAAGAGAACATAATGTTTTTTATGGTTTTATTAGATGTTCCTTATCAACAAGTGACCAGTGGTTAAGTTTGTTCTACATTCCATGAAGACAGACTGGCACCACCAGATATCTATTCTGGCTAATATGGGAAAAAGGTCTACCCATTCATAACAGTAAATATATATATATATATATATATATATATATATACACACACACATATATATATATATATATATATATATATATATATATATAACTCAGTTCACCCAAAATCATAATGCCACCAAAACATTAAGAATTACTGGAAGTGAAAGAGAAGGAGAAGACCTTAGAAGGAACTGGAAACCCAATCCTAAACAGGAAACAAGGGATAAAGTTCTATTCTTGTTAAAAAAAATGGCAAGGAATTAGATGATGTGTGCATATATAACTATATGTATATGTATGTATGTATGTATGTATAGATAGATAGGATTACAATCACCAAATTTAAGTAACATTGGGCCTGGTCAGTGCCTAGTGTCTGCTTGGGAATACCAGGTGCTGTAACCTTCTGGATAATGGCTCAGAATTTTTAATCAGAGAGCTGAGTTCTAATTCCTGTTGGGTTCATTATATTTACTTTTGTGCAAACGCTCTTGGGAGAAGTAAAAAGTCCACCTCTTCTCTCCCCAGCTATCAGTTAATTAGTAAGACTTGTATTGCTAAATCATTGTTATCTACAAAAAAAATTCTTACAATCTAAAAATATTTTCTGCAATGAGTTGATAAAATGTACAACACAAATCACTCAATCAGTCAACAGATAGATATGTATAAGTCTTGATATCTTGTATATATACCCTATAGATGGTAGTTAATAATAATGGCTGTAACTCTGATATTGAGCAATTTTAAAAATCAGCATTAAGTTGTATTCATTATCATTATTTTAATATATACTGGACATGTTGAGTTTGTTCACCAAGGTACCCACGGAGGAGGTACTATTGGTAGTCAGGGACAGACTGGCCTTGGACTCATCCCTAGGAAAATAGACCAGTATGCCAATAGATAACCTGATGTAGATGCTGACTTTCTGTACACAAACAACACACTTCAGAATGGGATCAAAAATATGACCAGATAAAGGCTTAGCAATGGGCTCACCATTATCACCAGCAATGGCAGACATATACATGGAATACTTCAAAGAAATGGCTTTAGAATCCACATTTACTAAAGCCAACCCTATAGCTGAGATACATAGATGACACCTTCATTCTCTGGCCACTCCAGGAAGAGGTCCAGCTACTAATGGACCATGTGAACTCAATACAGTTCATAATGGAGATAGAAAATGACAACAAACTAGCATTCCTGGATGTACTAATATCTTGAACAGAGCATGGGTTCAAGACATCTGTATACTACAAGTCAGCATTCACTGGATAATACCTCAACTTCAACTCCCACCACCCATGCAGTCTAAAGAAATGGATCTTCCACTGTTTACAACATCAAGCCAAAGTGGCAATGTAGAAACATATGAACAAGTAATGGTCAGTATTAGAAGTACCCTACAATGTAATAACTACCCTGGGTACATGACAGCACATCTAATAAAAACTGGAATAGAAGAATAACAATACTCAGAAAACAGATTCAGTCTATCTTCTCTACGTGAAGGGATTATCAGAAAATATACGAAAGATCTGTGGTTCATATAACATCAAGATGACCTTCAGAAGTGGTTCAACACTTTGCAGACACCTCTTCCAAGTACGACTCCCATAGAGGAGAACATAGCTAAAGACTGTGTGTACACCATCCCATGCAGCTGTGGTAAGAAATATAAAGGAGAAACAGGCTGCCCCCCCTTAAGGTAAGACTGCAAGGACATCATAAAGCCGTAACACGAGGGGAAATAAAAAAATCAGTAGCTGGTCAAATATGGAGGGAAAAGGGAGATCAACACTTTCTGTGTGATGAGGTTGAAATAATAGTCAGAGAACATCACTGGAAAATACGAAAACTTAAGGAATCAGCACATATACTAGGCCACAAAAATCTCCTGAGCCAACAAATCATAGAAATAAATACAATATGGGAATCAGTAATATGGAGTGCTAGAGAAAAGCAATAATAACAGCAAAATTGCAATATGAGCTCTAGTTAAAAATGATTACTTAGACATTAAGTTTATAAGTCCCATTGATGTCCTCAAGGGCACATGGCTCAGTGTATAAAAGTGTTGGTTGGTCGGATCCAGTGACTTGAACCAAAGAGTTTTGAGTCCAATACCTTGCTACAGCAGTGGTGAACAAAAAGATTTGAGTTAAAGAGAGATAACTGAGACATCTGGAAGAGGCATGACATGTGGAACTAGAACAATCTACCCCAGTGGACGAAATAAAGTGTTCAGTTTGAAATTCCTATCATCTGACGAAGGCCAGAGTGTACAATGTAAATAGTGTAAATACTTAGATGTATAAACTAGTTTATATACATATATACATACTCTGTTTATTTTCATATGTTTATTTCATATATGAAGGTATATTGATGGTGTATTTGTATAGACAGATAAAAAAATGATATGAAATGTTCTTGTATACATAAATACATGTATAATTATATATATATGTATATTTATATGAATGTATATACATTTATTATGATAAAGTTACTTCCGCATGGAGAATAATGGTCCAATAAAATATTTTTATGTACAAAGACACAAATACATGAACAGGCACACACATGAACATGCATAAGTGCACCCACATGCACACATGTATCCCCACTATCCAGCTATCTCTTTATATATATACATATATAAGCTGTCAAAAAATTTGGATTATAAATTTTTTCAACCTTAAATTAAAATTTATGCATGCATTTCTGTCTATATCTTTCTCTGCCTCATCCACTCTCTCTCTCTCTCACTATATATATATATATATATATATAAATATATATATATATATATATACATATATGTGTGCATATATATATGTGTGTGTGTATGCACACACACACACGCATATATATATATACACACACATACACACAAACACACACACATTACACACAAACACACACATGCATATATATATATATATATATATATATATATAAACATATGCACATACATAACAGTAGGGAAATATTGAATTTTCTTTGAAGATTTCTCAACTCTTTATTCTTTTTGCTATCATTCAACTGTAGTTTGTTCTTTATAAGCTTTGGGGAAAATTCAGATGTTTGGAAAATGTGTTCCACATGAGTTTCCAAAAAAGGAACTTTAGTCAGCAGTTAAACATTTGTCTTCCTCATCTTGTTTGACACAGAAAATCTCATTTTGGAAACAAGAGAGCCACTAGCAATGAAAAATGGTTTTATTAAGAGAATCCAAAATGAAGAAAATGGCTAAGTCCAGTTTTAACATCACAACCTAAATGGAATCATTTGTGAAAAGTGTTCATCTACATTTGATGTAATTCAATGGGAAGTCTTTATTATGAATGATATTAAACAAAATGTTATTACACCATACAACAGTGAGCAATTGGCTGGTTTGAATAACATATTAGCATAATAAGGAATTCAACTGATGATAATACTTTTTTTCAAGATTCATATGTGGTATAGTAAAATATAATGAAGTTGGTATAGGAAGTTATTCCATATTTAGTATATTTTAGTATATTCCCCAGACATGTCATCATCAATTGTAGCTTTTGTTAGGTGTTGACATGCTGGCCTAATGTCCAATGCTTCAACCAAGATTGAAACCAGTTTCAGTGACTGTCAGTTGGTAGGTTATTTTATTCTGTCACTAAGAAGTAGATTTATGTATTTCTCAAAGCTATTGCTAAAAGCTACAAAGGATAGGAGGTTATGGAGAGCTATGGTCACCCATGTCCTGAAGGGACATGGCATGGCACAAAAGAAGAAAACTGAAGTGAATATAAGTAATCCCAAATAAAATTTGAACTCTGTTTGCCGGTTTTGTTTTCCATGCCACGTTTTTCATTGAAAATGTCTGACAAGGTAATTTTATTAATCTTTTTATTGGGTTTTTCTTGCATGCATTCAAGAGATTTCTTTGAGGGTTTATGTAAAAATTGTCCAAACAGTTATCTGTTCTGAGCACTTTTTGCTAATCAATTATCCATTTTTTGGTTATTCTGTTGTAAATGTTGTGTAAATTACTGAAAGGAAGACATATTTGTAATTCCTGAATATGGCCAGTACATTGTGACCATGTTTATAGTTGATGATTTGGGGGTTTGAGTGTATCTGCTATTATTAGATGTTTTCACAGTTAGATGCATGCATTACATTTGTGTTTTTACAATAAATAGAACAATCATTTGGACAATTTTTACACACAAAATCTAAAAAAGAAATCTTTTGTTTGTACCCAATACAAAAATGCAATAAAATACATAACAGAAGTGGCATGTCAGTTACCTTCAATGAAACATGTATTAGAGAGAGACTGCTACCCAAACTATCATTTTTTTTTTTTACTTTTATACAATTTGCCCCCAAGCAAGGCAAGAATGCCACTAAGATGCAAAGGGATACTGGGAGTGAAAGAGAATGAACCAGAAACCAATCCTAAACAAAAGTAATAGATAAGCCTCTATTCTTGTTCCATAGAGCACGAATGTGAACCGGGCAATAGGTGAGCCTATCTACTCCTATTGTGGAATGAAATAAAGAATAAATAGTAAACAAAATGAAAGACTCTTGGCAGAGAATGTGACATATAAGAAAATAGAGATAAAATCAGAATGAAGGTTAAAATAAGATAAAATTAAGAACAATGAGACTGTGGAATTGATTATTGAATATATGGATTTTGTTATGGAGCTTAGGAATCTGTCACAGCATTAATAACTATCAAGTTTTAACTTAAGTTGTGATAACTCCAGTCAATCGAGTCACAGCTGAGATTTTAAATGTGGATATCTGTGGATAAATATTTTTAAAAATTAATCAAAATTTAAAAAGTGAAATTAAGTACAATTGCAACAAATACAATTGGACAGGAAGGGATGATGATGATGATAATAATAATAATAATAATAATAATAATAATAACATCAACAACAGAATACTGAGGAGAGTGCTGAGTTTTTAAAAATATGCTATCACTTGTTCTCTCACTTAAAAGTCACTAAATACCAGTTAATGTAATAATAATAATAATAATAATAATAATAATAATAATAATGATAATAATAACATCAACAACAGAATACTGAGGAGAGTGCTGAGTTTTTAAAAATATGCTATCACTTGGTCTCTCACTTAAAAGTCACTAAATACCAGTTAATGTAATAATAATAATAATAGTAATAGTAATAATAATAATAATACTAACTACAACAAAGGAGACCAACAAATTCAAAATGGTATTTCAAGTGGGTGAAGAAATTCAAGTAAAACTTAATACACCTACTGCAGTGGCAAAAACCCTAACAAGGAAGCAAAGGCAAATGCAATTGACCAGGTACAGAAATGATGGCAGGATAAACCTCTTCATGGTCAATATTCAGCCTGTCCCAAACAAGCTGATGTAGACAAACCCTGTACACACCATTGGCTATGTAGGGCATGGTTAAAAGCTCAAGCCAAATGTTTTATTCTTGCTGCAAAGGACCAATGCTTGCTGACGAGAAATTACCAAGCATATATACTGAAAAATTATGTTAGCCCAAAATGAAGATTCTGTGATAAATATCCAGAAATAATTGATCATCTTGTACCAGGTTGCACGGTATTGGCACCCACTGAATATAAAACCCAGCATGACAGGGTGGGCCAATATCTGCATTGAAAAATTTGCAACTTTTACGGAAAAGAGACTACAAAAAACTGGTATGAACACCACTCAGACCCGGTTATGGAGATAGGACCTGTGACAATTTTATGAAACTTTAAAATGCACACAGACAGAACAATTAAAGCTAATCCCCAAACATTGTGGATAGAGATCACAAAAACAAAATGTACCTTCTTATTGACATGCCAGTCACTGCAGGCTGTAATGTATCTGAAGATCTTCAAAAAACTATCAAAATACAAGGACCTTGAAATGAAAATCTCAAAAATGTGGCACATGAGGACATCAATAATTCCAGTTGTAGTTGGAGCCTTTGGATTATTTGGAAAAACATTCCGATATACTTATTGAAGGGATTCCTGGTATCCCAAGCCTTAAAGAAATACAAAATATTGTCCTCACAAGTACAGCCCATACCTCACAAAGGGCTTTATCTATATAAAGTGTGTGATCTTAGGTTGTATCTTTTTTTTGTTTTTGTTTTTCCTCAAAAAATGTTTAGTGGAAAAATATCATGATACCATTCCTGACCTTAGGTCTCTGGTTGGAATCTGCAAAGAAATGAATATACACGAGAAATCAAAGGAAATAAAATTGTAAAATTCAAAAAGGGAAGAAAGAAAAAAAATACAAAATACAAATCAAATATTTTAAGTTAAGGATCTCAAAAGTTAAGAAAAAAAACCAAATCTTACATATGAAGACGTATTCAGAGCAAATCTACTATATAGTCAAATGTTAAGGCTTTCAGAGAATAGAAGTCACTTAAATAGGTGAGTGTGGAGGAGTCTTGATTTTTTATGATTAGAATAAAGCTTCTATTTTCTTGCCTTGGTGGGGTAGGGATGAATCAGTTAAGAAAGTATATGCTTATCAATATGCTTATTAAATTTATAGCCAATCTATTAAAATAATCAATATGCTTATCAATATGCTTATCAATATGCTTATCAATTTGCTTATCAATATGCTTATTAAATTTATAGCCAATCTATTAAAATAATCAATATGCTTATCAATATGCTTATCAATATGCTTATCAATTTGCTTATCAATATGCTTATTAAATTTATAGCCAATCTATTAAAATAATCAATATGCTTATCAATATGCTTATCAATATGCTTATCAATTTGCTTATCAATATGCTTATTAAATTTATAGCCAATCTATTAAAATAATCAATATGCTTATCAATATGCTTATCAATATGCTTATCAATTTGCTTATCAATATGCTTATTAAATTTATAGCCAATCTATTAAAATAATCAATATGCTTATCAATATGCTTATCAATATGCTTATCAATTTGCTTATCAATATGCTTATTAAATTTATAGCCAATCTATTAAAATAATCAATATGCTTATCAATATGCTTATCAATATGCTTATCAATTTGCTTATCAATATGCTTATTAAATTTATAGCTAATCTATTAAAATAATCAATATGATTATCAATATGCTTATCAATATGCTTATCAATTTGCTTATCAATATGCTTATTAAATTTATAGCCAATCTATTAAAATAATCAATATGCTTATCAATATGCTTATCAATTTGCTTATCAATATGCTTATCAATATGCTTATTAAATTTATAGCCAATCTATTAAAATAATCAATATGCTTATCAATATGCTTATCAATATGCTTATCAATTTGCTTATCAATATGCTTATCAATTTGCTTATCAATATGCTTATTAAATTTATAGCCAATCTATTAAAATAATCAATATGCTTATCAATATGCTTATCAATATGCTTATCAATTTGCTTATCAATATGCTTATTAAATTTATAGCCAATCTATTAAAATAATCAATATGCTTATCAATATGCTTATCAATATGCTTATCAATATGCTTATTAAATTTATAGCCAATCTATTAAAATAATCAATATGCTTATCAATATGCTTATCAATATGCTTATCAATTTGCTTATCAATATGCTTATTAAATTTATAGCTAATCTATTAAAATAATCAATATGATTATCAATATGCTTATCAATATGCTTATCAATTTGCTTATCAATATGCTTATTAAATTTATAGCCAATCTATTAAAATAATCAATATGCTTATCAATATGCTTATCAATATGCTTATCAATTTGCTTATCAATATGCTTATTAAATTTATAGCCAATCTATTAAAATAATCAATATGCTTATCAATATGCTTATCAATATGCTTATCAATATGCTTATCAATATGCTTATTAAATTTATAGCCAATCTATTAAAATAATCAATATGCTTATCAATATGCTTATCAATATGCTTATCAATTTGCTTATCAATATGCTTATTAAATTTATAGCCAATCTATTAAAATAATCAATATGCTTATCAATATGCTTATCAATATGCTTATCAATTTGCTTATCAATATGCTTATTAAATTTATAGCCAATCTATTAAAATAATCAATATGCTTATCAATATGCTTATCAATATGCTTATCAATTTGCTTATCAATATGCTTATTAAATTTATAGCCAATCTATTAAAATAATCAATATGCTTATCAATATGCTTATCAATATGCTTATCAATTTGCTTATCAATATGCTTATTAAATTTATAGCCAATCTGTTAAAATAATCAATATGCTTATCAATATGCTTATCAATATGCTTATCAATTTGCTTATCAATATGCTTATTAAATTTATAGCCAATCTATTAAAATAATCAATATGCTTATCAATATGCTTAT
This sequence comes from Acanthosepion esculentum, assembly GCA_964036315.1. Lineage (NCBI taxonomy): Eukaryota > Metazoa > Mollusca > Cephalopoda > Sepiida > Sepiidae > Acanthosepion > Acanthosepion esculentum. Next base: position 16,647,272 of record OZ038482.1, on the reverse strand, counting down.
CAATATGCTTATCAATTTGCTTATCAATATGCTTATCAATATGCTTATCAATTTGCTTATTAAATTTATAGCCAAGATTGAGAAACAACTGCAAGTAATGTTTTTTCCTCCCACTCTCTCTCACCAAAATGACCAGTGAGCTTTCAAATACGATAAATGCAGCTATCTATCCGTGGCAAACTATAATTAGCTAGAAGTATTCACTACTATTTCTCTAGTTGTTTAGTCTTCATGGTCTGGACTGGTTTAGTCTCCAGATGTATTAACTGCTATTTATATGGTGGATAAATGAATATATGAATATAACATTCTCCCTGACTTTTACTTTTTGACAATGTAAATTTGGAATGCTTTATTTCAGCAAAAGAAGAGGAATGCAGTTTCAAAAACAACCAAATTAATAAAATATTTCTTTTTCTTTTCTTTTCTTAGTGTTTGATATGGAATCATTTAGGTTCTTTGGTGATACACTCAGAGCACCTTACAGAATTGTTGGGACATAGTGTTGTTATTTAGTGAGTGAATCTTTAGTGAATATATTTGGGATCTGATGACTGTAGTAAGCAAAGGTTCCAATGATTCTCTTCTGAGCTTTCATATTGCCTGGAGGAGGGAGTTCTTGCAAAGGTCTCATCCTTTCAGGAACTGGTCTAACATTCCCTTTACTTACTTCATAACTCAGAAGTTTTATTTTTAAACCTGTATCCTACATGGAACCATTTGTTTGGCCCAACATGCTATACCATTTAGCTACAGAGGAAGCATCTGGTTAACATTATTGTTTGATTCCTGTCAGAAGACACATATTTTCTAGGAAATTTCTCAGGTGTTCAGGTCAGTAAATATAGTTAATACTGTTTATTATAAAAAGAGAATTTACTTAAATATTTGTATCTATAAAAATTACATATAAACAGAAAATATATTAAAATTAGTCCATTTCATATATATATATATATATATATATATTTAGAATCCAACTAAATATGTTATATATATATATATATATATATATATATATATATATATATATATATAACAAATAATAACTAAATATAAAAAATAATAACTGATATATCTGAATGTAATGAGAATGAAAATAATATATAAATATATATATTCTAATGTTCACAGCATTAATTCAAAAGAGTGTTCAATACCAATAGTAGAGCAATATTTATATATATGTGGTGAGTAAATTGTTTTTGACTATATGAAAATATTATAATAAATAACACACACACACACACACACACACATATATATATATATATATATATATATAGATATATAGATATATTTAGAATCGCACTAAATATGTTAACTCTATCACTGATATTGAGCACTTTGCAATAAGTACAGTGCATATATAATATATAAAAGTGAACATAGAAGTCAACACTTAGAAGCAACTGTCTGTTTCATGCTAGATGCAATCGTCAAGCCACAAGTGCTGTTATTTTTCTCAGCTATTTCTATATACGGGTCAGTGGTGCATTGTAGGTAGTCTATTTTGGCGGTTATTTTACTGGAAGTCGTTTAATTGTTTATTTATTTATTTGGGTTAAATTATTTTGCTTGTTTTTATTTATTTTTTATTTTTATTTTTATTTTTATTTCTTATCTTATATATTTTTTTATTTTTATTTTGATCAGTGTTTTCATTAACGTAGTAAAAATTTTTTTATATAGCTTATTTAATAGTTTTGTTTTTGTTTGGGAAGATAAAGCTATTTGTTCAATTTTGGGGTTGATTGTTGTAGTTTGTTCTGACTATTATTTTGGCGGGAACAGTTTTTAATTTGTTTATCTATTTATTTGGATTGATTATCTTTATTTGTTTTTTCTAACGGCTAGTTTATCGGTATCGTTTGTTAGTTTATTTATATATTTGGATGTATTTAGATCAATTTATTTTACTTGTTATTATTTAGTTGTTATACTGTATAATTTCTCTTTTTGGTTTTCGATTTTTAAGTAACGTAGTATATTATTTTTTTTTTTATTTTTTATTCATTTTTTTTTTCGTTATATAACAGTTATAGCTTTTTTTTTTTGGCCGATTTTTGGTTTGATTTTTATAGTCTAACTAATATTTTGGTCATAATTTTTTGCTAATTTGTTTATTATTTACTTTATTTATTGATTTTGTTTCTTATTTTTTATTCTGTTTCGTCTATTCTAACAGGTGTGATTTGGTAATTTGTTTGGATTAATTTATTTTACTTATTTTATTGTCATTTTGTTTATTTATTTATTTATTTTTTCTGTTTTCGATTTTTCTGAAAGTTATAGTGTCGCATTCCTTGTTGGCTGCCATGTCATTCAATTTAAAATTTGTGTATTTAGGCAGCAATCCTTCTTTCATGCACATTTCATTGACAACAACAGACAAGGTGCTTTTATTTAGTTTTTTATACAATTTCTCATCTTTTCGGAAGCCTTATTAATAAAAACAAACAAACCAACACTTAATAATATTAACTTTGAACATGGACCTAATATCTTGACCATATTTTGAAACAAAAAAAATGAAAACATTTTATAAAACATACATACAACAAACTATTTCTAATTTTAACAGTTAAAATATAATTCTTGAAAATGGCTAAATGTATAGTCGAAAGCGCTCAGATAAAAGCAACATTCGGACAATTTTCATATAATTTATCATCCGAAAAGAAAAAAATTATTAGATCCCATGAGAAATTGTATAAAAAACTAAATAAAAACACCTTGTTTGTCCTTTTCAATGAAATGTGCATGAAAGAAGAATTGCTGCCTAAATACACAAATATATATATATATATATATATATATATGCAGATGTATGAGTGAGGTAATTATTTAATGCAGACATAAATTGATCTTTATAAAGTAAACTGTCAACAAAACTCTCATGACAGGAAAATAAGAAAAGAAGGATTAGAAAATTTGACACTCACAGGACATAGTGATGTCAAAAGGGACAGAGGGAAAACAGTTTTTAACCTACATAACCAGTTTGCATAAATGAATGGCAGAATAGGAAATGTAAGGGATAATGAAAAGAAAAGTGTTGCTAAGGGCTACAAAGGAGAGGAAGTTGGAGAGAGTCATAATCATTCACATTCTGAATGGACACATCATCTAGAAGAAGATTCAAATATGAGATGACTAGCAAATGCAGAATTTGTGCTGCCTTTAGTAGTGTTCTATGACATGTGGATCTAGACATCATTATGCATATTATTGTATATTAATGTTTAAAAGTGCAGGAGAAATCTGGCTCTCTAAGATTAAAATAATAGCCATTGAATTGAATTGCCCGTTGAATTTAATGCTTTCAGCTACAAATGTACAATGAATTAGAAATCTTTTACTTTTTATAGTTCATAATTAACCTACCTTGTCTGCACAAATGGCACATCCATAATACATACATACATATATATATATATATATATATATATATATATATATAGAGAGAGAGAGAGAGAGAGAGAGAGAGAGATAAATATATGCGTTGCCTCCTTGTAAATATGTCAACATATATATATATGCTCATACACACATGTACACATTTGTAATTGCATTTATGTACTTTATAGTGAATCTTTCAATACTTCGATTAAATTTCTTCATCAGTTTGAGCTTTCCATTAAAAAAGATGTTATTCACTGTTGCTGTTTTTATTGCAATGTTTTTGCCAGTTGATTCTTTTAGTCTTGTTCATTGTCTGGAATTCTGAGATGAATCATTATCATCAGTCCACAAGTTGTTCAGACTAATAATATTCTCTCCCGTGTTGTTTTGATTATAATATTTGAACCACTGTGTCCTTCAGTTCATGATTAAGAGAAGCAAATGCAAATGGATAAATGTTGTGTGCGAAGAAGACTAAAGTAGGCCTTGAGCGAAACGGATGTGCATAAAAACAGTCAGAATAAGAAGAAAATTTATATAATTATTATTATTATTATTAGGAGAATTATTAATTTTCTCAAAGTAAAATTTTTCACTAGGTTAGATTTCAAGAATAGTCATTGAGGGAAAAATCCAGTTCAAAGAGTTTGGATGTGAACAAGGATTCAATTGAATTATTGTCTCTTTCTTTCTATTCCACTATCCATATTTCTCTTTCATTTTCTCTTTTCTCTTTGACTCTCTATCTCTCTTGTTCTCTTTGTCTATGTTTCTTTCCTCTTTGTCTCTCTGTCTATCTCTCTTGTTCTTTTTGTTTCTCTGTATATCTCTCTTGTTATCTTTGTCTCTCTTGTTCTCTTTGTCTCTCTGTCTATCTCTCTTTCCTCTTTGTCTCTCTGTCTATCTCTCATGTTCTCTTTGTTTTTCTGTATATCTCTCTTGTTATCTTTATCTCTCTTGTTCTCTTTGTCTCTTTGTCTCTCTGTCTATCTCTCTTTCCTCTTTGTCTCTCTGTCTATCTCTCATGTTCTCTTTGTTTCTCTGTATATCTCTCTTGTTCTCTATGTCTCTCTTGTTCTCTTTGTCTCTCTGTCTATCTCTCTTTCCTCTTTGTCTCTCTGTCTCTCATGTTCTCTTTATTTGTTTGTATATCTCTCTTGTTATCTTTTCCTCTCTCTCTATCTTTCTTGTTCTCTTTGTCTCTCTCTGTCTATCTCTCTTGTTCTCTTTGTTTCCCTGTATATCTCTCATGTTATCTTGGTCACTCTGTATATCTTTTTTGTTCTCTTTGTCTCTGTATCAATCTCTCTTTCCTCTTTGTCTCACTGTATATCTCTCTTGTTCTCTTTATCTCTCTGTATATCTCTCTTCCCTCTTTGTCTCTGTATATCTCTCTTTCCTCTTTGTCTCTCTGTATATCTCTCTTCCCTTTTTTCTCTGTATATCTCTCTTTGTCTATCTGTATATCTCTGTTGTTCTCTTTGTCTCTCTGTATATCTCTCTTTCCTCTTTGTCTCTCTGTATATCTCTCTTTCCTCTTTGTCTCTCTGTATATCTCTCTTTCCTCTTTGTCTCACTGTATATCTCTCTTGTTCTCTTTGTCTCTGTATATCGCTCTTGTTCTTTTTGTCTCTCTGTATATCTCTCTTTCCTCTTTGTCTCACTGTATATCTCTCTTGTTCTCTTTGTCTCTGTATATCGCTCTTGTTCTTTTTGTCTCTCTGTATATCTCTCTTTCCTCTTTGTCTCTCTACCACTCTTGTTCTCTTTGTCTCTCTGTATATCTCTCTTTCCTCTTTATCTCTCTGTCTATCTCTCTTTCCTCTTTTTCTCTCTATCTCTCTTTCCTCTTTGTCCATACATTGTTACGAAACGGGTAAATAATACAACTCTGTTTTTTAAATCTAATTAATTTTTTTTTTAAATCTAATTAATTTGAGAATAATTTATTATGCAAAATAAAATCTGATGGATTAACAAATTTTAAAAACATCAAATTTATCAGGTCAGCTACATTGTCTTTCATGATAATTAACCAGTCTTTATTGAGAACCAAAGCAAACATTATTGTGAAGAGATTTTTATTTCATGATCAAAAACATTGGTACAAACGATTTTTTCCCTGCTCTTTCTCCCTTGGCCATGTGCCACACAAAGTTAATCCTATCCATCTGTCTATCTATCTGATGGCTTTTTTCTTGGTCTTCTCTCATAATAAACACAATAATAAAAACATTATAGTGACATTGCCAGTCTAAAATCAGAGCACTCAGCCAAATCTTCGTGTAATGGACATTTGAAAAAGGTGTTGAATCCAAATTGTCACTTGTTGATTTCTGCATTCTTATTTATTTAGGTTGTAAAAATTAATTCTAGAAAAATTGTCTTTACCCTTCTAAATATTTTTGGAACATACTTTTGTTGTATTGGTTGCATACTAAGACTACTTAATGGTATTCAGAACGGTCACACTTTGGTACACTGAATGGCTGAGTCTGTCATTTGTTCATGAAAGCGATTTTCTCTCATTTTTATGGTTGTCAGTGGCTGACTTGCAAATCTCATAAATATCGAATATTATTTCATATTATATAACATCCGGTCAAAGATATAATAGCTGGGCATTAATATATATATATATAAATATATATATGAAACTGTATATATGAATAAGTGACTGTATGTATATACGTATATGATGATGATATATATACATACATACATACATACATACATATATACATATATATATATATATATATATATATATATATATATATATATATATATATATATATGTATCCTAATCATCTTTGTTGTTATAACAGGAAATTGGTTAGTGCACAGTCTGATACAATTTGGGTGCATGCCACCATTACCCAACTTTGAGTTTTGATTCCAAATTTTTCTTCAGTTCCTACTGACTAAAACTACAGTGCCAATCATTTGTCTAACAAATTCTATTCATAGAAAGTGAAAGTATTAGTCAATATATATATATATGTGTGTATATGGTTGGTTGTCTGTAAGCATAATTGGTCTTCTTGAAATATTGCAGTGGGCCAGTGATCAAATATTTGGCAGTTGGTTTGATTTCATTCTTTTAATGATAATTATAATGAAATAGAAATGAATTTTATTGGTTGCAGAACTTACTGAGTATATCTATTTGCATCCATCTTCATGTTAAAACTAATACAGTTCTTATAATTATAAATGTAGTACAATTGTAGAAATGTTTCTTTTTAGGTATCAATTTATTTTTAAATTTGTTTATAACTGCTTGTTTTATCTTTATAGACACAGACAACACACACATATACAATAACATATACAAATAGATGTCATCCAGTATTCACTGTTAGATATGACGAGTGGTATGACATTGCTGTTCAGCACTCATTTCTTTATTTCTATTGAACTTTTCCTGGTTCTTAATATTGTGTTTGGTTTTTGGGTGACATCAGTTGCTATTCCAATACAGGTTTCACGTCTCATTTTCTCTCATCTATTTTGTTAAGATTGTGTCTGCCAATAATAAATCTTGGTAGATCTCCTATTTCCCTTAGGGTCACTTCACTGTAAAGGTTGACTAAATCTGGTGAGAAGATGCACCATTGTCTTGCACCTCTTGTGTTCAATTCATTTTCTATCCATATCCAGGTCGTCTGTTCTCAGTAAATATCTAATATCTTACTTTAATTTATTTTTTTTAATCATTTCACCCCAAGCAAGGTAATAAAGCCACTAAGACAGAAGGGGGGTTAATGAATGTGAAAGAATATGAGAAAAAAATTACAATTAAGGAGCAATTACGATAAAAGTACAGGAATTAAGGAAGCAGAACATAACGATTGACATTGCATTTACATTTTTGAAGATCAAAATTGACTGGGAAGCAAGAAGCTGGAAGTGAGTTCCACAAGTGAGAAGTGTGAGAAGAAACTGTTAGCATAGAAGTTATGGTTAGATCTTGCAATTTCAATTGCAAAATGATGAGAACTTGTCACCAATCTAGTATAATACTTAATGAAAAAAAACTTCAGTAAATTGGGGCAAACGGACCACAATGATTACAATAATTCATTGAAGAAAAGTCAGAGAACAATAATCTATCTATCTATCTATCTATCTATCTATCTATCTATCTATCTATCTATATATATATATATATATATATATATATATATATCCGATGCGATGAGAACGAAAGTAATATATAAATTCCAACGTTCGCAGCGTTAATTCAAAAAAGAGCTCGATACAGGTAGTAGAGCGATAATTATTTATTTATTATAATTTTATCATATAGACAAAACCATTTTACTCACAACAAAGATGCAACTTGGTTTCAGTGCATTTTAACTGCACATCTACGGGTGAGGGTCGGGTTTGCATCTTTGTTGTGAGTAAAATGGTTTTGTCTATATGATAAAATTATAATAAATAAATATATATATATATATACAAGTAATATCAATTGATAATTAGTAGGTATAATTCCAAGGTGGACATTAATCCAAAGAGAGTTCAATGTAAGAACAGAGCAATATAGTAATGAGTACAGATGATCCTTAAAAAGCCATTCGGTTATAACTTATTATAATTTTATTATAATTTTTCTTACTCTTTTTTCCTCTCCCTTTTCCTTTCATCTGGATAAATTGACTCACTTTATTAAGAAAATGCTGGTCTGAAGAGAAGAATGTAAATTCATGAAATAAATTATAACTGAATGGATTTTTAAGGATTCTGTACTCATTATATATATATATATATATATATATATATATATATATATATATATATATATATATATATATATATATACACACACACACACACACATATATATATATATATATAAAATAAAAGTGGACATTGAAGTCAACACTCAGAGACAACAGTCTGTTTCATGCTAAACGCAATTGTCAGGCCATCATATTATATGATACCAACACCAGGGATTACAAAGAATATCTTATAAAACAACAAATTGATATTGCCAAAAATAATATTAACCTCCTAAATATTGCTTCTAATCGTATACAAAATGATATTATACAACGTACCAGCCATGAACAATTTCAGGAAATAGCATCACGGCTTAAACCAATTATTGAAAAGATATAACTCCTCAGAGGATTTCCATAAATAGGAAACTTAACAATTTATACAAATGAACTATTCTACTACCCAATGGAATTGACAAATTTATTAACCTCTCTGGTTGTGAATTGACCCAATCACAGAAGGATCTTTTAAATTTAGGCCCTAATTGCCATATTATGAAATCTTACAACAAGATTTAAAAAAAAACAGAAATTGAAATAATATATCAAGACATTTTAAAACTACAACTTAATAATGAGGTATCTACAACCTCTGAATTGCAATATTTGTTAAAAGCTGAAGCTTTGAAGAACAGATGTAACCTTCAACTTACTTCCTCATCTCTTATGACCTATAAACTAAAAAACGCTGCAAAACAATTAAAAAACCATCCTGACATTCGTAAAGCTGATAAAACTAACATGTTTGTAGTAATTGACAAAATTGATTATTATAACAAATTACAAAATATCCTCAATGACCATACTAAATTTAAAAAACTAAATAAGAACCCTATTAATGAACTAAAAACAAAAACTAACAAACTTATAACAGCTAATAATGCTCAATGTGATAGCCTAAAACTTCCTAAAATTATAGGAGACTATAAGCCTGGCTACCTATATGGTACGGTTAAAATTCATAAATCTAACTACCCTGTTCGTCCCATTATTTCTCAAGTAACCACTCCTATTTACCAATTGACAAAAATTATTAATAAATTAATAACACCATATCTACCTAATAAATATAATATTAACTCTACTCATGAGTTAATAAAAACCTTACGTTCTCATAAACTGAATAATGGAATACTAGCTTCCCTTGACGTGGAAAGTCTATTTACTAACGTCCCTGTCATTGAAACTATTGATATAATTACTAATTACATCTATAACAACCCTCTTATGCAACCTCTTAAAATTAATCCGAATATACCAAAAAAAATCCTTTTAATCTGCACTACACAGGTTCCTTTCTCTGACCACTTTAATAATATTTATTTACAGGTGGACGGCGTCTCTATGGGATCTGTCCTTGGTCCAACATTTAGCAATTTTTATATGTCACATCTTGAAGATAAAATTTTTGGTATTATTGAAACACCTAGCATATACCTCCGTTATGTTGATGATATCCTTATACTTGCTAAAAATTTTGATGAATTAACCTTTTTGCAACAAGCCTTTAAAAATAATTCAGTACTTAATTTTACACATGAACTAACTAAAGATAATAATATCCCTTTTTTGGATGTTTTAATAGATACTAGTAATGACACTTTTACCACTTCTGTATACAAAAAACCTACAAGTGATAACAATTGCACCCTCAACTATCTTAGTGAATGCCCCATTAAATATAAACGGTCAATAATTTCTAACCTAGTTACTAGAGCAAAACTTATCTCTTCTACCAATAAAATATTTCATAAGCAATTGACTAACATCAAGCAAACCCTTATTAATAATGGTTTTCCTAACTATCTAGTTGATAATGAATTTGATAGATACTTCTCAGACCTAACAAGAGATACACCCTGAAAATTATCCTCAATTAACCTCTTTTACAGAGGACAAATGCATAGACAATACAGCATGGATGAAAAGGCCCTTAAGTCTATAATACACCATAATGTGTTTCCTGTTGATTCCAACAAAGCCTTAAAACTTAATATATATTATAGAAAATTTAAAACCTCTAACCTGATAATGAGTAATAACCCTTCTCCAGTTGCTGCGGTTGTTGATAGAACCAATGTTGTGTATGAGTTTAAATGTCCCATGGAAGAATGCTCTTCTAATCCACATACATATATTGGATTTACAACCACCCGGCTCTCCAGGCGATTAACTATGCATCTAAATAATTCTAGCTCCATTAAACAACATATTAAGTCACATACTGTTTCCCTTATGTAATCTGATATACGTAAAATATTTATAGAAAATACTAAAATTATAGATAAACATACAGACATTAGACGCCTTAAAATCTTAGAAGCATTACATATTAAAAGCAAAAGACCTCTTATTAATCGTATAGATTACAATATTTTTGGTAACATATTACAATGTTTATAATATATTTAAATTTTATGACGTATTCTTCGATATTTTGGCTTGTATAATAAAAATCTTTTTCACGCTGTCACATGATAAAAATCTTCGCCCTGCACGTGATAACATCATCGCGTCTTTTGAATTTAGAAGGATTTTAACGTTTATTTAGTTTGTAAAAAAGTAGCAACATGATTACGCTACAAGATAATTGGCAAATGTTTGTTTAAAAAAAAAAATTGACTAAAAATATTGACCCTGAAGATGAACAATGATGTTCGAAAGCGCTAGGTCATCGTACGGACAATACTTATTTCGAAATCATTTTCAAATAAAAAGTCTCATTAGAGAATATGAGAAAATTCAAAAGAAAATATGCAAGACTATGTTGTCTTTAACATTCAATACTACATGTTTATATATATATATATATATATATATATATATATATATATATATATATATATATATATATATATGTGAATATATAGTAAAAAGAAAGAACAGTAAGATATATAATCCAGTGTTCTTATTGATATTTTTATTTACAAAACAGTGCTCAATGTAAATTTACAGAGCATGAATATTATAAATTAACTGATTTAAAAATATGGTTCCATCATTACACAGGAATTACCATGTTTCAAAAGCACAAACTAACATCTTCAAATTCAATTATTTAATTAAATTAAAAGCACTAGTTTTGTTTCATTTTCAATTGAATTTTGCAATCATATACATATGTCTGTGTGTGTGTGTGTGTGTGTGTGTGTGTGTGGAACACAGTGGATGTGCCTAATACTACATACTGATCTTATGCAAAGATCAAGAAGCAACACTTTGATACTAGGCAAAGTGCACAGATATCTGATCCAAGTACCTTTGTCGGCCGATTCATACGTATCTATTTATTTTATTTATTATTTTTATAAATTTACATCTTTATATATTCATCTCTATGCTACAGAATACAAAAATATGTAAAGATAAAATATCTTTCTATAAATAAGAGTGTGTAATATATACATGTATTAATGTATGCATCTTTATGTTCTGCTAAACATTAAGTAATATTATGTGAGTCTTTTAACTATGCATACATATAATAATAATGGACTCTCCCATCGGTTTCGACGTATGAGGATCTGACAACTTAATTGATTTAGTTATGAAATTTTGTACAATAATCTTAAGTGGCACTTAAGATCCACTAGTGATTTACAAAGGAGGCCACATATGGGGCAAGAGTAAGGATTGTGGGATGAGATCACTGTTAGATTGGCTGACCTTTTAGATCTTGCTCTCACTTCTTGAAGATGATTCAGACAAGCTGATTGAAAACTGCTGAGTCTACTAAAACACGTTGATCTCCATTCTACCCGCTCCGAGGTTAAGCGCTCGAGGGTGTTATGAGGTATATTGACAGCTGACAAGTTCTCTCGCCAGCGGACCTTGCAAGTGAACTGTGTGGATAAGAATGAACGAATCAAGGCAAACTGCCAGAAAACCCACACAAGTGATTTGATTAAAGTGGTGAACGCTTGTACAGAACCATCCACACTTTTTGGAACTACTGATGCACTCATTCGGTACAAATAAATGTCACAGATGAAGACAAAATGCATATATATATATATATATATATATATATATATATATATATATATATATATATATGTATATAATAATAGCTGGCCATTTGTATTCGAGGACACCCGTCTACTAGGGCAGCTAGCCACTCCCTATTGCAGATGCTTGCTCAGGCACATTTGTGTTTGTTCAACACCCACAGAGCCAACCTGTGGTTTATACTGCAACTATTCTGAGCAGACCTTAGTTACAGTTTTTGGGAGAGAGCTTGCTATTGAGCATGATGAACAATCTGAACAAAGCCAGCATGCTCAAACCCTCAGTCACGATGACTTGTAACTTTATGCTAGCACAGGTATTGATGGTACCCAAGTGTTACATCTACCCAATTTCACTCACAAGGCATGGGTCAATCCGTTGTATGGTTTTTCAGGTACTTTCCAAAGGTGTCACATGCTGAGATCATCCTATTCCAAACTGATAATATCAGGAAGGAGACTTTCAGACAAATCAATCATGGTCAGAAAGCGAACGTTCTATATGTATATATATATATATATGTATATATATATATATGTATATATATATATATGTATATATATATATGTATATATATATATGTATATATATATATATGTATATATATATATATGTGTGTATATATATATATATATATATATATATATATATATATATATATATATTCTTACATGTTTCATTAAATAATATAGATAAGTGTTGTCTATATATTTTATGTAAGTTCTTTTCATATTGTCTGATAAGCTTAATAACATTATCATTAAACAATGAAAGAAAATCACAATATTGATACATATTTTTTAATCCAATCTAATCTATGTATCAATATTGTGATTTTCTTTCATTGTTTAATGATAATGTTATTAAAATTATCAGACAATATGAAAAGAACTTACATAAAATATATAGACAACACTTATCTATATTATTTAATGAAACATGTATGAATGAAAAATGCTGCCTAAATACACACAATATATATATATATATATATATATATATATATGCATACATGTGTGTGTGTGTATGTCAGTAATTTTGAAACTTCCTTAACACACGATATAACAGGAAAAGAAAATTATAGTTTGAAAAGATGAAGCTGTTTACTAGATCTGAAGTCTAATTGCATTTTAATGACATGCACAGAATTAAATTTAATGAGGTATTTTTGCTGCAGTCAAACATTATCAAATGTTCTTTAATGAAAACGCCCTCCGACTGAAAATATTCTGAGAACGTTTTCAATCAGAGGGGATGAAGATTACACATTGATTTGAACATCAATAACTAACATTTTCAACAAATGACAAGTGAAAATTTTTTAACCGACAATTCTTGTAGCAGTTTTGAAAATGTTAATAACTAAAATTCCGTCAAATGAATGATAATGAAATAAGGTAATTAAATTGCTCTGCGGATTCATTTGTGCTAAATATACACATTCATATAACTGTATCTTTTTACAGATCTTCGTGTGTGCAGATAGATAAATAGATAACTTGAAACAGGCCTAGGCATGTAAGATAGTTTGTGAAATTTTCAGAATATATATATATATATATATATATATATATATATAAGTAATGTTTACCTTGTAATATCTGTCCTTATTAGAAATATTGATAAAAATTTATTTGCTGGAGTATGAGAATTTTTTTCTTTCCTTTTATGTGCCGTGTACTTTCAGGATGTAGCCGATCATGGCTCTCCACCTCCTCCCTCTATCCCTTGCAGCTCTCAACAAGTTCTTTCCCTCTTCTACCTCCCCCAGACCACGTTCTATCATACACTTGCTTAAGTCCACCAGGTATGGCATGCAGTGTTTTCCCTTGTCTCTCTTTCCCTCTATTCAACCCATGAGTGTCAGATTCTCCAGGCCCTCCTTCCTCATTATGTGCCCCAGAAACTTCAGCTGCCTCTTCCTGATGTTAAGTATAAGCTTCCTCCTTGTTTTCAACCTCTCTAAGATCTCTTGGTCCATGACATCCTCAGCATCCTTCTGTAGAACCACATCTCCGTTGCCTTGAATCTCTCATCTTTGAGAAAATCGTCCAACATTCACTGCTGTAAAGAAGGGCAGATGTCATGTAACAGCTCAGTATTTTTTCTTTGTTACCAAAGAAAACCTCCTGTCTCGCAGTACCTCTGCCCAGCTTTTGGAATGTGTCATTGGCCATTCCGATACGCCTATGGCTATCAGGGTTGCACTTACCATCCTCAGTCCAGACACTTCCCAGGTATTTAAACTTCCACGTCTGCTTGATTCTAGTGTTCAGATCACATTTCAGGCTCATCCTCTTACTGATGACCATGCACTCCATCTTCTTGTAGTTTATAGTTAGTCCCTTCTTCTCACTCTTCTGTAGGAGATTTTGTAATTTCATTTCTGTGTCTGCTATCAACACTGTGTCATCCGTGTATCTTATGTTGTTAAGATTATGGCTGCCAAGGTATTACAAATTTTTATTTATAAATAAATTCAAGAGATACATTGTATATACTTGTGTATAACCTGACCTCATGTATATAGTATGACCCCTGAATTTTTTGCATAAATTTTAACCCCTCCAAAAAACAACAATGCCTGATTTTTGACCTCTTCCACCAAAACGTACCTGCGTATAGTGTGACCCTCGCTTATTTTGTTTGTAAAAAAATGATCCTATACTCAGGTATATATGTTAAGCAAATATGTGACCGAATAGTCTGGCATGTCAGATCCAATGACGGTTCCCCAAAGGGGATGCAGGCTTGAATCCTGCCAGAGGGCACATATTTTTCTGACAAGATTTCTCAAATATTCAGGCCGGTAGATGTAGTTGGATAAAAAATAGTGTTTAATTAAAAAACAGAGCTTCTACTCGAATATGAGTAGCCGTCAAAAATAACATTTAAACAAAATAAATTAAAGATAACAGTATGCCGGATTTAATCCATTTTTATCTTTGTTTACATTGATACAGAGCAGATATGGATGTTTTGACAATCAGCAGAGAGTGACGTATTCAAAAGTCACTATTCAGGCTTTGACCATAAATCCTACATGGCTGAACAGTTAGGCACATCAGATCCAATGATGGTTCTCCAAAGGGGATTCAGGTTTCAATCCTGCTGGAAGACGCATATTTTTCTGACAAGATTTCTTAAATATTCAAGCCAGTAGATGTAGTTAGATAAAACATAATATTTAATTAAAAATACAGTTTAATAATAAACAGATTCTACTCGAATATGAGTATCCATCAAAAATAATGTTTAAACAAAATAAATTAATAATAAGTATATTTGATTAACACAAGATCTCATGTAAATGAATTATAAATAAATATAAATGTATAATAAATAATTATAAATAATAAATGATTATTTTATTACTTGATATATTAATTTGGTCTCCTTGCCATTCCATAAATAAATCAATCTTTTAGTTACTGATTTTATTAAATTTTCTACTGTTACAACTGTTATCCTTATCTACAATATTGTTTATTGCTTTTTAAAGATCTTTATATGAATATTGTTTTCCATTCTTTTATACAAGACTTTTCATTATAGTCTACAAGTTTTCTACTTGATTAATATACAGAAAAGCTAAGGGGCAATTCCATTAATTTGGTGTTTTTAAAACCTTTTTTTGTTGGAGTAAACAACAATCAGCTTTGTGGAATTTGAATAAGCATTATTTTACATAAATATACACTTTAGCATGGTACTTCTTGGTTGTGACCTGTAAAACTAAAAGAATCAACTTGTCCAAAAATTCACAATAATTATCTTCATTTATCTTCATGCAATATCAATTTTGAATAGACTAAAAATTTTACTGATAACTATACTAACTTAAAACATTACTCCACACTTCTTCTAAGCCATGTTGTTTGATGATTTCCATGAAGAACCTAACCTCTAATTCAGCCAATATCATTATATTCTTCACTAAAAAGTGTAGATGACTGGTGGTTTGTGTGCTGTTGAATTGGAAATACGTGTGTTTGATTTCCTGCTAGAAGATCCAACTAAAAGAAAATGGCCGTACTTGAATTAAGTCCAACTTAAGATGTAAAGAAGACAAACAAGACTGGTATATATATATAAACAAATATATGTATTAAACAACACAATTTTACAATGGACATAAACAATAACATTTGCGTGTGTGTGTGTGTGTGAACATTTGTGTTTGTTCATTGGTGAATGTTCATATGTATGTGTATGTGTGTATAATGTTCATGGCGTTTCCCACAAATGCGAAGACGTGGATCTTCTAAGAGAGCTTACATTGTAGTTGCTGAAATAAAGAAATGAAAAAGAGAACGAAGTGAGAAGTCACCCAGTATTTATAGTATAGGGAGAATGACCCCTAGTGACAATAAAAGAAATTAAGGAGGAGCTAACTCTGACAAAAGTACTATTGAAAAATCAGTTCACTTGCATGTTTCTCTTTGTACTGATGAGCTTTTGTTGTTGGTACCTTGACTTTACAAATTTAAGCACAGTACTAGACTGGTGGGAAGATTTCATGATTTTACTGTTGAAATGGTTACTTGAAACCATAAGTTCTAGGCTAATAGTTTATTTTCTCACACTTCTCACCTGTGGAATTCTCTTTAGGATTCCTGCTCTCCTGTCAACTATGATGTTTACAGATTTAAATGCAATATCAATAATCATCTTCTGTCTCCTTGAATCCTGTTATCTTATTGTCCTCTCCATTTTTTTCACTTTCAGTAACACTTGGCATCTTTGTGGCTTTATTCCCTTGTTTAGGATGAAATGATTATAATATATTTACTTAACCCTAGAACACTAGCCATCAATTAAAGTTACACAAATACCATATCATACCCGATTTTGAAAATATCAAAAAAAAATCTTTATTTGAAATACTTTACATGCAGGCACTTCAAACTTTGTACTTTGAGTTAACATTAATAGGAACTGAAAAACATATCTAGGTAAGAAAATCAGGTAGTGAAGATTGTAATTAAAAATAGGAAATTTGCGCTGGGTACTATATACCCATGGTTAGTGTTCTAGGGTTAAAGGTGGTAGTTTTTTTTGTCCAAAAATTTACAATAACTCTTTGTATTTATCTTGATACCATGATATAACTTTGAAGGGATGTATAATAATTTTGATACCAACAACACTAACTCCAAATATTATTCTCCCTCCCACATGTTGTCTTCTAAGTTGTGTTGGTTGACTATTTCCAACTCTAACCGAGTCATCAGGTTCATCCAATATAGCTCTATATTCATCACTAATAATTGCTGTTAAGAAATCACTTTTCATGTAGTTACCCATTTCTCTTTGTGATGTTTCCTTAAAGGTGGCAGTCTGGTTACTTTCATGTCGTTAGCCAATGTTCTTGATATTCTGTATTTTTTCTCTCTGTTTACATTCACAAAAAAAAAAAAACTATTTAAATATTTTCCTGCTGAATTAATCTACTTTTCTTTATTACCCGTTTTTAATTTTTCTTTGGTTTCTTTTTTTGTGGCATTCTTAAAGCAAGAATTATTTTCTTATTCTTACCAATGTTTTCAATTTCTTTTTTCATTGTTCTTGGATCTTTATTTAACTTTTCACAATTTCCAACATTAATTTTACAATATCTTTTTTCTCTTTTGAGATTATATCTTTATAACCTATGCCAATCTTTATATATCTAAAATGAAAATAATAATAAATATATGGATAATTAATTGAAAAAAGTTTGTCAAGTATGTTATGCACTGTTTTCCTCTGTCCCTCTTGCCCTCAATCTGTCTTGTGAGTATCAGATTTTCCAAGCCCTCTTTCCTCATTATATGCCCTAAAAACCACAACTGTCTCTTCCTGATGTTAAGCATAAGTTTCCTTTTTGTTTCCTTTTTTCTAAAACCTTGTTGTTGCTCTTATATTCATCACTAATAATTGCTGTTAAGAAATCAATTTTCATGTAATTACACATTTCTCTTTGTAATGTTTACTTAAAGGCAATAGTTTGCTTACTTTCATGTCTTAATATTCTGTATATTTTCTCGGTTGCCATTCACAACACCAAATTCTTTAAATATTTTCTTGCTGGTCAGTTCACTTTTCTTGCATTCCTTTCAATTTATTCTCAAATTTCTTTTTTTTTTGACAATTTTAAAGTCAGTTTCTTGTTCTTATGTTGCCAATGTATTCAGTTTCTTTTTTGAAAAGTTTATGATCTCAGTTCAAATTTTTTGCAATTTTCAAATTTGCATTTCTATCACTCAATAATTTTTTTTTCAATCTCTTTTTTTCTATGACAATCATTATATATACGAGATTTAAATAGAAAATATCTATATCTATATCTATATCTATCTATCTATATATATATGTATATATGTGTGTGTGTGTGTGTGTATATATAAACAGGTTTGGTGAAATAATTTAGACATATGTTGATTATCTGTCTATATTTCTGAGATGAGGTATAATGTACATTATTTACATTATTCGGACTATTATCCTCATCTTTGTTGCCATATTTATTACAATGTTTCGGCCGTTGTATGCTCCGGCCTTCTTCAGGTAGTTGGAATGTTGAACTGAACCCTTTATTTCGCTCACTGGGGTAGACTGTTCTAGTTCCATGTGCCATTTTTAATGGATGTCTGAAGAAGGCCGGAACATACAACAACCGAAACGTTGTAATAAATATGGCGACAAAGATGAGGACAATAGTCCAAATAATGTAAATAATGTATATGATGATTAGTTTTGATTATGATCCTTTCAAGTTTGTGGATTAATTTTTTGGTAGATTTAGAAAATTGATTAAGAAAAATACCAAAAGTACTTTCAATTTCATCTGAGACCATTTTCAGACTCTCTCTCTCTCTCTCTCTCTCTCTCTCTCTCTATATATATATATATATATATATATATATATATATATATATATATATATATATATATATATATATATATATATATATATATATATATATATATATATATGAGGCACGGTGGAGTAATGGATAACGGCTTGGATTGAGGAATCGGAGAGCTGAGTTCGAATTCCAGTCGAATCCATTACATTCACTTACGTGCTAATACCCTTGGGAAAGGTGTGAATCCTCTTCTTCTCCCTCCAACTATGGGTAAATAGCAGGACAGACTGGGTTCTATAGCCTTGGATGGCAACTGGTCTAGGAGAAGGACAACTCTGCACCAGGTCCCTGTATTCGTCCCTCCAAAAAGTGTGGATGGCCCCGCACAAAGCCTTCACCACTATAATCAAATCTCATGTGTCGGTGTCGGGCTTTCAGTTTCTGGGGACTGATCTGCCTGACCCTCATACGTCGAGTTTGACGGGAGAGTCCATCATATATGAGACTATCTATCTATCTATCTATCTATATATATATATATATATAGATAGATAGATAGATATTTACTTGCAGTATATTGAACACACTATAAGTTACATAATAAATATCACATTACCAAATATTATAGTAAATATGCTCGATGGAAAGAAAATAACAAGGTGACATAGCTCTTTGGGCACAGATCCAAGGTTTGCCAAGACCGACAGATGCCACACACACACACACACACACACCCACACACACACACACACACACACACACACACACACACACAGGTTGGCACCGATAAACCATGATAATTTGTGTTCAAAACTTCAATCTGTGGTTTAGATCAAAAGTGAGCCGTGATGTCAGGATTGCCAGCCTAGACCACCAAAACAAAGCTTGTCATGTCTATAGAGTTATCCATGAAAATGGGTAACACAGTGGTTAAGCATGCAAAATGTGTATTCAATACTAAGATTTGAATATTGCCAGTTTTGAAAAACATTTATTTAGACTATCCTTTAATTTTCACATAAAAATCTGTACCAGTGTGAATAAATTTGAAAAGACGACAGCTTAAAATGATTCCAGTTATAAAGCACCATGTCAATAGATCCATCATCGATGACAGAAAAAGATGGCAGAAATCTTGTATGCATGAGATTTTCACAAACAAAAAAACTTTTCATAGTTTTATTAAGATTTTAAATAAAAACATTGCAATACATTGTATTGTAATGTATTAATAAAAATAATATAACAATACAATGTAGTAACATCTAAGTACAAGCACAGGTTTCTATGCAATGTAATGATACAATAAAAATTTTACGAAATTAATAGGAAACAACATTTTTAATAAATTTTCATGTATGTTTTGGAAAATAAAAATGAAGTTCGTAATAACACTTTTTTAAGAAAGTCAGTAATCGAGAGTTGCTTAAAATAAAAGATTAAACAGAAAAAATCAGACTTTAAAAAGTGTTACAATCAAGTTTGAATTTGTTTTAAACTGGGATCCACTGATGATTATGATTTTAATTTGAACATGACAAAAAAGTTTGGGGTCCATCGCACATGCGTTGCTTAAGTGATATTGTGGTTTATTGGTACTCTGTTTAATGGCACTGACCTGTATATATAGAGAAATATGTAAAAAAACACCTAAATTTACTAAATGCCTAAATGAACAAAAACAAAAATAAAATTACTTCTTTCCTCACCTAAGATCATAAAATTATACCATTTAATCATTAATCAATTTTTTTCACTAAAAACTTTGATAGACAAAACCGTCATTAACTGGGCCAAAAGTTGGCTTGTCAATTCTAACACCTCCAAAACTAAACCTCTCTCCATTAATCATCTGAGAGACCTCTTGCTGCATTCCATCAGCATGGCTGATGTTAACCTCCAGGAAAGTGACTTGTTCCACCTTCTTAGGCTAACATTCTCAGGTGACATGATGTGGAAAGTTTATATTGAATCCATTGCTAGATCAGCTGCTAAGAAAGTCAGTTCACAGTGTTGTGCAAGACAGTTTTTGTCTCCGGAATCTATCTTGCATATCTATAAGTCTACCATTTGTCCATGCTTGGAATATTGCTGCTGGTGCTCCTGCTTTTTAGTTGGAGCTCCTTGATAAGATCCAAAGATAAATAAGCAATATTATTGGTCCTGATCTGGCAGCTCAGCTTCAGTCACTTTCCCACTGCTGTAAGGTTGCTTCTGTGTGTCTTTTTTTATAAATACTTTCATGATAATTGTTCGGACTAGACTTTATGAACTTAAGTGCAGTACTAGACTGACATTGAATTCTCATCAGTTTACAGTTGAGCTGTCTAGATATAGCCTAGGTTCTATGGTAACAGTGTCTTTTCTTGCACTTCTCACTTGTGGAACTCCCTTCTGACTCCATGCTTTCCAGCCAGCTTTAACCTTCAAAAATTTAAATGCAATGTCAATCGCCATCTAATGTTTCTGTTCCTAATTCCCCTCCACCCTGCAACCCCTTGCATTTTAGTGGATGTATTGCCTTGCTTGGGGGTGATACCAATTTAAAAAAAAATTTATGAACACAAAGAGGATATTTTAAAACTTTGATTTAAAGAATGCCGTAATTATTAAAAGAGAAGGTTATATACTTAAATGGAAAATTCTTAAGAGTGCTACTATCAAATCTTGCCAAAATATAAATCTACATCCTAGATGTTTTAAAATATTTCTGTTCCTGAAAGAAATAGTCCTTTCCAAAGCCAATATACATGACTATAAGAATGTTAAAAATTAAAAGAAAACAGTTAAATTCATAGCCTTCTATTATTTAAAATATATATAAGTAAAATATACATATATATATATATAAATATATATATGTAGATATATATATATATATATAAGTAAAATATACATGAATTTAAAAATGTTAAAAATGAAAAGAAAACAGTTAAATTCATAACCTTCTATTATTTAAAATATATATAAGTAAAATATACATATATATATATATATATAAATATATATATGTATATATATATATATATATATATATATATATATATGTAAGTAAAATATACATGAGTATAAAAATGTTAAAAATCAAAAGAAAACAGTTAAATTCATAAC
Organism: Acanthosepion esculentum; assembly: GCA_964036315.1. Lineage (NCBI taxonomy): Eukaryota > Metazoa > Mollusca > Cephalopoda > Sepiida > Sepiidae > Acanthosepion > Acanthosepion esculentum. The sequence goes on along the minus strand of OZ038482.1, from coordinate 16,625,104 downwards.
CTTCTATTATTTAAAATATATATAAGTAAAATATACATATATATATATATATAAATATATATATGTATATATATATATATATATATATATATATATATATATATATATGTAAGTAAAATATACATGAGTATAAAAATGTTAAAAATGAAAAGAAAACAGTTAAATTCATAACCTTCTATTATTTAAAATATATATAAGTAAAATATACATATATATATATATATAAATATATATATGTATATATATATATATATATATATATATATATATATATATGTAAGTAAAATATACATGAGTATAAAAATGTTAAAAATCCAAAGAAAACAGTTAAATTCATAAACTTCTATTATTTAAAATATATACTACATAAATGAATCCAAAACTAAAATATTAATTACATTATAAAAAATATATATTCAACAATTACTCACTTTAAATTAAATCATTGAGTTAAATCATTTAGCATCCTCCATGATTAAACTGGATTTTTCAATTAGCCTGATTTAAATTTCTAAGCCTTGTTAAATTTTAAAATTTTGAGAAACTAATAACATCTTTTTTGTTTATAAATAATCATTGCAAAATAAAATCCTTACATTTGCCTTCATAAAGTTTATCAGAGGATAAAACATGTTTGCTTAGACAGGTTTTTGCATTTATCTTTATTCACACCCATATCTATATCTCTCTTTCTCTCTCTTTACATATATATATATATATATATATATATATATATATATAGAGAGAGAGAGAGAGAGAGAGAGATAGATAGATCGATAGATAGATAGATAGATATAGATATGTATATTTATTTATTTTAAGATATTACACCAAAAACATGTCCAAATCAATTCACAATTGCAGTTGTGTTTTGATGAATATTGATGCATCTCATCAGGCGACTGTAAATTACTGGCATGTCATCTTGCTGGATATGTATATATATATATATATATATATTATTGAAAATTTAAGATTTAAAAGTGAAGCAAACGTTTTCATATAGTGCTCAATATTAAAAATAGAACATGGATAATATTACTTTATATATGTATACATAGAATTACTTAACTGTAATTGTCCACTGATTTAAATTTAAATTTAAGAATGCTTATAAATATACATCAGGGGACAATTACACTTAAGCAATTCTTCTCTATATAGAAAAAGTAATATTATATCTATATATATATATATATATATATATATATATATATATATATATATGTAAGATTATATATATATACATATATATATATTTATATATATATATATATATATATATATTGACAGAGAGAGCGTGAAAGAGAGAGATAAACAAGACAGAGAAAGACAGACAGAGAGAGAGAGAGAGAGAGAGTGATAAATTGTGTGAGAAAAATAGCTTGAAATCAATATATATATAAATATATAAGTAGATAAATACCAAGAAGAGAGACACAGATAGTAAATATATTAAAAGACAGATTTGTCAAGACAAATATAGGTAGATAAATATTGATCAATACAAAGATATAAATATAGCTAGATTGGTGTGTGTGTGTGTGCGTGTGTGTGTGCGTGTGTGTGATGTAATAGACTCTACAAAAATATATAAATAAATCATGCAAAGTATTAATGCACTGGTGAGTGAGGGGAAGGCAAACCACTTAAAATTGTGGAAATCTCTCACTTATTTTCACCTCCAACACCTCCCCCCCTCCCAATGAGTCAGAAACTGTTGAGCGGAGGTGACTCATCATTTTGTTGTCAGGGGCTTTTGGGTGTTCTCTTGCTTAGACTTCTTCAGATTGTGATCGGCAAAATTTTATGCATTCAGTTAACTCCAAAATGACTTAAAAAAGAAATTCGATTCTTTTGTAGGAATCTACGGACACATTGTCTTTTTAAGAAATTCTCTTTGCTCTCACACTTTTGTGACGATTGTCTCCGTTGCAGTGGTAGTTGTCAATAATGAAGATGGCATTGATGATGATGATGATGATGATGATGATGATGATGTAGTTTGGTGATAATAGTATAGACAATGATTCTATCATTGCTCTTTCATGATGGCATTGGCAATTTTAATGATACTATTGATAAAGTTTATGATGATGTTGATGATGACGACAGTGACAATGATGATGATGATGATGATAATTTCTGTTGTGATGATGATGATGATGATGATGATGATGATGATGATGATGATGATATTGTGTTGGTGACAATAATATAGACGATGATTCTATAATTGCTCTTAATGATGGCATTGGCAATTTTAATGATACTATTGATGATGTTTATGATGATGATGATGATGACAGTGACAATGATGATGATGATGATGATGATGATGATGATGATGATGATGATAATGTCTGTTTTGATGATGATGATGATGATGATGATGATGATGATGATGATGATGATGATGATGATGATGATGATATTGTGTTGGTGACAATCATATAGACGATGATTCTATCTATAATTGTTCTTAATGATGGCATTGGCAATTTTAATGATACTATTGATGATGGTTATGACGATGATGATGATTTTTGTGGTGGTTGAATTAACTGAAGACGTTCTGAATTCTATAGTAGAGGATCATAATAATAATCTAATAATTTGAATGATGATGATTATAATAATGCTTAGAGATATAAAATTATTAATATGACTTCAATTTCCTTCAGAAAAGTAGATTTCAACATTCCTTTATTTTTTTTATATCATTGCTAAATGAGAATGCGTTTACAATGGAAAGATAACTGAATGTGAAAATATATATTTTCAATTTTTAAAAAAATTTCACTTAGTCAGGCAGAAGAGCCAGAAAAGGAAAATAGAGGTAGGAAGATGAGTTGTATCAATCTCCCAACAGTCAGCAGGCTTTAAAAATTACCATTTGAAAATTTGTATTTTTTACTCCTTAAGTCACAATAAATATTTAGTTACACAAGGTCACAGATATGGAGTATCTGGGATTGATCAAACTCGTTACATTAACACATACAAGGTGTGTCTGGAATGCATCCAGTCATTTTGACTATTTTGAGAATAAGTTACATGGCTTATAAAATAACAAATAGAGAGCACTTTCTAACCCATGCCTGAACAGACACTCTTCTTTAAGGTTACTCAGTTGGCAGTGAAATGCCATTTAGTGAGCTTTGACATTCTGTGACCATCACATTCACTATCGTAAAGTAAGTAGTTACATCCCATCTCATGAAGTGCAAAACATTACCACCACCCTCCACCACCATCAGCACCACCCACCAACAGTCTAGATTTAGCTCTTTTAAACATCTCTTTGATCTGAAAGCTAAATTTACCGTTGAAGTGACTTGGGCCAGATTAAGGAATTTTCTGACAAAGTAGCTGATGATATTTCCAAAAGAGAATTTCACAGACTATTTTGGAATAATTTGAAAAGGACTAAATTACAGTTGTCTGAGGTAGACTATTTATTTAAATGATTAAACGGCTGGATATTTTCTGGACAGGCCTCTTTGTCTATGAGATGAGCTTGTTAACAACGATTCTACACTAAAGTGTCTATAAAGATAGATTTCCTTCACAATGCATTGCTCTAAAAGGTAATTTTGAAATAGGTTTTTGTTAGTTGTTTTCTTCAGATTGGTCATTTTGTAAGTCAACTGGACACTTTGTAAATGCTTTAGGATTTTATTGTTGTTGATGATGGTGATAATAATGCTGCTGCTGCTGATAATGATGGTGGTGGTTGTGGCAGTGGATTGGAGAAGGAGGAGCAAGACAACGCCATCAATTATACTGAATAATAGTTAAATAAGAAACTGTATTTAAAAAAAAGGAAAATTTCCTGTTATTAATCTAATCTTATCTTTTTAGGATCAAATAATAAAGAATTTGCCAGGTTCTTAGTATTTTTCAGTTTAGTCTTTTTTTTCCCTTGCATCTGTTAAAAAAGTAAATTATTTCTATGAGAAGGTACGGGGGAGTAATGGATAGCAGAGGAATCGGAGATAGATTGAGGAATTGGAGAGTCGAGTTTGAATTCCAGTTGAATCCATTACATTCATTTACGTGCCAATACCCTTGGAAAAGGTATGAATCCTCCCCTCAGCTATGGGTAAATAGCAGGACAGAACAGGTTCTATAGCCTTGGATGGCAACTGGCCCACTGCAGAAAGAAATGGCAACCTGCTGCGGGAAAAAAAATCTGCCTCGTCAGTCATGTATCGGAAGATACATGATCACCTAAGTGTGTATCACACATAGCACATAACTGATTAACTGATTTCTATGAAGCACAGAAATGAAGCATCTCAGAAACAAACAAAAAAATAACTGTATTTCAAATAATTTGTCTCACTGGCGATGGTTCGAGGTAATGCTTTCTCCATCATTGCGGCTGGCAGAGGATACAAAAAATTGTTTATAGTTACGTTGTTCTGGAATTGTCATCAATGGTCGACTGAACTTGCTTTGTTTCAATGACTTTTGTTTTGTTATTATTAGTTACTTTGTTCAATAAATGATTTGTCATTTGTTTTAATGTGTGTCTTCATCTTTTGGTCATTATATCATAATTAGCAGAGTAGTCATGATGGGATTATTTATGTAATTCTATTTCAGATCAGTATAGTACCTGTGTGCTTTGCCTATGATAAATTTTCTACTTCCTTTCCTTCTGCCTAGAATCAATGCTCTCTGAAATGTGTTACTCCCCAAAAAGCATTTATGCATGTGGATATATATTGCATATCTTGTAGTTAATCTATTTCTTAAATTAAATATAGAAATTCTAAAAAGAGAAATAACTTTGTAATTTTGAGCTCTTACCCAAGGAACTTGCTAAGTCATGTTGCAATAAACCATATTACTTTGGTTATCTTGCATATGACTTTCTATCAATCAAAGCGTAATGGAGGATTGAGTCAACCTGACAAGAGACCCAGATTTCAGTGTGTGTGGTGCAGTAAGCACCAGGAGTTACGTCCCCTTCCCAAATGGGCTGTTGAGAGAGGACATTCTATATACAGTAGGTGCTTCTGACAAAATTTGCATATGAACCAGCAATTGTTTGCATGCAAATTTTGTTAGAATTGGCTGGTGTGTGTGTGTGTGTGTGTGTGTGTGTGTGTGTGTGTGTGTGTGTGTGTGTGTGTTTGTGTGTGTGTGTGTGTGTGTGTGTGTGTGTGTGATGCTATTAGCCAATAGTCAGCATGGATCTGGAACTGAAAGAGCTATATAACACCAGCATTTTCTCTCAGCATGTGGAAAGCCAGACAAGATGAACACAAGCTATTTTGGCAATTAACAGATGCTGGCAGACACCAAATTCAACTTAAAATTAATTCCCGGATGTTTGACGTGCCTCCTGCCATAGTGGATCCAGATAGGGACAACAATAAGGATGAAGTACCACCCTTGTGATGGAGCACCAAAAGGAAACTCCCACAACCTGGAGTATGTAGTTGGCTTAGGGCAGCAGCACCATTTGTGAAGTGATGAGCCACTGCAGTAACCAAGGGTCTTTAGTCCAAAGTCAGACATATGCTTTCTGACTCATGCCACAGAAACTGCACTTTTGTCGATGAAGATGCCATCTATGTTTACCAAAGTGGCATCTTGGATTGATTCACTTTGGCATACATAGATGACATTCTCATCAATGAAAGTGTGGTTGCCATGGTGCAAGTTAGAAAGCATATCTCTGTCTTTGGACTGTTGACTCTGAATACTGACCATTCTTGATGTTGCTTAATTTTGGTGATTGTACAGGAATGGATGTTTTGAACATGATGTGGCAGTAAGGTCCCGGAGACTCCAACTGTTATCACACATCATAATATGTTCTGTCTCTGTGGAAAGCTCATAGGCCACCTTTTTTTGGTTCATTCTTATCCTTAATATCAAACAACTGCCTTCATGCTTTGTGGTTTTGTTATGGAACCATTAACCTTCATTCTGTATAGTTTTCCATGCACATCTTCTGCATATCAAAGCTTGAATGTACCATACATACTTGTGGATAGGTCGCCCCACCGGATAGGTTGCACCCCTACTTTATGGCTTAATAATTGTTGATTTACTGTTGACTCGCAGATAGGTCGCACTATAATCTGAGGAGTTACACAGCCCTCTTTAAACATAAGAATTATCAGATATATACCTTTTATTTGTACCTTTATTTCAAAGTTTACAATTATTAATACACTTTGCAGTTAAAATACATCTTGTCAATCATCATATAAACAAAAGGAAGTAACCGTTGTACTGGTATTTTTATATTTACCGAATATTATTTTTATATTGAGTCAACTTGACAAAAAAAAAAGAAATAACTCCAGAAGAAAATGTTATGGTACATTTAGAAAAAAGTGCTTATCTATTTATATATCAAGTTACAGTTTTAAAATTCATTCAGAACTGAATCCACAGCTTTAGTGTTTATGAGTATCATTTCCAATTTCTCAGAAATCATGATGACAAGGTAGAGTTGTTTTACATTTATGTTGAGCAGATAGGTCGATTTTGTGAAATTTTTGGTAAAAAAGTGTGACCTATCTGCAAGTATATACGGTAATGCCAAATATGACCCAATATGAACTACATGTTGAAATTTACTTTTGTTATGTTTGGCCAGCCTTATAAAGCAAAGAAGAAGCTGTTGTTTTGAAATGGCCTTGACTCAGACTTTGAAGTGCAGTTGTGTCAATGCTTCTACTCATCAGATGTGCCTCTGCCACTCATGGATATCCCATTTATGGTCTGGCGATTCTTTTTTAATTACAAAGAGCTTCAGATTCCCTGGTGGGTAAAAACTAATTTACCTTCTATACATTACCTGTCCAATCATTCTGAAATCCAAAATGTATCTGGTCCCAAGAGTTTTAGATAAATGATTGTCTACCTGTATTTCAAGTTTATTGAAATTCTAAGATGAAGCATTTTCATCATTCTACAAATTAGGATACAGAATGGCAGTTCAAATTTTAGCAAAAACTACTTTTCTCTGAATTTCCATAATTTAATTTAGAATCTGAAAACTGATTGGTTAACAATTGGTAGCAGCTAATGGGAAAGACAACTCTGAATTCAAAACCATAGAGAATCAATGAGAAACTATCCTACTACCATTTTCAAAAGGTCATGGCAATTCACATTCTTATTGACTCAAACAGATAAGGTATTTATGGGAGAGTGATTTATACAAGAGCTCAATAAATCTCTCTTCTACTAAAATACATAATATGACAGTGATAAGACATTTTTGTCAGGACATCTGGTAATGGCACAGAGTACAGGGACAAGTGGATTCATGCCTTTCTCAAAAGCATTAATGTGAAGTAAAGATATGAAACCTCTGCTAAAATTTAAATTTAAATTACATTTTCCCCACACTGATAATGACTACATTTCTTGAGGTTAAAGATAATTTGGCTAAAAAACTGATATAGACAATGAAATGGGTATAGAACCAGTGGGAACAAATAATAAAATATAAGTAAAAAAAACACTTAATGTCAGAATCTGAAAATCACTTTAGAGTATTGTAAATATTTTAAAGTTGTTAACAATATAACATTGAAGAATGAAAGAAAGAAAAACTGCTTTATTCATAACATTGCTAATATAAATGAATGAAGAGCTCCTAAAATATGTGTTGCTCAATAAAAGTTTTATTTCCTAAATTTAATCTAAGAATCAAACAATGGATAGGTTACAAATGCCATTAAACACAAGAAAAATGTCAAAACTAATAACAAAACTATTCATAATAATGAAAATACTTTATAATGGAAACCAAGTATCACTAATTAATAATGTTTTTTATTTATTTCTAACGTTAAATCTATTCTGTGTTTCAGGTAACCTAAATCCCTATCTGACCTCTTATCTACGTCATCATGGCTATCCAGATATGGAATATTCCAAGAGTTTCTGGATCATTGCATTATCCTCAGCCCTCCAAGGCCTCGGAATGTCATTTGGTGGAGTTTTACAACAGAAAGTTGGAACAAGGCTTGCAGCTTTGTTTGGATGCTGGATTATGAGGTAATTTAATTGTTTCACTAATCAATTCATTTGGTGAGTTCAATTGTGTGTCCTTGACAAATTTGCATTTGGCCTTCAGAAGATAGAAAACATTAATGGAATAGAATATGGATTTGAAAAATACTTCTTCTAAATTTAATTTGTATTACATTTTCAAAGAATGTACCAGTTAAAAAATGTTGTGACAGCTGGCAATAGACAAGGTAAAGACATTATTTTAAATAGTCTCTTAGTAAAATTATTTCATCTCATGACTACAGATAATTTAAAGATGATCGTCTTATAAAAAAGGCACAGAGAAAAGCAGCAATTATGTCAATGGTGAAGAATATTATAGAGAATTCCACCTGTTAGTGGTTTCCTTGACTGAGGCTTTATTGTTGCTACAGAGCATAACAGGCTTCTTTGGTGTAGAATCTAGACTAAGGCTTTATTGTTGCTACAGAGCATAATGGGCTTCTTTGGTGTAGAATCTAGACTAAGGCTTTATTGTTGATACAGAGCATGACAAGCTTCTATAGTGTAGAATCTAGACAAAGGCTTTATCATGTCTACTGAGAATAATTGGCTTCTTTGGTGTAGAATCTAGACTAAGGCTTTATTGTTGCTACAGACCATAATGGGCTTCTTTGGTGTAGAATCTAGACTAAGGCTTTATTGTTGCTACAGAGCATAATGGGCTTCTTTGGAGTAGAATCTAGACTAAGGCTTTATTGTTGCTACAGTCCATAATGGGCTTCTTTGGAGTAGAATCTAGACTAAGGCTTTATTGTTGCTACAGTCCATAATGGGCTTCTTTGGTGTAGAATATAGATTTTAATGTCATTGAAAGCCTAAAATTTGCTGTGAATTCATGCCATTTAAAAAATCTGAAAACTGACTGTATTCATATTTATTTGATAAAACATCAATTATTATTAACAAATTTAATTTTTTCCATCAAAAAATTAGCATAAAATCTAATACAATTCTTTTGGTTATAAAATTTTACTTTCAATTTTCAAAATTTATTCACATGTTGATCCGTTTAGACCAACCTATATGCAGATTTAGTATGTTTTGACTTTTAAAAAATATCTGTTCACATAAATATATTGTATCATTTGCTGAAATTATCTGACAATAGATTTTAAAATGTAATATATTTCATGTGGGAGGTAGTTAATTTTCCCATCTTTCAGCATTTCATTGAATTACATGTTAATCACCTCTACTTATAAATTTAATTGTAGGTCGTCACTGATACGTAAACAACACATGTTTGAAAACATTTTATAGACAGTACAATTAAAGGAAAGATAATATAAAATTATTTCAGAATAATTTGTTTCATCAGCTGCAAGTTGATGAAATTTCACTGCAAGCTGGATTTCAGATTTGACCTGTTAAACACTATAATTTATGGATCTCTTTCTTACATCAGGATGAGTTTTGTAAGAGCAAAAACCTGATATTTTGCAATTAGTAACTCTTTCAATTTAGTATTTATATTGAATTATAACCATTGTCATAGAGTTGTGGAGTAAGTCACATGCCTTGATTATCACCAAGTAATGTCACTGCTCTGATAAATACCATGAAAGGGACAATGTGGTACCCTAGGTACCCTATCAATCTAATAGGTCATAGGATAATTTAAATTTATCTGATCTAAAATAAATGTATTACAACTACGATCCGTATCCAGGCTGACATATGTATCAGACAAACATTACTCATTATGTATTAGCTATAGGTAAAAGTACCTAAAAGTGTTCTCCAAATGCATATTTATTTTTAAAAAGAGCAAATTCTAGTAATGCATTTTTATTTTTATATTTCTAGCCTTATTCCATCAACAATGCATTAAATTCTTTATATTAATAAACCTGTTTGTATCTATCTATTTACCTACCCATCTCCAGTCGGCATAACACTAGATGCTCTCTGCCTAAGACATTGCTTCTACGATTGTAAGTTATCTTACTAGCTATGAATCCATTAAAGCTTTGTATAGACCTTTATTAAAATTAGTCTAGTCTAACACAAAGCCACAAGCATTCCTTTTTATTTTATGAAACCGTTTTGTGCACAACAGCTGCTTTACCTGTTGGGCTACAAGAGCTAATGGCTGCACACGATCAAATCTGACCATTTGATCATACCTTTCATCTTTTCCCAATCATATGATGCTATATTCATTATTATTTTTATGTACACTAGTTTTATTAGTAGTCATAATATTATCTTGATCAATGAAGCATTTTCAGATAAAGTGACAGGAGTTCACACCTGGAGATTATTCTTTAATTGATCTATGCTATTCACAGGTAACCACCGACTAATAATAGTTGCAATGAACATCAAATAAGAATAAGATATATACTAGACAAAAATTAATAAACCTTCTTTTCATATTTTTCCACTTTTATGTGGTTGCTTTATTAAATCTGTAAAACGTTTTCAGAATTAATACTGCTATTTCCAGAATTAGTAATTCCATTTCCAGATTAACACTTCAAAAATATTGACCAGTATATTCTTCAACCATACTAGTTTTGTCTGGAGTAGTTTGTTATTTCAAAAGTTTAGACTGTCTGTCTTCATCATTGTTATTTTTGCATCAATGTTCTTATCGATGTGTTATTCTCTTTACTTCATATATACATATATATATATTATGAAATGGACAAAGTCCGACAATTATTTAAAGACATTTTTATGTTTAGCATTCTTTTTATAGATACAAGTATTTAAATAAATGCTCTGTTTTTTATAATAAACAGTATTGAATAACATTTACCGGCCTGAATGTCTGAGAAATTTTCGTAGAAAATATTTGTTCTTGACATCATTCAAACCTGTATCCTATACGGAACCGTCATATAGCCTAACGTGCTTTAACCGTTTCGGCCACTAAGGATCGTTCGGTTGGCAAAGTCGAATTTACTGCTTATACATCATTTGTTTACATTTGATACACCATGAGCAGTTATGAATGTACATGAGAGATTCATGGAAGATTGAAGTTTATAAGCAGTAAATTCAACCTTGCCAACCGAACGATCCTTAGTGTAATTTATATATATATATATATATTTTTTATATATATATATTTTTTTTTATATATATATATATATGTATATTGACCACTAATATTATCAATCTCTCTCTCTCTCTCTCTCTCTCTCTATATATATATATATATATATATATGTATATGTATTGCATCTGACAAATATTAGAAGATGTTTAGTTCATTTGACTTTTTCTTTTACATCAACTCAACAGAAATGACAAAGTTCTACTATTTTATAGATACAAATGCTAAAGATTAAAATATTTTTTTAAAAGGACAATAAGTACTCAAAGACTGGAAAGACAACTGGTACCAAAGAAGGACAAAGTTATAAACATTTTATTTTACTAATTTAAAAATGTTAGCATTGAATAAATATTTAATCAACGAGGTTATTTTTTTAATACATATTCTTTTGTGAGAAGCGTATTTTTATGAAGGCTAGATGGTTTGTGTTAAAAATTATTACACTTGTCTCTCTTTTTTGGCTGAGCGGTTGAAAACTGCCAAAAATTGTGAAGGATCCATTTTTCAGTATCTGTCTATATTTCTGAGATGAGGTATTATGTACACTATTTACATTATTTGGACTATTGTCCTCATCTTTGTTGCCATATTTATTACAACGTTCCAGCCCTTCAGTATCTGTCTATATTTCTGAGATGAGGTATCATGTACACTATTTACATTATTTTGACTATTGTCCTCATCTTTGTTGCCATATTTATTACAACGTTTCGGCTGTTGTATGCTCCGGCCTTCTTCAGGTGGTTGGAATGTTGAACTGAACTATTTATTTCGCTCACTGAGGTAGACTGTTCTAGTTCCACGTGCCATGTTTAATGGACGTCAGTTATCAGTTATCTCCTGTTAATTCCTCAAGGACACAAGGCACAGTGGATAAAGGCATTGGTTAGATCCAGTGACAGGACCCAAAGAGTGTGAGTTCAGTACCCAGTTAAGGCAGTGGAGAACTTTCAGAGGGAAATTAACAGGATATAACTGATAACTGACATCCATTAAATATGGCATGTGGAACTAGAACAGTCTACCCAGTGAGCAAAATAAAGGGTTCAGTTCAACATTCCAATCACCTGAAGAAGGCTGGAGTGTACAACGGCCGAAACGTTGTAATAAATATGGCGACAAAGATGAGGACAATAGTCTAAATAATGTAAATAGTATTCATTTTTCAGTTTATGAGAAATTATTTTTTCGTGTATACTGACCAATGAAAGGCGTGGTCTCAAGCTCTAGTTACAAACCGGATGGGGTGGGGGCTTGTCTTGTGAGCCTAATTTTCCAAATATATAGAGTTCAGATCTGTAGATGCAAGAAGACTTTTTAACAGCAAGGGGACAAGGCAAATCAACATCAAGGAGCAGGAGGAATTGACGTCAAGAAGATAGAATCAAGAAGACACCAGCTACCAGAAGTTTGAAGTTCAAGTGAAACATTTCCTGTGGTTGGAACAAAGCATGAACTGTGTGATTTTCAAAGGGACTTTTAAAAAATTACTATGTCCTAGCGACCTTTTTAGAAAGGTCGTTGCACGTTTGTTTTACTACTGATTTTTTGAATTGTTTTCTCTTTTTTGTCTTTTTCAAAATTCTAGTCTTTTCCCAAACTTTAATGTTTTCCATTTTTTGGAGGTAATCCTTTTTATCAGAAATTGTTATCCTGCCTTAATAGGTAAAAAAGGAAGTTTTTGTGCAAATTTCGTTCGTATCTTTTTCATATTTCTATAATACATGTTTTTCTTTTAAAATTTTACATAGTGGTTGAGTCTTGTTTTGTGATTTGCATCTATTATGCCTTGTCATTCCTAGTTAGTTTTTGTGTTAGACACAAGCTCTTAGATTTAGTAGTGAGTACAATTTTGATAAAGTACACATTGGTCAAAATATTATGATAGAAACTAGATGAAGATATTAAACTGAAAAATATGTGCAATAATAAAAATATTTCAACCCAGAATTTCAAATAACATGTGAAATTTGGGGAAATAAATTGGCTAAAAATGATAAAGTTACCATAAACTGTATGGAATATTTAAAATGTTCTATCTTCAGACAATAATTCAATATTTCTCTTGTTTTCTCTTTCTGAGGGTATTTTAAAAAAATATTTCTCTTTGCAGTGCTGGCGTAATTCTGTCCTACTTTACAGTGCAATATTCTTTTATTGCAATCTGCATTACGTATGGTGTCATGTTTGGATTTGGCTTTTGTATTGCCTATGAGATTCCACTTGGATGTGCTGTGAAGGTAAGTCAATAACTTGCTTTTTACATATATATATATATATATATATATTGAACAATAAAAAATATTAAAAAAATAAAAAATTAAAATCTTCAGACACACTGGGTTGTATATTAGTATTCCTTCATTTTTATTATTATTTCATTTAGATTCCTCGACTAGTTTCAGCCAACATGGCCATCAGGAAAAAAATAATTTTCTGCTTGCTGGTAGCAGTGAACTACAGAAATGAATGTCTTGATGGAGAAAATAAACTTTTGTCTGTAGTTTTCTATATATATAAATATATATATATATATATATATATATATATATATATATATATATATATATGTATATGTGTTATCACAATGGTTATTAGGTTGGTGGTTACAGTTATATTTCAACTTATTCCAGAGGCTATTCAGTAGAAATAATTGTGGATCTCAGTGTGGTTATTCATAGCTACTGCATAGTGTTGTTTGTTAACTTTTTACTTATTATTCATTATTGATTACTTAATTATTTGTTGATAATTGTTATTATATTTATTTTTTGTTTATTTTTTATTATCATTTTTTGTGGTTGTTTATTTTATTTGTTTTAGTTTAAAGTAGTGGATTTGTCTAAAGTGTGTTAGATTATGTACATTGTATATAGTGAATATATTTGCATTTTACATGGTGATATTTTATAATGTATTTGTTTTTTGTTTTCAATTTTAATTAATGTAGTAAAAATTTGTTTTCGTGTCTGCATTTTGAGATGAATTCTGAACATTTATTTAGTGATTTGCATTGGTCTGGGAAGATAATTATTTCTCCTCTAGGTAGAGCTTAAATTCTTTGGATTTTGTAGCTGTGATAAAGTAATTGGGAGTAATCTCCCTTGTTTTATGATTACCTCCCTATGGAAAACTCTTTCGTTTGTAGAGGAAAATAAATGGTCACTATGCTGGTATCAATTATTTTAAGCAGAATAAAGCTTCCTTAAGCCTACTCTTATCTCTTTTGTTATTACAGTAGCATTACAGGTTAGACCAGGCATCAGGTTCATCCACAGGGTATAGCTGCTTGCAGTCAAATGCTTGTGAATTAAATAAGAACTCTTTGATCAGATTGTTACCCACCAATTAAAACCATGAAACTATTGTAGCAGTAGGCAAATTTTATTCTGGTTGTAAGCTTATGCTGTAGATGAGTGAGGCAAAGGTGAGGGAAGGTGAATGGTCTAATGGTTGTTTCTTCCTTTTCACATTGTGGCAAGGCAGTTTCTTACCAAGCTCTGGGTCTTTCTGTTTTTGACTGCTAGTGACAACTGTCTTATGGAGAACAGTGTTCTTTGTCTTGTCATCTTTGCTTAAAAAAGTAATTTATCAAGAACCCAGTGTCTTGTTCCACTCAGTGATCTTCCTTATCAGGGTTGTTTGACATGGCTTTTTGTGAGGCCACTTCACTTGAGCTGATAATCATCAAGGCAATAACTGTCTGTAACATCCTTCAGATATTTTCATTTAACAAGATATTGGCTGACACTGATATTGCTACAATTTGTTGTTGTAGGCTGATTCTCTTTTCCTTATTTTCCATGATATTTTGGTGTATTTTAGTTTTTGTTTTTAATTTCCCATATATGTTTAAAAAGTATTGTGTTGTTCATGTATTTACTAGTTTAAAGTGTTTTGTGTGCATACTTTCTCTGTTTCCAGTTACTCCTATGTATATTTTTTCTTCATTATCTGCTGATTTTATAGTGGCTTGGTATATTATATTGCTCTGCAAGGAACTGGCATTTAAGGGACAAAATCTACAAATTCACTTTAAAAAAAAATCTGATCAGACCTATAGAACATTTAAACAATTTTTACACACGTTATGTCCAGAAAAGAAATTGCATGTATGAATGCAAGAAAAATTTAATAAAAATCTTATATACTGTGCCTTGTCAGTCATCTTCACTGAAAGTTGTATAAAAGAGCAATGGCTACCAAAATACACAATTATATATATGTGTGTGTGTGTGTGTGTGTGTCTGTGTAGAAAAAGAGAAGGTGAGAGACAAAATAATGGGTATATAAGTATGTAGAAATATATTTATATAATATGAGCCAGGTAATTGAGAACAAATTATGAAGAAAAATGAAGATATTCAATATAAAAAGTCAGTATATTTTCAAAGCATTCATACAGATGTTCAACAGAAAATGGTAAAGCAGTAAAGCTTCTCTCAGACTTGAGAATTCATGTCTAGATTTGGTGGTTTGAGTTCATATTGGACATCATGTCCACAATGGTGGTTTTCATTAGTCCTTGCTATTGTGGAATCACCGGTTGTTCTTTTTCTTGACTCAACCCCAGATATATGAGTCCAGGGTATTCAAATCAGGAGAACTTTGGATGACATGATTGTGAAAATTCTCAGAAACACTTCTGGATCACAGAAACTACAATAGATGCAAGGAGCTTAATAACACCAGTAAATAGAGAAGGTTTTCAGCTACAAAACTATTTTTTACAATCTGCACCAGTTATACATTTTCAGCAATGTAGGAGAATAGCCTTCACCCAATATGCATAAAAATCTACCTGTGGATTTGTCCCGCTTTTGTATACATCACAATTGCCGAAGCACATTAATGACAGCCATAACTGTGATTACATCAACTATTTGTTCTCCAAAAATGTTCTGCAAATATCAATGAATATTAATTGGGAAAAGTTTGAGATCATAGAATAACAACAAAAAAAAACAAAAAAAAACTGAGAACATTGGCAAGATAAGAACAAAAATATTAGTTTTAAGACTAATCTTATCATTTTAAGACTAATCTTGTCATTTAAGGAGGTCTGAGAAAAAAAAAAAGGTTAATGAGATAGAAAAAGGGGTTGAACAGCAGGAAAGTATTTGAAGAAATTCATGCTGCAAATATAAACTGAAAAGAAATTCAGAATATTAAGAACATTTATCTAAAAACAAGAAAGCAGCCAAACGATCACCACTGAATTAACATCATAAAGATAAATACATAAATTATGTGAAGAAACACATGAAAACTGATCTCTTAACAGTAAATTTTAGCAATGAATGTAGAGCTACATTGGATGGACCTGATATCTCGGCTTGAGTTTGGAACCTTTATGGATATAGTCAAAAACATACAACTTAGAATACAGAGGTGAAATAATGTTTTGGTTTTGTATTATTGGGAGTAAAATTACGTCTCTTCAAAATTGTTGATGATGCTAAGAGAAATGCAGAGAATTATATTAAGTTCTTGTATAAAATAGTTTTTCAGTGAAGCAGTTACTAACCAAGAAACTAGAAGCTAAAGAATATAATCATGGGAGACTCCTTCACATTCTGCAAAGCTATTTCCTTCTTATTTCCACAAAAAAAGTTTCAAAGATACCAAATTAATATAATAGCTTCCGGCATCTCCAGATAATAATCCAATGGAAGACTTGTAGTTTATCATGAAAAGAGATGAGTATTAGAATAGAAGATAATATCTGAGCAAAGAAGATCTCTAGGAATCAATAAAAGTTTGCAGTAAGCAATATTAAAATTGAAACAATAGAAAAGTTAACAAAAACAAGGGTTGAAAGACTGATGAATATAAAATGTCAAGGAGGTTATATTTACATTTCAACTAATAAGATAATAATTTATTCAGGTAGATAGGACATTGTGCTAACAAATATATATTTATTTGGCTGGTATATTTTGGATTTCTTTAGAAATAAACATTTATATTGTATTTTGTATAATAAAACCTAACTCCTGTCAAAAACACTTTTCTCAATATAGTTAATAATAGATGTTATAAGCTGAAATCCACATGAGATATTTCAGTTTAGATTTCAGTTTAGATTTCAGTTTATTCTTAAATCTTTACCCCTCTCAATTGGTTAATATCAATTTTAATTTGTAAGTTTGTCCTGAAATATTTGCTCTGATCAATTGGTTCATATAGGTTTTAATTTGAGAAAAATTATTTGCATGTTAAATTTGACATAACACACACACACACACACACACACACACACACACACACACACACACATACATACATATATAATATGTTTTGAACAATAAAAAATATTAAAAAATTAAAATTTTCAGACGCAATGAGTTGTGTATTAATATTTATTTGCTTTATTACTTCAATAAGGTTCCTTGACTAGTTTCGGCCAGCATGGCCATCATCAGGAGAAAAAATCCCTGCTTGTTAGTAGCAGTGAGATACAGGAGTGAATGTCTGTTTCTGAAGAAAGTGAACTTTATCTGTTGTTTTCATTTGTTTGTTTTTTTCATTGTTAATTTTGGTCAGTCCTTGTGTTGGTCAAACAGCCTTTTTCAAGTTGTTTTTAAGATCGAGGATGGGAGATTCCTGACTTTCAGAATTCCTTCCTTGGTCATTTTGACAGTTTTATTGCTTGCTGGGAATGGGATGTGTATGCGTGATGTATGTTATCTTTTATTTCTTTGAGAATACGTGTGATGTGTGTATGTGTATATATTAGCATGAGTGTGTGTATAAGTGTGAGACCTCTACACTTCTGCAAGCATGTCTTGTGTGGGTGAGAAATGTGGGTAGGGCTTGATTTATGGGGTTATACATTAATTTTATCTATCTTGTTAAATTTGGGGTTAAGCCCGTCTGAACAAAGTGTTTTGAGGTGCAAAATTCACTTGTCTTCATGTTCCTCTAGTATTTTTCTAAATTTATCTTTTCTGTCTATTTCTATTTCTTTCAATTATGGTGAATTTTGCATGGCTTTTAAAATCATGTTTTTCTAAGCGGAAATGTTGTTCTAATCTTTTGTGAAGATCTGACTTAATCCGATTCCGATAATTATTAATTCTGTAGTGAAAGAGCCATTCATATTTTCCCACATATTGTTTCTGGCATAGTGTGCATTCTAACAGGTAAATTATGTTATATATATATATATATACATATACACATACACATGCAGAAAATAAAGAAAAATACTGGATTTTAAAATTAAATACATATAAACTAGGGTTAAATAAAGACTTGGGTATTTTAAATCTTTATAAATATTTCAATAGTTAAACAAAAAATTTTTGTTAGATATAGTTAAAAATTTTTTTAAACAACATCTAAAATATTACTACAGTTAGATTTACATTAGAAATATTCAAACACAGTTGCATTCCATATCACGTGACGTCCGCATCTCGTGACGGACGCTACTTAATGTAAACAAACTTCTGAAAACAGCCATTTCTGATGAAAGATCAGGGCCGATCTGAAATATCAATATATATATATATATAAAAAATATAAATAAATACTTTCACATTCAATTTTTTTAATTTGCAACTTTTCAGTTGTTTTTTCTATATTATATACATACTAAGAAAGTATACGTGGCTTCTCATTATGCTATATATATATATATATATATATATATATATATATATATATATATATATATATATATATATGTATATATATATATACTGACCTCTGTATATGTATGTATATATGCATATATGTATTAGGTTTATACAAAATTTTCCATCATTCTATTGACTGAAATCTTCATAATTGAAGATGCACTTGAGCTATCTTCATAGGATTCTGTCATTTGCACCTTAATTTCTAATGTGGTTCATAAAGTCTTTTGCCTTTGGTATAAAGTTACTTACATTAAGTCATAT
The DNA here is from genome assembly GCA_964036315.1 of Acanthosepion esculentum. Lineage (NCBI taxonomy): Eukaryota > Metazoa > Mollusca > Cephalopoda > Sepiida > Sepiidae > Acanthosepion > Acanthosepion esculentum. The sequence continues at coordinate 16,606,075 of OZ038482.1, read as the reverse complement.
TATTTAGAGAAATTCCCTTATCAGAGTATAGAATAGAAAATTTTTAGCAGAATCTTGTTCTTTTGTGCCATTCAAACTTTGTGAAATGGAAACATGTCATGTTTAATGTGACATATATGTTTCTTGACAAATATATTGTTTTCAGTTATATGTCGAAAGTTAGAAATGACATATGTTGACCCAAATGCTCAAGCATTCCCGTTCTTAAATATATAAATATATATATATTATTTATTTATTATAATTTTATCATATAGACAAAACCATTTTACTCACTACAAAGATGCAACTTGGTTTCAGTGCATTTCAACTGCACATCTACAGGTGAGGGTCGACATTGGTTATAAACAATCCTGTTTGTAGGCAAGTCGGATGTAGAACGTCACTTCCTTTTTTCCATTTTTTTGAGAAAAAAAATGTACATACAACATATATATAAAGTATCTGAGTGAAACAATAGTGGTTGTTGATAGCAGTTTGGTAATGGGTGGGCCGGGTGGTTAATGTATATATATTTTGTATGTACATTTTTTTTCTCAAGTAAATGGAAAAAAGGAAGTAACGTTCTACATCCGGCTTGCCTAGAAACAGGATTGTTTATAACCAATGTCAACCCTCACCTGTAGATGTGCAGTTGAAATGCACTGAAACCAAGTTGCATCTTTGTTGTGAGTAAAATGGTTTTGTCTATATGATAAAATTATAATAAATAAATAATTATCGCTCTACTATCTGTATCAAGCTCTTTTTTGAATTAACGCTGCGAACGTTGGAATTTATATATTACTTTCGTTCTCATTGCATCGGATAATATATATATATATATATATAAAAGTGTACATTGAGGTCAACATCTGATGGTGACCGTCTGTTTCATGCTTAAATACAATCATGAAACAGACTGTTGCCACTTTTATATTTAAATATGCTTTATCCCTGATATCAATCACTTGAATTCATAATTCGATATTTTTATCAACCATCACTGAACAAAATTTATTATGAGTGTAGCAGCCACATGTTGAAGTGCATTTAATAAACATTTAATATCATTTGCATTTCTACCAATTTCTGGTTATATTGGGATGCTTGTTTTGCAAATAATTCCATAGCTACAACAGATAAATTTTAAATTTTAAAATCTAACAGAACACATTCATGCATGTTTTTAAAAATCACCATCACAATAATCACAGTTAGAATAAGTTTGTCTTTGCAATTCACCCCTGAGGATCATCTCAAAGGAGTTTGAAAGTACTTGGGTAGGAAAAAAATACTGTGCTTTTCTCGTGTCCATGTTCATAGTTGATATTACTGAGTGTTGGTTTTAGGTTTTTATTAATAAAGCTTCCATTATTTTTAGCCCTTTTTTTTTTTACATGGACACAATATGTTGACTGTGTTTTGAAAATAAAACATTATATAAATACATACATACAACAATCTATTTCTAGTTAACAGTTAATATATTTCAACCTTGAAAATGGCTAAATGTATAGCCGAAAGCACTCAGGAAAAGAACAACATTTGGACAGTTTTTATATAATTTATCTACTGGGAAGAAAAAAAATTGTAAGACCATATGAGAAATTATATAAAAAACTTAATCAAAGCACTTTGTCTGTCATATTTAATGAAACTTGCATGAAAGAAGGATTCCTGCCTAAATACACAAATATATATGTATATATATATATATATATATATGTAAGCAAATATGCGGATGTAGATCCGACGGTATGATGAAAATGTGGAAAAGACAAAGCAAAATTCGAATATGTGAGTTTACTGTTTTTTATTTTGTTTTTGTTTTTTCTTTAATATATCAAGTTTTCTAGCAAGATTAATGCTTGACAAACGTACCGATAAGCTATAGTTTTAAATAGGTCCCCCCCACTTTCCACTTGGGATAAAATCTCTTCCCTGGGAGCAGGTTTTCGTAGCGCCGCCCACGTGACGCCAGCGTATCCGACTCCAAGAAAGAATACTCTGACTTTAGAATTTCAGTTTTTCTGTTTCTGACCAGTCCTGTATATATCGTCTCTTCATCTAACTTAAATCTAATATAAATATGTCTCCATTAACCATGTCCTGAAGAAGGTCTATTTGACCGAAACGTCTGACGTCGACAGAATAACAAAAACAAAAACAAAATAAAAAACAGTAAACTCACATATTCGGATTTTGCTTTGTCTTTTATACATTTTCATCATATATATATATATATAGAGAGAGAGAGAGAGAGAGTGAGAGAAAGAGATAGATAGATAGATAGATAGATAGATAGATATATAATTGTGTATTTAGGCAGCAATCCTTCTTTCATGCACATTTCATTGAATACGACAGACAAGGTGCTTTTATTTATTGTTTTTATACAATTTCTCATGCAATCTAATAATTTTTTTCTTTTTGGATGATAAATTATATAAAAACTGTCCGAATGTTCCTTTTATCTTATATATATATATATATATATATATATATATATATATATATATATATATATATATATATATATAAGTGTATGCTGAAAAATACTTGGCCCAGTCCACTTTCAAAAATCAGTATTTCTAATGTTTTTGCTCATTGAAATATTAATTTTTTGGAAGTGGATCAGGCTGAGAATTTTCAACATCCTATTGTATCCAACTATCTCAGCCACTAAGCAGGCCATGAAGAAGAAAAATAAAGCTGAATGGCCAGAGATATATTAGCAGATACATAACTATGAGTGAACAGCAACAAATAGGCTGAACCAAGTCTGGCACTAGGCCATGTTTTTGAGCACCCATCTCAATGACTTATAATAAACAATGCTCTAGATGGCAACTGTGGTAAATTTTTTTTTCTGTTAGAAGGCAAAAGTCAAGAGATCCGTTAATAGATGTAAGAATCATTATTTACGATAAATGTAAAAGGTTTACTTTCAACATGTGTCGGTGTATGTTATAAGCTGCATATGTATATTTATTGGTGTGAGAGCATTTTGAGGTGCATCCCTGTTTACATGTTTGTGCTTGGAAGTGAATATATTTGTGAACATTTATCCAAATAATGATTATCTGGACATTAGACAGAGGCAAATTTTACCAACAGAAAAGGTCAAGATGTTTATTTACAAAGATTTGCAACTTATGCCCAGAATAATTATTGCCATAAACTACTCTGCTATAACATTTCTCTCCTACATCATAAACTATATATGTGACTTATTCTATGTACCATGTCCTTTGGTACGAGGGATTATGGTCATTCACAACTTCCTATATTTTATACCTCTTTTTGTCTTTTTACTATCCTTGCCACTCCCTGTTCTGCCATCGCTTACGCAAAATCGCTTAGATAGGTTACTTGCTGTTTCCCTCTGTCTCTCTTGCCTTCAATATGACCTGTGAGTTTAAAATTCTCCAACCCTTCTTTCCACATTAAGTGTCCCAGAAATTTCAACTGACTCTTTTTGATACTAAGTATATGTATTCATTTTTATTTTGTTTCTTTAAAACTTTCCTGTTGCTTACTTATCGCCATCCTTTTCTATATCCTTTCCTCAAACACCCCTCTTTACTCTTGCTCTCACTCTCTGTAACCCCTTGGGTGCTAGTGGCACACCCATCTTGCTTGGGGTGAAATGCTTAAAAAAATGTTTCCTCTCTTCATTCAATTTAATCTGATTATTAAACCAGCCATTCTTCTATATTATTCTACCTCTGTCCCATAATGATTGTTCCATTGAATCTATGAAATTTGTGCAAAAATGGAACAATCATTATGGGACAGAGATGGGAACTCCCTTCCTCCTACTTGCTTCCCTGATAGCTATAATCTTCAAATATTCAAGTGTAATATCAATCGACATCTTCTGATGCCTTGATCCTGATCCCCGTCCTTCTCTATATCCTTTCCTCAAACACCCCTCTTTACTCTTGCTCTCACTCTCTGTAACCCTTTGTGTGCTAGTGGCACACCCGACTTGCTTGGGGTGAAATGCTTAAAAAAATGTTTCCTCTCTTCATTCAATTTAATCTGATTATTAAACCAGCCATTCTTCTATATTATTCTACCTCTGTCCCATAATGATTGTTCCATTGAGTCATTGAAATTTGTGCAAAAATGGAACAATCATTATGGGACAGAGATGGGAACTCCCTTCCTCCTACTTGCTTCCCTGATAGCTGTAATCTCCAAATATTCAAGTGTAATATCAATCGACATCTTCTGATGCCTTGATCCTGATCCCCGTCCTTCTCTATATCCTTTCCTCAAACACCCCTCTTTACTCTTGCTCTCACTCTCTGTAACCACTTGTGTGCTAGTGGCACACCCGACTTGCTTGGGGTGAAATGCTTAAAAATTACATCTATGTGTTACCTCAAGTCTCCTTTTCATCTTTGAAGAAATTGTTCAACATTCATTGTCTTTTAAGACAATTGATGTTATATAACAGTTCAGAATTATTTTCTCTTAAATGAAGTTTTCCTGTTTCTTTATACTTTGTTTTACTTTTGGAAGGACTCTTTCACTATTCTAATGTGCCTTCAGATTTTAGTCTAACACTTGCTGTCATCTGTTAAGATACTTCCCATATATTTAATTTTCTGATATATTTGACTAGCAAGTTTAATATCATCAAGTAAATAAAAGAAACTTATAAGTTTAAACAGAGGATTTTCTCATTGAATTACTTTTTGATACTACCATCCCCATCCTTGTTGTTTTTATCATAACACTTTAACTGACGTACCTCCCAATTTTTCTAAGTTTAAACTTCATTCTGCAATATTCGGGGAATTATGAACTGAACTCTTTATTACATTCAGGCTGTGGTATGCTCTCATCTCTTGCACTTTGTTATGGTAGATATTTTTGGAAGATAAGTGAGTTGAAAATATCAGGATATATGCTATGATAACTTAGTAAGGCAAGCATAAATATGAACACCATATGGGAGTGTTCCTATTTAGAAGAGAAATGTTCAACTTAAAGTTCAAAATTATTTCTGCTAGAGAATCCTAAGGGATATATATCACTGAATTTAGATGCTTGTTGCTGGCTTTATTCCATTATCTTGTTATTATTTAACAGGGAGTTATGTATTACATGAGCTCTGGGCAGGTAAAATAAACAAGGAATGGAAACAATAAATGGTTCTACTTAAAACCCACAGAAAAAATTCAGTATATTCCTGAGGAAACCTGAAACAATGTGATAAAAACAAAAAAGATGAGAATGTTAATCCTAAAAAAGCATTCAGCAATAGCAAAATAGGGAGGGTAATGACAAATGTGTGCAGGTGTAAGGTTCATGTAAAGTGTCCTTTTATAGTCCCAGTAAACAGAAATAGCTCTCTCAAAGATGAGAATAATAAAACAAGGGGAGAGCACTCTTGATTATTCTATAAGCGCATTTGCACAATGTAAGTTGTCAGAGAGAGCTGAGATTATGTTGATACATTAGATCAGTGGTTCCCAACCTTTTTTACATGGCGGCACACTATTAAATTTTCGTGGCACACCTATCACAAAAAATAAATATTTCCCCCCCATAAAGCCTTTTTGCAATAAAATAATAAAAAACAAAGAATATTATATAAGAAGAATTTTTATTCCCATAAATCAACATATCCTGTATTCAATATCGGGTATAAAATAATAATGGTGAATGTCAGTGTGACAGTTGTGCCTGGTGCTTCTTGACTACTGCTGCAATATTTGGGCGAATGTGTGAGAGACACACTCTTAACTCTTTTTCAATATTTTTAAGTCTTTCACGTTTTTTATTTTTAATGTTGTTTAGGTAAGAAAATCCCAGTTCACATAGGTACGAAGTTGAGAATTGCAGTAAGATTTTGATGGCTTTTTTACTTAGAGTTGGATACTCTTCTATAACAGAAATCCAAAAGGCATCCAATGGCAGTTGTGTGTACTTTAATTTGAGATCACGATCACTGGAAAGGCTTGCTAATTCTTCCTCTTCACATAACTCAAAATTGAAAAGGTTGATGACTGATAAATCTAGAAATTCGGTGATTTTGAATTGAGCGGTGTCATCATGATTAAGAAATTGAATGTCTTTATGAAACAAAATGAAATTAAATGGCTTCTAGGTATTATCTCTTCACAGCACACCAGTAATCATTCCACAGCACACCAATGTGCCACAGCACAGTGGTTGGGAACTACTGCATTAGATGCTTTGAAATTCTTTTTGGAAAATTAAATCCTTTCTTTGTTTTCTTGAAGTTGTTATCACAACATCGCAAACAAAAAGAAAATAACATTGTTTTTCAGGAGAAACTTTATTTTCCTTCTTTGTTTACAAATTAGAGACTTGATGAATGCTGAAGAAGGGTTTGCTTGAAACATTACAAGAACAAAAATATACAAATGCAGTTTAATTGTTCAAACAAAATTTAGAATGACAGTAACTCTTACCAAAGTTACATAGATTACATTTAAAGCTCATTTTATCATCACTCTTTATGTCAAATCCTTAAAAGGTAGAGGGTTAAAATGAAAATGAAAGATTTTCTATTAAACATGCTACCTCTGTGATATAGGTGCTGCAAAATTTCTTTTACAAATTCTAATTCCAATCAAAATTAAAGAATAACTCAGTAATTATAAAAAGAAATCTTTGATTCTTTTCCAAAAGACATAAATTTCTACTCAAAAAAAATTTTTCCCGAGGAAAAATAAAATAATTATTTACCTAATCAAAAAAATCTCCCTCCTCCACCAAAAGAATAAGAATAAATCTTACCTGATCAAACCAAATATCTGTAGTTTTATACTGAAACTGTCTGAATAGACTAAGGAAATACTGAACCCTACTATAAGCTGATTGGTTCATCAGATTCCGCAACAAACACTTTTTCATTGGATCTTTAATGTCAATACAAATTTTGTCAAGCGCTTCAGTTAAGATGGTCTCATGGGATCCACAGTAAATTTTATGTGAAAATAAAAGGGAATTTCATTCAATGAATTCTACCCAACAGGAAATTACCACCAACCATTTTTACAACTGCTCTATCTGTTCTGCGTCTGAAAAAAATTCCCTATGTAGAAAGATTTCCATTGTAAACATACCTTGAAAAAAATAGTCACAAACAAATTATTCTGAGTTTTATGTTTGCTTCTCTCTTTGGAGTTTTATTTAAGCTGCAAACCTGAATTGGCATTTAAAGAATTGAATCACCAGAGTTCAATTTTTCACTGTGAATCCTGAGAAGAGTTGTTAATATTCTTTGAATTTCAAACTTATTCGAATTTTTGGATTTATATTCCTTAAATGTTTAAACTATTCTAACTTTTGCTACAATTTATGTCAGAGGCTTTAAGATGACTTACTGAATTATTTTTTTTAATACTTTTTCTTCTTTATTCCATTCTTATCTCTAAATGTGAAATGATTTGATTTCAATATTCAATGAATTATTTAAACTTCCTTTATTGTTATTGTTGTTTTTGTTTGAGACTTCAAGCATGGTTGTGAATTTTCTTTTTAGTTTCCTCTGTTTCCATTGGGCAGGGCAGATGATCTAACAGTTATTAACAGGAAAAGTGAATCAAATTTGAATTTGCAGTTTATGTGGATATATGGAAAAGATAACGTTTAACACTAGACTTGAAGAGGTTAAGATCAAAATGGTCAGAAAAGCTTCCTCCTGGGACTCTGTTCTCCAAAGCAACAGTTCTTGGGGAGAAGCTATCCAAGGGGAACTTATTCCTTACTAATGGAATACAAAAGGAATGAAGGCATTACCCCACAATAAACACGATGTGACAAGTCTTAGCTGAGTGAGTTAGAGCCGGGGAAGCTAAGGTATGTACCTCATTTGAACATTTTCCATGGAAACAGCAGTAGAGTAGTGAGAGACTTGCAACAGGAGATGAAAGTGAAGACTGTGCAGCACCATCCCAGATGTAGCTACAGTCAGTCAGTTATGTGCCATACGTGATACATACTTAGGTGATCATGTATCTTTCGATACATAACTGACAAGGTAGATATTTTTTCCTGCAGTAGGTTGCCATTTCTTTCTGCGGTAGACCAGTTGCCATCCAAGGCTATAGAACCCAGTCTGTCCTGCTATTTAGCTGGGGAGAGAAGAAGAGGATTCATACCTTTACAAGGGTATTAGCACGTAAACAAATGTAATGAATTTGATTGGAATTTGAACTCGGCTCTCTGATTCCTCAATCCGAGCCGCTATCCATTACTCCACCTTACCTCACAGTTAGTTATGTGCCATGTGTGATACACACTTAGGCGATCATGTATCTTTTGATACATGACTGACGAGGCAGATTCTTTTCCGAAGTAGATTGCCATTTCTTTCTGCAGTAGACCACTTGCCATTCAAGGCTTTAGAACCCAGTCTGTCCTGCTATTTACCCATAGCTGGGGGGAGAAGAAGAGGAATCATACTTTTCCCAAGGGTATTACTATGTAAATGAATGTAATGAATTTAACTGGAATTTGAACTCGGCTCTCCAATTCCTCAATCTGAGTCGCTATCCATGACTCCACTGTGCCTCCTTTTGAACTCAGCTCTCCAATTCCTTGCAGCAACAGTAGTGCATTTTTGGTCTGATCTGGCTCTTGTAAAGGTAGATCATAGAAGGTGGAATCAGGTACTGGAGTGGTAAAAAGAACTGACCAGTTTTACAGCATCTTTAGAAGCGGATCACATATACAATTCCACTTGAGGTTTGGGGTAAGCTTCAATTGCTATAGGCATTCAAGACGAGGAGCCTCTTTGAGAGAACACCACTTCATTGCAATAGATGGAAAATCAGGGGCTGCTTGATGGCGATGCAAAGTTTTGACTTTTAAAATACTGAATGTGACCAACCAGTTAACCAACCCCCCCACCCGCCACCACTGAATTTTTGAAGCTATGTCAAAAGAGAAATCAGGTACCAGTCTCTGGTTATCTAGATTTTTAGAGGTGCGCCCACATAAGCCATTGTTTAATCTGCATTGATATTCACAAAAGATTAGTGTATGGTTTTAGGCAGATCATTAATATAAAAAGCTGGAAGATGGGTTTAACCAAGAAGCATAACTTGAGGGGCACCTGCATTAATATCATGAGTCTTGCAGAACTGAACATTTACAACTAGAGGATAACTAATAGAGAAAACTCTTCCAGGGATTCCATAGATGGAGAGCTTGTGGAGCAAGCCTCGATGTCGTAGCTTTTCAAATGCCTTCAATATGTCTAATGTGATGGTCCTCATATTTTGTTATATATCTGTTACTTTGAAAATGACAGATTGGGGGAATACACCCTTGTGCAAATTAATTGAAACAATTGTTTTAGTTTCCTTTCTTTCACCACACAGTCAGTTTTAGACCCACTGGAGTGACAGGGTGTAATTGATTTCTATTTTTTCTTCAGATTAGGTCATTTGCAGTGGTGGGCAGTAATATGAATCTATTTTCGGGTATAGTTTCACAAGGTATTTACAAAAGCATTATATACACCCTTGTGCAAATTAATCAAAACAACTGCTTTAGTTTCGTTTCTTTCACCATACGGTCAGTTTAAATCCACTGGAATGACAGGGTGTAATCAATTTCTATTTTTTCCTCAGATTATGTTATTTGTAGTGGTGTGCAGTAATATGAATTTATTTTTGGGGTGTATGATGAGATTCATTTGGTATTGAAAAATATTGCATCATTCATGATTGCATCAGATTTTTATCATGCCCAGACACTATTGTCTTGACTGTTGATTAGTTGTCCTATGGCCATGCTTATGACATTACTTTTCAATTTGTACATTAGCAAGACAAAACATGATTCACTTTAAGTATATGAAAATATGATTCTCACTTTAACTGTATCATTATAGAAATTTGACTATAACTTCAACACATTTTTATTTTATACTCTGACTCTTGTAAAGATAGATAATAGTAGGAGGAATCAGGTACTGGAGCAGTACAAAGAACTGACCAGTTTTACAGCATCCAAAAATTGTAACAGTGCAAGCCTTACCGGTGAGTAAATCAAAGTACTATAGACTGACCCAGAAACTCTCCTGATTTAAATCCAATCGAGAATCTGTGGTCAATTTGTAAGGAATGACCTCATGGAATGAACATATGAAGTCCTAACATGCATACGGGGTCATGTTTGGTTGGAAAGATATGAAAAATAGTAAATAATAATTATTTGTTTTATTTCAATTAATTAGCGCAAAGGTATATGTCATTGGTATAATTTTTGTTCAGTATGATGGCATGTTACTGTTCCTATGTGCTACTAATTTCCACTCTTGGTTTACGCATAGGTTTTTTTAATAGAAATAAACAAAGAAAGTACAAATTCCATTAAGAAAGTCAACAGACAACTTTTGCTTGATTGCCTTCAGAAAAGTCTTTTATCCGAATATCTCTGTATCTTGTTTTATTTCCATTCCGACATATTAGAGTGTATAAAAAATATATACACTTTTGATGCTCTCAAGAGCTGTATTTCAATGTATTTGTAATGCAATACATATGATATCTTTCACTGGTTCAAGGTCTTCAGCTTGTATTTTAAACCATTAGAACTGATGGTCATTCACATGATGTGAATATCTCTCCTGCAATTCATTCATAGTTAAATTTGCTGGAAGATAGTAGAGAGAATTTAATTTTGATTTTATGTGAGACAAACTTTATCTGATGAAAAAAGTTTGGTTTATGACTTATGTAAATAAAATTCCTTACATTCAAATTTTTTGTGTAGAATTCAAAAGACGAAACTCGTTAAGCAAAGAACTGCCAGCAATTTTCAAAGAACTGCCTGTAATTTTCAAAGAACTGCCTGTAATTTTCAAAGAACTGCCTGTAATTTTCAAAGAACTGCCAGTAATTTTCAAAGAACTGCCAGTAATTTTCAAAGAACTGCCTGTAATTTTCAAAGAACTGCCTGTAATTTTCAAAGAACTGCCTGTAATTTTCAAAGAACTGCCTGTAATTTTCAAAGAACTGCCAGTAATTTTCAAAGAACTGCCTGTAATTTTCAAAGAACTGCCTGTAATTTTGAAATTTGTTAGCATTCTTCTTTTTCTTTATGGATTTTTCAACTGAAAAAAGCAGTTGAATGAAATCGCTGAAAAATTTGGTAATAATAAGAGCAAGGAAAAAATAAATTTGGTAATCTGAGCAATTGTTTGATAGTTTTGGCAATTGCAAGAAATTCTCTTTAAGAGACCCTATAAATAGGTAGGTGACAAAATTAATTGAAAAATAAACATTTCATCTAGAAATTTAAATTTGAAATACATTTTAAAATTCATTTTGTATTTTTATATTGTTGAATATATATATATATATATATATATATATATATATATATATATATATATATAAATATAAAAGTGAACATAGAAGTCAACACTTAGAGGTGACAGTCTGTTTCATGCTAGATGCAACTGTCAGGCCACGAGTGCTGTTATTTTTAACCCAAATAAATAAATAAACAAATAAACGACTTCCGGTAAAATAACCGCCAAAATAGACTACCCACAATGCACCAGTGACCCGTATATATAAATAGCCAAGAAAAATAACAGCACTCGTGGCCTGACGATTGCATCTAGCATGAAACAGACTGTCGCCTGTAAGTATTGACTTCTATGTTCACTTTTATATTTACACACGGTCTATCTCTGATATTGACCACTTTATCCCATAAATATAGCACATTTTAAGACTATATTTCTATATATATATATATATATATATATATATATATATATATATATATATATATATAGGTATTAATGTGGATAAATCAAATAACTAGATATTAGCAACCATATATACATGCGTTAGTGTGCATACACAGGTAAGCAAATAAATATTTACTCAATTTAATTTAAGGTGTAAACAAAAGTGTGCTCAATGTTGTTAGACAGAGCTAAGAAGTATATATTAATAAATATACATACACCTACGTTTGAAGTACAACTTAAAGTTTTGTTGTTCTACCAACTCATCAGGCACGGTGTATTTCACTGGAACCTTCATAATCATGATTTTGAAGTAGAAGATAATAGCATTTTTATAAAAATGAATGCAATTTAACCAGACAAGCATGTATTGAAAGTGCCAATAATCTATGACTCTCCTATAATTAATTTTTCAACCAAATGATTTCAGTTTATTGCCTATTCCTAGTAAATTAATACTGAAATAATGTGGGATACATAAACCTGAAAATAGATATAAATACCTCATCTTCATTGCCATGTTCACAGCGTTTCAGCGATTGGAATATCGAACCAAACCCTTTATTTTGTCCGCGCGGGGTGGGGGGTGGGTAGATTGTTCTAGTTCCACGTGCCATGCCTCTTCTGGATGTCTCAGTTATTTCCCTTTAACTTAACTCTCCAAGTTTTGGTTCACCACTGCTGTGGCCTGGTATTGAACTCACAACTCTTTGAAGAAGGCTGGAGCATACAATGGCCAAAACGTGAATATGGCAATGAAGATGAGGATAACAGTCCGAATAACATAAATAATACAAGTAATCATAATACCTCATCTCAGAGATATAGACAGATAAAATAAAAATGTGTTGAAGTCATAGTCAAATTTCTATAATGATGCCGCTAAAGTGAGAATCACATTTTCATATACTTAAAGTGAATCATGTTTTGTCTTGCTAATGTACAAATTGAAATGATATGCTGGCTCATCAGCAAAACATGTAAAAATGGAAGTTTCCCAAATTGTCATACACACACACACATGTGTGCACACATGCACATGCACATATGCCCACACAGTAAGTCCATGGTTGATGACAGTCCTAACGTACGATTTGTGGTGATGCAATCGCCATTAATCAATGTTTTGGGAAAGTTTTTAAATAAAGAATTTCAGTTTTTCTCTTAGAAGACATCAATCATGTGATAATTGAAATAATTTTAGATGAAAGAGCTGGAACTGCCCAATCGTCACTTTCCAGCCTTCACCAAGTTCAAGACCATTTGCACAGTCTTGTGGGTGATGAACTGCATTCTACCTTTCAGTCCTTTTCCCAGGTTTTTCTTGCTACTCTGCCACTATTTTCATGGCAGATGTTCAGCCGAACGACATTCCTTGGTTCCACCATGATCATGAGGGCTGTTCATCTTGTCCTCTTAGATGATGCTTACATGCCAAAGCAGGTGCGCCATGGTGATCTCACACAAGGCAAGTGTCCTCCATGTAAGCTATGAAAATGCTTAAGGACCCATAATTAAAAAGGTCAAATGTAGATACCGATGCCTGGGAACATCTTGCATCAGACAGAGTGATATGGAGAACTTTGGCTGCTGTTGATATTGAAGAATTTCAGAAAAATTAAACTGAGCTGAAATGAGCTGGTAGATATTTTTTTTTTTTAAGCATATCACCCCAAGCAAGGCTGGAAGCCACTAGTACGCAGGGGGTTACAGAAGGTTTGGAGGAAGAGTAGATAGGAGTGGTAAAGGAGAGGATGTGGAGAAAGATAGTGGATTGATCAAGGCAAGGGGGTTACAGAAGATTTGGAGCGAGAGCAGATGGGAATGAAAGGTGAAAGGGTGTGGAGAAGGGAAGAGGATAGATCAAGGCAGCTGGAGATGTCAATTGACGTTACACATAAATAGTTGGAGCTTGTATTTGTCAGGGAAGCAGGAATGAGGAAGGGAGTTCCACAGGCGAGATTTGCGAGACATGAAGCTATTGGAGTAGAAGAGACGTCTACATCTAACAGTTTCAATGGTGAAGGGGTGGGAACAGGATGCCAGCCTCATGGGACATTTAAATTCATGAGGCCTAGGAACCAGCGAAAGCAGCTCCTCGGAGCAATTACCGTGAAAGTATTTATAAAAAAAGAAAGAGCGAGGCAACGTCGTGTCTGTGAGAGAGAGACTGCAGACGAGATGACAGATCGGGGTCAATTACATTGCATATCCGTCTCTGGATCTTATCAAGAACCCTGAGGCAAACAGAAGAGGTCAGCCATCTTCTTGAGAGGGGCCTAAATGAGTTCCTTTCATGTGAGGAATAGGGTCATGACAAGTCTCTTCAGCTTCAAATGTAGATACAGAAACATCCTCGTCTACCAATATGATACCCAACAAGCTTTTTGTGCATCATTCGTAATGAAGTGTGTAGGTCAGCTAGGAAACTCACTCAGCACTATAGAACTAAGCAACCAGGTAATCAGATTAATGTTGGAAGACTCACCTGTTCTCAATATGGAGTGAGTTGCAGGTGATTTACAGGTCTTATGAGCCAATTTAAAGCATCATCATCAACATGGGAATCATCCCTGAAATGATCATTTGAGAGTTATGACCCCTGGGGAGGGTCATAATCAGTCACTACATATACAGTATGAAGCATTAAAATGGACACACCCATAGAAAGTTGATTTTTTGTATTTTTACCAAGACAAGTAACAAATTCTAGTACTCACTTGTCTTGGTAAAAATACAAAAATTGACTTTCTATGGGGGCATCCATTTTTTGGCCTCATACCATATATATATATATATATATATATATATATATATATATATATATATATATATATATATATATGATGAAAATGTGGAAAAGTCAAAGTAAAATCCGAATATGTGAGTTTACTGTTTTTTATTTTGTTTTTGTTTTTGTTATTCTGTTGACGTCAGACGTTTCGGTCAAATAGACCTTCTTCAGGACATGGTTAATGGAGACATATTTATATTAGATTTGAGTTAAATGAAGAGACGATATATACAGGACTAGTCAGAAACAGAAAAACTGAAGAAGGTCTATTTGACCGAAACATCTGACGTCGACAGAATAACAAAAACAAAAACAAAATAAAAAACAGTAAACTCACATATTCGGATTTTACTTTGTCTTTTCCACATTTTCATCATACCGTCGGATCTACATCCACATATTTGCTTACACACACACACATATATATATATATATATATATATATAGTGAGCTGATGAAAGAAATTCTAAAAGGCATAATAATAATAATAAAGAAATTTCACAGGCAAAATGGAAAAAAACAATACATGTCGAAAGGCCACCATCGATTGATACTGTACAGACATTTTTGGAAAATATTTAAAGCAGCCCAAAGGAATATAACCCAAATGCAGAATGGATCCAACATGAAGAAGAACAAATTCTGGATAAACCTCTGCAAGAATGGGAAAATATAACCACAGATAATGTTAGGCAAGCTGTAACGAAATCCCCAAAATGGAAATCCCCAGGAAATGACAAGGTACCCAATTTCTGGCTTTATCATCTCTCGTCTATCCACAAAATACTTGCGGAAACATTATCAACGCTTGTAAATAATCCCAGTAAAATCCCAGAATGGATTACTGAAGGTATTACATACCTCATGCCAAAAATAAGTGAAACAGACAACCCGAAAAAGTTTAGGCCAATAACATGTCTCTCCACCACATATAAGTTGATCACGTCTGTCCTGAAGAACTGTACTTATTCCTTTTTCAAAACAAACAACATTCTTCTACTGGAACAGAAGGGATACAGGAGAGGTTCATATGGCAGCAAAGATCAACTACTGATAAATAAAATGATCCTGGAAAATTGCAGGAGACGATGTAGAAATCTTAGCGCAGCGTGGATTGATTATTGTAAAGCCTTTGATAGTGTTCCACATTCTTGGATCCTTAAGATTTTGGAAATGTACAAAGTCTCCCCTGTGGTATTAAATTTCCTTAAGCACAGAATGGGAATGTGGAACACCAAACTATACCTTAGTCACACAAGAGGCACTGCCATATCCAACCGACTAAATATCCGACGTGGAATCTTTCAAGGAGACCCCCTGTCACCCCTTCTGTTTTGTTTGTCCTTAATCCCCCTTAGGCATGAACTGAACAACAGTAGCTATGGTTACAAACTAAATAAGAAAATATTCAATCACCTACTCTACATGGATGATCTCAAACTCTTTGCCAAAGACGACAATGAAGTGAAGGGCCTCCTCAATATTGTAAAATGTTTCAGTGACGACATAGGTGTGGACTTCGGAGTAGATAAATGTGCAAAAGTAACATTCAAGAAAGGTAGAATTACAGAAACACTATTAATAGATATAGATTTAGATTTTGTCACAAAGATTAGGGAACTGGAACATGATGAAGCTTATAAGTACCTAGGAATTAGCGAAGGAGATGGTATACAACACCCCCAAATGAAGGAGAAGATAAGAAAGGAGTATTACAGGTGTGTACGTCTGGTACTAAATACCGAGCTAAACTCCAAAAACAGAATATCAGCCATAGACACCTTGACTGTCCTTGTGGTGCAATACAGCTTTAACATCCTTAATTGGACTATAGCTGACATCAAGTGAATGGACACCAAAACGAAAAGCTTCTCACTTGCTACCGCATGCATCATCCCAAAGCTGATTGTATGTGCCCAGATCCAAAGCAGGCAGAGGATTATTTCAACTAGAACTGTCCTACAAAACTACAACAATTGGCTTCCTTGGAAACTACAGAAGACTGGATGATGGTATGTGTCAAAGAACATTAAAGTAGTAATAAAGGAATCCAACGAGTTCAAAATGAAGTTTCGAATAGATGCAGAAATACAAGTAAAGCACAATGTACCGATTGAAGCTGTAAAATACATAAAAAAGAAAGCAAAAACAAATGCAACCGACCAGATACAGAAACAATGGCAAGATAAACCGCTTCATGGCCAATACTCTGTCCGTACCAAACAAGCTGATGTAGACAAAACCCGAACCCATCAGTGGCTACGTAGTGCAGGGTCGAAAGCTGAAACTGAAGGTTTTATCCTTGCTGCACAGGACCAATGCTTGTTAACTAGGAATTACCAAGCACATATACTAAAATATTGTGTTAACCCAAAATGCAGATTCTGTGATAAATATCCAGAAACAATTGATCATCTTGTATCAGGTTGCACGATATTGGCACCCACTGAGTATAAAACCTGGCATGAACAGAGTGGGCCAATATCTGCACTGGAAAATCTGCAACTCCTACGGGAAGGAAACTGAAAGAAACTGGTACGAACACCACCCAGACCCGGTTACAGAGATAGGACCTGCTATAATTCTATGGGACTACACAATACACACTGACTGAATAATCAAAGCCAACCGCCCAGACATTGTTATTAAAGACCACAAACAAAATAAATGCCTCCTTATTGATATGGCAGTCCCTGCAGACTGCAATATATCTTTGAAGATATTTAAAAAGCTGTCATAATACAAGGACCTTGAAATCGAAATCTCAAAAATGTGGCACATGGGAACATCAACAATCCCTGTTGTAGTTGGAGCCCTAGGATTGGTTGAAAAAGATTCCAGTAGACTGATTGAAGGGATTCCTGGAAGCCCATGCCTCAAAGAAATACAAAAAATTGTTCTGACAAGTACAGCCCACACTTTACAAAGGGCTTTATCTATCTAAATTTTTTTTTTTTTTTTGTCAGTGGAAAGTGTCATGATGCCATTTCTAACCTTAGGTCTCTGGGCGGGACCCAGAAAGAAATGTGTACACGCCAGAAATCAGAGGAAATAAAAATAATAATAATAATTACTGTCTGTATATTATTAGAAGCATGATGAGAAAAGTGCTAACAATCAGAATTTTCAGACGTGGCCTTTCTCAATGAAAAATAAAAATATAGGATTTAACTGCATCAACCGTAAAAATCGAATAATGAAATTATCCAGTAAAAGAATAAAAAAAAAACATTGAAATATTTGGTTAAATGACATTTTTTATTGCATTTAAAATATTTTATCTACTTGTATATAAGTCAATCTTGTGGTCAGGTCAACCATCAATTTTTGACAAAGCAATCATAAATTAATGATATATATCAGATAGAGCTTGACTCTTGTTCTTGAGGTTATCTTTGCAGTACATTAAGCTAAAAATGTATCTCATGATATACAAAATGTATTTCAGAAAACTCATGCTGAAAAAAAAAACTTTGTCCGACAAAATAGTCTCAGTAATCCTGAAATATCAAACAGCAAACATTTATTATTGTGCCACATGACAGTGAAAATTGGTAAATTTCAGCAAAATTTTCTATAATTTCATTCCCGTAATTATTCTTATCAATTTAAATATCACTGTGAGTTAAAATCATTCAAATGATTTTTAATTTCAAGTGATTTTTCAAACACAAATAATTTGCATTCATTCAATCCTCAAAGAAAATTTAGTTTAGAAATTGTTATTTATTTCTTTTTCATTTTACTGATGGAAGTGGCTGAACATTTGCTAGTCTTGCTAAACAATCTGGCATAAGGCCAAATGATGAAGGCAGAATGAAGACTTATTTTCAACCAATATTCTTTCTAGTAAAAACCTGTTTTTAAAATCACCATTCAAAATTGTCCTTTGCTTGCATTTAAACACTAAATCCATGTGTTAATAACAAACATGTACTCATGACAGTCACGTGACAAAAATTTAATAATTTTCAAATTGTGTATCTTCATCAAATGACAAATCTAAGTAAAGATATAGTATCTGTTTATTTGATATCTCCTCATAGTTTTTTTTTCTGAATGAAAATTTCTACCTTTTGCTGAGAATTTGACCAGCCTTATATTTTGTGGAGTGCAACTCGGTATTCTGTTTTTGCACTTTGATTTAGGTAGAATGCTAGTGATTAGATAACTAATTTTAATTTTAATTATATACTTTATTTTGTAAATTGGAAGCCATTTGCAGAAGATAAATTTTTTATTTGTAATTTTGTTGTCATCATGTTCACATCCGGTTGGTGATGAGTTTAACATAGCATGAATCAGATGGAAATTTGTAGGACTTGAAATAAAATACAATACTAAGTTAGTCTGGCACAAGGTCAAAATATTAGTCTATTTAACAGAGATAAAAGTCACTACTCTAGTGGATTGGTATGGGAGAGTAACTTCTTACTCTTTCACCTACAACAGAGATCCTATTTAGTGAACAAAAAATGACTGTAGCGCAACACCCAATGAATATGCGAGCTTGTGATTCAAGCTTGTTAACCATTATGCTGTATTATGTAATGTATAGCTGGCCATTCGTATTCGAGGATACCCGTCTACTAGGGCGGCTAGACAATCCCTATTGCAGACGCTCGCTCAGGCACATTTTGTGTTTGTTCAACATCCACAGAGCCCACCTGTGGCTTATACTGCAACTATGCTGAGCAGACCTTAGTTACGGTTTTTGGGAAAGAGTGTGTTATCTAACGTGATCAACAATTTGAACAAGGCCAGCACACTCAAACCCTCGGTCACGATAACTTGTGACTTCGTGCTAGCACAGCTATCAATGCCCCACAAGTGTTTTGTCTACTCAATTTCACTCACAAGGCATGGGGCAATGCCTGGTATGGTTTTCAGGTACTTTCCAAAAGTGCCGCATGCTGGAATCGTCCCCCTCCAGACCGATAACATCAGGAAGTCTCCTTTCTGATAAATCAACTGTGGTGAGATTTGAACCCGAGTCTCATAGTCAGAAAGCAAACGTTCTAACCACTCGACATATATATATATATATATATATATATATATATATATATACAAACACATAAAATGATAATTCAACAATAACATTTATTCATGATGACTTGTGACTTCCTGCTAGCACAGCTATCAACAACCCCCATGGGTTCTGTCTACTCAATTTCACTCACAAAGCTTGGGTCAACCCGTGGTATGGTTTTCAGGCACTTTCCAAAAGTGCTGCATGCTGGGATTGACCCCTCCAGTTCGATAACATCAGGAAGTCTCCTTCCTGACAAATCGACCATGGTGAGATTCAAATCTGGGTCTCATGGTCAAAATGCGAACGTTCCAACCACTCAGCCATGTGCCCATCTTCTGCTGCATTAAGCATTTGTTAAATGGTAAATATTTTTCAGGTCTGAAGTTAGAAGTTGATCTCGATCTTTACAATCCTGCACAGATGTCAAGTAAACAAAAATTTGAGGACTGACTGGAAATAATACTGCCATTTAATATTAAATAATTAAGATAACCTACTTGGGGTAAAATGGCACACTTTAGTTCCTGTCTACTCATCGCAGCATTCTTCTACTTTTCAAAACAATTTGCAAAATCTTCTTCAGGATCACCATCAGCTGACTTGTCACATTCTCTAAAATTTCATCCGTAGTCTGAAATTTCATTTTCAATGTTGATTTTAGTTTTGGAAAATTCTAGTTGCAAGGAGAGAAATCGAGACTTTAGGGAGGCTCAAATATTTGTATGAATGAAAGTTTTGCCAAAAAAATCTCCATCAAAAGAATGTGCAAATGCATTGTCTTTATGTATGTATGGTTGCATAATACTCAAGCTTACTCAGTGGATGCCAAATGAGTAACCCCATGGGAGAGTGTCTGTTCACATATGTCCAGCAATGTCTCCTCTGATTCATTTTCCAATTATATCAGGGCCATGTAACCAGTTCTTGAGTTATTCATAATAGCTGGATACTTTCTAGACAGATCTCATATTAGCCATGCCAAAACTGAATATTTAGCCTAAAATTTGGTGCCAAAACCTCACCTTATACATGAGTCTATATAGTAATTTTTCTTCTTAGAACATAATGGAGTCTGTTTTTAATTAATTTTTATGCAGTGATAGTATGTTGCTGATGATTACAGTGAATCGATATCAAGATATATATTTCGTTTTCTGTAACACTGATAAATTCTATTTAGTATTATCTGAGATTTTGGACTAGTGTCAAGTGACAATAATTTTGAAACCAATTTTTATTCCATGTTGGAAATTTTAATCAAGGAAAAAATAATTAGCTCGGAAAGAATAGGATCTGATTTTTGATGAATGAATAGCAGGAAAGCATTTTGAAAAAAATGAAGAAAAAAGAAAGAAAGAAGTGAGAAAATAGAAGAAAAAGAAAGGAAGAAAAGAAAGAAAAAAGCAAAGAAAGAGAAAAAAGAAAGATGGTTAAATAAAAAGAAAGAATTAGAGAAGAAAAGTAAGAAGGAAAGAAGATAAGAGAAAGAAATGAAAACAAAAATGTGTAGGGAAAAGAAATAAGAGGAGACGAAAAAGAAAGCAGAAAGGAAAAAAAGAAAAAAAGAAATGAGAAAAGAAGAAAAATGTCAATACCAATTGACTTTGGACTCCAATGAATAATTAGTGTCTGTCCATAACAAGATTACTTTAAAATAAAAGTCATAAAAGCTGACATAAGATATGAAAGGGGGTTTTGGCATTGATCCATGGTTATAAGTTAAAGTCATTTTTAAATATATATATATATATATATATATATATATATATATATATATATATATAAATATATATATATATATGTGTGTGTGTGTGTGTATACTTATATATATATATATATATATATATATACATATATATATTTATATATATATATATATATATTTATATATATATATATATATATATTTATATATATATATATTTATATATATATATATATATATTTATATATATATATATATATATATATATATATATATTTATATATATATATATATATATTTATATATATATATATATATTTATATATATATATATATATATTTATATATATATATATATATTTATATATATATATATATATATTTATATATATATATATATATATATATATATATATTTATATATATATATATATATATATATATATATATATAAATATATGTGTGTGTATGTACATATTCCCACATATCTCTATTTATTTTATTCAAATATACATCGACGAACACACACATGCAAATACACACACATTTATATATATATATATATATATATATATATATATATCTATATCTATATCTATATATTTGGCCTAGTACCACATCTAAGCTATGCTTAGAAAATCATCATATGTATATATATGTACGTGTATGTGTGTGTGTATACTTTACATATATAAATAACATATACATATATGTTATATATATATTTATTCGGCCTTGTATCACATCTAAGCTATGCTTAGAAAATCATCATATGTATATATATATATATATATATATATATATGTGTGTGTGTGTGTGTATGTGTGTCTGTGTGCAACCTATATTTAGACTGCAAGCATTCATCCACACAAGTTTTATTAAATTCAACTGACAAGGTCTATTTGTTTAATTTTTATTGCATTTGTATTATTTTTGAATAAATTGTTGTATATCAGGACTAAATGAGGACAACCTGTCCAAAGTACATCTTTGTTCTGTTGGTTCTGTTCAGGTACATTGGATTGTCTCAGTCATTATCAAGAACCATGTGCTATTAGTGTGGTAGACAAAATTCTGTTGGCTACATCCTGTTATTTTATAGATAGCTGAAAGTTTGAAACAGCCTACAGAGATGTCATGTGCAATGGTTAAAGGCAGCAAAAAATGCACAAAAAAGATGCAACAAATATTATGTGTATTTTTTGTGTGTATTTAATATTTTATGGCCACTTTTAAAAAACTATGGTCCTGTGGTGAAGGATATTTTATTTAATGTGAGTTGTTATTTTGTACAATAATTGCTTCTAGGATTTTGAGTCTTTCCTTAAGTAATAAATTAAGTGTCACGTATTGACACTATTCTGATACATTTTGCCACGTGGTGTCATTCAGAATTGACTGATTTATTTACTGTTTTCTTTTTCTTTTTTGGAATTTACAAAGAAATTTGGTGTATTCTATGACAGCTGATAAATACAGAGAAATTCTATAAAAATTTTGTTTTCTTTTGGGAAAAAATCGCCTTAAAAAAAAAAAACTTTGATGTTTCATGAAACATTTACGGAAGAAATTTTGGTTATTATTTACATTCTTCAGACTCTTTGTTGCCATATTCACGAATTTTCAGTCTTCAGGTGATTGGAATTTCAAACTGAACCCTTTATTTCATCCACCAGGGTTGACTATTCTAGTTCCATGTGCCATGCCGCTTCTCGGTTATCTCCCTTTAACTCAACTCTCCAAGTTTTTGTTCACCGCTTTTTTTTGAAGTCACAATTCTTTGGGTCAAGATACTGGATCCAACCAATACTCTTTTACCCACTGGACCATGTGTCCTTGAGGACATCCATGTATGAATTTTGGGGGATTCTAAAATTAATGTCTCAGTAATATTTTTTTTATCAGAGCTCATATTGCAATTTTTCTTGTTATTATTGCAACCCGAAGAATGTAAATACTGTAAATATTTACAATACCTCATCTCAGAAATATAGACAGATGTTGAAGGGGTGAATATGGCAACAAAGATGAGGACAACAGTCTGAACCATGTAAATAATGTAAATATTTACAATACCTCATCTCAGAAATGTAGACAGATGTTGAAGGTGAATATGGCAACAAAGATGAGGACAACAGTCCGAAAAATCTAAATAGTGTAAATATCTACAATATTTTCTCAGAAATAGTGACAGATATTGAAAGAGTGAATATGGCAACAAAGATGAAGACAACACTCTGAACAATCTAAATAGTGTAAATAGTTGCAATACCTCATCTCAGAAATATAGACAGTTAAAAATGCTTTGGGTAAAATGCAAGTGTAGAAGTGGTTTTCATGCTTGAAACAGAAAAGAATGACACTTGAACTTCAGTAATAATCTAGACAATATTCGAGAAGCCAAAATAAGTAAAATCTTGAAAGGTTTCCTGCACAACTAACAGTTATCGTCATTTGATCATTGATGACATATCTGAAGTAAATAATTTGTCTTGGAATTTCAAATGTTAACATGAAATCAGGAAATAAAATGTTTTTCCTCAAAATTCTTGACGCATATTTTCATGGACACATTAAAAATCACTCATTTGAATGTGAACTATGATTTGAGTGGACAAATCTGAAATGGTCTCCAGTTCCTTTTCAAATTTGTCACCTGGGGAAAAGACACCCAGTGAGACTGAAACTTATAGTCTGGAAGAAATTGCTGAGAGCAGTGCTCAACAGCAGTGCCCCCCCCCTCTCCCACATATTTACACTATTTACATTGTTTGGACTGTTGTCCTTAACTTTGTTATCATTTCCACAACATTTTGGCTGTTGTATTCTCCAGCCTTCTTCAGGTAATATACAATGAAAATTCAAACCATTCTCTTTGTTTAGTTCATGATAGATTGTTCTAGTTCCACATGCCATGCCTTTTCAGGATATATCAGTTCCAGTTATTTCCCTTTAGTAACTCAACTCTCTAAGATTTTGTTCACCTCTATTGTGGCCAGGTATTCAAATCATAACTCTTTGGATCAAGTTACTTTTTGGATTACTTCAACCAATCCTTTTATCCACTGGATCATGTGTCCTTGGAAATTAACTGAAACTGAGACATCCAGAAAAGGACTGGCAAGTGGAACGAGAACAATTTACTCCCATGGACTAAATAAAAGGTTCAGCTAAAAATTTCAATGTATATACCTTGAAGAAGGCTGGAGCATACAATGGCCGAAACGTTGAGAATATAACGATAAAGATGAGGACAACAGTCTGAACAATGTAAACAATACCTCATCTCAGAAATATGAACACACATATATATATATATTTTTCATTGAATGTAACAGACAAGAAAAATCTTATAAATTTTTTATTAAGTTTTTTAATGTTTGTGATGTTTTCTTTTTGGGTTGGAGTTGAAGAGAGTGCAGAAACTGTTCCGAATAATTATTGACCCCCAACAATTTTGGCCACTTTATTAGTGTTATGGTCCAATATCTTCGCACCATAGTTAGGGTCCAAGGTAGAACCAAGAAAGAACAACATGAACACAAGAGTAGAAAATAACAAAGATATATTACAATAGAAATATAATACAAGAAGTTGAAGGTGTTAGTATTAACTGTCAGTCTGGTTTACAGTGAACTAATATGTCTTGACTCGTTAGGTCTCAACTCATTCCAATATTTATCAACCCTCCCACGTGGGTCGCATGTGGCACAAGGCCGGCTTAATGTGGGTTCTCCGAGCCTGTAGGCTCAGCCAAAAATATGCCCATTAGAACCCGTATAAACGGGTTCAGGAACTGTCTACCTCCCCGGACAAAACTTTGCCCTGCGGCAAAGCCTCGTCCGGGTTTCTCTCTGCCAAAGCAGAGAGTTCGACAGGAGTCGCGCACAGTCAGAGACTGCATCTCAACTCATTCCTCCTCTCTCTCTCTCAGAGAGGCACAGTATTTATAGAGTCAGGAAGAGTCCATTATCGTTATAGGTAAGTTCCCATAACAATTAGCCATTTTCACAGGGTTCATTGTTAATGTTTTCAATGTTTGTATTTTAAGTTGTATTGTGCGGAAACTGTGGAAATTCAAAATTGTGCAAGAGAAATGTGATTTGATTCCATGTTGGGGTGACAGCCAGCATGTTACTGCCATTGTTAAATAAGGTAAGGTTGAAACTTGGCTTGAATTGTTTTATATAAAGAGATTCTATAGTATTAAGATGTTGCTAAGAAATAGATTTATTTAGAATGATAGTGTTAGGAAGATTTTTTCTAATAAGGTCAGGCAGTTTTTTTTCAGTGTGTAGGTGCTTTTTTTATGGTACAGAGATCACTGAAGTAATTTGTTATCCTTCTACTGTTGTCATTGTATAGCCAATGTAGATAATTGGTGTACAACAACTGACACAGTCTTGTAATGGACAGCTGATAGACATGTGTGTGTTATATCTTTATATTCGTATATTTCTATACATGAATTATGTGTGTAAATATTACATGTGCAATATATACATATGTGTGTGTTTGTGCATGTCTATATGTGTATATTCATATGTTGCATGTATATATTTGCATATAGTCTTCTGCGTGCATATATGAAAATAAGTTGATAAAATTGTGAAGCATCAATCATTAATGTGTTGTTAATTTCATAAGAGCAAATTGATGTTTAATTAGGAGTTCTTTTCGTTATTCAAAGGTCATGGCTACAAATGATCAATTATTTTGCCACCGGATTGATTGCATTGGAATCATCTTTAATTTCATTCCAAACTGCACATTACAGTTTGTATTTTGGTGTGTGAATGCATGTGGGAAGGAATCTTTATACAACAGACATTTTGACCAGAGGAGCTTTTAATCAATCTCTGTGCAAAGAGAATTTCCAGAATGCTGATTGTGACTGCAATATTAGATTACAAAGCAGGTATAAAACAGAAAAATTCATCTGAAAGGGTCAGAGTGGAGAAGAAATAATCTCATTTTGACAATGTAAAGCATAATGGATTGAATTTTGTTAAAACCTAAACATTGCTGGGTACGTTGATATATAGTTTAGAGTGGAGTTGCTTGGTCTTCAAGTTGGGATCAAAGTACAGTATCTGTTTCTATTCAGCTTGATTTTATCTTCAGGCAAGATGTTCCAAAAATAAGGTGACCTTTTTCCTTGAGACTCTAACTTGTGCAGCACCCCCTATTGCATTATAAGGAGAGAGTTGAGGTATTGTAGCTGTTATTGTAGTTGCCACTCTCCCATGTTAAAATGACCAAATATCATATTTTACCCACATGGGGAGGCATTTAAAAACGTCTAATGTACCCGCTTTATAGTAGTGGTTAATATATTAGTTTAGCAAACCATTACCAATGTAGTGAGTCCTCCTTATGACTGACTAATCTAAAGATAGTAAATATCAATAAAGATATTTGCTGGTAGAGTAGTGATTAAAAATCTTGTTTTACAAACCGTTAATACTCTAGTAGAATGTATAGGTAGTGTAACAGTAATTCAGAAAGAGACGTTGGCAAGTATTTTTTGTTTTTTTAATCATTTCACCCCAAGCAAGGCAAAAAAGACACTATGATTCAAGGGATTACTGAGTGTTAGAGAATATGAAAAAAAAACTACTATTAAGGAGAGAGAACAATAACAGAACACGAACTAAGAAGACAGTGACTAGACCCAAAGTGTTGTGAGTTCAATACCAGGCCATGGCAGTGGTGAACCAAACTTGGAGAGCTGAGTTAAAGAGAAATAACTGAGACATCCAGAAGAGGCATGGCATGTGGAATGAGAACAGTTTACCTCAGTGTTTGAAATAAAGGGTTCGATTTGAAATTTCAATCACCTGAAGAAGGCCTGAGTGTACAACGGCCGAAACGTTGTGAATATGGCAATGAAGATGAGGATAACAGTCTGAATAATGTAAGTAATCATAATAACTTATCTCAGAGATATAGAAGCAAGAAGTGCAATGGTAGAAACTGTTAGCATAGAATTTACGGTAACATCTAACCATTTCAACTGTAAAATAATGAGACCTTGCTGCCAATCTAGTACTGTGCTTAAATTCATAAAATCTACGCATGATAGAAGAAAGCTCTTCAGAACAATTACCATGAAAGTATTTATAGAAAAGGCACAGGAAATCTATGTTATGGCAGCAGAAAAGAAACAGATGGCGAGATACCAGATTAGAACCAATAACATTGCAAATTCTTCTTTGGATTTTATTAATTCATTGCATTCACATTCGTACAAACACCCTTGGGAAAGGCATGAATCCATCTCTTATTCCCCCAGCTATGTGTTAAATAACAGAGCTGATTGGGCTCTCTTTCCTTGAAGTGACAACCAATCTAAGAAAAGGAAAACTCTGAATTCAAAACTACCCTGATGAGGGATGGGATCTATCAAGCTATCTCGCCTTAGATACACTAGCTGCAGCAAATGTGGCAACCCTACAACTCTAACATGTTACAGGGCTTGTGACGTCATATGAAGAAGCTAGTTAATTTGATGCTTACATATCCACAGATGTGTCTTTGTATAAGATTTATTGAGCTGCATTTAGTATATATCTGGGTACCTCATTTTGGAACAATAGCTAATGAATGAAAAGTGAAATTTGCAGAAACATTACCTGTTTGGTCGGCATAAAATATGACTTCAGAATGACAGTGTAATCTGATACTTCATATAAATAAATTCAGTTAAAGATCAAATTTTTGGATGCTTTACTGTATCCTTCTTTGACCATATCAAAGTTTCCATTAAATCAGATCCTCTTAAGGATTCCATTAAATCAGATCCTCTTAAGGATTCCATTAAATCAGATCCTCTTAAGGATTCCATTAAATCAGATCCTCTTAAGGATTCCATTTAATCAGGTCCCTAGAATGTTTTTGCTGTAACCAAATATTTAAAAGTCTAGAAAAGATCCATTCAGAATATTTTTGCCTTAGAATCTCAGTCTCTTGACAAGAACCAAAAGAATTAGTTTTAAATTTCTGAAATAATACTCATCTTTGTTGGTTGATTTGGTTGATTTTGTTTAGCACCATATCAGCCCCTATCGGTTATTTAATTCAGAAATCTAAATATTTTGAATGAAATTTTATGGCTTCAACTACAGATAAAATGTATTATTGGTAATTTTACTATAAAAATGTATATTTATACTTCTATAGGGTTTTGTTTTTATTTGGGGATTCACTATTTGTCCATAGCTATGACCCTAACAGGTGCTACCACCTTGGGTCAAGGTAGACCAGGGAACAACAGCAATTAAGAGGTGGTTTCATGCCTCTCAAAACCTCAAAGCTCCTGATTAGAGGCCTTGTTGCCAGATGTAGTTTATCGTCATTCATCTTTGTTGATTTTGACATAATATTTTGACTGCTGTTCTGTCTAAAAATTCCTAATGTTATTTACATTATTTATATTTGGAGTATTGTCCTCATCTTTTTTGTTTTTATCACATTTCACCCATTGTGCTCTTTGGCCGAAATGATGTGATAAAAAAAAAGAGATGAGGACAGTACTCCGAATATAAATAATGTAAATAATGATAACTTCTCATCCCAGAAATTCAAACAAAAATTCCTAATGTATTTGCGATATTTGGTAACCTCCTAATAATCTCAGATGGAATCCTATATTTAAATGGCGCAATTCTGAATTTTAATCTGTAATGTATTGGTCCTTTCAAATTGGACATGGTAAGCTGAATAAGAGTGATTCCCTGGATATTCCCAGGTCAGTTAGAGCTAACAGATATATATATATATATATATATATATATATATATATATATATATATCTGTAAAAGTGAACAATGAAGTCAACACTCAGAGGTGACAGGCTGTTTCATGCTAGATGCAATCATCAGTCTATGTCATTTTTATATTTACATACGCTCTATCTCTTATAGTGAGCACATTATCCCATAAATATAGCACACCTTAAAACAATATTTCTTCATATATATGTATATGTATGTGTGTGTGTATGTGTATGTGTAGGATTAATGGAAAGTTAGATTGGCACATAATAAATTATTAAAAGTTTTGATATTTCATTTAAAGACGGGAAAATTGGAAAGTAATTAGAACAGAAATCAATAAATCAAGTAAAGGCTAAAAGCTACTAAATGCAAAAGGTACCCAAAGAAAGCTAAAGGCTACCAAATGCAAAAGGCGCCCAAAATAAGGCTAAAAGTTACAGCAGCTAAAACATTATTTAAGATCAGAAAAACAAAGAAACTAATGTATAATATTTAAAACCCATTATCTCTTAATTCATAAATGAAGATGGACAGAGTGTACAGCAGGCAAAACATTGTAATAAAGACAAAGAAACTTATTGCATACATTCTGTGCAATATTGAATACCAGGGAGTACTGAACAGTTCTTGCCATCATACATATTCCAAAATCTAACAAAATGATCAAGAGAACTTTTCTGCAACATTTGAATGTACAATGAATCACTTCACCATGAATTTATTTCCTATTTTGAACAAAATCTATTCAAAAATATATTATTTTAAGAAATCTTGTATTAATATTCTGCACCTTATTTGTACATCTGAACTAATTCTTTATGTTTTTGGTGCTATTAAAACAGCTGACACATTCTTCAGCCTTTGCCAGGTGTATTAACCATAAGAAAAGAAATAAAAAATGATCACCAAAAAAGGGGGCTCATCAATACACCAATAGGATCAATGAATTCTGCCCATTATGTAAGCTATCGATTCCAAGGTCTGCACAAGAAACTTCCCCACCACCTTTTTATTAATTAAATAAAATCACACCATTTTAAAATGACTTGTAGTTTTATTTCATCTGCATTTAGTGCAAATTAAATTATGTATATAACAAAGACTAAAAATGACTGAAATGTTAAAAACATTGAGAGCAAAAAGAATTTAAACTGTGAATATTATTATTTTATTGGTGTGAGGTAGTTAAAGGAATGGGCAAAGACAATTCAAATTTTATCTGAGACTGGTTATAGTCACTTATATTCATGAGAAAGGCATGAATCGATTTTTTCATGAAAACTGTCCCCTTGTAAACAAAAAATATTTTGTCTCGAGTATAGTATAAAAAGAAAAAAAATGGCCATATGAACCAGCCATTTTCTAATAACTATCTCCTAGATAAATAGCTGTCACATCCATTGTCAGCTTTTTCAGGGAACCTACAAATATTCGTTCCAGTTTTATGATGACCCTTTCTGTATTTACTCTATAGATGTTTTGATATGACAAATATTACATTTATGATGTCATTGTTTATTTTTCAGTGGGCTCCAGATCGCAAAGGTCTCTTCAGTGGATTTATTGTGGCTGGCTTTGGAGGAGGATCATTCATTTTTAATTACATCCAAACAAGTTATCTCAATCCACATAACAAAGTTGCCAGAGTGGAAGTAAATGGGTAAGTTTTTGATATGATCTTTATGAAAAAACTTAGAATCCATACATTATTTTTACACCATTGCATAATGCTGCAATATGCAAAAAACAATTAGAAAACTTAGTTATAAATGAAATTATGTGTTATTTATAAAATTTTGAGGTGAAAAAAGTATTTGTGCAAAATATGTTTTTAATATCTGTTGTAGCATACCTATGGATGATAATGGATATGTCCCCAGTTACATAAATAGAGTAGTAAATACTGTATGTTGGTCTGTAGTTGGAGATTTGTCTCCAGCTGTGCTGTTCAAACTCTCCACCTCCAGGCAGTGAGGTTCTCCAGATGATGCTATATTGAAGGGAAGAGTCTTGTCTTGGGAAACAGCTACTCGACCCTGTTTTATACGGGATCTATGGGGAATATTTGGCTGAGCCTACTGGCTTGGATACCCAACATTAAATTTGGCCTTGTGTCACATCTGACTGCATGGAGCAGTTGGTAAATATCCTGCAGTTGGAGATTCGTTGTGGAATTCACTTGACTCACTTCTAGGAGTTGACTACTTCTACACGACGCTGGCAAATCTTATATGTGTTGTTCTTGTTCTAAGTATTATCGTTCATTACTAACCTTTGTGTGATTATTTTATTCGGTAACCTTCCCTAGGTTACAACATTTTCAAAAGGCTTAAATTACCTTTATTTACATAATTCTCTGTAAGATTTTGCTAGATTCTTCCAATTATGTTATTATCTGAACAATCTAGAACATCCCACAATTCATTTCTTATATAAGGTTATCTCTGTATACAAATCATACACAATAATTATCATCATAGGGAAAGGCAAGGAACTATCAAATTCACCAAAAGAACTGATCATCAAACATTGGAAGAAAGGCAAAATCTATAGGAAAATAGCAGAGATCCCGAATATACCATTTACTAGTATTAGTTCAATTATTGCTAAGTATAAAAAGGTGAAAACTGTTGAGAACAAATCGAGATCTTGTGTACCACACAATATTTCTCACAGATCAATGAGAAGAATTCAGCACAAAATTCAAGAAAATCCAATGATTACTTGAAGAGAAATACAGGAAGAATTAATAGCATCAGGTATTAGTGAAGCGAACAATAATCAATGAACTTCATAGAAGTCAACTAAGATCTCCAAGAAAAACTCCACTACTATTGAAGAAACATAGGGATGTCCGGTTAAAAATTGTTTATGAGCAGAAGAATAAACCTGAATCATTTTGGGGAAAGTGTTTTATGGATAGATGAAACAAAAAATTGAACTATTTGAATGTAATTCAAGGGCTCACGTTAAGAAAAAAGACAGCACAGCCTTTGCGTCGAGGAACACAATCCCAACAGTGAAATTTGGTGGTGACAATATCATGGTTTTGGGATGTTTTTCTGCTAATGGTATGGGTAATTTAGAGATAATAGATGGTAGGATGAATTCAAAAATATACCAAGATGTTTTGGACTCTAATTTGTTTGGGTTAGTAGTAAAACTTGGACTCCCAAATGAATGGGTTTTGCAACAAGATAATCACCCTAAACATACGATAAAATACAGAAAAAATGGCTTATTGAAAACAATGTCAATACCCTCGAATGGCCATCACAGTCATCAGATTTAAATCTGATGGAGAATTTGTGGTGTTTATTAAAAATGCAAGTTAATAAAAGAGCTCTGAAAAACACCCTGGACCTAAAGAGAATATGCAAAGAATGGAGTAAAATACCAATGGAAACTTGTAAATCATTGACTAAAAGCTACAGAAAGAGACTGATTGTTATTGAATTGAGTAAGGAATATGCTACAAAGTATTAAATAGGTATTATATTTTTCTATGAATATTTTTTCACCTCCAAATTTTTTAATGTCATATAATTTCATTAATATAAGAAATTTTTTTGAATTTTTTGCATATTGCAGCATTGTAAGCCATTGTTTACAAATATTTTATGGAGTTTAAAATTCTTTTATAAAATCTAACTATGTTAAATAAAAAAATTCATGGTATACAAATATTTTTCCCCCACCCCCACCGTATGCATCTATGATAAAAATATAGTTTTATGGTATTCTATATTATGGGTTCAAGTGCTCAATATCAGGGATAGAGTGTATGTAAATTCAAATACAAAAGATATAAACAAATTAATAAAACTATGAATGCCCACATAAAGACAAGTAAATGTAATAATCAATAAAAAATAATAAATTAATCAATAATAAATAATGATTAAATAAAAGTTAACAAACAATATAAAATAGCTACAAATAACTGTGTTTGGATTGACAGTTATTTCTGCAATAGCCTCTAGAATAATTTAAAACAGCTGTTACCACCCATCCAATAACTATTATGGTAGTACTATAGCCCTTCTACCCATAATGCACCACTGACCTGTATATATAAATAGGTGAGCCAAAACACAGCAAACATGGCTTGAACATTGCATTTTGGGGTGAGCTTTCCAGTTTAGGCTTGA
The DNA here is from genome assembly GCA_964036315.1 of Acanthosepion esculentum. NCBI lineage: Eukaryota > Metazoa > Mollusca > Cephalopoda > Sepiida > Sepiidae > Acanthosepion > Acanthosepion esculentum. Next base: position 16,572,872 of record OZ038482.1, on the reverse strand, counting down.
GCAAGTACCAAGACGTCAAACTCTCTGCTTTTGGAAAGAGAGGAACTGAGATGAGGCTATGCTGAAGAACAGAGTCCCATCTGGGGAGGTAGACATACCTGACTCCATGTATGTGGCGTCTACAGGGAATTTTTGCCCAAGCCTATGAGTTTGAAATGCCCCACATAAAAATCGGCCACATCCTGCCTTGGGTGGAGGTCAGGTAAATACTGGTTTGAAGTTTGCATTTAAGCATAAAACAGACTGTTGTGATTGGGTGCTGGCCTCACTGACCACTTATATATATATATATATATATATATATATATATATATGTATTAATCATTTCTCTCCAAGCAAGGCATAAGGTAATAATTCCACTAGAATACAAGAGATTACTCTAAGTAAAAGAGAAGAATTTAATGAAAAGAATTGAGGAGAAAGGACAATAAAAGAACAGGAACCCGGAAGACAGAAGATGGCGATTGGTGTTGCGTCTAAAATTTAGAAGATTTTAGGTGTCAGGAAAGCAAGAAATTGGAAGGAGATTCCACAGGCAAGAAGTTTGGGTAAAGAAACTATTAGAATAGAATACACAGTTGTATCCTAGCTAGTTAAACACTAAAATGGTGATAACTAGTTGTCAATCTAGCAAACTTAAATTCATGCAGTCAAGTGATCAAAGAAGAAAGCTCATCAGAAAAATTGCCATGAAAATATTTGTAGAAAAGACAGAAGTAAGCCACATCATGTTGGTGAGAAACTGGCCAGAGTCGAGATGCCAGGTCAGGATTGATTACATGGTTGACTTTCCTTTGAATTTTGTCAAGAATTTCAAGATAAGTTGTAGGAGAACTAGACCAGATATGGCAGCAATATTCAATGCACGGACAAATGTTAGATATATAAATGTGCAAGATGGATTCTGATAAGAAAAATTGTCATGCATGAAACAGTGAACTGACTTTCTTATCAGTAGACTTAGCAATTGATTCAATATAATCACTCCACTTCATATCAGTGGAAAATGTGAGAACAAAAAGGCACAAAGAGTTACCCTTCGGGAGGTTAGCATCAGCCATGCTGATGATAAGCAGAAAAAGTTTGTTTTGGTGATTAAATGATAGCAGTTTTGTTTTGAAAGTGTTTACAAATTTACAAATCATTTCTCACCCTTTGATTGGAGTTTCTTTTCAAGAGCAGTTGACAGTTTTACTTCTTACTTTACAATCTAGGTTCAAGGATAGAGTTGTAGGGTGTATCTATCTATTTATCTATCTATCTATATATCTATCTATATATCTATCTACCTTTATTTATCTATCTATCTACATAGATAGATAGATAGATACCTATATATATATAGATATCTATATATATATAGATATCTATATATATCTATATATATATATATATATATATATATATACATATATATAGATATATATATATATATATAATCATTTATTTAAATATTATAACATAAATATGTTATAAAATTACTACAAAAATAGCCATTTCGTTTCGACACATCCAGTGTCTTATCAAGTGATGATGTTGAATGTCATTCAACATCATCACTTGATAAGACACTGGAAGTGTTGAAACGAAATGGCTATTTTTGTAGTGATTTTATAACATATTTATGTTATAATATTTAAATAAATGATTATATCTGCTCTACTCTGTATTGAGCACACTTTAAAGAATAATAATTGTTGGTTATTGGAATTTACTCTGTATATACCAATCCCACACTTGTATATATATATATATATATATATATATATATATATATATATATATATATATATATATATAATATATATATATATATATATATATATACCTATATTTATCTATCTATCTATATATCTATCTACCTATATATATATATATATATAGTTGCATAGTTGCTATAGTTGCAGTATAGCTCACAGGTGGGACGTTGAATAAGCACAAATGTGCCTGAGCAAGCGTCTGCAATAGGGATTGGCTAGCCACACTAGTAGACAGGTATCCTCAAATATAAGTGGCCAGCGATTATTATTTTACATATATATATATATATGTGTGTGTGTGTGTGTGTGTGTGTGTGTGTGTGTGTGTGTGTCTGAAATGATTACTGATCTTTTGTTTATGAGTTTACATTCTGGAAAACTTTTCTCCTCTTGGCAAAGGTTAAATGGTCTTAATGAGTTGTTATAAGTTGGTGTTCTTTTTCATATTTTCATTACTATTTTTTGTGTGTTTTGGTTGTTTTTGAGCTTTCATATGTGTTGCGCTATTTGCATATTTTTGTTGCTAAATTATGTTTTGTGTTATCGGCTTCTCATATAAAACATCATATCCCTTCAGTCACCACATATATATCAGGAGGCATGGTAGAGTAATGGAGAGCGGCTCGAATTGAGGAATCAGAGAGAAGAGTTCAAATTCCAGCCGAATACATTACATTTACGTACATGCTAATACCCTTGGGAAAGGTATGAATCCTCTTCTTCTCCCTCCAGCTATGAGTAAATAGCAGGACAGACTGGGTTCTCTAGCCTCGAATGGCAAGTGGTCTAAGAGAAGGACAACTCTGAATTCAAAACCTGCAGACGGTCGTTTGTGGACCTTGTGGCACATAACATAGTGCACCAGGTCTCAATATTTGGCCCTTCAAAAAGTGTGGTTAGTTCTGCACAAAACCTTCACAACTATAGTGCAATCATATGTGCTGGTATCTGGGCAGTTGTTTCCTAGGAATTGAGCTGCTTGATGCACATACATCAAATATGATGGGAGTGTCCAACATATATATATATATAAAAGTAAAGATGGATTAAACATATGAAAAAAGAAGATCAGAACTGACAGTTTGGCACTAGGCCATCTTCTTTAGTGCCTTTTATCCTGTTTTACTGATATAGAAGATATATTTTTTACTGATATAAAAGATCTATCCGTTTAATATTCAGTTTTTATACTGATACTACCTGGTAAAAATTGCTTGCAATCAAAAATAACAAATTATTTGCACATGGACTATTGTCCTCATTTTCATTATTGTTATCACAATGGTTTGGCCATTGTACCTTCTGGCCTACATTAGGTATATATTGATCTGGCTAACCTACAGGGAATTCCGAACTGAACTGTTTACTTAATCTACAGGAGTAGATTATTCTCGTTCCACTGCCCAAGTCTACATATATCTTGTCTAATTCTTACTTTCAGTAATATTCAGTTATTGCTCACTTTGTTTCCATTGAGTCCAAGTACACACTGACTGGTCCAGGGATTGAACACACAATTATTATGTCCATTGGACAAATGCCTAGTGAATTCGCAAATAAAATAAAATAAGATAAAGAAGAAAATTCGACAAAAATTAAAATATATAGTAATTTCTAAAGATCACATGTTACAACAAATATCTGAGAAAAGTTAAAAACATATTTGATAGTTTGTTAGTGTAACACATAAAAAATGGCACATTGTAGTGAAAATCTATTAGGGCAATACCATTAACTTGAAGAATAAAGTTATTTTCTATCAAATTTGCAACTTAATAATTATAGTCTAGGGTCTAAATCTATACTCACCCCGATAATCATGGCTAAATTTTTGTATGTCTTTTTATTTAAAACAAATTAAAAAAAAATGATATCAAGAGGAAAGGAAATAAAATATTATTATTGTATGTTGCATAAATTAATTGAGTTGTACTCAACAGATCCCAGCTAGACTCCTGTAGTCTGTTGCCTTACGGATACTTATAGGTAGTTACTACCTATAGTGTAGTCACTCATAGGGGTGACAGGTTATTCCATTACATCAGTTTTGCTATCTATTTCTGAAATCTATTTCTGAAATCTGCTTCTGAAGTCTATTTCTGAAATCTTGGCCAAATGTTGACAACTATTCAATTTATTAACCTTTTGTAAAAACTTCTCTTATTCTAAATATAAGAGCAGCAAATATTTTTTGGATGTACACTGCTGCTTTAAATTGATTTGATTCTGCACAACTCACATTAAAAATTATCTTGATATTATGATATATATATATATATATATATATATATATATATATATATATATATATGTGTGGTGAGGAACAAATGTAAATTTACTATTAGTATTAGCTCCAATATTTTACTTTGAGTACTGTTTTATTACCACTAGAACTCAGTGTGCACTATTTTACATATATATATATATATATATATATATATATATATATATATATATATATATATATATATATGTGTGTGTGTGTGTGTGTAAAAGTTCTCAGAATAAATCTGTAGAGATGACAAATTGAATAAGATAGAAAAAATTAGAAAATACTACTTAGTCCTTGCTAATGCATTTCGTCATTTGATTTTATCAAGGCAAGTGATGAAAAACTAAAGCAGAATGTTGTGTAATTAATATAATTCAAAGATTTTTAAAAAGATGCTCCTGTGTAAGCCTCTTTTTGAATATTAGTAACTTTTTCTTTTCTTTTTTCTCTCAGAGTATGTTTTTGTTTTCCATGTCAACAATGTGTTAAAGTTCTCAGAATAAATCTGGGGAGAAGACATATTGAATAAAATACACAATTGGAAAATAGTACTTAGTCTATTTTTATCAATTTGTCTTCTCTACAGATTTATTCTGAGAACTTTAACACATTGTCGACAGGGAAAACAAAAACACACACGTAGTAAAAAAGTTACTACACAATATTTCATTTTTGTATATCATCACTTGCCTTGATAAAGTCAAATGACAAAACACTTCAGCAAGGACTAAGTACACACACACACACACACACACACACACACACACACACACATATATATATATATATATATCAATGCACAATAAAATCCCAAATCACTTCATATGGGCAATTTAGTGTATATTATTTTTGCTTCATAATTTATTATTGAGCTCTTTTCGTGGATCAGTTTTAATATTTTATATTACTAGGATCCAGGTTTTGAATTCAAAATTGTCCTTTTCCTAGACAAGTTGCCACTCAAGGCTATAGTATCCAGTCTGTTCTGCTATTTCCTCATAGCTGTTGTGAGACGAGATTGATTTGTACATTTCCCAAGGGTGTTAACATGTAAGCCCAAGGGTGTGGGTGCGTGATATATATATATATATATATATATATATATATGTATTATATATATATATATATATATATATATATATATATGTATGTATATGATCATGACCAGGTATGGTTGTATGATTGGCATGCAGCTGAGCACCCAACAAACACCTCCCCCCACATATGCCTCGATTTCATGCTAATATGATTTACACTTGACTCAGTGACGTCTCCTTATTTTTTCTCTCATTTTACTTTCTTTACTTCTAAGCTGGTAGCTTGTAGGATGTTAGTAGAAAATGGATTTATTACCTTTACTATATATATATATATATATATTGTTTAAAATTTGTTATATTTATAGAAGAGTGCTCAGTATAAGAGAAAGAAGATTTGTAGATATAAACTGTGGACAGAAAACAACAGTGCCTGGCAATATTTTCATGTAATCTTCAGCCCATGTTTATGTGTGTGTTTACATACATACACAGACATACATTTATATATATAGAAGCATTACTTAACTGTAATTGTCCCCTGATTTAAATTTAAATTTAAGAATGCTCATAAATATACATCAGGGGATAATGATAATTAATTCTTCTATATTTATAAAAAATAATATTATATATATATATATATATATATATATATATATATATATATATATATATATATATATGTATATATATATAGTCATCTGCAGACAGACTGTTTCACTGTGTCACAGCTCATAAGTGTGACTAGATGTCCGGTTGCCTGGAACCTGGCTGAATTCGGAGATTTAACCTCTAAGCCTTTGACGCATGGCAGGGATGAAGGTGAATTTAAGTCTATTTATTTTTAGATAAACACACAGTGACTGAGAGAACTCAATTTGCTTTACCAATATATATATATATATATATATATATATATATATATATATATAAAGAGAGAGAGAGAGAGGGGGGGAAAAGACTATATTCACATTTTTGAATACTGTCTGCAAGTTTTCATGCCTGAAGCAAAATATCATAGAGTTCCTCAAAGAATCTGCCAACGTGACAAATCAATAGAAAACCAGTCTTTAGTTTTTTTCTCATTTTTACAGAACCATCTTACACAAGCTGAAACAACAAAAGCTCCTTGTCCCCAAAGTCACAAAAGGGTTAAACAAATTCACTCTTTCCAAGATTTATTCAGAGTATTGAACTCATTCTCTATGTTGCTTTTGTTGTTACTACAATATTTTTTTTCTATTCATTTTCTGTCTTTAGGTGTACAATCCTTAAAGAAAGAAAGTTGTTTCTTTTCTCAGAAAACTGGTGGCAAACCAAAAAGAAATGGTGATAAATACTCTGGCTGGTTCAAATCATTGCCAGTAACTCCAACAATAGAGATGATTCCATTCTCAATAATCTGTGTAACACAAGATTCTATATTTATCCTATGTGGGGATCCTTTCCAATTTTCCTGCTCAACAAAGAAATCCGAATTGCACTGAAATCCATACTGGCCTGATTTATAGATATATGTCTTTCAGATTATTGTATTCGGCTTCCTTTGATTTTCTCACCTTTCTCTAATGTTCGTTATATATTAACTGGGCCTCATCCTTGAGAAGGTAATGTGAACTTTTCTCCTTTCAGATTTTGTGTATGATACCAGACGCATATTTCTCTCTGGCATACAATTGTCTTATGCAGCTTATGTTCTGTGGTAACAATATTTGAATTGGAATGATAATGTCTCTTATAATTAAATAAAGTATCATCATCTTAATCATCATCATGATTGGGTGTAGACATAAGATTGCTGCATATCTGCATACCTAACCAGCACCTTCCATATAAATGAGTCTCTATGAAGAATCTTCCAATTCACACAGTGATGTTATTTTTTCTGCCTCTTCTTCTTTTGTCTATAGTGGTACCTTTTACAGTGATAGTGGAAATATTGTTGGGTCTTGTATATAATATGGCCATAGCATTTCAACTTTCTCTTCTTGACACTTGTTACGAGGACTTCTAATGGGCCTGATGTTTGTCTGATGTTATCTCACACTGCATCATTTGCGATGCGGTCGACACGCCTAGGATGGTCCTGTAGCATCTCATTTCTAATGCTTAAATGTTTCACTGTAGTTCGAGTAACGTCCAAGATTTTCAGGCATGTAGAAAGATTGAGAAGGCCAGTTTATGCAACGGTTTGATTTTTGATTTCAAGCAGATGTTCTTGACTTTCCAGATGGTTCTTAGTTTTGTGAAAGCAGTTTTTGTTAGTGCTACTCTTGAAATTGTTGTGCAGAACCAACCAGACATTTTGGAAGAGCTGAAGGCAGAGAATACTGGCGACAACGTGCCACAAGGTCTCCAAACAATCCTCGTCGGGTTTTGAATTCAAAATTGTACTTTTCCTCAAGGCTATAGGATCCAGTCTGTTCTGCTATTTCCTCATAGCTGTTGTGAGAAGAGATTGATTTGTACATTTCCCAAGGGTGTTAACATGTAAGCCCAAGGGTGTGTGTGCATGATATATATATATATAAACCTCCAAAAATATCCTTAAATGTCTATAATTAGTAACAGAAGTCATTGGTTCATACCAACGGCTTTCCATACTCAATACTCATCGGATTCACTCTCGCGTGGTCATGTGTGACGTCATGAGCTGTTGTGCGATTTTCACTTTCAGCGTCTTATATGCACGTGTTTATCATTGCTTGGAAATCATTCATGTAAACAAAAACAGACTATCATCAATTTCTTGTTCGTGTATTGCTTAATATATTGTGTAATTGTCATCTTTGATAATGGCTTATGTAAGCCGAAAGCTTAGATTGGATTAAAAAAATATGTATCAATATTGTGATTTTCTTTCATTGTTTAATGATAATGTTATTAAACTTATCAGACTATATGAAAAAAACTTACATAAAATATATAGACAACACTTATCTATATTATTTAATGAAACATGTATTAATATATATATATATATATATATATATATATATATATATATATATATATAACGCACATTTGCCTGAGTTGCCTGATGATTGCACTAGCATGAAACAGACTGTCGCCTCTAAGTGTTGACTGCTATGTTCACTTTTATATTTACACACGCTCTATCTCTGATATTGCGCACTTTATCCCATAAATATAGCATACTTTAAGTCTATATTTCTTCACATATATATATATATATATATATATATATATATATATATATATATATATATATATATGTATGTATGTATATGATCATGACCAGGTATGGTTGTATGATTGCCATGCAGCTGAGCACCCAACAAACACCTCCCCCCACATATGCCTTGATTTCATGCTAATTTGATTTACACTCGACTCAGTGACGTTGTCTCCTTATTTTTTCTCTCTTTTTACCTTCTTTACTTCTAAGCTGGTAGCTTGTAGGATGTTAGTAGAAAAATGGTTGGCTCTTCTGGTGTCCATACCATTTCAACTTTCTCTTTTTGATGGTGGTTATGAGGTTCCTTCCGATGGGCCCGTTTCTTATCTGATATCGTATTGCATCAGATGTGATGAGGTTTACATAGGAAAATGCCGATGATGTTTCTGTAACATCTCCTTTCAAATGCTTGGATTCATTATTGTAATTCCACTCTTAATATTCAAGATTCGTGGGTGGACAGAAAGATGTCCCTTCAGTAGAAAGTCAAATTACCAATAAAAGTTTATAAATCCCACCTTTATACTTCGAACATTCTAACAATCTGAATTTTGATTTCAAGTAGATATTCTTGTCTTTCCAAATAGTGTTTAGTTTTATGACAGCTGCCATTGTTTGTACTGCTCTTGTAATTATTTCTGTTCTAGAGACTTCTTTGATGATAATCAAACTAAGATATTTCAATTAGTTAACTACTTTAAGTTCCTGATTGACTTTATCTTGGTTGAAGATTCTGCCTCTTTGTTTGTCATGAGGTGGTTGTTTTCTTCATTAAAATACATACTATATGAGGCAGGTGCTTCATCTCGGTTCTTTAAAATACTGACAAGTTCCTCTTCTTTGCCAGCTTGACCATTTATATAATCTGCAATGTAAAGATTTGTATTGTTGCACCCACTGATGCATAATTCTTCCACACATCAGTCAGTGTAAACTAAGGCTGCCTTCTGTCAACTTGAAGTACACGAGGACACAGTTAGCATTGGAGATTGCAATATAAGGTATACACATACATACATACATACATACATAC
>OZ038482.1:16498568-16561068 GCA_964036315.1 Acanthosepion esculentum | reverse complement strand
TAGCATGATTGTTTGTGGGCTAATCTGACAGTCTATTATGATTAAAGGGTTTGATCCTCACTAAGTGACATAAATTTATGGCTATTTTCCAAACTAAGTCTAATTTATCTATCAATAAATGCACATATATATTTTTGGAATGACAAAAATGAAAAACTTAGTAGTCTGATATAAATATATATATATATATATATATATATATATAATATATTATAATATTTCTTTTTTTAAAAATATGATTCCTTCGCTACATAAGAGTTCTCATGTTTCAAAAGCGAGAGCCGAGCCCCCTAATATAATTTTTGAAATTAAGTTGAATTAAGGTTTCTGGTCACGCTTCTGCGTCAATTATATTATATTAGGGGTCTCGGCTCTCGCTTTTGAAACATGAGAACTCTTATGTAGCGAAGGAATCGTATTTTTAAAAAAAGAAATATTATAATATAAGCTCTACTTCTGTATGGCGCACTGTCTTTTTAAAAATAAAAGCAAAAATACTAAGGAACTCCGGATTATTTACCTAACGTGTTCTTTCCTATTTTTCTGCATACCTGCACACACACACACATATATATATATATATATATATATATATATATATATATATATATATATATATATAGCATGTGCTAATACCTTTAGGAAAGGTATGAATCTCCTTCTTCTCCTCCCCCCCAGCTATGGGTAAATAGCAGGACATACTATGTTCTATAGCCTTGGATGGCAACTCATCTAGAACAACAACAACTCTAAATTCAAAACCTGTGGAGTTCTGTTTGGGGACCTTTGTGGCATGTAGTGCACGAGGTCTCTGTATTTGGCTCTTCAAAAAGTGTGGTTGGTTCTGCACAAAATCTTGACCACTGTAATCAAATCATATGTGCTGTTGTCTGGGCTGCCGGTTCCTAGGAACTGAGTTGCTTGACCCTCATACATCGAAAACGATGGGTGAATCCAGGATATATATATATATATATATATATATATATATATATATATATATATATATATATATATTTTATCATATATCATAACTTTCATGTATCTGATTGAAAACCACAGAAATATTTCTTTTGATGAAATTTTATTAAATTTTTCTTACAACTGCTTTTATTGATTGTTCAAGATTATAGACATATTGATTAATATTATTGATCCCAGTACTTTTGGCTACTTTGACTATCTTCATGGAGTAAATCTGTTTACAATTGTGGTACAACATTAACCGAATATCAACATTACAAATAAAAGAAGCAATAATTATTAAAAAAACTTCAATAAACAAGATATGATTAAACTTCACACCAGTATTTTAAATATTAAAAACATGCATTTTATTTTAAATATTAAAAACATGCATTTTATTTTAAATATTAAAACATGCATTTTATTTTAAATATTAAAAACATGCATTTTATTTTAAATATCTTTTAACAAAAAAACAACACAGCAACAAGATAAAATTATCACTATCATGAAACTATTCAAATATCTTATGATGAAATTCAAATTCAAAATATGACATCACAACATTTTTTTAATCATTTCACCCCAAGTGAGGCAAGAAAGCCACTAAATAGCAATGCGGTTACTGAGTGTGAAAGAATAAGAGAAAAAGTAAAACGCTATTAAGAAGAAAGAAAAATAAAAGAACAAGCATTAAGAAGATAGACAGTAATGATTGACATTTATATTTTTGAAAATCAAAGTTGATTTTGAAAGCAAGAAACTGGAAGAGAAGAAACTATCAATATAGAACTTATAGTTACATCCAGCAATGTCAACTGTAAAATGATGAGACCTAACTGCCAATCTAGTAAATTTGAGATACTAAAGAGAAAAGTCCAGCAGAACAATTATGATGATAATATTTCTAGAAAAGGTACAAGGAATTTAGTGGGAAAGTGACTGAAGTTGAGATGCCAAGTCAGGAACAATAACATTGCAGATTCTTCTTTTGGATATTATCAAGAATCTTTAAATACATAGCAGAAGCATCAGACCAGATATGATAGAAATATTCAATGTGTGAAACAAATAATCAACTTATAAATGTGGAAGAATCATTCTGGCAAGAAAAATTGTCTATCCTGATATAGTGAACAAACTTTCCTAGCAGCAGATGTAGCAATTGATTCAACAGAATCTTTCTGCATGATGCCAGTGGAAAACATGAGACCAAGGAACAATGTATATGCATGTATATATGAATATAGCTATTCTAATATAGATGCAAATATTTATGCATAGGTACATGAATGTATATCTGTACAATATATTTATATTTACATTTGCCCACACAATCTGTACATATTTATGTATATATATGGAAAATATATTAGATAAAAGACAATTAAAAATGTTCTTAAAGGCAATCAATATTTCATTTCCATACAAGAATCAAAATGGAGTTTGTGTTATCTTTCATGCCTTAATATTTTCTAATGAACAAGTATGTCTCTGTGTGTCTGTGTATGTAAAAATACATATATATATATATATATATATATATATATATATATATATATATATATATATGTATATGTATGTATTAAGGAAAAGACAATAGGAAAACTGTTGTTTTAGTTGACATATTTCATCCAATGTGGATTCTGTTAGGAAAGGCGATATTGGAGAAACATGCAGAAATTTTTAAAAAATGCATCTATGAGCACAAAAGTGACCTCATAAATAACAATTAAACAAATGCACTAGTCAGACATGGAAATAAATTCAACCACAATTTTCATTTTATAAATGCTACACTCATAAAAAGAAAATATTTCACTCAGATTGGAAAATCCACGAGAATGCCACTATTGAATATTCTCCAAATATTAATCTACACCCAGGTTTTTTCCCAATATCACCTTATATATATATATATATATATATATATATATATATATATATATATATATATATATGTATTCTTATACAAATGAAAAAAATCACATGAAACACAGTATCTTTCACTAGAGAGATAGTCATTTTAAGATGTTTCCAAATTTGAAAAAACTCAATATCCTTGTTTTTATTCAAGTTATTAGACCCCTAACAGAGTAAATAAAAATGTTTATTACTTCTTATATACACTGTATATCAAATTATATGTCATTTCATTATATACTATGCATTTCGCATTATATGTCATTTCATTATATACACTGTATTTTGCATTATATGTCATTTCATTATATACACTATATTTTACATTATATGTCATTTCATTATATATACTGTATTTTACATTATATGTCATTTCATTATATACACTATATTTTACATTATATGTCATTTCATTATATACACTATATTTTACATTATATGTCATTTCATTATATACACTGTATTTCACATTATATTATGTTTCATTATTCATGTTTCATTATTATATAAAATAAATATTTATTGCAATCTAAAGTTTTATTTACTGAATGATAGTGACATCTTTCTGCAAGTTAGGATGAAAGTTGGTTTGTTCTGCACAGGTGTAAATTAAACTTAATAGGCATATTGTGATTTTGAAGTTTAAGATGGATTATAAATTTGATTTAACATACAAAGAGAAATGAATAATAATTGCAGAGTTTGTAAAAGTTAAAATGATGCTGGAAATTAGTAAACAGTGAAAGGCTTCATTGAAGATTCAGGATGACTCTAATGCCAATCTGATAAGGGCAAGATAAAAACTTTATCTGAACAATTTGTCTTCTGTATCAAAAAGAGAAATTATTAAAAAAATCTAGTGTAACCCGGATATAAGAGAAACCCGGATATAAGATAAATTTTATTTGGTCCCAAATTAGAGCCATACTTATCTAAACAAAATAGACCAAACCCGGATATAAGAGAAACCCGGATATAAGAGATTTATTATCCGGTCCCGACAACTCTCTTATATCCGGGTTACACTGTATCTTTGTCAAATTCTGGCATTTTTTAGGCATTTTGAGTGAGTAAGTGCCAAAAAGTACAATATATCAGTTTCTAAATCAAATAGCCTCCTTTAAAAACATCTGTATGGAAAATTGAATAAAAGAGCCATACTTACCTAAACAAGATAGACCAAACCCGGATATAAGAGAAACCCGGATATAAGAGACTTCTTCTCCGGTCCCGACAACTCTCTTATATCTGGGTTACACTGTATCTTTGTCAAATTCTGGCATTTTTTAGGCATTGTGACAGTGAGTAAGTGCCAAAAAGTACAATATATCAGTTTCTAAATCAAATAGGCTCCTTTAAAAACATCTGTATGGAAAATTGAATAAAAGGAACAGGAGAATATATGAAGACTGATTTTTCTGCCATTCTCTTTTTCTGCCTGAATGAGCCAGAAAGATACAAAGATTACTTTGTGGATACTGTCAAAAACAGGTTGAAGTGTCAACAAGGCAGAGATGGTGTGATATTTTGGGGTAGGATTATAGATGGGATTATAGAAGTGATAATCCTACAGCAGATTCCAGATAGTTTTAAGACAACAGCTTAAGTGTATATTGATTTTTGAAGAAACACATGAAGATATCATTGAAGATAATGCTAAACACTTTCAGAAGGATGTTTTCTAGACACGACAAGACTCTATCACTATTTCCAAAGAAAACCGATGAAGATCTGAATAAACTTGGCTTGAAAAGCCATTGTTTGATGAAGAGTCTGCCTTGTTCATCCAACCTTAAAATGTCAGAAAACTTGCAGAGCATCCTGGTTTGGTTTGTTTTGTTTATGGCATATCAGCCACAATGGGTTATTTTTTTAAATTTTCAAAACATTTTTTTATGTTCCAACAAGAAATTTATTGAAAAAAAGTTTGAACAAAGTCATTAGAATGTCTGAAGACCAACTTCTCGAGAGCTCCTCTCTGCGGCTGCTCGGTCTCACGCTGTCCACTGATCTGAGATGGAACAAATACATTGAGTCAATTGCATCATCCACCGCAAGAAAAGTTGGTTCCCTGTGCCGAGCCAGGAAATTTTTCTCCCCGGAATCGATCCTCCAAGTCTATAAATCGACCATTCACCCTTGCACGGAGTATTACTGCCATATATGGTCTGGGGCCCCTGCTGTTTGCCACAGGGTTCTTGATAAGATCCAGAGACGGATATGCAATGTAATTGGCCCTGATCTGTTATCTCGTCTGCAGTCGCTCTCTCACAGACGCGATGTTGCCTCGCTCTGCCTTTTTTACAAGTACTTTCATGGTAATTGCTCCGAGGAGCTGCTTTCACTTGTCCTTAGGCCTCGTGAATTTAAACGTCCTACGAGACTGGCATCCCGTTCCCACCCCTACACCATTGAAACTGTTAGATGTAGACGTCTCTTTTACTCCAATAGCTTCATGTCTCGCACATCTCGCCTATGGAACTCCCTTCCCTATTACTGTTTCCCTGACAAATACAATCTCCAACGGTTTAAGTGTAGCATCAATTGACATCTCCAGTTGCCTTGATCTATCCACTTCCCTTCTCCACATATTTTCATCTTTCATTCCTATCTACTCTCGCTCCAAATCTTCTGTAACCCCCTTGCCTTGATCGACCCTCTGTCTTTCTCTTTCTCCACATCCTCTCCTTTACCACTCCTATCTGCTCTTCCTCCAACCCTTTTATAACCCCATGTGTGATAGTGGCCTCCAGCCTTGCTTGGGGTGATACGCTTAAAAAAAAACAAAAAAAAATGTTCTTTTTTATTGTTGCTATCCTCTGCCAGCTGCAACGATGGAGAAGCATCACCTCGCACCATTGCCAGTGAGACATAATGGGTAATTTAATGCCAACAAGATTTTTATTGCTGGTAATATTTTTTTCTTCAAAAATATATTGCCGGTAATAATGTATTGCTGGTAATATTTTTTTCTTCAAAAATATATTGCCGGTAATAATGTATTGCTGGTAATATTTTTTTCTTCAAAAATATATTGCCGGTAATAATGTATTGCTGGTAATATTTTTTTCTTCAAAAATATATTGCCGGTAATAATGTATTGCTGGTAATAATTTTTTCTTCAAAAATATATTGCCGGTAATAATGTATTGCTGGTAATATTTTTTTCTTCAAAAATATATTGCCGGTAATAATGTATTGCTGGTAATAATTTTTTCTTCAAAAATATATTGCCGGTAATAATGTATTGCTGGTAATATTTTTTTCTTCAAAAATATATTGCCGGTAATAATGTATTGCTGGTAATATTTTTTTCTTCAAAAATATATTGCCGGTAATAATGTATTGCTGGTAATATTTTTTTCTTCAAAAATATATTGCCGGTAATAATGTATTGCTGGTAATATTTTTTTCTTCAAAAATATATTGCCGGTAATAATGTATTGCTGGTAATAATTTTTTCTTCAAAAATATATTGCCGGTAATAATGTATTGCTGGTAATAATTTTTTTCTTCAAAAATATATTGCCGGTAATAATGTATTGCTGGTAATATTTTTTTCTTCAAAAATATATTGCCGGTAATAATGTATTGCTGGTAATAATTTTTTCCTTCAAAAATTCATCGCTGGTAATAATTTTTTACAAAAATGTATTACTGGTACTAAAACCTATTTTTACACTTTCATAGTGTTTTGGCCCCAGTTTGGGGTTAACTATTTGCCCATAGCTGGGACCCTAATAGGTGCTACCACCCCCAGGTTAGGATGGACCTAGGTACACCAGCAATTAAGAGGTGGTTCCACACTCCTCAAAACATTCTGATCAGAAGCCTTGCTGCCGGATGTAGTTTGTTGTCTTACCCAGGACAACACGGTTGCAGTTTATTATCATACCCAGGACAGCAGAGCATTCTAAAGAGATAGGCTTATATTGATGGACTGCAATTCATGAGCAGAAATTAACTTTGGAATGCTGTTCTGGATGCTGTGCAGTCTGTTTCATATGACGACACAGAACAACAGGAAAATATCATCAGCTGAATCACATCTAAAATTAATTTCAGAACATTGTGTAAGAGACATGTTGTCTGTTACAATTTTTTGTTTTTTTTAAGTGTTTCACCCCAAGCAAGGCAGGAAGCCACTAGCATACAAGGGGTTACAGAGAGTTGGAGCGAGAACAAAGAGGAAAGGATGAAGAGAAGGATAGGGGATAGATCAAGGCATCTGGAGACATCGGTTGACATTACATTTGAATAGTTGAAGATTATAGCTATCAGGGAAACAAGAAAATGGGAGGGAGTTCCACAGGCGAGAAGTGTGAGATATGAAGCTATTGGAGTAGAAGAGACGGCTACATTTAACAGTTTCGACAGTGAAAGGGTAAAAGTGAGATGCCAGCTTAGTTGAAAGCTTAAATTCATCAAGTCTGGAAACCAGCGAAAGCAGCTCATCGGAGCAGTTACCATGAAAGTATTTGTAAAAAAGACTGAGGGAGGTGATGGCATGGCTGTGAGAGAGTGACTGCAGATGAGATGCCAGATCAGGGCCAATTACATTGCATATTTGCATGTGAAATTAAAGATGAAAATAATTCCTTAAATTCCTGTAAAAATTAGGAAAAATTCAACATGGCTAATAATATGGAGGTTGTTCAGGTGCTGAGCTGTGCAGCAACCCTGTGGCCACACCTGGTTTTGAGTCTGCTGATGATAATGAGGGTGAATGAATTTAGTAGCAGTGTTTAGTTAAAAATCATTCAATACACTATGCCACTTGTATTCCATACACTTTAATTCAAATAAAAATTATAATGTCTCTAAGAATTCCAACATGAAATTTATCAAAACTTTTCTCTATTGAAACCAATAACATTAATATTCTTAATAATGACTGGTGGTTGTGGTGAAAAGTTCTGAAACAAAAACATTGTGACCATTGGACAGTTTCATTATAAAGTTGATCTGGATGTGTAACTACTCAAATGCCAAATGAAAAATTGTAATAGAATGTTGAATAGACTTTTGAAGGGAACACAAAATTAATATTTATGTTTGGTTTGGTTTGGCTTGATTTATTTTATGACATATCAAAATCAATGGGTTATTTAATGCCAACAAGATTTTTATTGCTAGTAATATTTTTTTTCAAAAACTATTTTTGATAATATTTTTTCAAAAAAATTATTGTTGGTAATATTTTTTTTCAAAAAATGTATTGCTGGTATAAATTTTTTTTACAAAGTATTTCTGGTATTAAAACCTATTTTTACACTTTCATAGTATTTTGACCCAAGTTTGGGGGTTTACTATTTACCCATAGTTGGGACCCTAACGGGTGCTACCATCCCAGGTCAGGGTGGATCTGGGAACACCAGCAATTAAGAGGTGGTTTCATGCTCCTCAAAACCTCCTGATCAGAGACCTTGCTGTTGGATGTAGTTTATCGCCTTACCCAGGAAACGGTAATATTTATGTAGAAGCCTGTATAGATTAATTATGAGACCCCTAGGCAAAAAACTTCAACAATCTCAACATAAATCTATAAGGATTAACTGTATTATAATAACAATCTACAAAGATTAAGATTTATAAAGATGACAACTTTTTATATATATATATATATATATATATATATGGGCACAAAATTTTGATACCAGTTTCTCAAGCTGCCCAGGAATCACATCAACTGATTTCACCATGCACTCTTGTGGTATGGAAGACATAACTTCTTGTATTCAACCTTCAAGTTCTTCCAAAGTCTTGGTTTGGTATACCAGAATTGTTCCTTTACTCCCCAAAAAGTCACAGGGTGTTAAGTAAGGATTCCTAGCTGGCCACTCATACATAAAATAGGGAGTTACTTTTCAATCACCCTATGATATGCATATATAGAGATACAGATTTATTTCATCTTTGTATGACACAAGGTCACTGTAGTATGTGCACAATGAGATAACATGTCTGTCATACTATTTTTGATGCACTAATATTTATTAATATTTGCTTTGTTTGGTAAAAGGTCACAATTGGAGAGTGCTCAGGAAATACAAAACAATACACTGGTAACAATGGTTTATTTTCAATTAATTTTAATTAAAATATTTTGCACCAATTAATTTTGATAGTATCATCTGTAATTTATCTCTGTCTCTCTGTCTCTGTCCCTCTCTCTCTCTCTCTCTCTCTCTCTCTATATATATATATATATATATATATATATATATATATATATAAAGGGAAGAGGTTATAGTTGTTCCAATGAGAGAAAAATGTGTATATTAAAAAGAAGAGAGAAACCGCAAGCATTTTTGGTTGTAATGTGGATTTTTAAAAAAATTATATTATGCTTTATTTCCCATAATTTTACATTTTGCTACACGTGTTTCCAGTCTCGAGATCTGCATCGGGCAAAGTGTGGAGATTTCCACATATTATTAAAAATAGTTACTTTTTTTCTTATGTTTTCCGATGTTAAATATTCTCAATATGAGACATTCTCTTTTTTGTGTGTTAGTGACCCAAATGTCTTCCTGAATTGGCAGTGAAAGAGTTCTGCGTGAAGGGTTATAAAAATTAAAATTGGTCCAAGAAATGGTGAAGGAGTTATTGGCATTCTTATCTTTTAATGACCCCTGTGTGTTTTTAGATCTATTTCCATATTTTTGTGTTTTTGTCAGCATGCATGTGTATATATATATTCCCTCTCCATACATACATACTACATACATACATACACACTACATACATACACACTACATACATACACACTACATACATACATGTGTGTGCTTGTGGTTGTAACATAATTCTGCAATTTTCTGTTAATTAATGTTCTGTTATATAGATAAATAAATAATTATTTATTCTATTTTCTACAGTAACAAATACTTTGATCAAGAAGACATCTTACAGCGTGTCCCTACCCTTTTTCTGATCCTTGGAGGCACATACTTTATCATGCAATTCATTGGATGCATGCTACTCTTTCAGCCCCCAAGTACTACACCAAGCACTCAGGTAAGTAATTTTTATTTTCAACGAAACAATTATACAGATTTTTCAAAATTAATTGGATAAATACTAATTAGTTTTTTTTTTTTCATTTTCATTGTCAGCCAGTGCATCTCAAACAATGTGACTAAAATGTACTGGATCCCCATCATGCATGAACCACATGCATCTTCATATTAGCAGGGGTACATCATCTAGCAGGCCTGGAAGTATGATTAAAAGAAATTCCCTGTAGACAGCTCATGCTGGGAAAAAATATAAACATACAAGACAGTCACCTACAATTTCAGCTTTCAATTTAATGATGTATTCCAGCTTTATATGAAAGCCAATGCTAACCCATTATATATTCACCCTAACACTAACCACTCTCCATCTGTAATCAAATATATACCCTCATGTATAGAATGTAGGATTAGTAAAAACTCATATAACGAGGATAGTGGTTTTATAATACTGCTTTAAAAAATAGTGGTTACAAGTACACAGAAATAAAGTATAGAACACATGATAATAGTGGTCTAAGAAAAATTAATAGGAATAGGAAAATCATTTGGTATACACCCTGTTTTAACCAAATGGTGTGAGACTACCCACCTCTGCAACTCGCTGCACAAAGATATAGACCCCACGTCGTAGAATTTCTGTGCGGTGGATCGAGCGAGAGGTAGGCTCACAGGTAAAAGAAAAACACAACTACAAACTTGGGTAGGACGAAAAGAGGAGAGAAGGTGTGTGACCTTTTTGTGGATGATAACTCTTGGTTGATTCTCGGCTGGCGGAAAAATATATCCTAACTAACAATGTCCGGCTGCTAATGGGTCGCTCTTCGATGTTACGTGCTCCGGCCTAAATCAACCTTCCTCGAACCTAAACTAAGTCTAACTACCTCGTGGCCCAAAGCGCTGCCGTATATATGGAGAATCCTCTTTCATCATTTCCGGACAAGGGACACCCACGAATAAACCCATAACTTTTTCATGACCATTTCTCTCTTTGAAGAAAGTGGACATAAAAATATTTCTTAGCCTAGCTGACTCCGATTCAGGGACATTAAATTCAAACCCTTTTAAGTTTTGACCAGAGCCGGTCTTTTTCCTATCGTCATATTTTGACAAGTACTTAACACTTATCTACCCTTTTCGCCATATGTTTTTATCTAGATTCCTAATCTAATCATTTGGTCTTGAAGTTTGATGCCCAGGTCAAATCTAACTAATCTTCTCGCACATATGTGTGCGCGCGCACGCACACACAGATGTGGGGGTGTATATATACACACACACAGATGTGCGGGCGCACACACACACACGCATGCGCATATATCCAACTCATAGTGTCACAATGGTCAGCATTGTTAGGCCAGAAGTCCCTCCATTTAAATGATAAACATTTCCCTAGAATAATCCTCTCAGTAAAATATTTAACAGAAACACACTAAAACTAAGTTATTGCTGCACTGATAATCCTCAGAAGATTATAAAGAAACACAAAAATAAAATTTTAAACCAATTTAAAACTTGGATAATAATGCAAATTTCATGATAAATATTGTTGATAATATTAACCAATGTAATTGCAGGAATACTAATGAATGCCCGTTGCAAAACCAATGTATGACCCACTCTCTTGTTTATCTAAGTAGAGAAAATCTGACTGTTGAAAAATTTTATATTGGGAGTATTAAGAATTCTTTTAAGACTAGATGGTACTGACATATCTTATCCTTCACTAATAGTACTTATAAAAATAGTACATCTCTTTCTAAATAGTTTTGGAATTTAAAAGAAGTTAATAAAACATCTATGGTAAAATAGAAAGTATTAAAAAACACTAGAATGTTTAGATCTTTAAATGAACCTTGTTTCTTATGCTTACATAAGAAAATAGAAATTATCAAATTTATTGATAAAGACTCCTTATTAAACGAAAGAAGTGAACTAACTGTAAATTGTAGGCATAGTTTATCTTTTACCTTACAATATGGTGAAACTTTGAATTTGATTATACTTTTTCTTACAGTAATAATTGGTAGATGTACTGCAATGCACCTTATATGGTTTACTATTCTGCTGTGTAAAATTCGTTTAGATTTAATATAACTCTGTATTGATGTCTAGTTATGGATGTATAGATATCTAGTTAGTATTATTAAGATCTTATATTGATCAGTTTGTATTATTAATATCTTATATGGATGGTCGTTACTTAATGGTTGCATATTAATTTACCAAAATAGTTTAGAATTTAGGATAATTTTTTTTCGGTTTCTTAAAGAAGCCTTTTAATTATCAACTACAGAATTCTATGTAGTAAGATGACTGAGGATATAGCTAGTTAACATTATGCTAAATTATCCCCCACCCCTTCTTGTGGAAGTTGAATATCATACTTCTCTATATGTTACAAAATAATGTAATTATTTGCATCAGTCGTAAACAAAATTGTGTGGGATTCTATGTAGACAGCTTAATGCCATGACCTATATAAAAATGTTTTCAGTTGGTTTAGATTTTAGTGTAGGTCTCATATTTGATTGGTAATCACGGTAAACCCACAAGCCTCATTTTAAAAAAGATGAAGCATTCTGCTTCTGAAATTCATTGTTGACTCACCAGTAATTTACCATCACCCAAGGAGACACATTTATAGTTTTTGTAGCAATTTTTAACATGTTTTTGTTTTACTCTCTGATAATAAATAATTATATATATATATATATATATATATATATATATATATATATATATATATATATATATATATATATATATACATATATATATATATATATAATATTATTATAAATTAACTGATTTAAAATATGGTTCTTTCGCTACACAGTAATAACCATGTTTCAAAAATGGAAGCTAAAAGCTCTGTAAATTTACATTGAGCACTATTGTGTAAAAATAAAAATATCTATAAGAACACCGGATTATATATCTTACTGTTCTTTCTTTTTATTTATATATACATATATATATGTGTGTGTGTGTGTGTGTGTGTGTGTGTGTGTGTGTGTGTGTGTACATGTATTACACTAAAGCAGGAGTGGGCAATTACTGGCCACAGGCTGCATGTGGTCTATGACAGAGTTTTCTGTGGCCTGCGGAAGCATTCAGTAAAAGAAAATCTTCCAAATCAAAAATTTATGAAATAACCAATAAGGAAAAAGCTTTCTCTCTGAATTTTTGTGATGTGAAGTTATCAAAATTTAGACACAAACGACTGTCCCATCTTTGTTGTTATCACAACATTGTTTTAGCCATTGTGCCCTCTGGCTTTTATCAGGTGATTCTCTATCTGGGTAATCTTCTGGGTATTTTAACCTGAACCCCTTAAATCTATGGGGGGTGGATTGTTCTCATTCTGCTGTCCAGGGATATCTCATCTAGTTCTTATTTAGTACTGCTCAGTTATTGCTTACTCTGTTTCCCCTGAATCCAAGTGCACACTGTGTGGCTCAGAGTTTGAACTTGCAATTACTGTTGTCATCAAATTCACAAACCAGTGATTTAATCCGCTAGTCCAGGGGTGGGCAATTAATGGCCTGTGAAAGCATTCAGCAAAAAAAAAAAAAAAGTCTTCCAAATCAAAAATGTTCATAAACTAATCGTGGTGAACTGTGAGTGCTGAGGCTAACTTGAACTGAGACTTGTTTCCATTGGGGTCAAAGAAAATTAGCTCCATCTTTTAATAGCCAGATACCTACTGTGCATGCACCTGTTCATGTGCATGTGCAGTCAATGTTGGTAACCACATTGCCCGCAATTCTGTCTCATTTCAGTTTTGTCTTTGCAAAGGGAAGATCTGTCACATTCCAGCCTGAATGAACTATGGGCCCTCCTAAAAAGTGCAAAATCAAAAAAGAAGCCTGTGCATTTAAAGAAGACTGGATACACAAATATTTCTTCAGTAATTCCAAGAATAAGGCAGTGTGTTTACTGTGTCATGAGACAATTGCCGTATTCAAGGAATACAATTTTGAAATGACACCACCAAACAAAAAATGCCAACTTTGGTAATGAAATGTTCCAGGAATAAAGCTTCAGATTGTGTTACAAATCTGATTGAAGCAACTGACACTTGAGGATGGTGCTACAGAGGCAGGCTTCATGGTAGCATAGAACCTCACTAAAATCGACAAGCCTTTTGCTTGTTAGATTGTGCAAACGTCCAGTGTCTTGATGCAAGAAGCAAATTTGAAACCATTTCATTATCAAGGACTATATCAGGGACAAACTAACAGAACAGCTGAACTCTGCAAGCAAACATTTAGTTTGGTTTTCTTTAGCACTGGATGAGAGCACCAATAATCAAGGTACTGAACAGTTACTTATCTTTATCCGTGGAATTGATAAAGATTTCTTTGTCACAGAGGAACTAATTATTTTGGAATCGATGAAAAATACAACCACTGGTCAGGACTTGTTTGAGAGTGCTGTGGATTGTGTGGAAAAATGCCTCGTCATGGAATAGAATGGCAAGCATTACAACAGATGGGACCAAAGCATTTACTGAAAAAAATGTGGGTATGATTAAACTTTTAGAGAACAAGTTAAAAGCAGAACACCCAGACAGTGATATCTTGTCTTTTCATCGTATTTTTCATCAGGAAAGCCTTTGTAAAGCTGCACTGGACCTACATAATGTGATAGATCCTGTAGTGATCATGTTAAACACAATCAGAGCAAGGACACTCAACCATTAACAGTTTAAATCTCTGCTTGAGGACATGGAGGCGGAATATAGAGATGTGATTTACCACTACAGTGTTTGGTGGTTGAGTCTGGGCAAAGACCTAAAACAGGTTTGAGAATTACTGAATGAAATCCTCCTCTTTCTGGGCATAAAAGGGATTTCATGTGATTTTGTGACCAAAATGGGATGTGAAGAGTGGAGATATGAGATGATATTTGCAGCTGATAAGTTTTGTTGTATACATCGAGTTACTTCCCCTTGATTGTGATTACTCCCACTATCACCATTGCCTGCAACCTCCCACCACATAATCACGTGTTATACTGTAGTAGTAAAACTACTTCTTTAGCAGTGTTTAATAAAATCTTGTGGAGTTCAGACCTATGTCTCTCTTCTCTTTATGTTGTCATTAACTCGTTACTAACATTATCCTTCAACAGCATACACCTGTATCAGCACAATATAACATGGCGTCAGCAATATAAAAAGTTTGAGAAATTAAATGAAGAATATGACATTGTTAAGACATGTGAGCACATTCAAAACAAGATCAAGTCTATTTGCAGATAAAGGCAACTTTTGCCATTTCCCTTTTTAGGAAAACAGAAAGTGTCTGCAAGTGTTTCTTCCAAGGTCACAAGAAGATTTCAGGACTTTAAGAAAATTGAGCCGGAATTCAATTTGTTATTTCAATTTGCCTTTCACTGCTGATATTGATACAGTACCTGTGCAGGTGCATCTTGAACTAATTGACATGCAGTCAAATCACACACTGAAAGAAATGTTTCATTCTATGACATTGATGGAATTTTACAAAGCTCTATCTGCTGCGTCCCGGGTAAGATGTTAAACTACATCCGCGTCCTGGGTAAGACGATAAACTACATCCAACAGCAAAACCTCTGATCAGGAGGTTTTGAGGAGCGTGGAACTGCCTCTTAATTGCTGATGTTCCCAGGTTCATGCTGACCTGGGGTGGTGGCACCTGTTGGGGTCCCAGCTATGGGCAAATAGTTAACTATTACCAGCAATACAATTCTGAAGGAAAAATATTACCAGAAACAGATTTTTGACAAAATGAAATATTACCACCAATAAAAATTTTTTGTCGGCATTAAATAACCCATTGAGGTTGACATGCCATAAAACAAAATAAACCAAACTCTATCTACTGACAAATTTCCATGTGTGGAGAAATTTGCTGGGAAAATGTTTTCTATTTTTGGATCCATATATATTGGCAAGCAAAGTTTTTCTTGCATGAAAATCAACATGAATAAAAATAGATCCTCTGTGACTGACATAAACTTGCAGCAAATTCACTCCAGATTTCAAAAGAATTATGAAAGTGTGAGTGTTTACATTTGTTTCATCAAATTATTTGCGCTGGCTGATGTGTAATTTGCACATAAATAAATTTAATGAGACCTTTTCTGTGCATCACTATTGTTTTAATTTTATTTATTATTATTATGCAATTTACACTTCACATTAAATGAAATGTAATGTTAACTAATGAATATCTTTTAGAAGGTGCAGCCTTTGCTAACCATGGCCCTCTCAAAGTGGCCCCTGAAACAAAACAATTGCCTACCTCTGCACTAAAGTATTCTTCTAATTGTTATTGTACTAACAAATCTATTTTATTCCTTTCTGCAATCATTATTTCATTTTTAAAATATACTGCCATTGTTACCAATTCCCTATTGTTGGTATTTACTACCATGTTTAGCTTAGTATAACAATGATTTAAGTGCTGTACAACTGAATGAAAAATAAAATCAGAACCATGAGACAATAGAGCAGTGTTTTTCAACTTTGTAAGACTGACATGTGGAATGTTTTACACAAGACCACCATCAATAGTTTAAAGACTGACATCAAACCGAAATGGTTCAAGATGTCCAGGGACTTTGTGGTTAACAATTGCACAATTTTTCAAAATCTTATTAACTTTGTAATAAAAAATAATGAAAGCTTCATTGAATAAATTATTTATTCTGTATTTGTATTAATATCTTATTTCTGTTAATAAATAAATTTATGCCAAATAAGTGAGTATCAGAGGATGCATTCATTTTGCAAGTTACAATTTCCCACTTTGTTTTGTGCAAATCATGAGTAAGACACCCATAAGTACCTCTTATTGAATCTACAATTTCAAAACTGGTTACTTTGGATGAAGGATTTTTCCTTGTTAGTTTTATCCTGCTTCCTATGAATCTCAGATCCCTTTTCCATCGGTCTTTAGCCTTACTAGTGAACCTTTCTGTTGAAGCATGAAGATTTTGTATTTAAGTTCTTCTAGATGTTTTGGAAATATCTTGACATTGTTGCTGAAGCTGCTCACAGAATCCAGGAAGCAGAAAGAAATGAAATAATCTCTGACCACAATTCCCCAAAACTGGCTTAAACATTTTAAGAATGGCGAGTTATCTTTTGAAATAAAACCAAGAAGCAGATGAAAATCATCTGTCAATTATGATGCAAGATAAACCACCAACATTTGAAGACTTTCAGAAAAACAAGGATCTTCGAAAGATACAATATGTAGAACATTTCATAAGCTTACAAACTTTTACAGGAACCCTCAAAAGATTCCCTGTGAACAAAAGAAGAAAATACTTTTGATATAACCGAATGCAAAAATTAAGTTTAGTGTTCTGCAGAGAATCTAAAATAATTATAGAAGCTCAAAGCACAAAAGCATAATTTAAGCTGTAATGCAAATACACAGCAATTCCATTTGCAGACAAACATATGTGTTTGTAGTTAAGAACAAATATAAAACTTTGAAGAGGTCAGAAATTCAAAGAGAAACACCATAACCATTTGAGCCTTGCATTCCTGAACAATTTTAACCCTTCTGCTTGAGCTCCTGAGTCAAAATTTGCAAATAATTGTTATGTAATATTTCACAGTAGATATAAAAATAGTTACAAGTGTTTACCCACCATTCAACTGGTGGCTGGGCATTAAGTCATTTTTTTCTTCCACTGTTCAACTGGTGGCTGGACATTATGTCATTTTTTTCTAACACCGGTAAAGCAGTAGTCAGGGCTCAAAGGTTAACATGATTTGCTAATTTCATACACTGTCTAAAACAAATTTAGTAATATAAGGAAAGAGGAGGAGAAGGTAGCTAAGGAGAGCGAGAAGAAGGGACTAAGCATAAACTACAAAAAACGAAACAAGAGTCAAACAATACTAACATGCTACTTTCTTTAACCCTTTGAGCCCTGTGTTTCTGAACAACTTTAACCCTTCTGCCTGAGCTCCTGAATCAAAATTCATTAACTAATTGGTATGTCATGTTTCACGGTAGATATAAAAATGGATTACAAGTGTTTACCCACTGTTCAGCCAGTGGCTGGGCATTAAGTCATTTTTCTCTACCACTGTCCATTTGTGTCAAGTGCAATGAAGTTATCCTGAAGAATGAAAGACAAGAAATGAATGCCAAGGGAAATTTTTGATTGAATGAAAGAGAAACAGCAGATAACAGTAAGGAATGGTGCAGAATATATTTGGTTAAAGAAAAAACACCAGTGCAAATAAACAGAAGGGAAATTACTACAATAGAAATATGCAGAGAATGCAAATAGGTGAAGAAGGTATGCAGGAAAAATAAAAGAACTAGGAGAGAAAATGTCTTCTATGGCAGAAATATAAAACCATATCTAGAGAGAACATAAGGGAAAAGGAAACGGTACAACAGTGATGGAATAACTATATATGAGCGCATTTCTATGACAGCAAAGAAGAGAAACCTCCAATACATAAAAGCATTAAAAAACCTGTAATATTAAAATCTGATGTTAGGTCAGTACTAGTCAAGATGAAGAGGAATAAAACAACAGGAACAGATCAAATTGGAAACAGTTGCTGACAGCCTAAAACAATTTGGGGATTGATGAGTTTACCAGAGGGATAAATGAAATATATGACACTGGTGAAATACTGGAGGAACTCAGTAGATCTTTATAAAACTACAAAAGACACCAGATGCAAATGGATTCACTCACATAACTAAATTAATAATTAAAATTCTAATGTTTACAGCTTGTAGGAGAATTAGAGAAGAGAAATAGGGCATAAACAATGTGTCTTGTTTCAAGACACCAGAAAAATAAATGTAATTTTCAAGATCAGAATACTGTCAAAACAAGCAATAGAAATGAAAAAATAAAGATCTATAGCATGTTTCACACATTACACAAAGCTTTTGAAATGGAATGTACCAGAAGGTAATGTTCATAATTTTGAAGTATAGAAACCTAAAAAATTAAGTTACATTTTCTTTCTCTCACCAAAAGAACAAAACACTACCTATTTTTCATTAGTTCCCACCCTTGACCCTGGAGTAGAGGTGTTAACAAAATAAACAATATATTAATTCCCATTGGTTAATAATATTTTAGTTTTGTGATAACAAACGAAAAAGCCAAAAAATGCTATACTTTATTTTGCTAATCTTCTTGAGGCAAAATCTGACAATTTGATTGATCTGAGACTTAACTAAAAAGATGTATAAGACTAACCATTTGCAAGAAAGTTTGAAATATTTTGATTTTTCAAAATCAAATTACTGTTAAATTTTCACCCCAAACTAGCACAACAAATTGATTTTCTAGTTGACAAGAAAAGGAAAATGTTTTCTTTTTAGGCTTCTATACTATAAAATGATGGACCTAATATTTTGAAGAAGACAACCCAAAAATCCTCACATTAGATAACAGCCTCTTCACCACTGAATTCTGGGATACCATTTCACCATTTTTGTTTCTAACTTGTTTATTATTATTTATCTGCAAAATAAATCAAAGAACATTTTTCTTTTCGATTGTGATATACTTTTCTACACTCATCCTAGTGCATTGATCTTAATTAGAGACAGTGAAGGTATTAAATGAAATAAGATGCTATGGTGGTTCCATTCATTTGTAAATGTAGATGTGCACTGTAGTTAAAATTAACTGGATAATTGTAAAATGATCCAAGTTTATGTCTTTTTCTTTTATTCCATGAATTATTATCTCTGTTTGTTTTTTTGATCTATTGAATTCTTTTGACTTTTGGTGTCTAGGAAGAGGACTGCCGAGCCATGATTGAGAGTGAAGTCAACGAAGACGGCCAAGCAAAGACGGATGTAAATGTGATCGCCAAAACTCCATCAACACCATCCACTCCAATCCCACCTGAAAAGTAAGCAAAAAATTTCAATTATTGTGAAAGATGTCAACCACAGCGACATTTTTTTATCATAGTTTGCTAGTGATAATAAAATGACTGGAAGTAGAACTTAGATACTAGTTCCAACCAAGCATAATAGATTTAACAATTACAAGTTATATTCTTAAACAGATCCCCTTTAACATTTGTATATATCATGTCCTTTCACACGTAGATAATCATAGCACTCCACAGATTCAATTTCTTTAATATCTGTGAAATGCCATGATTTTCTCAGAAAGATAATGTAGTGGTTTCCCTTTTTCTCAAAGGCTTTAAAATTTTCTCTTATATTCCTTCTATTAGACTGGCTACCATCCAAGGCTAGAGAGATCCATTTATCCTGCTATTTAAAGCATTACTAAGGAAAAAGAAATGATAGATTAATGCCTTTCCTAAGGGCATTTGTGTAAAAGTGAATGCAACAAAGTTGAGATTTGAACTTAGCTGACTGAATTCTCTTTTCCATTTTGAAACTTGTCACCTAGAAAAGGTTACTGAATGAGGAATAACCAAAACGGAGGTTGGAAATGAAATGGTAATCTTTATAACAACAACAAAATACAATACTCGCCAGCGGCGTGAAGTAGGTAAACCACTGCTGGTGGTGGGAATACTTAGACAGCATATTAACCCTCCACTTGCAATAGTGTCCAACATATTTATGAGGATTGGGACATACCCATTAGCGTTCATAGGTATGGTATATAACAGAAACACAGGTGAAAGAGTTCTTGGTTCATTTTTAAAATGATTTTTTTCAACATTTAAAATTGAATAATCCAATCTATTTTATGCTTCTTAGATATTTCTTGGGTTAATCATATGAACAGATTGGCTCTT
Organism: Acanthosepion esculentum; assembly: GCA_964036315.1. Classification (NCBI taxonomy): domain Eukaryota; kingdom Metazoa; phylum Mollusca; class Cephalopoda; order Sepiida; family Sepiidae; genus Acanthosepion; species Acanthosepion esculentum. The sequence continues at coordinate 16,540,386 of OZ038482.1, read as the reverse complement.
GTGCCATGGGAACCTAAGCTGAACAATTACAAATTATATAATCAGATCAAAAGAATTGAACTCTTTAGGTTTTACTAGAAACAAATGACAAAAAGAAGCAATGGATTCTTATTGTTATTGTTAACAATAACCTAAATCTTGTATTATTAATAATATACTCAAACATATGCCAAATACAGATCAGTGTCGATAAACTACAGTGTTTGGCATCCAAACCTTCTGTGCTCAGTTTAGATGGTCTGCGGTTTAGATCAAAAGTGAGCCGTGATGTCAGGATTGCCAGCTTGGACCACCAAAACAAAGCTTGTCATGTCTATAGAGTTATCCGTGAAAATGGGTAACACTGTGGCTAAGCATGCAAAATGTGTATTCAATACTAAGAGTTGAATATTGCCAGTTTTGAAAAACATTTATTTAGACTATCCTTTAATTTCACATAAAAATCTGCACCAATGTGAATCAATTTGAAAAGACGACGGCTTAAAATGATTCCAATTATAAAGCGCCATGTCAATAGATCCATCATCGATGACAGAAAAAGATGGCGGAAATCTTGTATGCATGAGATTTTAACAAGAAAATAATAAGATTAATTTTTTTTTATAGTTTTATTAAGATTTTGAATAAAAACATTACAATAAATTGTATTGTAATGTATTAATAAAAAATAATATAAAAATACAATGTAGTAGCATGACAAAACATTTTGGTGTCCATCATGCATATGTGGCTTGATCAACATCATGGCTTAATGGTGCATGACTTAATGGCACTGACCTGTATATTGAGGGACATTGAGAGTTTAAAAACAATCCAGTGCTATGCCCAGTTTGTCAGTTGAGTTATTTCATCTATTTGATGCCAACATAATTCTTTATTTTGTTTGGCACCAATTTTCATTTTATGGAGTATATGTGTGTGTGTGTGGGGAGGGGGTACTTACACGTATGACAATCATGAGCTGTTAATTTAATTTTAGATTTTTTTAACTTGTTTGGTTCCAGTCTTCATTTTATAGCGTGCGTGCTGACAATCCGAAACTGTGAACATGTCAGTATAATCCTTGGAAAAATTAAACCAAGCAACAATGTGACATGGTTTGTGAAAAGGGGTTCCTCTTGGTCGGTTTCCATGCAACCCATTTCTATTTAAAGAGAGTTGTATTGTGCAAGTACTTATGCTGATACATATTGTATCCAAACTTTCGGTGACATCTTTCAAAACAACTCTTGGGTTTATATTAAACTCGCGACAGAGTTTTTGTGCAGTTCTTGGTGACAATTTGGGTTTTCTTCTATACCCAGGGAAATTCTCTGTCATGCCAAACTGTTTAAACTTCTTTATAATGAACTGTACTGTAGATCTAGGGATAGCTAACCGGTTTGAAATAGAGCTGTAACTATTTCCTGACTTGTGGAAGTTAATAATTCTCTGTCTGAAGCCAACGCTAAGCTCCTTTGTTTTCCCTATCGTGTTGTTAACATAAGAATAACAATGGTGACACTCTATGCACCACGTGATGTTCTTTACTGGAATTATCACAAATATTCTACTGAATAAATAGTCTAGAAGGCTTCACCGTTAAAATAATTATGTAAATTACTTATACTTACATGAATCAATCAATTTAAAATGTTTCTACTGTAAAAATAATTTTATCTTCCTATTTTGCATAATTTTCCCTGTCAAATTTGTTGTATTTAACCTGTTTAGTTTTATATTCCTTTCTTTGTGATTATTAATATATAAAAATCCTGGCATCATACGGGCATTAAATTCTGAGAAATGGATAAAAATATTCAGAATTGATGAGTGTACGAATAATTTTGTTGTTGTCTGTGCATATAAAAAATTATATAGATCTTGAAATGAGATTGTTTTATGGTTACATCTCAGGAAGAGTTAAGAGTATGGCTTTTTTTTAAGTTATAGCCAGAACTATTGAATTGGTTTCCAGTCATATTATAGATACTACTAAAATCTGCACACACACACACATACAAACTCACACTCACACACACATGCATATATGTTGAAAAATTAAATCCAACCCCCTATTTTTAATCAAACCAATGCAATTTAACATCATAAGATCTTGATTGTCAATTTGTACAATCTGTTAAAATAAAAAATGGTGGCTAGTAATTTTTTCTGTTTTTTAAACACCATGTTCCTTAAGGAACTAGGTGATTATGGCTGCCCACAGCTTCCCTTTCTTTAATATCTGTAAATTGCCAGGACGTTTTAGGCAAAATAATGGAGAGGGTTCCCACTGGTCTCTCTAAAGTTTTGAATTCAGACCAGACTTTCTCCTTGATTGACTGCCATGCAATTCTATAGAGTCCAGTTTACCCTGCTATTTAACCCATAGCTGAGGATGGGGAGGATGAAGAAATGGACATATTTTTTACAAAGGCATTAGTGTGAAGTTAACCCAACTCAGCAAGAATTTAAATTTAGTTAAACCATTACCCTACCTGCACATCGAATTGATGATCATAGGTGGAAGGGAATGAAGAAAGCTGAAGAGAGTTTCACTTCAATCTTCTATTTTCATGATTTTTGTTTAATGATTCTTTTTGTAACTATAAGCCTATTCAAGTTGCATACTGTATCAACTGAAACCTTATTGTTACAACTGCATTCACTCTTGACTTGTCTGGCTGCTAATTTCGGATTGCCTATTGAGATTCTCATAATCTTTCTTTCATCTCTCTTGTCTAACTTTTGCCATTTTCCAGTTTTCCTTGCACTAAAATCACTTTTAGTATTAGTAAAAGTAAACACCTTGTATATGGTTTGAACATTGTTTCTCTCCCCTTCATCTTCCCATCAAACTCACACTCTTCATGTTCGTTTCAGTAGAAAGTTTACCATAATTTTAGTGTAAAAAAAGCAAACTAATGTTCAACTACAATGATTTGCCAAGGTGCCTTATACTCATGCAAATAAGATGGAACAATCTTGACTCAAAAATCCAGAAATTATCATGAGTTTATCATCTCAGATCTTTCATTAGGCCGATAGTTTTGGATGGCCTTTTGCAGCTTCAAGTTGCTTAAAGTGGTGTTTCTTCTTTTATATAGCACCTATAAATATACAATAAATTACAATCTTGAAGGTCCACAGAGACTACTAATAAAACATACTGTCAAACAATCCTAACTTCTTAACAAAATAAAGGAGTATAATCATTTTATGGAGTTGTCCTAAAACTTTTGCACGGCAGTGTACAAAATGTATATGCTTTCTAAACTCTTTTAAATATGAAAGACAAAAAAATAAATTATTAGAATAGAACTCATAGTTACATCTATCTATTTCAATAGTAAATTGATGAGACCTAATTGCCAATCTAGTAGCCAAGGCACCAATGAGGAGAACTCATTATATCTCTTCCTATGAAAATATTTATAGAAATGACAGAAGGAAGCCACATCATGGCAATGTGAAACTGACTGAAGTTGAGATGCCAGGTGAAGACTGATAATATCACAATCCCTTCTTTGGATTTTGTCAAGAATCTCAAGATATATAGCAGGAACACCAGATATGGTGGCAATATCCAATGCTTGAACGAATAGTAAATTCATCAATGTGCAAGATGGATTCTGGCAAGAAAAATTGTTTGACACAACACATTAAACCAAATTTCTTATGAGCAGACCTAGCAATTGATTCAATATAATAATTCCACTTCATGAGAAGGTGCAATGGTTTTCTCTCCTTGAGGTTAATATCAATCATCCTGATGGATGGCAAAAATAGTTCTCTATGATGATTAAAAGAGAGTAGTTTTGTTTTCGAGGTGTTAAAAGTTACAAGCCATTTCTTGCCCCAGTTAACAACTGATTGGAAGTCATTTTCAAGAGTAGCTGCCAGTTTTAATTTATTGGACCTATGAAGCTTACTATTGAGACAGAAATAAATAATTGTGTCATGAACATAAATACTGAATTGGGAACTGATGACAGCAAGAAAATTGTTGATTAAGATTAGAAACAACATAAGTCCAAGGATTGACCCCTGGATTGCACCTGCACTAATGTGAAAGGTTCTGGAAGAGTGGCCATTCAATGACATTTATTACACGATTTGTTAAGAAAGATTGGATCAAGTCAAATATTTGGCCAGAGACACCATCGCACTTCAGCTTGTGAAGAAGGTCAACATGCCAAACTTTGTCAAACACTTTTGAGATATCTTCATCTTCCTGTCAAACTCACACTCTTCATGTTTCTTTCAGTAGAAATTTTAGCCATAATTTTAGTGTAAAAAAAAACTTATTGTCAACTATAATGACTTGTCAAGGCACCTTTCACTTGTGATACTAAAATCAAAGAAGTCCTATATTAGACTTTTTTATATTATTACGATTTTATCATCTCAAATCATTCATTGGCCCAATAATTTTTCATTTCCTTTTTATTCATTTTCAATCTGCTAAAAGCAGTGTATCTTCTGTTACATGGCACCTATAAAAATACAACAATTTTTTTTCCCATCCTGAAGGTCCGCAGACATTATTGATAAAAGCATACTGCTAAAGAATATTAAATTCTTAATAAAATAAAGGTGTATAATCATATATGCAATGTTGAGCATGGTTAGTACCTAGATGAGTGACCATTTGTGAATACCTCAAGTTTAGTCATTCTCATGTCAACCAAACATTTTGACTCTTCAATTTCCAAATGTTTATTTGGAAGTGCTGGAAGGGTTACAAGAACTTTTTGTAGGAAAAGACCTGGACTCTGACGTGACAAACAAATTTTCCACCATGACAATGCTTGGCTTACAGCCATATTTGCCTTTTAGATGGTTTGAACACTTTTTCTGGAAATTTTTCTTTGAGCCATCTTCCCCTTCATCTTTGTTTCAGCAGAAATTTTGGTCATGATTTTAGTGTAAAAAAGCAAGCTAATGATCAACTACAATGACTTGCCAAGGCCCATTACACTCATGGTAATAAGATGGAGTAATTCCTACATAGAAATTTACATATGATTTTTATTGATCCAATAATTTTGTATGGCCTGTTTTTCAGCTTCAAGCTTCTTAAAGTGGTGTATCTTCTGTTACATTGTACCTTTGAAAATGCGACAACTTATTTTCTAAACACACTACTGATAAAAGCAAACTGCTAAACAATCTTAACTTTTAATAAGATAGAGGTGAATAATCATTTTATTTATTTGGCCCAAAACTTCTGCACACCTTTGTATAATTTAATATATAATATTAACTGTGTATAATAAAGATGTATATAATGTATTGTAATACTGTGTATAATAAAATAGAACAATCTTGACTTAAAAAATATCATAAGTTTATCATCTCAGCTCTTTTATTAGGCCAATAGCTTTGCATGGCCTTTTGAAGCTTCAAACTGCTTAAAGTTGTCTATCATCTACATGACGCCTATAGAAATACAATAATTTATTTTCCAATCCTGAAGATCCACAGATACTATTTATAAAAGCATACTGTTAAACAATCTTAATTTTTTAACAAGATAAAGGAGTATAATCATTTTAAGGAGTTAGCTTAATACTCTTGCATGGAAGCGTATGAAATGTATATGTTCTCTAAACTCGTTTACATATGACATTGCATGACATATTTTGACTATTACAAAGAAGTGGACACTGATTTATATATATGTATATATATTTATTGTTAATTTAAACATTTTTAAAAATTTTTTTAAACAGTGTAAATTTACAACTAGCGGCATGTGCATTGGAGTCTTAATAACAAAAAAAATCTATCTTCAACACACACACACACACACACACACACACACACACACACACACACAAATATATATATACAGGTAAAATGAAAACAAATGGAGTATAATGCCACTGTTCATTAAAAGGACTCAATACAGAATAGAGCTAAATTGCCATCACCTGAGGAGACACATTTATAGTGTTGAAACATAATTGCCATTGTATAGCGATTTCTAACATGTTTTAGTTTTAGTATCCTAAAATAAATTATATATATATATATATATATATATATATATATATATATATATATATATATATATGTACATACATACATACATATATATATATATATATATATATGTATGTATATATATATATATATATATATCTATATATATATATATATACATACATATATATATATATATATATGTATGTATATATATATATATATATACATACATACATATATATATATATATATATATATGTATGTATATATATATATATATATATATATATATATATATATATATATATACATACATATATATATATATATATATATATATATATATATATATATATATATCGTTTAAAAATCATGAAGTCAATTAAAATACGAGACCACAGTTTCAACCTGGCAGTCTTGTCGGATGTTAATTTCACAAAATTTTTAATTAACACCAGATTGAAACCATGGTCGTGTATTTTAATTTACCTCCTGATTTTTGTAACTTAAAAGCGCTACATGTTATTTTTATTTTTACTTATTTTTTTCTCATGTGTATTGAGCACTTTTTAGTACTACTGTTCCCTGGTATGATTCAACTCTGAACCACTAACCTTTATGCATATATATATATATATATATATATATATATATATATATATATATATGTATATATATGTATATATATATATATATATATATATATATATATATATATATATATATATAATAAAAAGGTTTAAACACTAATATTCCATGGTTATAATTTATTACATTGGAATCGTAATCACAATCCAATTCATCAGACCTACAAATTCAAAATTTGAATTTGTAGGTCTCATGAATTGGATTGTGATTACGATTCCAATGTAATAAATTATAACCATGGAATATTAGTGTTTAAGCCTTTTTATTATATTCTTACTCTGTCCTGGTCATTGAGTTCTACCTGGATTCTATCCTCTTGGAATTTTTTTATATATATGTATGTGTATGTATGTATGTGTATATATTTACATATTTTATATATATATATATATATATATATATATGTATATGTATATATATATATATATATATATATGTATATGTATATATATATATATATATATATATATATATATATATATATATCTGTGTATATTAACCACTAATATTATCAATATACATATATATATATATATATATATATATATATATATATCTGTGTATATTAACCACTAATATTATCAATATATATATATGTATATATATATATATATATATATATATCTGTGTATATTAACCACTAATATTATCATTATATATATATATATATATATATATATATATATATATATATATATATGTATATATATATATATATATATATATATATATATAAAAATGTGTACTTGGAAATCAACACCCACAGGCTGTTTCATGCTAAACACAATCATCAGGCCCAATATTGAGCACTTTAACCCATAAATATAGTATACCTTAAAACTATATATATATATATATATATATATATATATATATATATATATATATGTATATAAAGAGTGAAAGAGAGAGAGATGATGTTGTAACTGTAAAGCTAGTTTCTACTGCCAATAAAGCACCGGCATAGAAGAATATATTGAAAATAGTAGTGCAATTAATTCAACAGAGGTAAGAGAAGCTGTGAAAAATATCAATGAAAGTTAATAGAAATATTCTCAAGGTGAATAGAAAAAAAAGAATCAAGTCCTTTATATTTAGAATGCAATTAACTTCTTAAGGCTTTTTCATTTTACACAGTGGAAATATGAGCAATCTGTTCCAGTAACAATGAAGCAGTTACAAATCGAAAATGTCCGAATGAAATGATGTTTTACATGGTTTTTGCTGAACGTATTGCATCCTTTTCACATTAGAAATTCAGAAAATTCATTAAAGAAATAAAAACTCAAGAGAAACAATTTAAAGAGTAAAAATAGATAAAAAGTTAATTGTACCTTTTTGCTAATTGCTGCTAATTGCTAATTGTTAATTAGTACCTTATAACTACAGATTAATAATTTTTAATTGATAAATTCTCAAAAAAATCTTACTAAATTTTGCTGTATTCAATTTTTTAGTATTCTTATTAATATTTAAAGAAGATTTTGAAATAAAAAAAAATCAGTCTTTTAAAAGTAATTTTTAAACATTTGAATACATTTTTATGCTTTAAAGTTTTCAATTTTTCATAATTTTAATAATTTTTCCTTTTGCAGTATCCTTGATCCTCCTATTGAAGTTCATCCAGTTCAAATTATCAAAACTCGCGCCTTCTGGACTCTTGCAGTCATCTTCCTTTTCAATGGATTAGGAGTCATTATTGTTTCTGCAATGTTTAAGGTAAGATTTTTAAAAATCTTGATCACATCTTTCACCCCTTTCTTTTCATGAGAATTATGAAGATGACTTATCTCCCTTTCTGGAAATACTTGTCTTAGTATTATGATTATATTGAGATCAATTATCACTGAGTGCCGTCACCATGGAATAATTGGTTAACAAGTTAGGCTAACAGAGGATTACTACTGGAGAGAATCTGATCCTCCCTGGATGCCACACATCTTTGGTTTTGGACCAGGCTAAGCGATGTTGAAGAAGATTATTAGAGTATCTCAACATAAGAGCAATGGTTAATAAGCTTGTCTAAATTCTCATCGATTGTGTTAACATAAAAAAAAATAGTGAACTAGTCTTCTAGATCATCAAGCTTGGAAAATATTTGATCCTCATACTTGTGTAATTTGATGATAATGATGATGATGATGATGATGATGCCACCAATGATGATGATGATGCTGCTGCTGATGATGACACTGCCATCAATGATGATGATGATGATGACAATGATGATGATGATGCCACCAATTATGATGTTGATGATGCTGCTGATGATGATGACACTGCCATCAATGATGATGATGATGATGACAATGATGATGATGATGCCACCAATTATGATGTTGATGATGCTGCTGCCACCAATGATGATGATGATGATGATGACGTTGCCACCAATGATGATGATGCTGCTGCTGCTGCTGATGACACTGTCAATGATGATGATGATGATGACAATGATGATGATGATGGCTCCAATTATGATGTTGATGATGCTGCTGCCACCAATGATGATGATGATGATGATGATGATGATGCCACCAATGATGATGATGCTGATGATGATGCCATCAATGATGATAATGATGATGATGATGATGATGATGATGTCACCAATTATGATGACGATGATAATGATGCTGCTGCCAATGGTGATGATGCCACCAATGATAATGATGAAGATAATGCCACTGATGATGATGATGATGATGATGATGATGATGATGATGATGATGATGATATCATCATCATCATCATCATCATCAACTCTCCCATGATCAAATGTGGTCATAGGGCTTCTGTGCAGTTGACCAATTTCCTTCACATATCTGGGTTAACAGTCAGAGAGATATTCATATTCAATAGGAATCACTTGTTACTTGATTTCAATTGAAATCCACTAGAATCTAACATGGTAAATATTTTTAAAAAAGTATAACAATAATAATAATAATAATAATAATAATAATAATAAGAAGAAGAAGAAGAAGAAGAAGAGTGTAGATTTTGTGACAAATATCAGGAAACCATAGACCATCTAATCCCAGCATGTTCTGTACTTGTGTCAAATGAACATAAAAATCGTTACAATTTACTTAAAGAGTAGTAATAATAGAAAATGAAAAATAGGTAAACTATTTTGACATTAGTAGTAAGGTGAAAAATAGTAGGACGGTTGTACTAATCATGGTCAGAGTACAAGGAACAGAGTTCAAAAGAGTTTAACAAAGGAGTTGGAAAAACTGGAAATCCATGGCAGAATCAAAACCATTTAGATGGTAGCATGATGGAAATTGGAATTCTGAGGAGAATGCTGGCATGTTGAAAAGACATGTTGCCACTTGATCTCTGATGAAATTCACCTCTCACTCATGGTGCAAAAAATTCAACGAGACTAAATAATAATAATACTTCAAGAATGAGACGTTGCGATAACTGAACATATTTGAAATATAAAGGATGAAAGAAAGTTCAAAAATAAGGTTTGTCGTTAATCTTTATGTATTTAAGCAAGAAAAAGATTGAACTTTTTTGCTGATAATTAAGCATTTTAAAAATTTTTTATCATATTTATGTTGCTTTTATTACAATTTCCAGATTTTTATTCTGCAGATTGGAAAATAAAGTATAAGATTTTGGCAGAATCTGAAAATGTCTTTTTTTATCATTGGCAGAACATTCCTTTCTAGGACTATAATGGTCAAGCTTTAGAAATCAATTAAATTTACCAAAAAAGTGACATTCTTTACTTGTATCAACACAAATGCTGTCATTTTGAATGTTGACATTTTTTGCACTAGTCATATTAGATGTAATCATAATTGAATTTAAAGCTGATGCATTGTCAGTTATTTCTAGGTTTTCATTGGTATTTCTGTTATCTTATTTTTGTTTCTTTTTTAAAAACAATAATTGACAATGCTTCATGTAACAATTCAAATATTATAAAATGTTCTATTTCATTATTCTCAAAATAAACAGATGATGTGAATTATTCTCAAATTATTGACAAAATCAGAAAAATTTAAATAATTTAATATTAAACATTCTTTGCCATAATTTTCCTGCTTTTGGCTGAACTTTATTGAAGTCAATATTATGAGAGTATTTTTAATATCAAAATAATCACATTAAAAATGTAAAAAAGAAATTAGTAAATGAAAGAAATCAACTGAAGTAAACCCTTTAAGTCTTTCTCTTAAGAAATTGTGTAAAAGATTTCAAAGGTCTTAGGTGCATTTTTATATAATCCTTTTTTTAAACTGAATTTGGCAAAGTTTTTATTTTGAACCGTTTTTTAAAGTCTTTGCCAGACAGTTTAAATCTTTAGTGTTTCAAAATTGTGTATTGAAAATATCTGTAACAAAAGGTACGTAGACATAGTTTATTATTTATTTTATAGATAAATTCTTTTGTTAGACAGGTGGTTGAAATCAATACAGATTACAAAAAAAAAGAATTTAAAAAAAGAAACAAGAATGTACAGCATAAAAAATAAGCATCTTTTTAAAATTCCGTCTTATAATGAATTAAGTAAAACTCTTTGAGATGATTCTGGGGTCGATTCCAAAATAAGATTTAATTGAGCCTGATATTTTGACAATTGCTTAAGAAACAAACCTTAAATTTCACTGTATATTATGCAGGTTTTAAGTATCAATGTATTTCTTGACTGCATACTATAGAAGATACATCATAAGTTACATGTTGTACAGTGAATAAGTTTCCTAAACTATTGTTTGAGATTTTATTTTTCTTTGAGCACCATACTCCAGTCTCTGTGAATCATGCAAACCACAATAACTTAAATTTGCTTTGAACAATTTTTGTCAAATTTTAACAGTTAATTTAGATGTCAAAACAAAACTTGAATTAAATTTTTAGCTGGTTTCAACATATTTTATTAAAGTTACTGAAGTGATTATTAAAAATGATGGAAGGCTATTGAGACCAAAATCTCAAAAGAAATTGACAAAAGGGGTCGTGTTTCATCAGGACAGCTGGTTTCTTTGAATGTTTCCTAACCCAGGATGAGTGTTGGGTTCATGACTTTGAGCCAGAGACAAAGAGACAATCCCTGAAGCGGAAGCATCTCGACTTGCACCAAAGAAGGCCATAATTGTTTCATCTGCAGGGAAGGTGATGGCCTGAGTTTTTAGGAAGGCAAAGATCATTTTGATTATTGACTCTCTTCCAAAGGGGCTGCACCATCAATGGAGAGGATTATGCCAAATTGCTTAGGCAGTTATGAAAAGCTATCAAGACCAAATGCCCAGGAAAACTGACAAAAAGGGTTGTGTTTCATCAGGACAATGCTCCAACACATGTCATTGGTTTCAGTGGCTGCTGTGTGTGACTGGCTTTGAACTAGTTGATCACTCTTCCGAGTCTCCTGATTTGGCCCCATCTGACTATCATCTGTTCCCTAACATGAAAAAACACTTGACTGAGAACTAATATCACAGTGATGATGATATCATATAAGCTGTCGATGACTTGTTGACCAACAGGATGAAAGCTTCTTCACAAATGGGATACAAGCACTGCAACATGTGTGTGAATCACAAAGATAGAAAAATAAAACTGATTTGGTCACATTCCATAATCTTGGTCTGCCTATAATCTTTCCAGTTGACCCTTGTAGTATACTGTATTTCTGTTGCTAGATGGAGTATATATTGAAGTTAATGACTTTTTTGAAAAATAATGTTTGGTGTTTTTTGTTTTTATTTAGGCTTATGGCCAAACTTTCATCAAGGACGATTATTTCTTGACTTTGGTTGCTTCTGTTTCGGCACTGTTCAATGCATCTGGGCGGTTATTGTGGGGTTACATTGGGGACAAATACTCATTCAAGGTAAGCCAAAAATTACTTCCTTTTCTTGATTTATCTTTTAATGATGAAAGTCCTATTTGCATTGCATAAGATTAAATGAATAGAGTTCATTTGTTTTATTTATTGAAGAGTAAAACCTTGATTCATAAAAGTAATGTACAGGGTTAGAATGTCACAATTAAGATCAAAATCGGAATAATTTTGGAATATGTAAAAATATACTGACTCCAGCTTTAGATTATTGTATGCAAGAACTCCTTTACTTAGAAACAGGACAGCTTCCTGGGGTTTGTTTTGTAAATCTAAATGTTGAAAAGTAGATAATAATAAAGATGTTGAAAATATTACTGTTACTTTATTCTGCCTCGCTTCATGCTTTTGACGTTGATCAAGAAAAATTCAAGCAAAAATAGATTTATTCACACAAAATTTATTTCAACTCTTTCAGTTGATATAAATTTTTTGTCCTAAATATGTGTTAATTTTTTCATTAGTGTTTCCTCTCACAAATAAATATGTGTCCATTTCTTCATTGATGTTTCCTCTCACAAATAAATATGTGTCCATTTCTTCATTAGTGTTTCCTCTCACAAATAAATATGTGTCCATTTCTTCATTGGTGTTTCCTCTCACAAATAAATATGTGTCCATTTCTTCATTGGTGTTTCCACTCAAATAAATATGTGTCCATTTCTTCATTGGTGTTTCCTCTCAAAAATAAATATGTGTCCATTTCTTCATTAGTGTTTCCTCTCACAAATAAATATGTGTCCATTTCTTCATTAGTGTTTCCTCTCACAAATAAATATGTGTCCATTTCTTCATTGCTGTTTCCACTCACAAATAAATATGCGTCCATTTCTTCATTGGTGTTTCCACTCACAAATAAATATGTGTCCATTTCTTCATTGGTGTTTCCACTCACAAATAAATATGTGTCCATTTCTTCATTGGTGTTTCCACTCACAAATAAATATGTGTCCATTTCTTCATTGCTGTTTCCACTCACAAATAAATATGTGTCCATTTCTTCATTGGTGTTTCCACTCACAAATAAATATGTGTCCATTTCTTCATTGGTGTTTCCACTCACAAATAAATATGTGTCCATTTCTTCATTGGTGTTTCCACTCACAAATAAATATGTGTCCATTTCTTCATTGCTGTTTCCACTCACAAATAAATATGCGTCCATTTCTTCATTGGTGTTTCCACTCACAAATAAATATGTGTCCATTTCTTCATTGGTGTTTCCACTCACAAATAAATATGTGTCCATTTCTTCATTGGTGTTTCCACTCACAAATAAATATGTGTCCATTTCTTCATTGGTGTTTCCACTCAAATAAATATGTGTCCATTTCTTCATTGGTGTTTCCTCTCACAAATAAAGTGTGTTGATTATTTGCTTCTAACTTATCTTATACTTAATTGCCAATTTGTCACTCTAATTTGAATTTGAACTATTTACATTCCTACAACTTACCAAATATGTGAAGTAAGTTGTTGTAACCTAAGGAAGGTTACTGAATAGAATAATCACACAAAGGTTGGTAATGAATGATTATACTTAGGACAAGAACAATACATATAAGATTTGCCGAAGGTGAATAGAAGAAGTAGTCAACTGTTAGAAGTGAGCCAAAGTGGATTCCACAATGAATCTCCAATTACAGACTAACATACAGTATTTACTACTGTATTTATGTGAATGGGGACATACCAATTATAGTCTGTAGGTATGCTACAACATAAGTTAAACATTCATTTCTAATTATATAAATCACAGAATAATATTATGTCTTAACATTGTAAAGATTTAACAGGAAATGTAGTGGATATGTAACCCTGTGTTAGTCACATGAGGTGTTTTTTTAACTGCCAATTTTTAAAGTACTCCTAATTTCTAGTTGGCAACTTGTTTCTTTTACTCCTTTCTGCTACTCTCCTGACTCAGTGAGAGGGTGTAGCATGCAGTGTGGCATAATTGTAGCTCAGTTGTTGTGGGAGTCAGACGCCATGGGACTATCCATTTTCGGAAAACTGAGGTGACTAATGCAGGGTTAAGCAAAGAGGAATTTCTTTAACAAACTATGGGTGATCCTGTGAGTTTAAATGTTTGCAGCATGTTTTGAGAAAAACCACAGATAACCACAAATAACATTGTAGCATTTAAGGGAAACAACAAAAACTTTGTCGTATTCACAGGCTGATGTAAAGCAGCTACAATAATGTCATCTATTCTGCTGTGTTTGAACTTTTGAAATGGATCTGAATTTTAGACATGTTTGCTAATGCCACAGAATGTTCATAATGTAAATGTATGTAAACAGAGAAATGCATATATAAGTTGGTATGTACAAAATTAATGTGCATATTCCAGTCTTTCTTGGTTTCTGTTGCATTCTGAATTATCAAAGTTTGCTCTTGTCAGAGAGTACATTACTGAAACAATGAAATAAAAGAGAACAAAAAATGTGGAAATTCGTTTGAGCTAAAAGTGATTAAAACACTTCATTTATATAAAATTTGAGAATAAAATAAAACAATAGTATAGAATTGTTATATAATATGCCAAATTTATTTGTATATTTTGTCTATAATTTTACTGTACTAGAGTTATCTCCCTTGCAATAATAACACCAGTTGGCAATGTGCTTTGCTATCACAAGTGAATGTGCAGAGCGTGTGAAGGTTATTAACTTGGAATGAGAACTTGGAGAGCCAAGTTCGAATTCCAGTCAAGTTCATTACTTTCACTTTGGTGCAAATACTCCTGGGATAGGTATAAATACATTTTCTCCTAGCTATGGGTTAAATAGTTGGGTAAACTGGGCTTTTCAGATTTGATTGGCAACCAGTCTAGGAGAAGGACAAATCTGACTTCAAAACTCGTTGGACATGAAGCTTGGAACATCCCATAAAAATCTACTTGCTATGGAAAACAAAACAGCGACATTTTCTGTGTTGAGAAATGTGTTCTCATACTCTACAGGTAGAATTTATGGGATTTGAGTGAGTGAGAATTGCTATGACAATGGGGCACTGTTTAAAGAGTTTGATGATGCAGGGAGGAGAAAGGACTCAATCTATGAAAGATGAGTACATTATCATCATCACGGCTTGGCTTCACAAAACGAAGATCAAGAAGAAGTCTGTACACATCGCTTGCAGGGATGTTTGTAACTCATAAGTCCAATTTGGGACAAGCATACATGGTTGCAGTAGTTGCAACTAAAAGTCTGGACTGGGCTCAATGTCATAGCATTGCATACTTCCTCCTCTGCCTCTTGTCCCTGAGAGTGGCCCTGCAGTTATTTTCAAAGAAAGAGATAGCATGGTTGGTGGTGAGATGCCAGGTGTCATGGTTCTCAACTAGAGTTGACCATTGGCAATGGTTGATGTGACAGGCAACAAAGGACTTTTTCAGGCAATCTTTGAATTACTTCTTTGGTACCCTCTGCTGTGATAGCCTAAGAAGAGCTTGCCATACAATGAAATTTTAGGCAGGTGATAATAATATTTAGAAATAGCGACAATAATTGTAATGACAAAAATACGCAGATGTAGGCTTTAAGAAAGCTTTATTCAACTGACAATACAAGGTTTGTGTATAGTGTCCTTTTATAGTCCCATTAAACAGAAATAACTCTCTCAAAGAGAAGAGTAATGAAACAAGGGGAGACTACTCTTGATTATTCATAACAATAATATTTAGAAAAATAATAACATTTAGAAATAACAACAATAATATTTAGAAATAACAATGATATTTAGAAAAATATATTTAAAGACTCACATGAGGAAAACTTAATAATAAAAACTTAAATATAACATCAGTTTCAACAGCATAATAAACTCATATGATATTAATATTTTTATATTAATTCATATTCTTTTTGCAGCATAAAACTATTTATAACTTATATTCAAAATTTATTTTTATCATTCATATTCATTATTCACATTTATAATGTATTTCCTGCTATATAAATGCACACACATCAACGTATAAAATGCACCTATGATTTCATAAGAAATATATAAGAATTAAACTAAAACTGTAAGTAAAACATTTGTGTTTATTTTCCTTTTATATTTGAATATTAATTTGAATCCTAATTTAATCATTTTGAATCATATATTTTTCATTCTGATATCATCAGGGGATGAGTGTGTCAGTCAGAGATGTTTATGCATTAGTTTGGTACCAGTATCTCAACCAATGCATATAAGACACAGCAGGTGGGGGGGGGGGCATAAATTCATTCTGGAAAGGATTAACATTTTATCAAAGAGGAAAGTTCTTCCTTATCCGCAGTTTCATTTTTCATGCTTTCACTTATCAGCATTCAGACCCAAAAATAATCGAGAGAGAGCTTTTTCAGCCTTTCATCAGCATGGCTGATGCTAACCTAACTTGTTAGTCTGCTAATATGAAGTGGGAAGATTGTATTGAATCAATTGCTAGGTCTGCTGCTAGGAAGGATGGATCCCTGTGTCATGCTAGACAATTTTTCATGCCAGAATTTATCTTATGTCTGACCATTCATCCATGCATTGAATATTGCTGCCACATATTGTCTGGTGCTTCTGCTATATATTTAGAGATTCTTGATAAAATTCAAAGAAGAATTTGCAATGTTGTTGGTACTGACCTGGCATCCTGGTTTCAGTCATTTTCTCACTGCTGTAATGTAGCATTCCTGTGTCTTTTCTATAAATACTTTCATGGTAATTGTGCTGATGTACTTTGCTCCAAGGTACATATACTTTAAATTTATGTGCAGTAATAGATTGGTGACAAGGTCTCATCATTTTACAGTTAAATTGGCTAGATGTAACTGTAAGTTCTTTGCTAACAGTTTTTTTTCTTGCACTTTGCACCTGTGGAACTCTCTTCTGGCTTTCCAGTGAACTTTTATCTTTTAAAATTTAAATGCAATGTCAATCGTTATCTGCTGTGTTCTTGATTTGTCTTCTATTATTGTTCTCGATCCTTAATAATGTTTTTCTTTTTCTCATTGTTTCACACTCAGTAAGTCCTTGTGTCTTAGTGACTTTATTGCTTTGCTTGGAGTGAAATGATTACAAAAAAAGAATTGATAAGGTTTATTTAATAAAGTATGAAAAAATGCAGACTCAGTGAATAAGGGGAGATAAATTTGACTAATGAACTAATTTTTATTAGATTTAGCAATGTAGAATTTCATAAGTTTCCTTATTCAAAGCTATAAATTACTCCATAAAATATCACTGTCGTTAGAAAATCTGATATAAAAGTTAATTTTAAAAGTATGATAACCATAACTTGATTTTAGAAATTTGAAATAAACTTTCTCTACATATATTAATACTTGTATAGGGCTGTATATCTACGGTTTTCATGAATCTCTCAAATATCTTTTCCTTAATTGCCACATTTCTTCAGGTGGAAAGTAACAGATAATCTCTCTCTACAGCTTCCATTTTCTTTAATATCTGTAAAGTATACATTAACATGACTGTTTTTAGAAAATTAATGAATTGCTTTCCCACTGACTTCTTCATGCTTCTGAATTAACTCACAGGAAGAAATGGATTCATGCCTTTCATAAGGTCATTAAGACAAAGTAAATGCAAGATTCACATCTGAAATTTAATTGTTACATTACTTGCAAATCCTCCTTAAACATTATCTTTTTACACTCCAATAAATTAGCAGCTTTTATATTTATTGGGATTACCACTCAGAGAATGCTTACTTAACCACTGCATTCTTAACCTTTAGACTCCAGACTTAAGTTAAGAGTCAACTGGCATTTATCCTACATATGCACTTCATATCTACTTTTTAGCCATTTCTTATACTCTTAAAACAGTCTTACTCAGTAACCTTTTATCTTGGGTGGCTCTTGGACCTTTTATTATTTATAAAGTAAAAAAATAAAAATAAAAATGAATATTATGAAGATTCAATGTGTATTTGAGACATAATCAAGGGAGATAATTCCGGAACATAATCAAGGGAAATAATTCAGGCAATTACTCAAGGGAAATAAGTCTGAATAATCCTTGAATTCTATCAGCACCAAGGAGTGTTGATTCTATCCAACAAGCTCATCATCAAATAAAACCCAGTAAGAAACGGCCAGAAAAAGTTTAGTTTGGTTTGGTTTGGTTTGTTTTGTTTTATGGCATATCAGCCATAATGGGTTATTATAATAATTTTTCAAAAATGTATTGAATATTGTCACTAAAAACTGAAATAAAGTTAGCAAAAATGTTTTCCATCAAGAGTACACTTGTGATTTAAGGTAACATGTCATTGTCAATAAATGATACAAAAAATTTACTCTTGTCCTGGGTATGACAGTAAACTACATCTGTGCCCTGGGTAAGATGATAAACTACATCCAACAACAGGGCCTTTGGTCGGGAGGTTTTGAGGAGTGTGAAACCACCTCTTAGTTGCTGGTGTTCACAGGTCCACCCTGACCCTGGGGTAGTGGCACCTGTCAGAGTCTCAGCTATGGGCAGGTGGTTGGCCCACCAAAAGGGGTCAAAGCACTGTGAAAGTATAAAAATAGCTTTTAATACCAGTAATGCTTTTTTTGAAAAAATGTTACCAGCAATACATTTTTGAAAATACAAAAAAAATACACCAAAAAAATCTTGTCGGCATTAAATAACCCATTGAGGTTGATATGCCGTAAAACAAAACAAAACAAACCAATAGATAGATAGATAGATAGATAGATAGATAGATAGATAAAAAATATAACCAGCAATAAAAATCTTGTCGGCATTAAATAACCCATTGGGGTTGATATGCCGTAAAACAAAACGAACTAATACATAGATAGATAGATAGATAGATAGATAAAAAATATAACCAGCAATAAAAATCTTCTCGGTATTAAATAACCCATTGGGGTTGATATGCCGTAAAACAAAACGAACCAATAGATAGATAGATACATAGATAGATAAAAAATATAACCAGCAATAAAAATCTTGTCGGCATTAAATAACCCATTGGGGTTGATATGCCGTAAAACAAAACGAACTAATACATAGATAGATAGATAGATAGATAGATAAAAAATATAACCAGCAATAAAAATCTTCTCGGTATTAAATAACCCATTGGGGTTGATATGCCGTAAAACAAAATGAACCAATAGATAGATAGATACATAGATACGTAGATAGATAAAAAATATAACCATCAATAAAAATCTTGTCAGAATTAAATAACCCATTGGGGTTGATATGCCGTAAAACAAAACAAACCAATAGATAGATAGATACATAGATAGATAAAAAATATAACCAGCAATAAAAATCTTGTCAGAATTAAATAACCCATTGGGGTTGATATGCCGTAAAACAAAACAAACAGATAGATAGATAGATAGATAGATAAAAAATATAACCAGCAATAAAAATCTTCTCGGCATTAAATAACCCATTGGGGTTGATATGCCGTAAAACAAAACAAACCAATAGATAGATAGATAGATAGATAGATAGATAGATACATAGATAGATAAAAAATATAACCAGCAATAAAAATCTTGTCAGCATTAAATAACCCATTGAGGTTGATATGGCATAAAGCAAAACAAAATTTTCTTCTTTTAAATAAAAATAAATTTGCTGAATATTTTGAGAAATTGTAATTCCTATTCATTTTTCCTTCAGCTTGGGATGTCATTATTATCTGGCTTGTTCTGCATCCTTGTATTATTGTTGACGGTTACAAGTATAGCTGGGAAATACTTTTTCCTTATTTGGATCTGTCTCATCTTCCTCACCTTCTCTGGCAACTACTCCCTCTTCCCCTATGCCATTGCTCAAACATTTGGTCTTCGGTATTACAGCATCAACTATGGACTCTTGTTCACTACACAGGTAAGTAAACCTTCTCTTTTATGCACTCTTATAATGAAGCTAGTTTTTAAACAATGCAAATGAACCTGACGTTCATTTGGTGCCATTCTAGTGGGACCTTGTGTCATATCAAACTAAGTTTAATAAAAGTATCAGGATGACCCTGACCAGACAAAGTTGACCTTAGTTACTATCTTGCTGTGCCTTTCATAAAGTAATGGTTAACAAGCAAATTTAAAGACAATTTTAAGTGTGTTAAGTCTGGCTCAGAGAAGTGCTACGTTATTGTAGCCTTATGTGAAACTGAACTAAAATAGCTCTGAAATAACTTAGACAAAATATTTTCAATTTTACACCTATCTTACTCTTCATTTAAATGAATGTTTTTCTGATCTATTCCTCTTTAGCTGTTAAATTTGTCTAGCAATACTCAGAGAAAATTTTCTGATTCTCACATGACATATTTTCATTATTACTTGTATTTTTGTAATGAATTTTTGATTAGATTCTTCATCTTTTGGGGGGTTTTTTTCCATCAAAATATTTTTAAATGAAAGATTTTAAAAGAAAGAAATTTCTTTTAACATTTCATATATCAGAAGTTTGGTCTATATTTCTGAAGTGAGGTATTGTAATTATTTACATTGTTCAGACTGTTGTCCTCAAGGACACATTGCCTTGTGGATAAAACTGTTAGTTGGATCCAGTGACTTGACCCAAAGAGTTGTGAGTTCAATTCCTGGCTACAGCTGGGGTGAACAAAAACTTGGAGAGTTGAATTAAAGGGAGAAGACTGAGACATCATAACATGGCAAGTGGAACTAAAACAATCTACCCTGGTGGATGAAATAAAGGGTTTAGTTCAAAATTCCAATCACCTGAAGAAGGCCGGAGTGTACAGTGACTGAAACGTCTTGAATATGGCAATAAAGATAACGACAGCAGTGTGAACAATGTAAATAATCAGAAGTTCATTTATGTGACAATAATTGAACCATTTAGATTACTGAAGCTCTCATTATACAGAAGTATTCTTGTTTTTTCTTCACTTGTATTTTCCTTTGGATTTTATGCCACATCATAAAACAGTTTGTAGAAAAGTATTATTTAAACATTAAAGAAAGAAATATTTTGGTTTGACATAAATATATAGAAAATGCAACATATAACCCCCCCTATATGTTCCTGAAAATCATTCAACATGAAAATGCATGAATGACAAAGATGGCAAGCAACTGTGTGGAAGTTCTGAATAGGTGGATTAAATACCGAGACAGATTGTACAATTACAAGCTCCATCCAGATCCCTCTCTACTGCAAGCTAACCAGCACCCCAGAGAAGGTGAATGTCTGTTAATACTGAAGGAGGAGGCCAAAACAGCATTAAGGAGCTTGAAATCTGGCAAGCTATGTGAAGTGGACCCCCTGAACTAGTGAACAATGAAGGTGAAGAAAACTGTCAAGGCCCTAAAAGTTCTATGCCTGCAGATTTGGGAATAGAAGAAGTGCCCAAAAGAGAGAACCCACTCACTGGTGGTACCTCTAAAAAAGAAGGCTAATCTCTAGAAATACCAGAATTATAGAGCAATAAGCCTGATCAGTCACCCAGGCAAAGTCATGCTCTGTATTGTCATCAAATCTTTGAAATTCAAGGCTGAAGAACGACTGTCAGAAGAGCAGGCAGGTTCTGATGCAGCACAGTGGAACAAATCTTCAACTGTAGGGTCCTCACCAAGAAACATCTGCAAAACCAGAGTGACCTGATCCATAATTTCATTGATTTCAAGAAAACATTTGATTAGGTATGGCACGATGGCCACTGGCACATCCTCCGAGGATTCAATATAGAAGAAGGGCACATACAAGTAACCCAGGCTCACTATGACCATTCCACCAGCACAGTTCTTTGAGTAACTAAGTGGAAGATTTCTTCCAGATGATTATCAGTGTTAGACAGCGATGCCTATTCTCTCCAACACTCTTCAACTTGTTTCTGGAGAGAATTAGGCAGGAAACCTTTCACGACCACAGCACTTCTATCTCTGTCGATGGTAGGCCTGTTTGTATCCTGCATTTCACAGATAATATTGACCTTACAGTGGGCCGTAGCAGTGATCTGCAAGACCTGACCAACAAACTTGTTGAAAGAGCTGGCTTATATGGAATGGAACCCAACACAGAGAAGTCCAAAGTAATGGTGAATAGATTGAGCAACACTAGTGCCAACATAGCCATGGGTGGTGAGCCACTGGAGGAAGTGTCCAGTTTCAAATACTTGGTAGCAACCCCGTCAAAAAATGGTACCTGCAATGCAGAAATCTGCATACGGATCACCATAGCCTAGCAGTGAGGGCCAGACTAGAAAGGATATGGAAGAACATCATCAACTTCCATATAAGTTCAAGCTCTACAAATCACTGGTTCTATCCATCCTTCCTCTATTGGTGGGAGACTTGGGCACTCCTGGTTGAGGCAGAAAAAAAGGATCCAAGCATTCGAGAACAAATGCTTGAGAAAGCTCCTCCTGATCAACTGGGAGTATAAAACTAGATTATCTAGATCAAAAGTCTTGTAGGCTTGCAGGAATCTCTCCTCACCACTATTAAGTATTGGAAGATGGCATGATTTGGCCTTGTCACATGGCATAACAGCCTCTGCAAGACTATTATCCCAGGCACTGTTAAAGGTGGACTTGAGTAGGGACAGCAATGCAAGAGCTGGTCAGAAAATGTCAAAGAGTGAATGGACATGACAATTCTTCTGTCCTAAGGCCCCCTTCCTCCTGACGATTGAAGTAGTCAAGGGACCGAAGATGACGATGGTGATGTAAGAATGAAAACGGAAATGTGAAGAATTGTAATGATTATCAGCATGAAAATCTGAGTCAGTGAACCAATTTTAGTTGACACTGTTTATGTTCATTTTGTGCTAATGGCTTTTTGGAAAGGCATGAACCCACTTCTTCACAGCAGCTATAGGTAAATAGCAGAATAACAGAAGCCCTTTACTCCAAGTAAAAAAAGGTTAGTCTGACAAAAAAAGAACAAAAAAAAAAAAACAAGAATGCCAGGTCTGGATAAAAAATGAATGAAATGAGGCTGGTAATATAAAATATAAAATAAAAGAACTTGCTACTGAAACTGCAGATATGACCAAAGGAGTCAACAGCAACTAATAAATAATGATGAATGAATACAAATGTAATGGGGAAACAGTTATGGAAGAAAAATTTATTCTCCCACTTTTATTTCCCCTATTATGGGCATTATCATATCCGTGATATAATAAGACTGTATTTCATGGACGGAACAAAATGGCGGAAAGAAAAAGGAATAGCAAACATGCTTTGTTCTCAGAGATACTTTTATACTACTAAAACATCCACAAAACTATATATACATATATACACGTGGCCACGCAAGGAATAATATATCAACAAAGCAGAGTGTAATGAGAAATGAAAAGGATTAATGTTTTATTTTGTGTTTTTTTAATCATTTTTTGACATCAACATAAAAGTTTGTTGTGGGATTCACTGCACTTTCTTTCAAATTGATTATTTCATCATTTGTGAAAAAATGCGCATGAAGTTTCCATGAAAATTTGAGACGTTACAACTACATTTATAATTATGGAAGTAGTGGTGGGGTGGGGGAAGTGAATAATTCTGTCCACCACTGTATGTGTTAAAGTAAACCAGGCTTACGACCACTTCACGTTGAAACATCGGTTCTTGCACGATCAACAAAGTTAAGCAATGTCAAGCCTGATCATTACTTTGATGGGTGACCGCTTAAGAATATCAGGTGCTGTAAGCTTGGATGTGCAGATGGTGTAATGGATAATGGCTCAGAATTGTTAATCGGAGAGCAGAGTTCCAATTCCATTGGGGTTCGTTATTTTCACTTATGCGCAGATACCTTTGGAAAAGGAATGAATTAACCTCTTCACATCCAGTTATGGGTTAATTAGACTTGTATCACCAAACCATTATTGTCTCTCTCTCTCTCTCAAAAAAATCTTACAATCTAATAATATTTTTCTGGCTCTAAATAACCTAAAAACGGATTGATAAATCATAGAGAACAAATCAGGCAAACCATTATAACAGCCATGGAAGAAAGATTTATTCTCCCATTCACATCCTCCCCACCATTACATCGATGACATAACACTGTAATTCACGGACAGAATGGAATGGCTGGAAGGAAAAGGAATGACAAACATGCTTTGTTATCAGAGAGAGTTTTATATCACGAAGACATACACAAAACCATATATAAATATAAACACATAACGCATGTAGAAACGATATATCACATATATCGACACAGAAAGCAGAGTGTAAGGAAAAACCAAAAGGATGGTTCTTACATATAATATGGAGATTCTTCTGTTTCTGGAGAAGCTATGTTTAAGACTCCAGATGCAAATGGACTGGATTCATCTACTATGTCCCAGGTGAGGACATATCCCACAAAGGGGAAACAGTGAGTCTTGGGTTTTCCCAAATTGTGGAATGCTAGTCTGGGTTTCTTTCTCTATCTGGGAAAGATATATTCCCAAAGTGAAATGATACCATGGACTTGTAAACTGTAGCATTTGCTGGGGGAGGCTGATTTAGTAATCACTTGGTTTGACTGCTGTAATCAGAACTGATTGGCTGGCCACTCTCCTCACTGTATAAAGTGATATCACGTGACCCATGTGACTTATCTCCGCCAAAGGCCTCTTGTATCCTTACATGGAAAATACTTCAGTGAAGAATCTCAAAATATCCTCAGTGTATCTGAAGTTATTTATTAGCTAAAAATATTTTTTATAAAATGCAACAAAAATAATTTAGAAATTCATGAAGGGTAATGTGTGAGACAAAAAATAATTTTCAGCTCATTTTGAAATTTTTAAATATCTTTTTTGAGATTTCTTTTCATCCTCTTTTACAGGCTGTGTCTGGCTTAGTTGGCGCAATCATAACAACTTTGTTGTACGATACAATGGGATGGTCTGGACTGTTTTTCTTAGTTTCTGGAATGACGTTCATTAGTAAGTGTAACTTGATTGTCTTTTTGGTGTTGCAAAGGAATTATCCAAGGCTGTCTTGTTGCTTTTTGTAGACATTCAACATGTATTGATTCTTGGAATGTGAGAAGAATAAAAAAAATTCTGAAAAGATTTTACAAGAATCAGAAAATTGGCAAAACAAATATAATTTTATTTTAAATTTCTAATTTAATAAGAAAACTACTTTTATACAAATAAGAATAATAATAAGAATTTAATAACATGCTTGACAGAGTAGGAAGAGTAACACACTAAGAACTGTGCAAATTGTGATTTGAGTTTGATATGCAAATGGATGAAATATGTATAAATCAGAGACTCTCTTAGAAAATAAAAACAAAGAAATAAAATTAATTTCTTGGACTTTGAGATCCAAATAAATCACTTAATTTGTGGTAAAATAATATTATTATTATAGTTATCTGCCCTTATTAAGGGATTATCTCCCTTCATAGAAAAGTTCTCCTTATTTATTTTATCTTTCCCTCTACTTTAGCAAGAGAGTCTCTTGATTTAGTTTGTAGACAGAATACGGCAGTCTTTCTCATTTCTTTTGAGAGTAGAACATGTCCTACTAACATCAATATTTTTAGTCTGTGTATTTTGTTATATTTTAGTTTGATTTCAGGTTCATCCCCCTTCACACTTATTGCTTATCATCAATGAACTTTTATGTATAATTTTATATACACAAATTTTATGTCATGGGAAGTTTTTATAGGTCCCCCTGTGTGTACGTGATATTGTGGTGTGTGGCGGATTGAATGATGAAAAATGAGTTTTTATAGTGGATATGTAAATTGTAACGAATGAATAGGTCATGAATCAGATTAGCTAGGTATAAGATAGTTAGTGACGACCAATCTCAACCCATTCCCCCTTTTTTGGTCTTGTGCTACAATTACTGTATTTTTGAGCAATAAATCTGTTATATTCCGTGCTAAGGGAATAAACAAGTAACACCAGGTGGACACTAGAAGAAAGGTTTATTGTACACAACAAGTACAATATGAAATACGGTACAGAGATACACACAGGTAAATCTAGTAGTAAGTGCCACTGATTGGAAGGTTGGATCTGTTTACATTGTCTCGCTCTTACACTTCCTCTTGTAGAAGGTTGACTTTATAGGTACTTACTACCTATAGTGTAATCATTCATGGGAGTGACTGGTTATTCCATTACATCAAAATCTCAAGTTCTAAAATCGCCATCTTTGTTTACACCTCGTGTGTCTTTTTGAGTTGAAGAAAACCTGAATCGACCAAAGTTATTTTCTTCAGTCTCGTCATTCGCCACCTAATTCAAACAAGAAGACTGGATTTGGTTGTTGTGAGTTAAAGAAAGTTTGCTAGATTGGAAATATAGATGACCAGGGAAAAGTTGAAAGAAAATAAAAAAATAATAAAAGGACCTTGTTGAAGAATTGAATTAAATAAACAGTTAGAATGATGTTGGGAATAAATGCAACTTTAGAACCGGATCTAAATCATTAGAAGTAAGATCAAAGGAAGGGTACTGACTCTCCAGACCAGAGTTTCTCAACCTTTTTACCCTTGTGGAACTCTTGAAATAGTTTTGATATCTCAGGGAACCCCTGCACAAAAATTATTATATACTAATATTAATATCTATCTCTTTTATATTTTTATCGTATTTCATGTGGTAAACATGATATATGGACACAGTGCATGCGTCCTGTACTCATGTAAGTCACTCAGTGATGGCCGAATCCTCCACGTACAGCTCTTGCTCACTAAGCAGTGAAGGTGGTATTCACACTGACGCCATGGAGACATCTCTAAATACATTCCCTATGATTATTATAATTTTAAATAATATAATCTTTATTATAATAACCAAGGATTTTCTAACAATATGTCAGGCAAAATATTGTTCAAAATTGCATTAGCCTATTTATCACTGTTTCTCGCAGAACCCCGAGCGACATCTTACGGAACCTTAAGGTTCCGGATAACACCGGTTGAGAAACACTGCTCCAGACCATAAAACTGCTGAAGTATGCAAAATTACTCAGGAAGCTGTTGCAAATCTGAGGAGACTTGCTGTCACTTTGTCTCTGGTGATACACGCCAGACGTCTGGCAAATAGAAGAAATAATCATTAAATGAGTAGGAGAATATACATAAATTTCTATATATCAAAACAATGTTGAGTAATCGAATTGCTAAATAGAAAAGGAATTATATAACGGATTTCGTCCTTTAAAAGGACTTCATCAAA
The DNA here is from genome assembly GCA_964036315.1 of Acanthosepion esculentum. Classification (NCBI taxonomy): domain Eukaryota; kingdom Metazoa; phylum Mollusca; class Cephalopoda; order Sepiida; family Sepiidae; genus Acanthosepion; species Acanthosepion esculentum. Next base: position 16,512,752 of record OZ038482.1, on the reverse strand, counting down.
CTAAAATAATGTTCTTATTGATGGAATTATTATATATAGGACAAGATGGAGAAATATGAATGAGAAAGGAATGCTAAATTAATAAATATTGCTATTGGACTTGAGAAACCTATTTTCCTGAAAAATTGTTTTAAAAGAGTAATGTAATGGAATAATAACCTGTCACCCCCATGAGTGACTACACTATATGTAGTAACTGCCTATAAGTATCTGTAAGTCAACAAACTACAGAGTCTGGCTGGGATCTGTTCCCGCTAGACAGTTGAACTCTCTGCCTTTGGAAGGACAGAGTCTCGTTCGGGGAGGCAGACAGACCCGATCTCGTTTATGCAGGGTCTACGGGGATTTTCAGCCTAGTGCCATATGTAACTGCATGAGGCAGTTGCTAGATACACTAGCTGGGATCTTTTCTGTTGTGCTGGTTGAACTCTCTGTGACAAAGATGAGGACAATAGTCCGAATAATGTAAATAGTGTACATAATACCTCATCTCAGAAATATAGACAGATACTGAAAGGCCGAAACGTAGTAATAAATATGGCAACAAAGATGAGGACAATAGTCCGAATAATGTAAATAGTGTACATAATACCTCATCTCAGAAATATAGACAGATACTGAAAGGCTGAAATGTTGTTATAAATATGGTGACAAAGATGAGGACAATAGTCCGAATAATGTAAATAGTGTACATAATACCTCATCTCAGAAATATAGACAGATACTGAAAGGCTGAAACGTTGTAATAAATATGGCAACAAAGATGACAATAGTCTGAATAATGTAAATAGTGTACATAATACCTCATCTCAGAAATATAGACAGATACTGAAAGGCTGAAATGTTGTTATAAATATGGTGACAAAGATGAGGACAATAGTCCGAATAATGTAAATAGTGTACATAATACCTCATCTCAGAAATATAGACAGATGCTAAAATAATGTTCTTATTGATGGAATTATTATATATATAGGGCGAAGTGGGAAAATTTAAATGAAAACATTGTTTAACTTAAAATTATGCACTGAGAGGAAATGCTGAAGATGTAGCAATGCTAAATTTATAAATATTGCTATTTGACTTGAGAAACCTATTTTCCTGAAAAATTGTTTTAAGAGAGATTTTATAAATTTTAACCAATAGCAGCACTGACTGCTCGGTTAATAAATCCTGAATGTTTCCTTATAAAGAAACAGCTAAAATGACCATTACCATGCATATACATGTATAGCACTTTTCCAAGAGTACAAAATTATTACACTCTGATCCAAGAAAGAATTCAGTCAGTTATTTGACTTGAGAAACCTATTTTCCTGAAAAATTGTTTTAAGAAAGATTTTATAAATTTCAACCAATAGCAGCACTGACTGCTCGGTTAATAAATCTTGAATGTTTGAATGTTTCCTTATAAGGAAACAGCTAAATTTACCATTACCATGCATATACACATATAGCACTTTTCCGAGAGTACAAAATTATTACACTTCGATCCAAATAAGAATTCAGTCAGTTATGCACCATGTGTGATACACGCTTAGGCAATCATGTATCTTTTGATACATGACTGACGAGGCTGATTTTTTCCCGCAGTAGTTTGCCATTTCTTTCTGAGGGAGACCAGTTGCCATCCAAGGCTATAGAACCCGGTCTGTCCTGATATTTACCCATAGTTGGGGAGAGAAGAAGAGGATTCATACCTTTCCCAAGTGTATTAGCACGTAAGTGAATGTAATGGTTTCAAGTGGAATTTGAACTCCGTTCTCCGAGTCCTCAATCCAAGCCACTTTTCCATTGCTCCACCATACCTCCTCTGAAGAAAGAATTACTGATGCAATAATCCTATTGTTTTCAACACTTATTTTGCTACTGAAAAATGTTAAAAATTTTGGTGTGTATATTTTAAGTATGTTGAATCTTTTTTTTCTCTATCTGATATTTTATCTGAAAACTTTGAAAATTGAATTTTTATAAAATAATCAATCATTATCAATAACTTAGAGAAACAATCAATATCATTCTGACATTTATTTGGATGCCTGAACTTCGTACCTGTATTGTTAATGTTTTTCTCACGTCTTTTCAGCTGATCTATTCAACATCTTCTTCAGTTTGTAATGATCATTATCATCACACACATACATACATACATACGCAAATTCAAATTATACAACAACAAGCATTCATTGGATAATAAATCAACACTACTGTGTAATGGACAATTTATAAATCGCAGCTATGCAACAATTTTATAATCGCTATATTTTCATGTAGTCGATTTCGTGCACTTTTGGGAGAATCAGATCCCAGAAGTTATCGTGAGTCTCCCCAAAGCTCACTCACTGATTGGTCAATGCCAACCAATAAGATTGTCTGCACGTAAAGAGTGATTTTTCCCATGCAGCGTTTCGGAGCCGATGATCACCTATATAAGCAAAGAATATCCTTAGTTAAGTAGTGAGATTTCAGCTGCATCACAAATTCACAACAGTTGAAACCATGCATCAAACTTCTCACACACACCATCACTCACACGCTGAATATTCCCTATACTCACATAACCTTTTTTCTTACACAGCAAAACTGTTGAAAACATTTATTACCAGAAACTATTACAACCTTATTTCTTTCAGTGAACTTTGGAACAATTGCTAGTTAAAGGGAGACAACTCTTGTTTTACTCAATGCATGCTTTTCTTTACCATCCTTGTTTGTACATCTTGTTAAGTACAAATTTTATGTGTAATGATGTCTTTGGCTTATCCTCTTTTTCTTCACGTCAGTTTGGTTTCCTAATCTAAGTTAAATAAATGTGGTGAAGTCTGCCACAAGTTATTCTGATGGAAAGAGAAAAACATTTTCTGAAATGCTCACCATTTTTAAAATTTTCATTTTGCTACCATTTTCTAGTCTGTAATATAAAAAACAAAAAACCTCAAAAACTCTTTCATCACGGGTGAAGAAGGCATTAGAAGTCTATTGTAAAGAGAATAAAACTCAAAGAATGATTTGCATTCCAAACGTAATTTTTAAAATCATTTGGATATTTTTTCATATTTATGTTTTTTTTTTTTTTTTTTCAGGCATGTTGTTGGCCTTTTCCTTTAATGCCAAGAAACCTGATGGTAGTGACATATGAACAAACAACTACGTTTTTATTTCAAGCAGATACTGTTAATAATTCAGTATTTACAGTCGCAACAAATAATGGGCGATAACTCTGGCACAGCAGGTCTAGATTTACTAGACTTGAATACATCACAACATAAAGCTGCTCTGGCAACTCCAACTTTTGTTGGACTATGAAAAAAAAAAAAAAAAAGAAAAAAAAAGAAAGAAACAAAGAAAGAAACAAAGAAAAAGAAATATCTGGAATGAAAAATCGGTTTCATATTTAACCAACGAGTCATTAAACTGAAAAAAGAAATTTACTCATTTTTTGATCAAATATTTATCTGTCATAAGATTAAAACTTAACCAACACCTCTCAGTTGACACTTTTTAGAGTAAAACTGATAGAAATACGAAGAGAAAATTTCTAATTATAATTTTTGAAATGGTTTTAAGTAACTAATTTATTCAGTTTTAAAGCTAAAATGTATTTATAACAAAACTTACTCAAAATTTGTAACCTTGAAAATTATTGAAATAATTTTTTAGTCTATAATTACAAATCTGAAATATTTCTACAAGCATCAAATGAATGTCCAAAGGGCTATTTTTTTTGTATTTAATAAAGTGGAAGGATTTTAAAAATTATTATTAAATTTTTACTTTTAAAACAGATATGAATTTATTCTTTTTAAGAAGAAACATTTTATTTGTAAAGGCTAGTAAGAGTGTATAGACTAAAGACACAGAGTATAATGGTGACAATTTGAGTAAGTTTATACTATCGATCTATAATTTAATGCACTCTTGTTTCAGATTTATTATCTGTGGGTCATTACCAATGAACGAGTGATATGAGAGAAGCCATTTTAAAACTTGCTGCCATTAATCTACCTGGATAATCTACCTGGATATTGCTAGCGGATATGAAATTTTACAATTTAAAAATGTTTGTACTAAATTCAGTTTTGATCGTTAATTAATTTTGGGATATTCTTTTACAGCACAAATGCTTTCTGGAATTGAAAAAGCAAACTTGCAAAGCATTTCGCACTCTGGCAAGAGCAGAATAACAATGGAATTTTAGTCTAAATTTGGTAATCAATTTTCAAAGAAAAAATTCCTTTGAAACAAAATGATTATTTTGTAACATTTTCTCATTTTCAATGACCTTCTCTTTTTTTGTTTGACGTTAGATTTTTATATTTGAAAACAAAAAAAAAAAAAGAAAGAGAAAAATTATGTCAATATTTAATTTCAAGTTTTACTTTGTGAATATTTGGAAGAATTTTTGAAAAAATGTATTTAATGAATGTATTAAACGTGTAACTTGAATCACCAACCACACCATGAATTACCATAAATAATCTTTACATAATTTCATTTCACATAATATATGTTGTATTTCTTCATCACAATACAAATCTTTTCATTCTTGAAGATTGTACACCAAATAGGTGTTTCTAGCTTTAAATATATGCTTTTTTTATGTATATCATGTAAATTTAAGTCAATTCTAAGAAAAAAAATATCAGTAAATATGTTTACAGCAAAATAATAATTCTACTGATTTATATTTGTGACATTTGCAGTGGGAAAATGGTCTTTACATTTATTTGTAAAAAGAATTCTTTAAATTATTAAATGAATATTTGGAGTGTGAAAAGGATCTTTTTCTGGTTGAATGACTCTTGCAAAAAGTTAGGCAAACATTTACAAGAATGTGGATTGTGAGACACTTGCTGATTTATTTAGTAGATAAACTAAATTTAAAGATTCTTTTTGGACAAGTCTTTTTTTTTTTGCTTTTCATACTGTTTTTTTTTCTTTTGAATAAAGTTCCCATAAAGTGTGTGATTGAAAATATTTTAACGAAAAGTGAAAGAAAGAAAGTAAGAAAGAAGGAAAGAATGAAAGAAAGAAAGAATAAATGAAAGAGTAAATAAAAAAGAGCCAAAATAACTGAAAGAAAAATAAGTAGGATATATATCTATATCTATCTAATATATATATATATATATATATATATATATATATATATATATATATATATATATATATAAATAAATATATATACAACGATATATAATTTTGTATAATTTTATATATCAACAAACAGTATTTAGAAAAATATGGCACACTGGAAAGGTTTTTTTGTGATGTGATTCATCCGTTAGGATTTCATCAGACTGGGCTTTGTTCAAAATTCTCTCAAAAATATTCTTTCAAAAAATTTGAAACTACCTACAGCTCTCATTTCGTGTGCATTTGTAGATGTGGCAACATCAATAAAGTCCAGTTTGATGAAATCCTAAATGATGAAATACGTCCCAAAAACCCTTTCCAGTTTGTCATATATATATATATATATATAGTTTATTTAAAGAGAAAGCATAAGAGAGAGATAGCGAGAGCGAAAGGGAGAATGAGAGAGAGAGAGAGAGAGAGAGAGAGAGAAGAAAGTGTTTTTTTGTTAAAGTATAGCCCGATTTTGTCATTTTGGAGAATTTAATAAAAATAATGGCGAGTGATAAAAAGATTATTGATACTTTCTTCAATTACAGTAATAAAATAAAAAAAGTTCTTTATCATGAGAAAAGAGCAACATTCATTCTTTCCTGACACTCTAAACACTTCAATTCCTTGCTATCATGACAGATTCTTGCTCTCTCTCTCTTTCCAAATGATGTTACTTGTGTCTCTGCAAAATCTACTAATCTTATTAATTTCAAATCAAAAAAGAGACAATAAAGTAGTCACTTTAATTCTATCTTCCTTGTGATTTGTGATACTTGGAAGTTTTTAAGAAACACGTCTTTGAGAGTTGTTTTTTTGTATTTTAAGAGGAAATTTTTAAAAACTTTTAAATTATAATTACCAACAATATGAATGTTGTCTGAAGTCGATAGCAGCAGCCATTCTTTGATGAATCTCTCAAACCAGAATCTTTGCCTTTGATTGATAATTGATATGATTTAAATGGTGTAGCCTTTGGCTTTTCTCAGATATATTCTGTTCCAATCAAAAAAATAAAATGTATACTTATTAGATAACATATATGCTTGAAGAAGCTTAGTAAGACCACAAACAAAAAAGATCATGATTAAAACAACAAAGGTGAGGATACTAGTCTGGATGCTTCACTGTTTGACTTGTGGCAGAAATTGAAAGAAAAATTAGACAAAATGTAAAAGACTTTGGAATTCTTAAAGAAATAAACGGTTGAATGGATTTGAAAATATTTATCGTAATTAAAAAAAATTTTTATCATGTTTTTTAAAGCAATGAAATATATTAAATATATAAATAATATATGCATATTAATATATATATTAATAATTATGTGTATTTTATGAATATAGCACAGACACACGCGCGCACACACACACACACACACACACACACACATATATATATATTATATATATATATGTGCATATGAGGTGTTGCTGAAAAGTTCTCAGACTTAGCCACCCACTTTTCCAAAATCAGTCTTTTTGATGATTTGTCCTTGAAATACTGATTTTGGAAGAATTAGGCTAAGAAAGTTTCCATATATATATATATATATATATATATATATATATATATATATATAGGAATAAAAAAAAGACAATTGGAAAATATTTCTTAATCATTAATGACCATACAAAACATTTCTCATTTAAACTTGCCTTGATAAAGTCAGATTAATGAAATGACTCGGCAATGATTAACAAATATTTTCCATATATATATATATATATATATATATATATATATGAAATAATGATATATATTTTTATATATCAAGAACAGTATTGAAGAAATTTTAAGACAAAATCGAAAAAGTTTATTTGTTTTTCCATTTTATTTTACAATATATATATATACATATATATATATATATATATATATATATATATATATATATATATGATAAGTCAACCTAAAGAGCCAGACAAACCTCCCAAGGTTTCAACTATGCTGATCGTCAGGGCATTTTGAAAACCACATCTGACATCATATATATATATATATATATATATATATATGTATATGCTGCTTTGTCTTTTATAAATTATCTTTAGTTTGTATTTGGTTCTGGTCTGATGCTGATTAATGAAAATGTATTGAAAGACAAAGAATTTTCAAATTATACAAAAATTCAAATACACTTATACAGGCATACACAGAAACACACTTATACATACATTCATATACATGCATATATATATATATATATATATATATATATATATATATATGCAGCTATATAAGCTCAAAATAAATTTTTTTTCTTTACTTTATGTTTATAAATGGTTTTTAAAACTAAAATTGCTAAGTTATTTGTTGATAAAGAATTTCACTTTCAGTGTCAATGTCACCTGACTTAAATTTTTAAATCTGAAAACTGAATTTTTAATTTGGAGAGGTTGTCCTCATGCCTCATTTCTCTAACGAAGATAATTTTGTTTCAAATTATGGCTTTTTTTTTAATAAAATTTGTTTGAATCTATCCTTAATTTAATTGAATATTTTCGTCTTTAAATGTAAAGTTTAATTTATGCATATAAAAAAGACATACACACACATATTTATATGTATATATATAAATATATGAATGAATTTTCTATAAATAATTGTGAAAAGGCTGTTTTCTTTAACAAATTATAAACAAAATATTTTTCTTTGTTTTATTTTGTATGTGGCTAAGCATGTCTAATAATTAATTGTTATACTGCTTCAGCCATCTACGAATGGATATGACATCATGGTGACAGAACAGTGATGTCATGATGCTGTAGTGCATAACACTAAAATGCAACGAAGCTTTTCTACCAGTGGTGTCACATTTTGATTTGATTTTCCCTAAAATTGACCTTTTCAATGCTTAGGATATGACCTGAGCCTTAATATAAATCTGATATCTTTTGCCGACAATAATGAATTAAGTTCAAATTAAAGTGATAAACCAGTAGCCAGAGAGATCAGATGTAAAGGAAAAAAAGATTTTAAAATTTTATATTTCTGGCTACCAAAAGAATAGAAAATAAAAATAAAAATAAATAAGTAAGTGGAAATAGAAGCTAATTTAATTATTCTAAGTTTTTTGGTAGATAGTTTTGTTTAGGTTATCCTATAATTAAAAAAATATAGAATTGTCCATTTTGAAATCCTTTTAAAACTATTCCTACATAAAGAAAGATTTCTCTATTTTTCTCATTCACTCTCACTTTGTCTGCACACAAATTCCTCTTTTGCTAGAGTAAATTTATTAAAATATCCCAAAATAAAGGACGGGTTTTATTATAAATATAGATATATATATATCAATATACAGAATAGATAAATAACAGAATAAATCATATAGCTTCCGACTTTAGTTTTGCAGAGACACTGTTCTGCTCATGAGGGGCAGATAAATCTATTGAATTCATTAATAGATATGACATTTACTATTTATTATTTTCTTTACATATATATATATATATATATATATATATATAGCATGATGAGAGGCCACGTATACTTTCTTGATATGTATATAATATATGGATAAAATAACTGAAAAAAAATTTGGGTGTTTTTTTTACGAAAGTATTTATTTATTCTGTATAAAAACACAGAAATAAATACTTTCATAAAAAAAACACCCAATTTTTTTTCAGTTATTTTATCCATATATTATATATATATATATATATATATATATATATATATATATATATATATATATATATAGATAGATATATAAATAGATAGACATTAACGAGTCCTTTAACTATGGTAAAGAAAATTTGAAAACCACATCTGACATCAAACTAGACTTTATTGATTGTTCTAAATTTATCAAATTTTAATAGAGGCATTCAATTAAATATTCCAGAGTATATTTTTTTCAGTTTAAATATTATTTGCACAATATTCATGTATACCAGCGCACAATATATTTCTAAAAATTCTACTAACTTCCATATGAAAAAACTAATCTGTTTCTTTGCCAATTTTCCAGTGCACAAATTTAATATATATATATATATATATATATATATATATATATATTAAAAAAATTATCAATCATATATTGAAAAAACCTCAATATATAAATTGGATGAAAAATATTTTGAAAAATACAAAACATTCAAATTTCAGATGAGTTTAAAAATACTATACTTTGGGATATAACGCGTGCTTATTACAGGCAAATTATTTTGTAAGCTTATCATCAGTAAAAATTTAAAAAAGACTACAAAATGGTTAACATTTTAAAAATTTATACTCAAACGAACCCAAATAAATAAATCTATTAAAATATATCTGAAAAATTGAATATATTTTAAATAAAAATTAATTTAACCAATTTTAATCCTACTTAGAGTTTAATGTTCTTCATAGCTCAGTTGCATTGTCGTTTATTTTTGACACGACTGTCATTATTGTGCTTTCTACTGAAAACAAAATTTTTCAAAATGGATGTCAAGAAGCAAAAATAAATTCTTTCATTTTACCAAAAAAATGATGAATGAAAAACTGCAGAACACTGAGAAAAAACATGAGATTGTGTGCTGGAAATAATTTCATCATTCAACAATCAAAATTTATAATTGTGTAAAAATTTGTGTCTATTAATAGCTTTTTGTCTTATTTTTAATAATGAAAATTAAATTTCTTATTAGTTTTCTTGAAAAACTACATCACTTTCGGATGGCAAAACATTTTTTACTGCTTTGAGTGAATTTCTGTAAATCTTTTCAGAGATTTTCTAATTGTAACAGTGCAATTCTTTTCTTATAAAATATAAATTAGAAAACATAAAAACATTCAATAAGGCAAAAAATTAAAAAAATTAAAAAGTGACGCCGAATATGAATTTTTTCATAAAGAAAAGCTCTTAAAGAATGAAAAACAATAAACTTCACAGTCACAGATTTTTTTCTGGATACAGAACAGTGTAACTATTTATATTTATTAACAAGATCTCAAACTGGTAAAAGACATCCGCTAAAAGCTGACCAATTCCAAAGACTTAATGATCAAACCTTACAAGAATCAATCGTAAATTATGTTAATTAGGTCACCTTAACTTATTAAATATTTAAAATGGCTAACATGATTGAAAACTAAAATTTTCAAATTTGGAAGTGTTTCTTTTTCTTAAGCTTTAGTCAATACAAACAAATTTGCCCAGATTTGATAACAAACATTCTCAACTACAAAATAAGCACTTATCCTCTCCCCATTTCTTTCTGTCTGAAGTATTTTATTCAACTTGAAAAAAAATCATGCAAAATTTGTTGATGGTCAATTTAGGTATTATTAAACATGTCAGGTGAAAAAAGTGACAATATTGATTGTGGTCTTTTTTTTACATTCCCTATTCTGTTTAATATAGAATTTGTGGGTAGTCAATGTAGTGAATGAAATAAGAGGTAATGGTAGTTCCAGATATCAATAGATAATACACAGTACAGAGGGTATCTTTGGCTTAGAGACTAATAAATACAGAATCATTATTTTGTATAAATTAAAAATATGGGCTTATGTATTTTGAAAATCACTTGAATTAAAGATTCCTATATATGAATTTTGGTAACACATACACACAAGCACACTTTCTCTTTCTCTCACCCCTTCTCTCTCTCACTATCTCCCTCCCTCCCTCTTATGACAGTCACACACACTCACACGCACACACACACTCTCTCTTTCTCTCTTTCTTATGCACACACATACACACTTTCTCTTTTTGTCTCTCCCTCTCTCTTATGACGCACACATACTCTCTCTTTCTCCTTCTCCCTCTCCCTTATGCACACGCACGCACACACACACACACACAACACACACACACACACACACACACACACACACACTTTCTCTCTCTCACTCTCTTATACACAGACTCTCTCTTTCTCTCTCTCTTATGCACACACACACACACACACACACACTCTCTCTCTCTCTTTCTCAATGTCCTTTACGCCCAGACACACACGCGCGCGCACACACACACGCGCACACACACACATACACACACACACACACACACACACACTTTCTCTCTCACTCTCTTATACACAGACTCTCTCTTTCTCTCTCTCTTATGCACACACACACACACACACACACACACACACACACTTTCTCTCTTTCCATCTCTCTTATGAGCATGCACACATGCACACACACACTCATCTACTTGCACATTTTATTATTTAGAATAAAAATGTTAGTATACTCAAATATTTAGTGATTTATTTTTTCTTTGGTTCAGACCATTTTTCTGGTTTTGGGGGAAAATTTGAAAATAAATTTTCCATTATCTTCTGCGTGCTTTTGAGCTAAATAAGATATTTTCACATGGAAGTTAGTAAAATCTTTTGAAAAATATCTTATGAAAGACAAAAGTGCTTAGAAGACATTGGACAATTCATGTTGAAACTCTGCCTGGAAACAAGAAAAATAGTTTGAATTGAAGAAGAATGAAAATGAACTTTGTTGGTCTATAAATGAATATACATAAATAAGAAATTGCTGCCCAAATACACCCAATACATAGATAAATATGCGAGAATATGACATATAAATTGGTATATCAAAACAATGGTAGACAAATGAATGACAAAGCGGAATGATTCTATGTAAGGCATTTGTACTGCTGCCACATATCCTCGACAAAATCCAGAGATGGATATGCAATGTGAGTGATCCTGATCTGGCATCTCGTCTACAGTCGCATTCTCACAGACTTGCCGTGGCTTCCCTCTGTCTTTTCTACAATTATTTTCATGGCAAATGCTCTGACGAGCGACTTTCACTGGTTCCCAGACTGCATGAATTTAAGCGTGCTACTAGGTTAGCATCTTACTCCCACTCTTTCACTGTCGAAACGGTTAAATGTAGCATCTCTTCTACTCCAACAGCTTCTTCTCTCACACTTCTCATCTGTGGAACTCCCTTCCTCTTACTTGCTCCCCTGATAGCTATAATCTTCAAATATTCAAGTGTAATATCAATCGACATCTTCTGATGCCTTGATCCTGATCCCCGTCCTTCTCTATATCCTTTCCTCAAACGCCCCTCTTTACTCTTGCTCTCACTCTCTGTAACCCCTTGGGTGCTAGTGGCACACCCGACTTGCTTGGGGTGAAATGCTTAAAAAAATGTTTCCTCTCTTCATTCAATTTAATCTGATTATTAAACCAGCCATTCTTCTATATTATTCTACCTCTGTCCCATAATGATTGTTCCATTGAGTCTATGATATTTGTGCAAAAATGGAACAATCATTATGGGACAGAGATGGGAACTCCCTTCCTCCTACTTGCTTCCCTGATAGCTATAATCTCCAAATATTCAAGTGTAATATCAATCGACATCTTCTGATGCCTTGATCCTGATCCCCGTCCTTCTCTATATCCTTTCCTCAAACGCCCCTCTTTACTCTTGCTCTCACTCTCTGTAACCCCTTGGGTGCTAGTGGCACACCCGACTTGCTTGGGGTGAAATGCTTATAAAAATGTTTCCTCTCTTCATTCAATTTAATCTGATTATTAAACCAGCCATTCTTCTATATTATTCTACCTCTGTCCCATAATGATTGTTCCATTGAGTCTATGATATTTGTGCAAAAATGGAACAATCATTATGGGACAGAGATGGGAACTCCCTTCCTCCTACTTGCTTCCCTGATAGCTATAATCTTCAAATATTCAAGTGTAATATCAATCGACATCTTCTGATGCCTTGATCCTGATCCCCGTCCTTCTCTATATCCTTTCCTCAAACGCCCCTCTTTACTCTTGCTCTCACTCTCTGTAACCCCTTGGGTGCTAGTGGCACACCCGACTTGCTTGGGGTGAAATGCTTATAAAAATGTTTCCTCTCTTCATTCAATTTAATCTGATTATTAAACCAGCCATTCTTCTATATTATTCTACCTCTGTCCCATAATGATTGTTCCATTGAGTCTATGATATTTGTGCAAAAATGGAACAATCATTATGGGACAGAGATGGGAACTCCCTTCCTCCTACTTGCTTCCCTGATAGCTATAATCTTCAAATATTCAAGTGTAATATCAATCGACATCTTCTGATCCCCGTCCTTCTCTATATCCTTTCCTAAAACACGCCTCTTTACTCTTGCGCTCACCCTCTGTAATCCCTTGCGTACTAGTTGCATTCCCGCCTTGCTTGGGGTGAAATGCTTAAAAAAAAAATTATATATGTGTATAAAGTTGAGCAGGAGATTTAAAAATTAGAAAATTACTTAGGCATGGTATGAACTAATTGAATACCACTCTAGAATACCCAAACTTTATGGTTGACCTAAAATCCACAAAGCATGGATTCTCATGAGCCCTACGATATCAGGCATTGAAAACACTTCCCCAAAGTGGCAAAAGTCATAACAAAAATTTGAACACCTCTCCTTGGAACAGTGAGCCCATCACATAAATTTAGGCAACCAGGTAAAAAAACTAAGAACTTGTAAAGACATATAAAAGGCTTGTTTAGATGATAAATCTCTTTATACCAGTGTCCCAGTTAACAACTGCTTAATGATTTTAAAAAGCATCTAACATAATAAAAAATGAACCTCTCCCTACCAATAGCTGAAATCATAAAAATTTACAGACTTAAGAAAACTATTTTCAAAGGTCACATGACAGCTAAAACATTTTTGTATTACATATATAAATTTGTGTACCAAATTACATTACTTCTAAACACACATATTAACATTAAAGCTAATGATAGCCAATCAAACACATTCTTCAATTCATTACCTACCACCCACACCGCAGAGTATGCCACCTTAACATCCAGTCCTGTGAATCTATTGTTCTCATTGAAGAAGTGAAAAAGAAAAAGAGCAAAAAAAGAATTAAATGATTTTCAAGCTCACTTGATAAAAACTGAAAAATAAATATATAAGTTGAAACACAGTAACATGCAACAAAGATTAAGAAGATAGTTTGTAAACAAATAAGAAATCCTAAATGTAAAATTTATGTGCATTTATGAGAATATCAGTCTGTAAGAAAAGTAAACTATGAGGTCAAAGATAGAAATTTATGAAGATAAA
>OZ038482.1:16458568-16493568 GCA_964036315.1 Acanthosepion esculentum | reverse complement strand
CACCTGAAAAAAAAAATGTCTTTACAATTTATCAGCTTCTAACATCATGAGAGGCTTTTTTTCTGAAAAGTTTGGATATTTCAAATAAAACATCATTTAATTAGTGACTTTATTTAATTTTCAAGTAATAAGCCAAGTCCCTCTTAACAAACAAATATGTAGACATTTTTATCATATCTATATCTTTATATATATGAAAAAAAAAGACACAATGGAAACTTATGTTAGCTGATGCATTTCCTCATTTGCGTGACTTAAGGTAAAAGACTTGCCTTGATAAAGTCACTCAAAAGACAAAATGCGCTGGCTAAGATAAGTTTTCCTTTTGACTTTTTTCATATTGCTCTTTTACAGATATACACTATTCAAAATTTTTACACATATACATGCATACATATCTATCTATCTATCTATCTATATATATATATATATATATATATATATATATATATATATATATATATATATATATATGTATTTGTGAATGTGCATAATATCCAACGTCGATAGCACAACTCAGAGTTTCATGCAGTTATTGCAATCTTCAGGTGCAAATACAATCTGATTGTTATTTCTTCTTCAATGGTCAGATTGCATTTGCACCTGAAGATTACAGCAATTGTCAGATTACATAGAGCTCTGTCTCATTACATTGAGCACTCTATTTATGACACCTGTGGAAAAAATATATTTATATGTACATGTAATTTTATGTACGTGTATGTATATTTTTTATCCTACACATAACTATATATATATATATATATATATATATATATATATAGTTAAACCTAGAGAACCAGACAAACCTACCAAGGTTTCACCTAAGTGGATCGTCAGCAGATTTGCTTAGGGGAAACCTTGGTAGGTTTGTCTGGCTCTCTAGGTTTAACTAGGTCTGCTCTACTTATTGTATTGAGCACTTTATTTAGTTATTTTGTGGACTTGTATCAGGGTTTTTTTCTTTGGGCTTTGGACTTGTATGCTAGATGATTATTTTCGGCTAATATACATGTTCTTAGTTCTTTCTTTTTTTATACCTTTTTTTCCCCTTTGGTATTGGTTTGATTATTTGCAAATCAAGATAGTGAAGGTTTTCCGAACGAGTATAGTTTCTTATACTTAGAAGATTACTACTACTACTACTACTAATATATATATATATATATATATATATATATAATTATTTATTTAAAAATTATAACATAAATATGTTATAAAATCACTACAAAAATAGCCATTTTGTTTCAACACCTCCGGTGTCTTATCAAGTGATGATGTTGAATGTAGAATAAAAAACGTAATTTCAATGAAAAAATAAATTGAATAACATATGTATTTTTTCTTTTCTCATCAGTAGTTTTATAATTTTAAACTTAATAGAGATTAAATTTAGATTTTAAAATTGGTAATTTTTTACCTTTAATTTTAATATCAAATTTTATCATATAATTTAATACTTATTGGTTAGAATAAATTCTATTTTAGTAAAACCCCAACTTTAAAGCTTTTAATAGCCATTATAACCTTACTTCGTTGTCAAGTTTTTTTAATTCTCGTATACTTGTATTTTGATTGGTCATTCCTGCTTATGTAACAGCGTTTTCCCCTTACGAAAGATCATTAATTAATTTGAAACTTTTAAAACCCTTTATTCTACATTCAACATCATCACTTGATATGACACCAGAGGTGTTGAAACAAAATGGCTATTTTTGTAGTGATTTTATGTGTTAATTTTTAAATAAACAATTATATCTGCTCTACTCTCTATTAAGCACTCTTTTAAGAATAGTAATTGTTGGTTATTGGAATCTATTCCGTATACACCAATCCTAGACTTGTATATATATATATATATATATATATTTTATGTTTATATGTTCTTTTTATAGATGCAAGTATTTAAATAAATGCTCTGTTTATAGTAAACAGTATTAAACAACATTTACCGGCCTGAATGTCCGAGAAATCTTCATAAAAACTGTCTTAAAAAATAATTGTCGGACTTTGTCCATTTCATAATGTATGATGTCATTTGTTTACATTTGGATACGCATTGAGCAGATATGAATGAATGAGAGAAAATCATGGAGAATTGTGTTTAAAAACAGTAAAATCGACCTTGCTAACTGAACGCCCCTCTGTGGCCCAATCGGTTAAGGCACGTCAGGCTATATGACGGTTCCGGAAAAGATATAGGTTTGATTCCTGTCGGAGGATGAATATTTTCTATGACAATTTCTCGGACATTCAGGCCAGTAAATGTTGTTAATTACTGTTTATCATAAACAGAGCATTTACTTAAATATTTGTATCTATAAAAAGAATGTATAAACATAAAAAATGTCTTAAAAAATAATTGCCGGACTTTGTCCATTTCATAATGTATATATATATATATATATATATATATATAGGTAACTATACTCGTGTCGAAAAACCTTTGAATTCTTGATTTAACAATAGCCAAATCAATCTCGAAGTGAAAAAGAGGTTTTAAAAAAGAAAGAGCCAGGAACATGAAAGTCTGTCGAAAATAATCACACAGATACATGTTCAAGGCCCAAAGAAAAAACCCCGATACGAGTAAACAACTAACTAAAGAGCTCAATACAAACATAGAGCAAATTGACTATATATATATACACACACACATATATATATATATATATATATATATATACTTACACATACATTTACTTTTGTGGGTGTATGTTAGTTATATACAATCTACTAATATTTCTTATCTGTATTTGACCAAAATTTCATGTAGAATTCCGATTAATGTTTAATTACTTTTGTACAAATATCATCTATAAACTGTGAAAATTGTCATTCTCTAAAAATATTTTGAATTTTGCTTTAAAGCAAACAAACAAAGAACAAAAAAATGAAATAAAAAAAAAAATATTTTCAGATTTCTATCCAATGAAATGCTTTTAGTACTTTTAAAATTAAAAAAAAAATATTCATTTGATTTACCTATTTGAATTTAAAAACTTTTATGAGATGAGGTTTTGGAGATTTTAGGCATGAAACATACTGACCAAGAAATAAAATCCTTATTTACCTGCACTGATTATATTTGAAAGGTTTGTATTTTATAGACAAGGAATTGCTAACATCTATGGATATTTTTGATTTCATCTCCTAAACAATTTTTTAAAATATCAATGAATAAAATGAAGTTCAATGAGTCTCATGGGAATCAGCAAACTGAAAAGCTTTGTTATGGCAACAGTTAAAAGAACTTTTTGGCTGCTGTTTAAAATTTTTCTTATTTTCTTCTTGCCACATTTGCAAATATTTGAAAACATTTTTTTGTATTTCCTGTAGTCCTAAACCTCATAGATGTAGACAGTGATTTTTTTAGTGCTTTTCACAATCTGCACCTGCAAGAAATACAAAGTGAATATTATTATAATTTTTTGTTGAAATTGATATATGAGAAAAATTCTCAAATCCTGACAATATTAAATAAATAAAAATCATAAAAAGAAGAAAATTTAAAATAAAAAATTTAAAAAAAAAGTTTTATGAAATTTTACCACAACGATATTCATCAATGGATTTTTTTCTAAGAAATTTCATATCTTGTAATAAAAAAAAAGAAATGTTTTATAGAAACAATCCCAAAACAAAATTGAATTATTCATTCTTGCCCAAAATATTAAAAAAAAAAAATATTGTTCCTATTTTCATTTTAATAAATTAACATGTTTTAATAATGTTTTTAATTTTGAAACATTTTGTCCTTTTGAAACTGTAAACTTGGCCTGAGAAGAAATTTTTATTTTTAGGTGACTGAATGGACAAGATGTCTGAACCCTGACCTGACAACCAAATGATGGTATTTTATGTTTCAAATGGTGTCTAAAAGTTCAAATTTCTAGCTGAAATTAAACTCAACCTTTTTAATCTTCAAAATATCAGTTGCATCTGATGTATTAATTGTGAAAAATCAGGTGCTTCTCTATATCAAGTGATTGCGTCCTCACAACGGAAGCAAAAAACAAGGTGTATTTTTCATTGCACTCAATATGGTAATTGGTGATTTTACAAAAATATCACTGCAACAAAAATAGAAAATAAGTTTTTTATTTTATTTTCAAGCATTCTACCCTTATTTCTGTTTACTGATAATAATGATTTAGTTGAGTTAGAAAGAATCAAATGAACTGAAGCTCAACGAATAATATTTGGGGTTGTTGATTACAGTTTCTGTTCAAACTGTAAACATTACCGGTTTCTAAAGAGAAAAAAGATTAAAATATTCCTTTACAAAATATTTAATAACATTTTCTTTATCCCAGCTTAAATTATTTCATATAAAATGTAAAAATAAGCTTTCTTTTTATTTTGAGCAGATGAAATGAGTTTTGTTATTTTAAAAAATAAATTTTATATTGCTTTTTAGCTTATTTAAACATCTAAAATGAATTTTGTCTTTTATGAAAGTGAAAATTATTTTGTGATTAATTTGAAATGCAAATTATTCTGTGTGTGCCTGTTCCTGTATAAATTAGACATTGGTTTGTGTATGGTTATCTGTGGGTACATGTAGGGAAAAGGTAGGCAGGTCCTGTCTCATGGCATGGTTAGTTGCATATTTTCCACATATGCTAGAGGTTTGGGTTCAAGCCTTGGTAAACAGACAGGATTTTGAATCTTCATTTTCAAAGCAGGAAATGAAACGCTAGAAATCTTTTTACTGCACAACTTCCTTTTCATCGACTTTTTGACATTGTTTTTCTATTTTACTCATTTCATCCTAAGCAAGGCAATAAAGCCGCTGAGATGCAAGGAGTTACTGGGTGTGAAAGAGAACGAGAAGACATTAATGAGGAGAAAGGACAATAAAAGAACAGGATCCAGGAAGATAATAATAGCTGGCCACTTGTATTCGAGGATACCCGTCTATTAGGGCGGCTAGCCAATCCCTACTGCAGACACTCGCTCAGGCATATTTGTATTTGTTCAACACCCACAGAGCCAACCTGTGGTTTATACTGCAACTATGTTGAGCAGACTTTAATTTCTGGGAGAGAGCGTGTAATCTAGCGTTATCAAGAATTTGAACAAGGCCAGCACGCTCAAGCCCTCAGTCACGATGACTTGTGACTTTGTGCTAGCACAGCTATCACCGGCCCCAATTGTTCCGTTTACCCAATTCCACTCTCAAGGCTTGGGTCAACCCGTAGTATGGTTTTCAAGCATTTTCCAAAGGTGCCACACACTGGGATCATCCCTCATTCCAGACTAATAACATCAGGAAGTCTCGACGAAGAATCGACCATGGTGAGATTCGAACCCGGGTCTCATGGTCAGAAAGTGAATGTTCTAACCACTCGGCCAAGATAGAAGATACCAAACGGCATTGCATTTGGGAGATTGTCAGTGGCAAGAAAGCAAAAAAACGGAAGATAGTTCTGCAGGTGAGAAGTGCAAGAAAGGAAACCATTAGAATAGAACATACGGTTGCATCTAGCTAGTTCAACAGTAAAATGGTGAGACCTAATTGCCAATCTAGTAGTATGCTTCAATTCATGCAACTGAGGCAAAGAAGCTAATCAAAACAATTGCCATGAAAATATTTTTGGATAAGACAAAGATGAAGTCAAGATGCCAGGTTAGGATTGATTATATTACAGACACTTTTTTTTGATTTGTCAAGAAGGCATATATAGCAGGGGATAGGATTGATTATATTACAGACCCTTTTTGGATTTTTCAAGAATCTTGAGATATATAGCAGGGGCATCATTTTACACAGATGAATGGTAGATTTATAAGATGGATATGATTGACAAGAAAAACTGTCTGCTAGTATAGAGTGAATCAACTTTCTGAGCAGTTAATCTAGCATTTGATTCAATATAATTGTGCCAAGCTAAGCTATATTTAGTAAATATCAAGAAACAAAACCATCTTAGAATTGTCCCAGAATCTGAGAGCACACTCTTTGGGTCTGTCACTGGATCTAACCAACGCCTTTATCCACTGTGCCATGTGTCCTCAATACCCGGTTAAGGCAGTGGAGAACTTTCAGAGGGAAAATTAGCAGGAGATAACTGATAACTGACATCCATCAAACATGGCACGTGGAACTAGAACAGTCTACCTCAGTGATTGAAATAAAGGGTTCAGTTCGAAATTCCAACCACCTGAAGAAGGCCGGAGCGTACAACGGCCGAAACGTTGTGACAAATATGGCGACAAAGATGAGGACAATAGTCCGACTAATGTAAATACGATAGACAACGGTATACATAGATTGTTGTGTGTGACAAAACAATGTATATGAAAGAAGAAAACATTTAAAGACTAAAGAATATGTTTGTGTAGTTTGGTGAGAAATGTAAATGAAATAGAAGAGAAAAGTGCGTGCGTCCTCTAGTGGGGGATGCTTTTCTCCACGTGTGACCTACATCTTACCGTGTAAGAGCAAAAAAAGAAAAGAGAGGATGACAGAGAATGTCACTGTTTATTTCTAGGCTTAAAGAGCATTCCCTAGCTGTGTTTTCTTTGTGAAGTAGGTGGGGGTAACCTCACAGCTCAGGGAAGGTGTTTGAGGCAAAACCAGATATGAAAATTTTAAATGCTGATTTTCAAAGAAGCAAGCCAGGGTTTCCTTTTTTTTATTAAGTTTATGCAACACAATTTCTTTTTATCCGTTGTGGTACCATTTAGCAGGTTTCAGATGCAACTAAGTAAATATATATGAGAAGAAATTTCAAATTCACTTACAGTTTGCTTTTAATAATGGAAATTCTTGAACCGATCATTTCTGCAGAAGAAATTCTTATTCAGTAATTTCCAATCCAAAAAATAAACTGTCACTTTAATGGTTTCTTATTACATATTGCATATTACATTTTTACATATTACATTATTATATATTACATATTACATTATTAAATTATTATATATTACATATTACATGATTACATTATTATATATTACATTATTATATTATTATATATTACATATTACATTATTACATTATTATATATTACATTATTACATTATTATATATTACATATTACATTATTACAGTATTATATATTACATATTACATTATTATATATTACATTATTACATTATTATACATTACATATTATATTATTACATTATTATATATTACATTATTACATTATTATATATTACATATTACATTATTACAGTATTATATATTACATATTACATTATTACAGTATTATATAATACATTATTACATTATTATATATTACATTATTACATTATTATATATTACATATTACATTATTACATTATTAGATATTACATATTACATTATTACATTATTAGATATTACATATTACAGGCCCCCGAGTGGCTTGTATTGGGCAAAATTTTGAAGAAATAATATAAATTAACTATTATTTCATTAATAATAGACAATATTTCTTTTAATTTTTTGAATTTTGACTGAAATAAATATTATTTATGAGAATTATGATTTCCATGAAGGAAATTTAGGAAGATTTTGGGTAACTATCAAAAAAGGTTAACAACTCCTGGCATAAATATGATTAATTTTTGTGTATTCTTTATTAGAACTTCATATTATTACATTGTATTTTGTTCTCGAAGAAAAGTTCACTCTCTGTATTTCTGGAAGAGGGAGCATTCATGTTCAATGCTCTTTGCATATGCCTATTTTACCCCAAAATAATTTCAGATGCTTTCTATGCATGCCTATATATATATATATATATATATATATATATATATGTGTGTGTGTGTGTGTGTGTGTGTAGAAATATACTCTTAAGTTGTGCTATATTTATGGGATAAACTGCTCAATATCAGGGTTAGAGTGTGTGTAAAT
Source organism: Acanthosepion esculentum (assembly GCA_964036315.1). Classification (NCBI taxonomy): domain Eukaryota; kingdom Metazoa; phylum Mollusca; class Cephalopoda; order Sepiida; family Sepiidae; genus Acanthosepion; species Acanthosepion esculentum. Next base: position 16,485,716 of record OZ038482.1, on the reverse strand, counting down.
ATAAAAGTGAACATTGAAGTCAACTCTTACAGGTGGCAGTCTGTTTCATGCCAGCATATATATATATATATATATATATATATATATATGTATATATATATATATATATATATATATATATAGAGAGAGAGAGAGAGAGAGAGAGGGAGGGAGAGAGAGAGAGAGGGGGTGCAAGCCTTTTGGACGACCTTGGTAAATGAATTACTCAATACATTTTGTTATCTTTGAGAACCAGAAGACAAGTTACTTCATTTTTGTTAATGTGTATGCATTTTAAGCATAGTGATGCTGAGAAAAAACGCCATGCAAAAATACCGAGTCACCAGTAAAACAATCGCCTTTCGGCTCTTTTCTTCAATTAAAATGGAAATTTTCGTTTTTTTTTTTTTTTTGCAAAAAGTGAAATTTATTATTACAGAAAATACAAAATGTCAAAGTATGAACTTTAAATAGGATTATGGCTTGAATAATTGCCTCAATTCAATGTTGCATTGAATGGAACAGCGCTCTTGGAGATTGTATGGTTTTTGTTAGAACACTTGGTTCCTCAGTTCCAACTACAATGCTTTAATTATATTGAGATCAGGACATTGTGCTAGTCAGTCTTGCGAATGTTGAACATCTTCATCTATAAGAAACCTTATTGTTGTATGTGATATATGGCAAGGAGCGCCTGAAATAATTCTCCATCTTCCTAGTTTGGCAGAAGATTAGCCTGTACTAAACTAATATAGTTTTCGCTGTTTAGGTTTCCATCAACATTTACCAATTTTCTTCTACCATCACTTTTGATGCAATCCCAACCATAGCGTGTCTACCACTAAATTTTACCATTTTGTAGTGAATCTTGCATTGCTACTTCTCGCCATGTTCTGTTTTTATATTCTCTTGCATAAGAATGCAACTCTATTTTGCATTCATCTCTAAAAATGACGCTTTGCCACTTTCTAGCAGTTAGATGTTCTTTTCACCGCTTCAAGTATATATTCCAATGTATTTTGGTTAATTATAAGTTTTTTTTGCTGCGATGTGCCCATTCAAGTTGCTTTTTCTTATTACTTTGTGTATTTTATCAACTGCAACTTCACTGCTAAGACTGGATTCCCTTTTCACTCGTCTGGCTGTTAATTTTGGATTGCCTACTGAGATTCTTCCAATTTTTCTTTAGTCTCTCTTTTCTAACTTCTGTGAACTTCCAGTTTCCTTAGCACTTAAAACAAACGTCTTTTGAATGGCTTGAACACTGTTTCCGGACATTCGCCGCTGCCTGATTATCATTCAGTCATCTTCGCCTTTAAAGCCGCAATCTTCGTCTCTATTTCAGCAGAGGCTTTAACCATGTTAAGCCAGTGTAAGAAACATGCTGTTGTGTTCACATGAAATGACTTGTCATTTGCGCCTTACATTTATGCTAATAAGCTGGAACAATTCCTACTTAAAAAATCACAAATGATCTTGACTTTATCATCTCAGATCTTTCATTGGTCCAATAGTTTTGCGTGGCCTGTTTTCCAGCTTAACGTTGCTAAAAGCGGCGTACATGGAACCTACGAAAATGCAGCAAACTATTTTCCAATCGACATCGTTCACAGGCCTACTGATGAAAACATACTTCTGAACAGTGGTAACTTCTTAATAAAAGTGCAGTTTTTGGAGTTTACCCAAAACGTTTGCATATCATTGTATGTCAATGAAATATTTAGGTTAATGCCATTTTGAGGGAATTTAAAGAAAAACCCTCGATGTCTTGTCCACGTCCTTCTTTAAGTAATAGACCGCCAGTAAGCAAAGAATCTTGTTCTTAAGCATTTAACATAAGATAAAAGCTGTTGGAGTTACCTCCTCCTAATTTTTGAAATCGCTATTTCGGGGCGGTCTCCAGCACTATATATATATATACGGTGAGGTCTTCTCTCGCGTTCTTTCTCTTCTCACTTTTCAGCTGACACTACAACAATGTAAATCTCTCGTGGAGATTTGCGTTTTTCCCTTTGTGGGAATTATGAGTGTCTTTAGTTACTCATTTTCTTCCTACATGACAGTGACGTAATTATGAGTGTCGGTATTTATTCATTATCTACCTATATGACAGTGATTTAATTATAAGTGTCCGTAGTTACTCATTTTCTTCCTATATGATAGTGACGTAATTATGAGTGTCGTTAGTTACTCATTTTCTTCCTATATGACAGTGACATAATTATGACTGTCGGTAGTTAATCATTTTCTTCCTATATGACAGTGACGTAATTATGAGTGTCGGTAAATACTCATTATCTTTCTATATGACAGTGACGTAATTATTAGTGTCGGTAATTACTCATTTTCTTCCTATATAACATTGACATGATTATGAGTGTCGGTAATTACTCATGTTCTTCCTATATGACTGTGGCGTAATTATGAGTGTCGTTAGTTACTCATTTTCTTGCTATATGACAGTGACGTATTTATGAGTGTGGGTAATTACTCAATTTCTTCTTATATGACAGTGACGTAATTATGAGTGTCGTTAGTTACTCATTTTCTTCCTAAATAACAGTGACGTAATTATGAGTGTTGTTAGTTACTCATTTTCGTACTATATAACTGTGACGTAATTATGAATGTCGTTTGTTACTCATGTTCTTCCTATATGACAGTGACGTAAATATGAGTGTCGATAGTTACTCATTTTCTTACTCATTTTCTTTTCTTAATTATGAATCTCGGTATTTACTCATTTTCTCTCTATATGATAGTGACGGATTTGTGAGTGTTGGCATTTACTCATTTTTTTCCTATATGAAAGTGATGTAATTATGAGAGTCCGTAGTTAATCATTTCCCTCCTATATGACAATCACGCAGTTATGAGTTGGAGTAGTTACTCATTTTCTTCCTATATGACAGTGACGTAATTTTGATTGTCGGTAGTTAGTCATTTTCTTTCAATATGACAGTTACGTTATTATTATTATCATTTTCTTCTTATATGACTACGACGTGATTAATTTTCTTCCTATATGACTATGACGTAATTATGAGTGTCGGGATTTACTTACTTCCCTCCTATATGAAAATGACGTAATTATGAGTGTCGTTAGTTCTCATTTTCTTCCTATATGACTGTGATGTAATTATGAGTGTCGTTAGTTCTCATTTTCTTCCTATATGATTGTGACGTAATTATGAGTGTCGTTAGTTCTCATTTTCTTCCTATATGACTGTGACGTAATTATGAGTGTCGTTAGTTACTCATTTTCTTCCTATATGACTGTGACGTAATTATGAGTGTCGTTAGTTACTTATTTTCTTCCTATATGACTGTGACGTAATTTTGAGTGTTGGCAGTTACTCATTTTCTTCCTATATGAAAGTGATGTAATTATGAGAGTCCGTAGTTACTCATTTCCCTCCTAGATGATAATCACTTAATTATGAGTGTCGTTAGTTACTCATTTTCTTCCTATATGACTGTGACGTAATTATGAGTGTCGTTAGTTACTCATTTTCTTCCTATATGACTGTGACGTAATTACGAGTGTCGTTAGTTCTCATTTTCTTCCTATATGACTGTGACGTAATTATGAGTGTCGTTAGTTCTCATTTTTTTCCTATATGACTGTGACGTAATTATGAGTGTCATTAGTTCTCATTTTCTTCCTCTATGACTGTGACGTAATTATGAGTGTCGTAGGTTCTCATTTTCTGCCTATATGACTGTGACGTAATTATGAGTGTCGTTAGTTACTCATTTTCTTCCTATATGACTGTGACGTAATTATGAGTGTTGGCAGTTACTCATTTTCTTCCTATATGAAAGTGATGTAATTATGAGAGTCCGTAGTTACTCATTTTCTTCCTATATGACTGTGACGTAATTATGAGTGTTGTTAGTTACTCATTTTCTTCCTATATGACTGTAACGTAATTATGAGTGTTGTTAGTTACTCATTTTCTTACTATATGACTGTGACGTAATTATGAGTGTCGTTAGTTACTCATTTTCTTCCTATATGACTGTGACGTAATTTTGAGTGTTGGCAGTTACTCATTTTCTTCCTATATGAAAGTGATGTAATTATGAGAGTCCGTAGTTACTAATTTCCCTCCTAGATGATAATCACTTAATTATGAGTGTCGTTAGTTACTCATTTTCTTCCTATATGACTGTGACATAACTATGAGTGTCGGTAGTTAATCATGAAATATATTTAAAAGCGTTTAAATTTCATAAATCACTTTATTTAATACCAGTGCTAGAGTTTTCATCTTCAGATTGCTTGTTGATATTTATCAAGAAATTCCCACTCATTCAAGGTTCTAATTTGTGAACAGAGAATATTCATGTAGCGCCAATTTGTAATGAATGGAGCCTGACTCCTTTAGCGAGTTATAAGTTGAAGACGACCTCATGTATGGAGTCAAATTTTGACATTTTCATCTTTCTATTAGACATATCGAGGGTATTAAGATAGCAGCCGCCAAAATGACAGAGAAAACGAAAGGTACGCGGTGTTCATGACACTAACCCCAACCACAGCGACTCGGAATGTGCTGAAGGCTTCTGGTGGGGGATGTAGCATGAACTAATATTAATATTTAATATAGTAGACTCCCTCATATCCGGAATCCCGCATCTCCAGAATACCGCAGCTCCGGACGTGATTTTGATGTGTATATTTGAACTATTTGGGTGATATGTAACTGATTTGAAATCTCTGTTTATCAGGAAAATTACTTTGGATACTTGCTTATGCTTATTTCACACTAATGGCTTGCATTGGTGCAAAAGATGATGGGAAGAAGAGGAAAGGATGACAATGAGACACATCTGTGACGAGATGCATGATTGTGATGAAACCTGGACTGAAATTGAAAAAGCTATTGAAAAGTTTGTCAGTTTTATGGAAAGAAAGCCAGCATTCAGCTCTGGCGATTGAAATGACACACGCAGAGTTAAAAAGTGTCTTTCGTTTAAAAATTTCAAGAACAAAAGCAAAATGAAATGCGGAAAAAGTTGAGAATGACATTAGAAGAGAAAGAATCATCATGCAACAGCGATTAAAAAATCCTCGTTACATTATTTGTTTTGCATACGTGGCAGACTTAATTTAATGAATTTTCATTAACATTAAATAATTTATTTCTTTTTCCTTAAAATCAATTCCGTTATATTTCACTCACCATTAGCTTATTTCGTTTACTAGAAAACACTGAAAATAAATGTTAAACCTGATTTCAGTTCTTTTATTTTAATATAAATATAAACCCTCATATCCGGACTTTGTAACCAATTCCTCATATCCGGAATCCCTCATATCCGGAATCCCTCATATCCGGACTTTGTAACCAATTCCTCATATCCGGAATCCCTCATATCCGGAATCCCTCATATCCGGACTTGTAACCAATTCCTCATATTCGGAATGCCTTCTTAGTCCGGTTGTCAGGGGTTCTATTGTACTGATATTGTTTTTAGAACTGCTATTACATCTTATAAACTTCTATAACTTAACATGACTTATTTCATAACTTAAACGTTTATGCACTGAAGTGTGTTAGTTTTTTTTGTCTTTATAAAGATCTTCTAGGTGGAATGTAAGATCGAATAAAGATATTGTTTCAAGTGGAATTTGTGAACTGATATAGTAGAATACTTTCAAGTTAGAAGTAAACATCCAAAACATCTTTCATTGCAAAAGAAAGAAACAAAAGACAAAAAATAGTTTTTGAGCATTTAAAATGGGAATCTAAAAATGGCGACTTGCATGCTAAAACAATGCCGACAACATTTAGATAAATTAATTTTATTTGATTAAATCAAGGTAGTGAGTTTTTGCAGCCGATGAAAAACATTTCAGATTATCTTTGGTGCGACGCTAGGATAAACTTAAAGCAAAATAAAATGGTAGAACATCGGAAACCTTAACTAGGTTCGTATTGTCAAAAGTTTTACGTTTTTGATTCGTTTTAGAAAATTCTTTCAGGAACAAAATAGTTCGAGAGTGATTAAACATGTTGTCTGCATTTCATGAAAGACTGCTGCAGACATTGCTCCAAGTTAGACGAAAATCAGCGGCAACAAGATGTTGCACGAGTAAATGACGAGTGTAAGGAAATGGAAGAATTTCAACCAGGCGATATTTTATCTGCTTTTGTTTTTATACGACTGAGTAAAAAGAGGAAGAAAACACGAGTATGCTTGTAAAACGAAATAGACATTAAAAGTTAGCAATTATTCGGATGACACACACGTGCACGCATGTATATGAATAAAGCTCAGTGACTGTAGGGAAAAATATCCCCATTACCGGGAAGGTCCCGGATGGTATTGTCGATACAGCATGCTCAGCAGAAGAGATACAGATAGATAGATAGATAGATAGATAGAGAGAGAGAGAGAGAGAGAGAGAGAGAGAGAGAGAGAGAGAGAGAGGATGAAGACAGGAAGTGTCCTGTTTTTATAGGCGCTTGACATCGCCACCTAATAGCAAAACTGACAAAGCTATGTGAAGATCAACATACAGAAATACATATATATACTCATACTTCTTCGTAAGAATTGAGCGTTCTGGCTGCTGGTCTATCGTTTATATACATCACGTATATAAAACGCTAAAAGATTCATTTTCTCTGCCATGCGCTTAGGGGTGGTTTCTTTGGTACCAAATCGGTCCAGTTTCGATCCCCGTTTGAAGCAATTAGATGTCTAGCAACACTGATGAGCTTTAATGCAGCGAAACTGTCTGCCTGCGGATATATATATATATATATATATATATATATATATATATATATATATATATGCACAAGTATAGGTTTGGCGTAGACGGTATAAATTTCAATGACCAAAAATACTAAAGAGTGCTCAATATACACACACACACACACACACACACACACACACACACATATATATATGAAAAGTGTGTGTATATAAATATAAATATATATGTGTGTGTAATATATTATATATATTATTATTTATATATAATATATTCGCGGTACTTATTAGAAAGCGCTCAATATCAGAGATAGAGCTAACATATTTGGTTGGGTTGATGTGAGTTTGTGACCTTGGGTTTCACGCTTTTGCGATTGTCAGACGATCGTAAAAGCGTGAAACCCAAGGTCACAAACTCACATCAACCCAACCAAATATATATATATATATATATATATATATATATATATATATATATGTAGTATTAATCCACTGTCTTATGCCATATATCTTTCTCAGCAAAACTGGTCATGGTTTTTTTTATAGTATTTCAAGATACGGAATCTTTTTCATTAAAAGAATTCTGCAAAGACAGACATCAACGCCAATCTAAAGGTGAAATATTTGGTGAATTCTTCTGAGCAGTTGTAAACATTTTTGTCTGGGACCCGAAGAAACATGTTGTTTAGTGATTATCATGATGGAGTATTCGCTGGCGTTTCTCATAACTAATACCCTATGACTTTCATTGATTCTTTTCTTTAGTTGGTTTCGTTGTGACTCGTTTCAGTCAGCCTTTTACTTTCCTGAAAGGTCCTTAATAAGAGAACCCCATCCAGGTCCCCTATGTTTGTTATCACAACCTTTGGACGAAGACCACCATTTAGCACGATTAATGTTGATTCATTTTGCTTGCATCTCATGTTATTGTAAGATAGCTCCGATTTTAATTTATTTATCACATAGTATCATTTACCCATGTTTCTCAATGAGACGGTATGTTACAAAAAGTCAGGTTTAATGTGGGGACACCGAGCGCGGACACCCGACCCAGGACGAAAATTGAGCAGTCCCCGCAACCGTCGGTTGACGCTGGCCTCAGTAGCAAGTACCAATGCACCCTCTCAAGCGCAATTAAGTGTAGGGGGATGCAGTCTCGGGCAGCTGTTCCCCAGGACCGGGAACCTCACATTATTTTCATCAGTTGTGGCTCTGGCTGCGGATAGAGACGCAAATTAGTCGAAATCTGCCTGCAGAAAGAGACGCAACTGAGTGGAACTCTGCCTGCAGACAGAGACGCAAATGAGTCGAACTCCACCTGAAGACAGAGACGCAACTGAATGGAACTCTGCCTGAAGACAGAGACGCAACTGAATGGAACTGCCTGAAGACAGAGACGCAACTGAATGGAACTGCCTGAAGACAGAGACGCAACTGAATGGAACTCCGCCTGAAGACAGAGACGCAACTGAATGGAACTTTGCCTGAGGACAGAGACGCAACTGAATGGAACTCTGCCTGAAGACAGAGACGCAACTGAGTGGAACTCTGCCTGAAGACAGAGACGTAAATGAGTCGACCTCTGCCTGAAGAACAAGACGCAACTGAATGGAACTCTGCCTGAAGACAGAGACGCAACTGAGTGGAATTCTGCCTTAAGACAGAGACGCAACTGAGTCGAACACCGCCTGAATACATAGACGCAACTTAGTCGAACTCTGCCTGAAGACAGAGACGCAACTGAGTGGAACTCTCCCTAAAGACAGAGACTCAACTGAGTCGAACTCTGCCTGAAGACAGAGACGCAAATGCGTCGAACTCTGCCCAAAGACAGAGACGCAACTGTGTGGAAATCTGCCTGAAGACAGAGTCGCAACCCAGTGGAACTCAGCCTGAAGACAAAGACGTAAATAAGTCGAACTATGCCTGAGAACAGACGCAACTGAGTGGAACTCAGCCTGAAGACAGAGACGCAATTGAGTGGAACTCTGCCTGAAGAGAGAGACGCAAATGAGTCGAACTCTGCTTGAAGACTGAGACGCAACTGTGTGGAACTCCGCCTGAAGAGAGAGACGCAATTGAGTGGAACTCGGCCTGAAGACAGAGACGCAACTGAGTGGAACTCTGCCTGAAGACACAGACTCAAATAAGTCGAACTCTCCCTGAAGACACAGACGCAACTCAGTGGAACTCCACCGGAGGACATACGCAACTGAGTGGAACTCAGCCTGAAGACAGAGACGCAACTGAGTGGAACTCTGCCTGAAGACAGAGACGCAAATGAGTCGAACTCTGCCTGAAGAACAAGACGCAACTGAATGGAACTCTGCCTGAAGACAGAGACGCAACTGAGTGGAATTCTGCCTTAAGACAGAGACGCAAATGAGTCGAACTCTGCCTGAAGACAGAGACGCAAATGCGTCGAACACTGCCTGAAGACAGAGACGCAACTGAGTCGAACTCTGCCTGAAGACAGAGACACAACTGAGTGGAACTATGCCTGAAGACAGAGACGCAACTGATTGGAATTCTGCCTGAAGACAGAGACGCAAATGAGTCGAAATCTGCCTGAAGACAGAGACGCAACTGAGTCGAACTCTGACTGAAGAGAGAGACGCAAATGAGTCGAACTCTGCTTGAAGACAGAGACGCAACTGTGTGGAACTCCGCCTGAAGAGAGAGACGCAATTGAGTGGAACTCAGCCTGAAGACAGACGCAACTGAGTGGAACTCAGCATGAAGACAGAGACGCAACTGAGTCGAACTCTGCCTGTAGACACAGACGCAACTGAGTGGAACTCTGCCTGAAGACAGAGACGCAACTGAGTGGAACTCTTCCTGAAGACAGAGACCCAACTGAGTCGAACTCTGCCTGAAGACAGAGACGCAACTGAGTCAAATTCTGCCTGAAGACTGAGACGCAACTGAGTCGAAAACTTCTTGAAGACAGAGACGCAACTGTGTGGAACTCTGCCTGAAGACAAAGACACAGCTAAGCCAAACTCTGCCTGAAGACAGAGACGCAACTGTGTGGAACTCTGCCTGAAGACATAGACGAAACTGAGTGGAACTCTGTCTGAAGACAGAGAAGCAACTGAGTCGAACTCTGCCCAAAGACAGAGACGCAACTGTGTGGAAATCTGCCTGAAGACAGAGTCGCAACTGAGTGGAACTCTGCCTGAAGACAGAGACGTAAATAAGTCGAACTCTGCCTGAGGACAGACGCAACTGAGTGGAACACAGCCTGAAGACAGAGACGCAATTGAGTGGAACTTTGCCAGAAGAGAGAGACGCAAATGAGTCGAACTCTGCTTGAAGACAGAGACGCAACTGAGTGGAACTCTGCCTGAAGACAGAGACGTAAATGAGTCGACCTCTGCCTGAAGAACAAGACGCAACTGAATGGAACTCTGCCTGAAGACAAAGACGCAACTGAGTGGAATTCTGCCTTAAGACAGAGACGCAACTGTGTGGAACACTGCCTGAAGACAGAGACAGACCTGAGTCCAACTCCCCCTGACGGAAGAGACGCAACTGAGTCGAACACCGCATGAATACATAGACGCAACTTAGTCGAACTCTGCCTGAAGACAGAGACACAACTGAGTGGAACTCTCCCTAAAGACAGAGACTCAACTGAGTCGAACTCTGCCTGAAGACAGAGACGCAAATGCGTCGAACTCTGCCTGAAGACAGAGACGCAACTGAGTCGAACTCCTCCTGAAGACAGAGACGCAACTGTGTGGAACTCTGCCTGAAGACAGAGACGCAAATGAATGGAACTCTGCCTGAAGACAGAATCGCAACTGAATGGAACTCTGCATGAAGACACAGACGCAACTGAATGGAACTCTGCCTGAAGACAGAGACGCAACTGTGTCAAAATCTGCCAGAAGACAGAGACGCATCTGAGTGGAACTCTGCCTGAAGACAGAGACGCAAATGAGTGGAACTCTGCCTGAAGACAGAGACGCAACTGAGTCGAACTCTGTCCAAAGACAGAGACGCAACTGTGTGGAACTCTGCCCGAAAACAGAGACGCAAGTGAATGGAACTCTGCCTGAAGACAGAGACGCAAATGAGTCGAACTCTGCCTGAAGGCAGAGATGCAACTGAGTCCAACTCTGCCTGAAGACAGAGACGCAAATGAGTCCAACTCCCCCTGATGCCAGAGACGCAATTGAGTGGAACTCTGCCTGAAGACAGAGACGCAAATAAATCGAACTCTGCCTGAAGACAGAGACGCAACTGAGTCGAACTCTGCTTGAAGACAGAGACGCAAATGAGTCGAACTCTGCCCAAAGACAGAGACGCAACTCTGTGGAACTCTGCCTGAAAACAGAGACGCAACTGAGTCGAACTCTGCCTGAAGACAGAGACGCAAATAAATCGAACTCTGCCTGATGACAGAGACGCAACTTTTTCAAACTCTGCCTGAAGATAGAGACGCAACTGAGTCAAACTCTGCCTGAAGACAGAGACGCAACTTTTGCAAACTCTGCCTGAAGACAGAGACGCAAATGAGTCCAACTCCCCCTGATGCCAGAGACGCAATTGAGTGGAACTCTGCCTGAAGACAGAGACGCAAATAAATCGAACTCTGCCCGAAAACAGAGACGCAATTGAGTGGAACTCTGCCCAAAGATGTTCTAGATTTCTAACCCTACTCGTATTACCATTATCTTAATGAGAATAACTTTACCTCTCTGCAGACCCGTGAAAGAAATAAACCCGTACGTCACTCAGAATGACGTTAGGTTATAGGAGGACGGCATCATGAAGTTTCCTCAAACATGGCGAAAGGTATTGAAACAAGACATCACATATGTATTGAATAAAACATTGTAAAAAAATTAAATATTTTATTTTAATTTCACTTAACAAACGCTATGAACTTTTGTTCCGGCCCAATATTTAAAACTAAGTCGCTTTTCCTAATGACACTTTTAATGTCAGGAAGTGCTTTTTACCTAACCCTAGATCCGTGTTATCACCCCACTCTATCTGTCTGTCTCTCTCTCTCTACACACACACACACACACACACACACACACACACACACACACACACACATATATATGGTGTCCAGAAAGTTCGTGTGCACTTTAAAAAAATTATAACTTTATTTGTATTTGCGATAGAAATAATTTGTAAAAAAGGATTAGAAAGAAGTAAATCTATATTTACAGTAATGCCTGAAATCACATTAATTATTTTAGCTATACTTAAAACTAGATACATTAAACTTTATAACATTTTTTACAGATTATTTCTATCGCAAATACAAATAATGTCATAAATTTTTTAAAGTGCGCACGAACTTTATGGACATCCTATATATATATATATGCATGTATGTATGTAAGTATGTATGTAGGTGTGTGTGTAAAATATCTTTACGTTCCTATGTATAGAAGCGTCAATTGATTGCGTCCTACTGGTTGTAAATTCAATCTTTAGACTATTGTGTAGAAGATAATGAGAAAGCAGCGAAACATGAAGAGGGAAGTAAAGAAAAAGTAGGAGGATATTTATAAAATTGGAACCCAAAAATACTAACATGAAAGTGATGAATATGCAAGAAGAAATAAGAGCTATATATATATATATATATATATATATATATATATATATATATATATATATATCATGTCATTCGGAGACAGTACTGTTTCGTCAGTCCGATTAGACATGCGAAAGCGTCAAGCCAGGATTGAAACCCAACTGATTATGGTGTCAGTCAGGGCTTCTACCCCTGAGCTATCTTCATTCGGCAGAGTGAAACAGCTAAATCTAGCGTATTGTATATTTACGAATGTAAACAAATGCCAATCAGCCAGAGTGCTCTATTAATTTTACTGAAGAGCTTTGCATTAACGCAGGTGGCTGTGGTTTATAGAATTAGCTTATCCCTCAGCAGTGCTCAATTGAAATATATTTTCAAGAGCTACGCAAGTATAGGATTGGTGTACACGGAATAAATTCGAATAACCAAAAAAAAAAAATACTATTCTTAAAAGTGCTCAATACAGAGTAGAGCTAATATAATTTATTCGAAAATCATAACATACATATGTTATAAAATCACAACAAAAATAGCCATTTTGTTTCAACACTTCTGGTGTCTTATCAAGTGATGGTGTTGATTCTACCTTCAACACCATCACTTGATAAGACACCAGAAGTGTTGAAACAAAATGGCTATTCTTGTAGTGATTTTATAACGTATTTATGTTATAATTTTCGAATAAATCATATATATATATATATATATATATATATATATATATATATATATATATATAATTTCAATATCATTTGTTACTTATACCCTTGTTCAAATGAATTGAAACAACCGCTTTAGTTTCCTTTTTTTCATCACACGGTCAGTTTTAAGCCCACTGGATTGACAGGGTGTAATCGATTTCTATTTTTTCTTAGATTAGGTCATGTTCAGTGGTGGGCAGTAATATGAATCTATTTTCAAGGTGTATGATGAAATTTGTTTGGCCCTGAAAAATATAGCCGCATCCGTGATTGCATCAGATTTTTATCCGACCCAGACACTATTATTTCGACTGTCGATTAGTTGTCCTACGGCCATTGTCTGTGATGGACGTTACTCCAAGGAAGCATACGAAAATTGTAACGCTGCACAAACACACTGGCAAGCCTTACCAGTGAGCAAATAAAAGTACTATAGATTGGCCCGGAATCTCTCCTGATTTAAAGAATCTGTGGTCAGTCTGCAAGGAACGACTTCGTGGAATGGACATACGAAGTACTAACATGTGCACTGGGTCATGTTTTATTGGATAAATACGAAAAAAATAAAAAAATAACGGAATTATACATTTTGTTTCAATTAATTTGCACAATGGGCTGCCTTCAACCTAAAGGCTTGAAACCAGATCAATTTGACAGGGAAGGATCAGCGAAATGAAGGCGTAATAATAATAATTATTTAAATCTTAATTATCAAGAAATTGCGAAATCTAATTTGTACTCATTTTGTACACTAATTATTCAACGACTAATTTTCGACTTCCTTGGAAGGATGTTATCCTCTGCAAATATGCAGAAAAAGGTAATTGGAAAAAAGTTACTCGCCTTACGAAAGACGCGGAAAATAAAAATTGCGTAAAAAAAAAGTAAGAAAAGAAAGTGGATATATTTATTTATAGAGAAACAAAGAAAACTCATCTTTACCGAGAAAAAGATCGATTTCCAAGCCGAAAATAAATTAAGATTCTCCTCAAAGCATTCGCTTCTAAAGACGGACCTTAGTCAAGTGACTATTGGGCATAGTGCGCATGCGTGTTTTGTTCTTGACCCAATTCATCAAATAAATTTGATCATTCGATTTAGCTAACAAAATAACGTGAAAAAAAGAGAAGAGACAAGCGTTCTTGCCAATGCTTTCAGGGACCAAAAGCATGGAGATATTTTAAAGCATCATTTCTAAATTTAACTCTTTTCAGAAAAAAAAAAGCATTCTTTAACAACGCGTAAACAAATGAAGGAAACGAAATACGCTTTTTCGAATAAATGACACCAATATTTAATGTGCAAATGCGATCGACTTTCTTGGCAGGAAATGAACGCCCAGACACCAATTAGTCACGGCTAATTGGTGTCTGAATGTTCGTATCAAATTGCTTACGTTTCATTGAGCAACTTGGAGATTTCGTATGGGAATAAAATAAACAGTATGAATTAAACAGACAGATTGAAAAGGGCCTGTGAGTGCAGAGGACAAAGAGTGTTTATTTTCTTTCTTTTTCTTTCTTTCTTTCTTTCTTTCACAGTTTGTTTAATCTATATTATTCTGCATATCACTGACTTCTTATATCTATCCACACCTATCCCTATAATCGAGTCTGATTTTATCTATCTATCTATCTATCTATCTATCTATCTATCTATCTATCTATCTATCTATCTATCTATCTCAGTCTGTTCATTATTTATCTATGCATCTATCTCGATATGTTCATTATCTATCTATCTATCTATCTATCTATCTATCTATCTATCTATCTATCTATCTATCTATCTATCTATCTAAGTTGTTGATTGGTTGATTTTGTTTAGCTGTATATCAACCTCTATGGGTGATTTAGTGCCGAAATCTTAATGTTTTGAACACAATTTTATTATTTCATCTACAGATATTTTGTACATAATTTTAAACTTTCAGGGTTAACGTATATTTTATAGATCTATAGCTTGGACATGATTAGTTGGAGGTGTTATATATTTTGGTATATAAACCTATATCTTCAATGTAAGGTATTATGTTGACGGTTTCAGTATTTTCAAATAATTTTCTCATGTTTGTTTCCTTGTAGTATTTATGTCTTACATTTCCTATGTTAAAATGTGTTCTACATATTAGTCGATCTGTAGGAATCCTTCTACTCGGTTTTTTGTTGAATGTTAAAATTTGGAGTGTCGGGATTTGATACATTAACAAAATATCGTTACAGGGTCGCTTGTAATTTGGTCGTCTAGAATAATCACACGATTTTCATTGAAGGAATAAAATTCAGTAGGGAAGACAACGTAGTTTCAACAAATAAACATTAATTTAATTAATAACAAGAATACAAGCAGTTGATGATAGATTGGAAAGTAATGTTTTTTTGTTTGGGTTAATAAAGTTCTGAAATAAAATATAAACTGGCTTTGTGTACGTATGTGAGAAACAATAAAATGTTGTGATATGTGTGTTTGTATGAAAAAGTCAACATGTGTGTGCGTGATTCATAGTAAAAGCGGATACGAGAGATAGGAATTGTTTCTTACTGTTGGCGGTGTTGCCGTAGCCTGGAGTTCGTCAACGCTGTCGCTTTTAACATGAGGTCGTGAAGATCATAAGAGAGAGTTGCGTGGAGTTTGGTGACAGCCGCGTGTATCCTGCTTGGGAACGGATTTCGTATGATTTTATACATTTTTTCGTAACAAAATCGGCTCCAGAATTAAATTATTTATTTATTCCTAATTGGCCCTAAAAGGGCACGTGGTATCTCTTCTACTACGTCCGTACGATATTTGGTCGGTATCTACCTAAAAATAATGATGACTAATACAACAAACATTCTGATTTGTAATCTATGATTTTATTGGTGTGTTTTAAGATGTAAGTGTTTTCTTGAGTGCGATTGGTTTATAAATATTGTATTTGATATTTTATTGGACACGACAGATCTTCATTCTTTACCAAGTATGAATGGGTGAGGTATATTTGGCCTGTGTGCAGCCAAGCCAACATTACTTCAGCTTTTCTTCCATTTCTGGATACCTGCCTCCATTCACTCAGGACCTGTTTGTTTATACGAAGCTTGTTATTTGCGTTGGCGGCCCAGAAATTCTGTTTAATGAAACGGTCGATAATCATTTTTCAGATCCTCATAAGGTATCTTATAACTATTATCAGGGGTTTCATAAAATTAGCCGCAAGATAGGGCAATCGATAGCATTTCTGTGGAGTAAAAAAATCATAAACTTTTCAAAGATATGAATGCAATTGCATCTGTGCGTTCTGGGTAAGAAGATAAACTACATCCGCGCCCTGGGTAAGAAGATAAACTACATCCGCGTCCTGGGTAAGATGATAAACTATATCCAACAGCAAGAGCCCTGATCAGGTGGTTTTGAGGAGCGTGGAACCACCTCTTAATTGCTCGTGTTTTTCAGGTCCACACTGAACCGGGATGGTACCATCTGTTAGGGTCCCAACTATGGGAAAATAGCTAAACTCCAAAGTGGGGTCAAAACACTGTGAAAGTGTAAAAACAGGTTTTAATAGCAGCAATATATTTTTTTGAGGAAAAATTATTACCAGCGATACATTTTTGAAACAAAAAAATATACCCAGCAATAATAATTTGTCGGCATTTAATAACCCATTGATGTTGATATGCCGTAAAACAAAACAAAACAAACCAATAGATAGATAGATAGATAGATAGATAGATAGATAGATAGATAAAAAAAATAACCAGCAATAAAAATCTTGTCGGCATTTAATAACCCATTGGGGTTGATATGCAGTTAAAACAAAACAGATAGATAGATAGATAGATAGATAGATAGATAGATAGATAGATAGATAGATAGATAAAAAATATAAATAAAAATCTTGTCGGTATTTAATAACCCATTGAGGTTGATATGCAATTAAAACAAAACAAACCAATTCATGCTTGAAGACAAAATTTCAGGTCATATATATATATATATATATATATATATAATGCAACTTAACTAATATTGTAAAGTAGTGATTCAAAGAATAAATCAATAAAGTTAATGTAATTAATGCCGAATTCACTTCGCTAACAGATTAAATACGCCATTAACTCACTGGTCACTCGCTGAACGACACGACCTTTTTCTTTATTAATTGTAAAATGGATTAGATGTTCTGCCCATATTGCAAGTACTTTGCGGTAAAACATTTACCATCCTCAAGCATAGATGTTATTTTTTCTCAATTTCAGGTAATTTACTTTACAATATATATATATATATATATATATATATATATAAGTGAACATAGAAGTCAACACTTAGAGGCGACAGTCTGCTTCATGCTAGATGCCTGACGATTGTGTCTAGCATGAAACAGACTGTCGCCTCTAAGTGTTGACTTATATATATATATATATATATATATATATATATATATATATATATATATATATATATATATATGTATATATATATATGTATATAAAAATAAAGGTTAAAAAAAGTTCACTTTGTATTCGCGATGCAAAATATTACCAGCAATAAAAATCTTGTCGGCATTAAAAATTTATTGAGGTTGATATGCCGTAAAACAAAACACGACAAATCAAACCAACTGCATCTGTGCTGGTCCCGTCATCATCTTTATGATTTATTTTTGGGGTTCACAGCAACGCAGAGGCGTAAACCAAAATGACAGTGATGACATTGCTGTGTAAGTATCGATTTAATACAATCCTTAGCGTCAGTTCCCATAAGAGGATTGATGTGATGCGTGAGAAGAAGTTATCGCTCATGAAATAATATTGAGGTTTTTATGCAAAAACATGTTTTGCCTACGCTCCGTTAAATATTGGAATCAATTCAATGTCCAGACGAACATTTTGTTCGTAGCGTTCGCAAGATATGGATCAATATTAACTGAAGATGAAGCTGTTGGTGAATGACTCGCTGGGTAAATGTTTAGTAAGTATAAAAAGACTCGAGTACCAGAATGATGTCAAGAAAATAGAAAGAAAGCGAAAAAAAGAAAGAGAAAAAGAAATACAGTCATATAAAGCGAATAAATATTCGCCCTCTTTGTCTGTATTACCTTTTATATCTTTATATTTTTATATCTCTGTATACAAAGAAAGAGAAGAGATAGTGAGAATAATAGAGAGGGGGATATAAACACATGAAGAAAAAGGGAGAGAGAGAGAGAGAGAAATAAGGAAGGAGAAAAACATAGGACAATAGGTTTTGTTTGTTTTGTTTTACGGCATATCAACAACTCAATGGGTTATTTAATGTCGACAAGATTTTTATTGCTGGTAATATTTTTTTCAAAAATATATTGTTGGTAATATTTTTAATAAAGGACGGTTCCAGTTACAAATCAATAATACTTTTTATCAATTGATATCTTTAAGCATAGATCATTCTCATTCGAGAGTGATCCTTTTATAGCTTGTGGAAGCAACAGTTAAAAGTTTAGGGAAGAAAGTGTCCAAAATACTCAACACTCAATAGGATAGGATTTTGTTATTATTAATGTTCCCTATGGAATTGTTTCTTCATTTTGTGTTATATTTATTGTATATAAAATACAATTAGGGCACAAGGTCAAAATGGGGAGGGGTTAAGGCTGGTCGTCACTAACTATCTTATACCTAGCTAATCTGATTCACGACCCATTCACACATTATAGTTTCCACATTCCCCATAAAAACTCGTCCGTCGCCAATCGATCCTCCATCCACCATAATAACGCATCCTCTCAAGGGGAACTTACAAAACGCACCCCATGCCTAAAAAATTTAATGATAATAATCATATATATACAATTCTAATAATGAAGAAAGAGAGGGGAGGGAGAAGAACCTAATAATAAACTAAAACTCAACACAAAGTAAACTAAACATAACTGATGTTAGTTGGGCCCGTCCGACCCTCAAAAAGGAGAGGCCGCTGTATTCTTCCCATTGGACAAAATCAAGAAGCTCTCTCTCTACGGGTGTTAGAAAAGGATAAAAAATAATACGGGTATGGGAAAATATAAAGCTGACCCAGTCGCGATGAAAAAAGTGGGGCCAAAACAAACTGGGGCGGGGGTTGGGAATCTCGACTTTAATCATAACCAAAGAGGCAGCCGGGAACAGGCCAGGGACAACACTTACTCATATTAACTAGGTACACAAAAGCTTTTCTAACCTAACCAAGGGGAAGGATCCGCAGGAAACCACCCCGATGTGACGTAGGTTGACCTAAAAGAGAAAATCAAGGCTAGCCCCGTTCAAACGAATCAAGCTCGCCTCTTTCACCCACCTTTCGTTGAAGACTGTCGAATGCAATCGTTTTCTATCAGTTCTAATCAAAGAATCGGATTAGAGTCTGATGAGAAAGACGGTTGCCTCGCAAGACTTCCTCCTGTCGCGTCGTCCAAATCACCATTCGGGCCGTGGCCAGCAGCGTCAGAAACACCATTCGTTTCACCCCAGAATACGGGGGCGGCACATTGTCACACGCGTATGTGCGATCAATGGAAACGAGCTTTTCGGGAGCGAGACGAGCCGTCACCTCGCCGACATGGTCCCATAAGGGGCAGACACAGGGACAATGGTAGAAGGCGTGCGAAGCCGTTTCTTCCAGACGAAGGCCACACCGTTCACAATCTGGCAAATCCGCCAAGCCCCATATGAAGACCTTGTCATTGAAAGGTAGCCGATTCCGAACTAATCGCCAGGTAAGCGAAAACTCAGGGTTACTGAGGTAATCCGCCGCTGGCGCCCAAGACCAGAAAGAGCGGTTGTGTATTTCTCAGAAAATTTGTCGTGTCTATAGTTAATATGTATTTGGCTTTTGTAGAAGATGTTAATGTTATTGTTTTTATCTGTATGTTCAGTATTGTTATCAGTTACTGTAGAAAGAAATTGTCTAATCTGGTGGTCTATGAGGTAGTTAGAAAAACCGTTGTTAACTAGCATATGTTTTACATTATTGAGTTCTTTAAGGAAAGTGAGATAAAAGGATGAATTCTCGTGTGTTCTCTTTAGGAAATCTTTTATAATTACTATTTTACATCTAAGGGTGCATTCACTCTTAAAATTAAGGTGGTTAGAGTTCCTGCTGGTGGGTTTTTGCATAATGATGTCTTATTACTGAATTCTACGGGAACGTCTAAGATTAGGAATTTAATTTTTGACAAAGTTCATAGAAAAATTAAGTTCTTTTCGAATATGGTTTTGAGATTATCAATTTCTTCTTTGTTTCCCGCTAAAATAAAATATAGTCTATATTACGCACATATATTTTTGGTTTAGTAACTTTTTAAATTTAGCATATATATATATATATATATCGCTTATATATATATATATATATATATATATATATATATATATATATATATATCACTTATATATATATATATATATATATATATATATATATATATATATATATAAACGTATTCAGTTTCTTTTTCCGGGTTCGTCATCTTGGCACCATTTGTCGTAAGAATCACTGAAAAACCCTTAAAATCATTTTGTGCCAGCCCTACTATATCTTCTCAACTGAGCAATGGTGAGAGGAAAAAGATCATTCAAGCCTTCAGAATATTCATACTTCGGCGTCCATCTTAAAAGTTCATTGAAGAACCATCAAGAGAACGGTAAATAAGTTTAAAAAAGAGGGAGCAGTAGAGAGGGAAACTAGATGTAGAGGTCATAACAGTAAGAGGGATCATCATTTCAACTTAGAGCTAAATACATTCTTATTGTTCAAATTAGTGTCCAATAGTGTTATAAAACCTCGAAGAATTCCAGTAAGATATCTTTAATCATTTCTAAGATACAAAAGTTCAAAGCTTAATCTAACAATTGAACAATTTTGCTGTTACACGATTTGGATATTTTTTCTGTTACACCCGGTATACGCCATTTTGTTTCACTAGCTTTCGCCAATTTTGGGGCAGCTTTTTTTTAACCTCTTAGAACTAGGCATCTTTATGAGTGATGTACAGGTCTGTGGTTTTTATAGGTAACCAAATAGCTGTATTTTCCATTTAAACAATATTTTTAGGATCGAAAAAGTAGCAATCTGAAGTTACAAGATCAGATGAGTCTAGCAAAGTTATACCAATTTCTGCCGGCTTCGGAAAGAGACATGAGGTCTGATGTTGTCCAGATGGAAGACAACATTCTTCTGATTGGGCATTCTCGGACGTTTTTCATTGATTGATGCTTTTAATCAGTGATACTGGGAAAAAACTTGTCTGATTCAACTCTTGATTTTGTGAAAGTCTTTCTGATTCGAAGGATATTGTGCGTTGCGAATTGCAGAAGGAACTCGCGCTACACAATGCCCTTTCAAATTCCACCAGCTAGGCAGAATCATCTTCGGAATGCTTAATGGTTAACGGTGGCTTATTTTCTTTTCTCCCCCTCTTTTTTCGCTCCACAGCGTTGTAAACAATCCACTTTTCATTGTCTATAATTATTCTTTTCAAAGATAAGGTAATTTTCGTTGCGTTTGAGCAGAGGGTCGCAGATGGAAATGCGGTCCATTAATTTTTTCTATTAAATCGAGAATCACCTAAACTTCAGAGTGATTCATGTATAGCATTGTTTTAAAATCATTTAAACGCTCGTATAAGATATGTGGAGTATCTCTGAGATGTCCCGTTCTGTGACCGAGGTTATTTTTAATAAGCATTTCAATTTCATCATGATCAACGACTTCAGGCCTTCGGAATGTACTCGGTCATCCACATCAAAAGTATTACTTTTGGACCTAGTAAACAACTTACGAACAGTACACTTATCTATTGCACAGTTTCCATAAACGACACCTATCTTTTTTGCTGTTTGTTAAGCAATAATTCCTTTCCAAGAATAAAAGAGCATCAAATAACGAAGACGTTTTCATTATCTTTCATTTATATTTTTAACATAAAGACATTTAGAATTCATAATCCACACACGAATCGTGTACAAAGATGCATGAAAATTTCCCCTTTAAGAATATGTTTTTGTGTTATAAACAAAAAAAAAAACTACGAACTTTTGTTTCAACTCTGTATATTTTTTATATTATATCGCCATTTTCTATCTACAAATAATTGGTTCAGTACAATGAATGATTCGGGGAACGGTTTTGGAATCAAGCGTGACGGAAAATCGGTGATGTGTTCGTTCGAAGAAAGTTTGTTCCTGTAAATAGATTAAATTTTTCTCATAAGATATATATATATATATATATATATATATATATATATATATATATATATATATATATATATATATATATATGATGTTTCGACTCGAATATGTCTCTTGGCTCAAATGTTCGTCTGGACATTGAGTTGATTCCAATATTTAACGGAGCGTAGGCAAAATATATTTTTGCATAAAAACCACAATATTATTTCATGAGCGATAACTTCTTCTCACGCATCACGTCAATCCTCTTATGGGAATTGACGCTAAGGATTGTATTAAATCGATACTTACACAGCAATGTCATCACTGTCATTTTGGTTTTCGCCTGTGCGTTGCTATGAACCAAAAAAAATATCATAAAGATGATGACGGGACCAGCACAGTTGCAGTTGGTTTGATTTGTCGTGTTTTGTTTTATAGCATCAATATTCAATAATGTTATTTAAATTGATGGTAATATTTTTTATCTATCTATCTATCTATCTATCTATCTATCTATCTATCTATCTATTAGTTTGGTTTGTTTTGTTTTACGGCATATCAATCTCAATCTGTTATTTAATGCCGAAAAGATTTTTTGTTGCAGTTATATTTTTTATCTATCTATCTATCTATCTATCTATCTATCTATCTATCTATTGGTTTGTTTTGTTTGGTTTTACGGTATATCAACCTCAATGTGTTATTTAATGCCGAAAAGATTTGTATGGCTGGTAATAGTTTCTCTCTCTCTCTCTCTCTCTCTCTCTCTCTCTCTCTCTCTCTATCTATCTATCTATTGGTTTGTTTTGTTTTGTTTTACGGCATATCAACCTCAATGGATTATTTAATACCGACAAGATTTATATCTATCTATCTATCTATCTATCTATCTATCTATCTATCTATCTATCTATCTGTTGTGGTAGGATCCACCTAATCTGCATAGGTGACTACCAACTATATAAATAATGGTTGGTACCGGAAGGAGGGAAGAGGAATCACGAGATCCAACTAGAGACTCTGATCGACTGCGACTAGTCAACACATTCTCCAGGAACGTCTTCCCAGAAATATACAGAAATACTATATGTACTTATTGTGTACACTTTCTTGTTATAATACATTCTTGTTCTAAGTACATTTTGTGTTGCATTATTATTCCATGCATTAGGCGAGATTCAACAATGAGTCAAGACTCAACAATGGCGACGAAGTAGAACGAACCATACGTCAAGTTTCAACAATGGCCACGAAGTAGAACGAACCATACGCCAAGTTTCAACAATGGCAAAGAAGTAGAACGAACCATACGGAAAGAAGAAAGAATTAATAGTGAGAGTTTTCAACAATTGGGACAAGTCATTGAAGAACCCAGGCTGAAAAAAACAAACTATTAATTCAAAGTCCAACGTTAACGTAACAACGAAGGATTCTGAACTTCTGGATATGTAAAACTCGTTAAAAGACGACTAAGCATAAAGGAACGTTCACTCAGAAAAATTGAAAGGTGTCGTAAACGAGTAACGGTAATTTTAAATTAAAAAAATGTCTACAACGAGACACCCTCTAAAAAAAAAAAAATTGGCCGACTACAAAAACATGCATGGATTAAAAGGAGCACAAATACACCGTGTCGACTTTGGAAGGTAACAAACTTTAAAAAATTATTTTTTTTTAAAATTAATTGTTCAACAATATAGTGACGAATTACCTCTGATAAGAAAATCAGACGTTGTCATTGAAATACGCGAACAGAAGTCGAAAACGGAAAAAAAAGTCCGACGCTCTCTGTTCACGAAAAAAAAAAATACCAAAGTTGATTAGCACGGGCGTGAATGTAAAAGCAAGACATAAAATAGAAAAGGCGTACGTTGTTTCGATTTTTTTGGTCAGCTTATATGATATTCGTGGATACACAAATTAAAAGTATATTCCTTCTTGCATGAACACTATCAGCTAAAGATGGATGAACTATCCAAAGTCATATCTGAATTATTAAAATCCCAGTAGTTGAGTCAACAACGTCAGCAAGAACAACAGATAGCACAGCAAAAATATCAAGAACAACAGATAGCACAGCAAAAATATCAAGAAAAAATATGGCAAGAACAACTGATGTCGATGCAAAAATATCAAGAACGCCAAGAGGAAAGACTTTTGGAAATTCAAAAGTTAACACTGGAGAAATTAAACAACTATCAGGCAAATGAGGGAAACTCTTCATATTCTAATAACACCATATTTAATTCGCTGGAAACTTTCAACTATGTGCCAGACGAAGAAAAAACGTTTGAAGCGTACTTTAAACGATAGGAAGATATTTTCTACACAGACTGTGAAAACTGGTCGAATTCAAGAAAAGTCAGTCTATTACTAAGAAAGCTAGGTACAGCAGAACATAGCAAATTTGTAGATTTTATTCTACCGAGAAAAACAACTGAATTGGAATTCTCGGAAACAGTGAAATTGCTAAAAGAGCTGTGTGGAGCAAATATGTCGCTTTGGCATAAGCGATGGTTATGCATGAATGTCTCTAAATCCGACGATCAGGATTACTTAACATATGCATCTATAGTGAATAGACATTGTGACAATTTCAGATTGGCAGAGATTACGGTTGAAGAATTCAAGTGCTTAATTTTTGCTCAAGGACTGGTATCCAGTAAGAGTGCCGAAATAAGACGTAGAGTTTTGTCTAAACTCGAATCTGAACAAGGCCTTACCCTGCAAAAGTTAGCAGAGGAGTGTCAACGGGCCGTAAAGTTAAAGAAAGAGTCGCAAAAAATCGAAGAAGCTGGCATTGCTTATATTAAAAAAATAAAAAAGCAGTCAAATTACCCATCAGAGAAAAATTGGAGAAAAAATTCAGCGTATTTTAATAATAGACAAGAAAATAAAAAGAACGAAAATAAAAAGGTCCCACCATATAATTGCAGACGTTGTAACAAAAGACATTGGGAGGTAAATTGCCCATATAGAAATAAGAAATGTTTCGTGTGCCAAAAGAATGGTCACAAAGGATCGTGTTGTAAAACGAAAAAATTCAAGAGCCGAATTAGACAAACAAATTCGAATATCAAATCAGATAGAGATTTGAGGAAATATGTGACGACTGAAATATTCAAAAAGAATATCAAATTTCAACTCGATTCGGAGTCAGATTTAACAATAATGAACGATAAAACATGGAAAATTTTAAAAAGGCCTACAATAATGAAGTCAACGAAACTCGCTCGAACGGTAACTGGAAAGCAAATTAACTTCGAAGGCGAGGTTGTACTTCCAATGAAATTGAATGGGATCGTTAAAAAAATAAAAGTTTTCATTCTGAGAAATGGAGAAAACTTGTTGGGTACAGATTTTATTGAAACATTCGAATTGTGGGATAAACCGTTAAACTCATTCTGCAGAAAAGTAGAAAGTAATACGCAAACAAGACAGGACATTAAAGAGGAATTAAAGAAAAAGTTTCCGGAAACCTTTACACCTGGTCTTAGAAGATGTAACAAATTTGAAGCTAAATTTGAATTAAAAGAAAATACTATGCCTATATTTAAAAAGAAACGTAACGTGCCTTTCGCAAGTGTAGAGAGAGTAGTAGTACCAAAAAAGTTGCAGAAAAGAATCCTACGGGACTTTCATATGGGTCACCCGGGGATTAATAGAACAAAAAGCTTAATGCGAAGCTTTGTATATTGGAAAGGAATGGATGTGGATATCGAAAACATGGTTCATCGATGTAAAGGGTGTGCGTTAGCAGCTAAGGCACCACCTATAGTACACAAACCATGGCCAAAAACGGATCATCCGTGGGAAAGATTACACATTGATTTCGCTGGTCCAGTAGAAGATTAGTACTACTTAATAGTGGTAGATAGCTTTACAAAATGGCCGGAAGTACTACGCTGCAAAAAGCCTACGTCCAATACCACAACAACTTTTTTGCATGAACTATTTGCACGGTTCGGTGTGCCAGAGTGTATTGTGAGTGACAATGGTACACAATTCACTTCTGACGATTTTAAGGAATTTTGTGAGTTATATCAAATTAACCACATAACGACGCCGCCGTATCATCCGAGATCCAATGGACTCGCAGAAAGATTGTAGATACGTTAAAGCGCGCTCTGAAGAAAGCCTCAGGAGTTCCAACGGAAAAGGCGCTTCAGCAATTCCTACAAGTATACAGAATCACGCCTAACCAGAGAACACCATCAAACATGGCACCAGCTGAACTAATGTTCGCTAGGAAAGTTAAGTCAGTGTTTGACAAGCTTTTGCCAGGAAGAAATAGAATAAAGAACACTATGTATACAGCTAGAAAAAGATACACCCCCGGAGAGAAGGTCTTTTTCAAGTGCTATAGAAACAACATTGAGTTCTGGGAGCGAGGCATAGTGGACAAGAGAATCGGTGACCTGATTTACATAATAAAAGGGCCGAAGAATACTCATAAAAGGCACCAGAACCAACTCAAAAAATGCTACGTGCTAGAGCATGAAGAGAGTATACCGGATGAGGAGGAAGATCCCATTGATGTAATGTATGATACTTTTCAAGTAGAACCCCCGCAGAGTGCTCCTAGAATCGAGAAGATCCGGTAGGAAACGAAAGTTCACGGACCCATTGGACGTGAATCCAAAACGAAAAAGATATTGAAAAAAAAACAGATATACATATGAACTATGCAAAGGGGATCTACAAAGAAATAACCATAATCATCATCCCATATAGAAGCCAGTTTGAAATCAAAAAGGATTCCAAGGCTTGGGAGGGGGGTGTTGTGGTAGGATCCACCTAATCTGCATAGGTGACTACCAACTATATAAATAATGGTTGGTACCGGAAGGAGGGAAGAGGAATCACGAGATCCAACTAGAGACTCTGATCGACTGCGACTAGTCAACACATTTTCCAGGAACGTCTTCCCAGAAATATACAGAAATACTATATGTACTTATTGTGTACACTTTCTTGTTATAATACATTCGTGTTCTAAGTAC
>OZ038482.1:16433568-16453568 GCA_964036315.1 Acanthosepion esculentum | reverse complement strand
TCCTTCCTTCCTTCCTTCCTTCCTTCCTTCCTTTCATCTTTTCCTTCCTTCCTTCCTCCATTCCTCCCTTCCTTCCTTCCTCCCTTCCTTCCTTCCTTCCTTCCTTTCATATTTTTCTTCCTTCCTTCCTTTCATCATTTCCTTCCTTCCTTCCTTCTTTTCCTTCCTTCCTTTCATCATTTCCTTCCTTCCTTCCTCCCTTCCTTCCTTCCTTTCATCATTTCCTTCCTTCCTTCCTTCCTTCCTTCCTTCCTTCCTTCCTTCCTTTCATCTTTTCCTTCCTTCCTTCCTTCCTTTCATCTTTTCCTTCCTTCCTTCCTTCCTTCCTTCCTTCCTTTCATATTTTTCTTCCTTCCTTCCTTTCATCATTTCCTTCCTTCCTTCCTTCTTTTCCTTCCTTCCTTTCATCATTTCCTTCCTTCCTTCCTTCCTTCCTTCCTTTGATCATTTCCTTCCTTCCTTACTTCCTTCCTTCCTTCCTTTCATCTTTTCCTTCCTTCCTTTCATCATTTCCTTCCTTCCTTCCTTCCTTCCATCATTTCCTTCCTTCCTTCCTTTCATCATTTCCTTCCTTCCTTCCTTGCATCCTTTCTTCCTTCCTTCCTTCCTTCCTTTCATATTTTTCTTCCTTCCTTCCTTTCATCATTTCCTTCCTTCCTTCCTTCTTTTCCTTCCTTCCTTTCATCATTTCCTTCCTTCCTTCCTTCCTTTCATCATTTCCTTCCTTCCTTCCTTCCTACCTTTCATCATTTCCTTCCTTCCTCCCTTCCTTCCTTCCTTCCTTCCTTCCTTCCTTCCTTTCATCTTTTCCTTCCTTCCTTCCTCCCTTCCTGCCTTCCTTCCTTCCTTCCTTTCATATTTTTCTTCCTTCCTTCCTTTCATCATTTCCTTCTCTCCTTCCTTCTTTTCCTTCCTTCCTTCCTTTCATCATTTCCTTCCTTCCTTCCTTCATTCCTTTCATCATTTCCTTCCTTCCTTCCTTCCTTTCATCATTTCTTCCTTCCTTCCTTTCATCTTTTCCTTCCTTCCTTCCTCCCTTCCTCCCTTCCTTCCTTCCTTCCTTCCTTCCTTTCATATTTTTCTTCCTTCCTTCCTTTCATCATTTCCTTCCTTCCTTCTTTTCCTTCCTTCCTTTGATCATTTCCTTCCTTCCTTACTTCCTTCCTTCCTTCCTTTCATCTTTTCCTTCCTTCCTTCCTTTCATCATTTCCTTCATTCCTTCCTTCCTTCCTTTCATCATTTCCTTCCTTCCTTCCTCCCTTCCTCCCTTCCTTCCTTCCTTCCTTCCTTCCTTTCATATTTTTCTTCCTTCCTTCCTTTCATCATTTCCTTCCTTCCTTCCTTCCTTCCTTTCATCTTTTCCTTCCTTCCTTCCTCCCTTCCTCCCTTCCTTCCTTCCTTCCTTCCTTTCATATTTTTCTTCCTTCCTTCCTTTCATCATTTCCTTCCTTCCTTCCTTCTTTTCCTTCCTTCCTTTCATCATTTCCTTCCTTCCGTCCTTTCATCATTTCCTTCCTTCCTTACTTCCTTCCTTCCTTCCTTTCATCTTTTCCTTCCTTCCTTCCTTCCTTTCATCATTTCCTTCCTTCCTTCCTTCCTTCCTTCCATCATTTCCTTCCTTCCTTTCATCATTTCCTTCCTTCCTTCCTTCCTTCCTTCCATCATTTCCTTCCTTCCTTCCTTCCTTTCATCATTTCCTTCCTTCCTTCTCTTCCTTCCTTCCTTTCATCATTTCCTTCCTTCCTTCCTTCCTTTCATCTTTTCCTTCCTCCCTTCCTCCCTTCCTTCCTTCCTTCTTTCTCCCTTCCTTTCATATTTTTCTTCCTTACTTCCTTTCATCATTTCCTTCATTCCTTCCTTCTTTTCCGTCCTTCCTTTCATCATTTCCTTCCTTCCTCCCTTCCTTCCTTCCTTCCTTCCTTCCTTTCATCATTTCCTTACTTCCTTCCTTTCATCTTTTCCTTCCTTCCTTCCTCCCGTCCTCCCTTCCTGCCTTCCTTCCTTCCTTCCTTCCTTTCATATTTTTCTTCCTTCCTTCCTTTGATCATTTCCTTCCTTCCTTCCTTCTTTTCCTTCCTTCCTTTCATCATTTCCTTCCTTCCTTCCTTTCATCATTTCCTTCCTTACTTCCTTCCTTCCTTTCATCTTTTCCTTCCTTCCTTCCTTTCATCATTTCCTTCCTTCCTTCCTTCCTTCCTTCCTTCCTTCCTTCCATCATTTCCTTCCTTCCTTCCTTCCTTCCATCATTTCCTTCCTTCCTTCCTTCCTTTCATCTTTTCCTTCCTTCCTTCCTCACTTCCTCCCTTCCTTCCTTCCTTCCTTTCATATTTTTCTTCCTTCCTTCCTTTCATCATTTCCTTCTTTCTTCCTTCCTTCCTTCTTTTCATCATTTCCTTCCTTCCTTCCTTCCTTCCTTCCTACCTTCCTACTTTTCATCTTTTCCTTCCTTCCTTCCTCCCTTCCTCCCTTCCTTCCTTCCTTCCTTCCTTTCATATTTTTCTTCCTTCCTTCCTTTCATCATTTCCTTCCTTCCTTACTTCTTTTCTTTCCTTCCTTTCATCATTTCCTTCCTTCCTTCCTTCCTTCCTTTCATCTTTTCCTTCCTTCCTTCCTTCCTTCCTTCCTTCCTTCCTTCCTTCCTTCCTTTCATATTTTTCTTCCTTCCTTCCTTTCATCATTTCCTTCCTTCCTTCCTTCTTTTCCTTCCTTCCTTTCATTATTTCCTTCCTTCCTTCCTTCCTTCCTTTCATATTTTTCTTCCTTCCTTCCTTTCATCATTTCCTTCCTTCTTTTCCTTCCTTCCTTTCATCATTTCCTTCCTTCCTTACTTCCTTTCATCATTTCCTTCCTTCCTTCCTTCCTTCCTTTCATCATTTCCTTCCTTCCTCCCTTCCTTCTTTCCTTCCTTTCATCTTTTCCTTCCTTCCTTCCTCCCTCCCTTCCTTCCTTCCTTCCTTCCTTCCTTTCATATTTTTCTTCCTTCCTTCCTTTCATCATTTCCTTCCTTCCTTCCTTCTTTTCCTTCCTTCCTTTCATCATTTCCTTCCTTCCTTCCTTCATTCCTTTCATCATTTCCTTCCTTCCTTCATTCCTTTCATCATTTCCTTCCTTCCTTCCTTCCTTCCTTCCTTCCTTTCATCATTTCCTTCCTTCCTTCCTTTCATCTTTTCCTTCCTTCCTTCCTCCCTTCCTTCCTTCCTTCCTTCCTTCCTTTCATATATTTCTTCCTTCCTTCCATTCATCATTTCTTTCCTTCCTTCCTTCTTTTCCTTCCTTCCTTTCATCATTTCCTTCCTTCCTTCCTTTCATCATTTCCTTCCTTCCTTCATTCCTTCCTTTCATCTTTTCCTTCCTTCCTTCCTTCCGTCCTTCCTTTCATCATTTCCTTCCTTCCTTCCTTCCTTCCTTCCTTCCTTCCTTCATTTCTTTCATCATTTCCTTCCTTCCTTTCATCATTTCCTTCCTTCCTTCCTTCCTTTCATATTTCCTTCCTTCCTTCCTCCCATCCTTCCTTCCTTCCTTCCTTCCTTTCATATTTTTCTTCCTTCCTTCCATTCATCATTTCCTTCCTTCCTTCCTTCTTTTCCTTCCTTCCTTCCTTCCTTTCATTATTTTCTTCCTTCCTTCCTTTCATCTTTTGCTTCCTTCCTTCCTTCCTCCCTTCCTCCCTTCCTTCCTTCCTTCCTTTCATATTTTTCTTCCTTCCTTCCTTTCATCATTTCCTTCCTTCCTTCCTTTCATCATTTCCTTCCTTCTTTTCTTCCTTTCATCATTTCCTTCCTTCCTTCTTTTCCTTCCTTCCTTTCATCATTTCCTTCCTTCCTTCCTTTCATCATTTCCTTCCTTCCTTCCTTCCTTCCTTCCTTCCTTCCTTCCTTCCTTCCTTCCTTCCCTTCCTTCCCTTCCTTTTTTCCTTCCTTCCTTCCTTCCTTCCATTTCTGTTCTACTACTTCTTTTGTAATTTCTAGATCCTCTATTCTGCATCCTATCAGGTTTACTGCACCTTTTGGCTGTCACATTTCTCCTTTCGCACAACATCTCTGACCTTTGACCTATGCCGATTTGTACATACGAACATACTCAACACACTTGGCTAATTTCCATGACAACAAACATCCCACTGTGTTCCTCTCTCTCTTGTTTTCTGACTTTCCATCGCGTACATCCATATCACATAAACACAGGGCGCTTACTCTAGAGCGGTGGAATGCAAAATCATCATTGCGAACAAGGACAAGGTTTGACGGGAAACTATTGGATCATTTCTTGAGAAACAGTCGCGTACCACTGATATAACTTAGTAACCAATCAGCAACTACTCTAATACTTATGCTTGAACAGAAATTCTTCTCTGGGCTTACCCAGTCTTTAGTGAGACGCCATTGAGTGAAATTGTGTAACATTTGCTTTCTTTTCTAGGTTTTATTTCGTATAATTCATTTACACGACAGTCCAGATTTGTCTCTGGGCGTTTTCTGTTCTTTTTTCAAGCCTGAAATTGGCATCTGTCTATATTTCTGAGATGAGGTATTATGTACACTATTAACATTATTCGAACTATCGTCCCCATCTTTGTCGCTATATTTATTACAACGTTTCGGTCGTTGTACGCTCCGGCCTTCTTCAGGTGGTTGGAATGTCGAACTGAACATCTGTCTATATTTCTGAGATGAGGTATTATGTACACTGTTAACATTATTCGGACTATCGTTCCCATCTTTGTCGCTATATTTATTACAACGTTTCGGCCGTTGTACGCTCCGGCCTTCTTCAGGTGGTTGGAATGTCGAACTGAACATCTGTCTATATTTCTGAGATGAGGTATTATGTACACTATTTACATTATTCGGACTATTGTCCTCATCTTTGTGGCCATATTTATTACAACGTTTCGGTCGTTGTACCCCCGGCCTTCTTCAGGTGGTTGTAATGTCGAACTGAACATCTGTCTATATTTCTGAGATGAGGTATTATGTACACTATTTACATTATTCGTACTATTGTCCCCATCTTTGTCGCCATATTTATTACAACGTTTCGGCTCTTCAGTATCTGTCTGTATTTCTGAGATGAGGTATTATGTACACTATTTACATTATTCGGACTATTGTCCTCATCTTTGTCGCCATGTTTATTACAACGTTTCTTCAGGTGGTTGGAATGTCGAACTGAAGCCTTTATTTCGCTCACTGGTGTAGACTGTTCTAGTTCCACGTGCCATGTTTAAATTGGCTTTGCAAATGCTGTAGCTCAGATTAAGATTAAGGAGAACCTGAAGAAATAGCTGATGGCGATTCCGATGGAATTTTGCAAAGAGTTTTCAAAAGTTGAAAGGATACTAAGAGACCACATCCCTAGGTAGTCTGCACATATCAAATGGATGAATCCTTCTTGGACAAATATAGTATAGCGCATGAGGTGGTCGATTATTATGTCCGTGTATAAGATTAATTTATCTGTCTGGGAATCTTTTTGTAGCGTGATGTGAACTCGGACTATGACTAGGGTTCAATCTTCACTTGTAGGCTTGTACCAGACTAAACTTTGTAAATATCTAGTGTAACTGGTAGAAATAATTAGTGAACTATTCTCACAAATAGCGAGTTTATTCCTTATTGGGTGTTTAATTATTTGGACCTTGTGACAGAGAGCATAAATATCGCATGTCACTCAGAGAGTAATGCTTCAGTTTATTATGTTGGCCCATGATATCAAAGAGCGTTGCTGATGGTATGACAGTAGATGTTGAACTTTCCAACCAACAATCTATAATTATTTTGGTTTTGTTAAAGGTAACAGCCAGCTGAGTGGCAGTTTGATAAAATAGCGTGTGTCATGAAATTCCCCCACACGAAAAAATTCAAACTACTGGCATTCATCGGATCTTTTTGAACGTTTACACAACATCGTTTAAATTTGGCGCCTTCAAATTTTCAAGTAGTTTCTTGACAATAACGTCTCAATAAGGTACTATAATTAGCAGTATAGTTTGACTACAAAATAACACGTTCTTATTACACGTATTAGAGTGATAGAAAAGCACGTAATCTCGACACTTGATTTAATAACTATTATTATTAGAGGTAAAGAAAACAGAAAAAGCGACCAGTTAAACAACGTAGTAAGAAAAGTAAATAACTTAAAATTAGATAATGTCAGAGTTATGTAGAGACATTATTATTATTATTATTAATAAATAAAAATTTGATATAAAACAATAATAATAATAATGACTATCACAAATTAAACTGTTGTGGTGTCCTCACTCTAAAGAGTCTATGTTGGACTCTTCCGCCTTCTATAAGTTTAGTTGGATTGAAGGATTTGGGGGAACAGTCGCATAGATTGTTCATCTGTCGAACTCTCTGTCTCGGCGGAGAGGAACTCGGACGAAGCTTTGCCGCAGGACAAAGTTTCGTCCAGGGAGGTAGACAGGTCCTGAACCCGTTTATACGGGTTCTAAAGGGCATATTTTTGGCCGAGCCTACGGGCTCGGAGAACCCACACTAAAGCGGCCTTGTGCCACATACACCCTTGTGGGGGGGGTTAAATATTAAGAGTCGAATAGATTGTTCATCTGTCGAACTCTCTGCCTCGAGCAGAGAGGAACCCGGACGAGGCTTTTCCGAAGGGCAAAGTTTCGCCCGGGGAGGTAGACAGACTCTGAACCCGTTTATGCGGGTTCTAAGAGAATATTTTTGGCCAAGACTACGGGCTTGGAAAACCCACGCTAAACTCGGCCTTATGCCACATAGATCCCTCGTGTGTGTGTGTGTGTGTGTGTGTGTGTGTGTGGTGGGGGGCTGTTAAATATAACAGTCGAATAGATTGTTCTACCGGGCTGTGACTGTTCGCGGCTGCTGTCGAACTCTCTGCATTTGGGCAGAGAGGAACCCGAACGAGGCTGTGCCGAAGAGCAGAATTTTCCTCCGGGGAGGTAGACAGAGCCTGATCCTGTTTATGCGGGTTCTAAGAGAATATTTTTGGCTGAGACTATGGGCTCGGAGAACCTACGGTAAACTCAGCCTTGTGCCACATACATCCCTCTTGGGGGGCTGTTAAATATTAACAGTCGAATAGTTTGAACGCTGGTCAGCCGACACACACTCACTAGTCGTGTAATACTCTTCTGTTGTACTTACTGTTTAATATATGATAGATCTGTAACACTTGTTTTTTTTTTTTTAAATCATTTACTTGGTCACAACAAAAACATATATAGCATTAAAACGATGTTTAAAATAAATTAAATAAACAAAAAAAAAATAAAAAATAAAAATTGACCCAGCATGTAACAGAAATATTTCTTACTCAAAAACGGACTTCGCGCCAAAAGACGTTGAATTCAGTCTCTTCTCTAATTACCGTTGGAAGGTCAAGACGTCCAATTCCTCTCTCCGGGACAGGGTTTGTTATAATACGAATTGATTTCTTCCTTTTATCACATGCAACCTTAAAACACTTGTAACCCAAATACATACGCACCAGTACACAAAGCATCCTATTCAATAGATCATTAGGCGAAATCCGACGTACAAAAAAACATACTACTTAAAGGACCTCCAATCGGTTGTGAACTGGGGCAGGTATTGGCTGGTTAACTTTAACGCCTCAAAAACAAAACTGCTCTCTATTACAAACCAGAGAGAACCATCTCTGCCTCCCATTAGAATGTCTGACGCTCAACTCCACGAGTGCACATCTTTGCGACTGCTCGGTCTCACATTGTCCGCTGACCTGAGATGGAACGAATACATTGAGTCAATAGCTTCGTCCACAGCTAGGAAAATTGGCTCCCTATGCCGCGCCAGGAAATTTTTCTCGCCAAAGTCGATCCTTCAAACCTACAAATCAACCATTCGCCCTTGCATGGAGTATTGCTGGAGCCCCTTCTTATTGTCTCAATGACCTTGATAAAATTCAAAGACGGGTGTGTAATGTAATTGGCCCTGATCTGGCATCTCGTCTGCAGACAAAACTCTCACAGACATGCCGTCGCCTCCCTCTGTCTTTTTTTTACAAATACTTCCACGGTAACTTCTCTGATGAGCTGCTTTCGCTGGTTCCCAGACTTCATGAATTTAAGCGCTCAACTAGGCTGGCATCTCGCTCTTATTCTTTCACTGTCGAAACTGTTAAATGTAGCCGTCTCTTCTACTCCAATAGCTTCATGTCTCACACTTCTCGCCTGTGGAACTCCCTCCCCATTTCTTGTTTTCCTGATAGCTATAATCTCCAACTATTCAAATGTACCGTCAATCGACGTCTCCATATGCCCTGATCTATCCCCTAACCATCTCTTCATCCTTTCCTCTATCACTCCTATCTGCTCTTGCTCCAAATCCTCTGTAACCCCTTGCGTGCTAGTGGCTTCCTGCTTTGCTTGGGGTTGAATGATTAAAAAAAAAAATCATTTGGTGACCACCGACAGGAATAAAACCATCTTATTCTCCACATCATTTGAAAAAAAACCGACGTGCAAAAGAAGCCAACCACACTTTTGTTGATAACGATGCAGACAAAAAAAAAAGAAGAAAATAAATAAAATAAAAAACACCTCGGAATTCCCGACGTACAAAACAATAAAGCACCTGCAACATCACCACGTGGTGACCACCAAACAAATATCGTCCACATTGCTGATAAGCCAATGCCAGTGAGGGAGATACTCCTTTGTACCTACAAGATGATTTAAACAACATTCGGCGTCTGGCCCATGAAAAAAAAAACCCCAAAAAACAAACCCAAAAAGCAAACAAAAAACGGAAGCAAAAGGATCAAAACCAGTCAAATAAGCATTTCTTTTATCCACTTCAAAATCTTACATACGCTCTCGTTATGGAACAACAAGACATCATACTAGCTTCAGTTAAAATTCCAGAACTGATTTGCAATATGTGAAATGCTTGTTAATCTTTACAATCTCATACCACCCCCGCAAATGAAATAATAGAGCACCAACATAGAAGACTAAAAAACAGATATAACGGCTAGAAAACGAAACTGGATAAACCAATTGTTCTTCTTGAAATAAGAAATGTACCTAATGAAGACAATATTTTGCCCGACATCGCTGTCACTGAGACGCCATTATTACTTCCAAAACAATGAATAGGACATAACCATTCTACCATTACCAAAAAAAAAAAACAAACATTAAGCAATTTTCTGAAGAGATGAGTAAGCTGAACATATCACTCCTTTATGAAAGACGGTTACATTCAGCTAAGCTATCTTCCTTAGTTTGGATACTAAAGCAATTACCAGACATGGAAATACTTTATAACAAAACATTCCTCGGAAAAACACCATACAGTCGCTATTGAGAGATTAAAACCAGTGACACTACAAAACCACAGTAAGAAACATCCTAAAAATCAGCTTCTGTACAACCGAAATGCTGTACACTGAAAACAACCACCTCAACAAAACAGCCATTATCAAAACTACACGCTCCTGGAGGAGAGTTCATTTCTCCAAAAGCAATGATTGTTTCTACTTTAAATAGGCAGCCATCACTATTGTTTAGCTCTGCTAATTTGGTGAGGGCATGATGTAGGGACATTTTTTAAGCGTTTCACCCCAGGCAAGGCGGGAAGCCACTAGCACCCAAGGGGTTACAGAGAATTGTAGTGAGTCCGAATAGGAATGATAGGGGAAAGGATGAAGAGAAGATTAGGGGAAAGATCAAGGCATCTGCAGATGTCGATTGACATTACATTTGAATAGTTGGAGATTATAGCTGACATCTATTAGCCATGGCACGTGGAACTAGAACAGTCTACCCCAGTGAGCGAAATAAAGGGTTCAGTTCGAGAAAGGCAAAGGTGACTCTACATAGGGTGCCACTCTACATATCTGAAGACCATATCTTGGTTTTTTCTTTTCTCCGACGTCTGCCCTATTAAAAGTAAGGCCGGAATTGCCATAGGCGATATTTAAATCTCGATTACATTAAATCGAAAGCAATCGGAAATACCCAACACGTTAATGTGTGAGGGTAGACTTACCTATGTCGTTGTGGAGGGTCGTCGGCCATTTTGTTGGGCTTGTGGGGCTGCGGGGCATTTGTCGAAGGCTTGCCCGGGACAAGATCCTGCCACACAACCCAAAAAGAAAAAATGAAACAGCAACATCACAGGCAACTTCACAGGCAACAGCATAGACAACCAAGAAAACTGGAGAGTGGACGAAAGTCAAGAAGGGACCCAAAAGTACCACAACTTCCCTTCAACAGCGGAATGAGGGTCCCCAACCTGAGCCAGAGGACCAGCAAGTAAGGAGAGTAGAAATGCAGGTCGTCTTCACTGAAAAGAGGGAGAGAAGAAGAAGAAGAAGAAGAAGAAGAAGAAGAAGAAGAAGAAGAAGAAGAAGAAGAAGAAGAAGAAAAGAGGGAAAATAAAGAAAAAAAAACAAGCGAGCTGAAGCCAACAAAAGCTCTGCCAAAACCAAGGCTCAATCAGCCCCGGCTTCGCCAGTCAAGAAGCCTGAAGAAAATACCACAAGAAGCCTTCCTCCTTCGCCTCTGAATACACCACTGTCCTCCATTCGCAATACACCTCATCATCAAACACCCCCTCCCAATACCACTACAGTCGATATTATTTCTACTCCTCCTAACACCCCACTTTCCATTTCCCCAAAGCCCAGCACCTCCCAGCAGAGTTCTTCTTCTCGTAAGAAGAAATTCCCGAGTGGGGTAATGTCTTGCTGTGTGGACAAGCAGTCAATAGAAGCCAAAAAGAGCTTTGTTGAAGCCCTTGTTAAAGATGGCGTCAGTAGACGGACTTGCTACAGATGATCCTCGAAATGGCGTACTAGCATGGATAAAAAGCACAGGCCTAAATATAATAGCGTAAGATCACCTTCACGAGGCGAAGGATGCATTTCCGGATATCCGTATGGCGGAAATAGGAACCCCGGAACTGAGAAAGCTACAGAAATATTGTGCAGGGAGGGTCCCAGTAATCCTCCATCCTTCATTATACAGGACATTAAAACTAACGTATCCCTCGGACGTTGGCGGTATTGTCCGAGATGGTCGTATGACGACAGAGATTGGGACAGGGAGCCTGGGCCAATCCGTCGGGGTCCTTTCATCCGCAGATTTCCGTCCAGTCTGTGAGTAGGGGAATCAACTTGAAAAATGTCTCTCAAGATAGCTAGCTTGAATTCGAGGGGCTTGAGGGATCGGAGTAAGACCGCCCGCCTGCTTCGTGATCTCTTGTCGTTCGGTGTAGATATAGCTGCAATCCAGGAGACGCACTTTGCTTGCGAGGTTGATGCGCGTGTGCTGTCTGGCGACTATGCTGTCTATTCATCATACGTGGACCAGCCGGTCAGAGGTGTTTCCTTGCTGGTTAAACGTATCCTAATTAGACTAGTACAGCGGGAACTAGTGGGGGCGGTTATTGGGAATAGGTGGTGGGACAGGCTTAAAGATATGATTAGGTCCTTCACCACCGAATATAGCCAGTGGCTCGCACTAGATAAGGCTAAAAAGGTGAAGACACTTAAAGATAGTCTGTCCCGGCTGGGGGGGGGGGGTCCCTAGAGATAGGTTTAGCTAAACAGGCCGTGGAGCGCGCGGCTAGAGAGCGCTACCAGGGTCAGGTAGTTAGACATAGGTTAAACAAGAAGTCGAACGAAGCCGTGAACATGGGCGCACAATTGCGCAAGGAAGAGATCCGTCGAGGTTCCGATCGTTACATTCGTGAAGTGAAAACCCCGGAGGGGCGTACTCTGAGGTCGACTGACGATATGTGCGAGGCGTTTCGGCGGCATTTCGAGAGTCGATTTACCAAGGAGCCTGGTCTCAGTGGCGATGAGTTTCGCAGCTATTTGGCTGACTTTCCTCGGCTTTCGCCGACTGAAGTGGCTAGCTGCGAGGGTGAGATCACGGACAGCGAGGTCTACTTGACATTGAAGAGGGCCGGCAGTGGCAAGTTTCCGGGACTTGATGGTTTACCCTATGAATTGTACTTGAGTCTGTCGCACATCTTTGTGACGATTTTGACTGTCTTGTTCAACAACTGGTTCCGGCAGGGGGCCATCCCCAGTCGGATCACCAGGGATGTGATTACGCTGTTGAAAAAGGGCAAGGATGATGGGCGGGATTTAGACGATTACAGACCCATAACTCTGCCGAACACATAGTTAAAGATTTTGGCTAAGATCCTGACGGAGCGTTTGCAGTCAGTTGCCGAGAGTCTGTTGGGACCCGATCAGACTTGTGTTGTGAAGGGCCAAACAATTCAGAGCAACCTGCATCTGATCCGAATGATCCTAGAGGGCGTAAAAGACGACGAGCAAGCCACGATGATCAATTTGGATCAGTCCAAGGCATTTGATAGGGTCGACCATCAGTATCTGGCTGCTGTTCCGCAGGCCACCGGATTCCAACCCGACTTCTGCAAGCGGTTTAGTCTCCTGTATCGCTCCCCCAGTGCTGTGGTACAGGTGAACGGAAAGCGGTCTCGCGTTTTTGCGCTGTCTCGGTCGGTACGCCAGGGTTGCCTACTGTCGCCCCTACTTTACGCTTTGGCGTTGGAGCCTCTCCTTCGCCGGCTGAGGGATGGGGCGTGCAGTCCGGCCCTACGTGGAATCGCTGTCCCTGGTTTCCGCGTACGCCGATGACGTATCTATTTTCGTGTCGTGCTGCAGCGACATTGAGGTGGAACAGAAGGCGCTTGAACGGCACGAAAAGGTCACAGGGCCAAGATTAACCGTAACAAGTCTTCCGGCTTTCGGTTAGGTGCCTGGAAGGCGGTCTCTCTTCCGGGACCCTTCAGTTGGACGGGCGGTCCTGTCCGCATTCTCGGAGTGTAGTTTGGACCTGACCTTCAGCTGGAGAAAAATGGCCAGAAGTACAGGCAAAGGTCGGAGCGTCGGTCCGAAGGAGGTTGTCCTTGAAGGGTAGAGCTGAGGCGTGTGCCACTTACGTCTTTCCTCTCGTCCTTTACCGCTTGGCTGTACTTCCTCTTTGCAAGGGCCATAGGAAGGCGATAGAGCGCTTGTTGTCCACTGTAAAGAAGCTTGTGTCCAACGTCTGTGTCATGGGGGGGGGCGCATTTAATGAGTCATCGACACGCCTCGAGGTTGGCTTTCCTACGCCGCGTTTTGACAGAGGATTCGATTTTGGTGGGGAGTGTTAGGGACACCTTCCCTAGCCTTACTATCACTCCTCTCATTTCCTGGGCTAAGCGCCGTCATAGGTCCGGGAAATTGTCGACTTTCCTCAACGAGTGTCGAGCGGCCTTGAGGGCTTTTCCTCGGTTCAGTGACCTTTCACAGCTTCGAAAGGTCTTGTATCGTGAATTGGTGGAGGGGGTCGTGAAAGACTGTCTCTGTGTGCGGCTTGGCTTGTCGGTGGACGAGTTGCGCTCTTTCTGGTCTTGGGAGAATTACCTCAGTAACACTGATTTTTCGCTTATCTGGCGATTGAACCGTAACTTGCTATCTCTCAACGACATGGCCTTCAGATGGGACAGGGCGGATTTGCCAGATTGTTACCGGTGGGACCTTGGTTTAGAGGAAACGGCTTCGCACGCCGTCTACCATTGTCCTCAGGTACGCCCTTTCTGGGACTATGTCGGTGGGCTGACGGCTTGTATCGCTCCCGATCAGCTTGGGCTCATCGATCTCGCATACGCGTGCGACAATGTGACGCCCCCGTATTCTGGGGTGAAACGAATGCTGTTTCTAACGTTGCTAGCCGTGGCAAGAATGGTGATCTGGATGACGCGAAAGGAGGGGATCTTGCGACGGGAACGCTATTCTCATCGGGTTTTGATCAGATACTTTCAGCATCAGCTGAAAGTAAAGATCAGAACTGATAGAAAGCATTTGGTGTCGACAGATTTCAACGAAAGGTGGGTAAAAGTAGCAAGCTTGGTTCGCGTGAATGGGGCTATCCTTGAGTTCTTTAAGTCCTCTTTCGTCACAACGGGGCGGTTTCCTGCGAACCCCCCTGGTTAAGGTAGACCCCCTTTTGTGTACCTAGTTAATGTGAGTGAGTGTCGTTCCTGGCCTGTTCCCGGCTCCTTACTTCGGTTATGAGCCAAGTTGAGATTCCCAACCTCCCCAGTTTGTTTTGGGCCCCTTTTTCATCTCGACTGGTTCAGTCTTTGATTTCTCCACGCCCTACATTTATTTTTCACCTCCCCCATTCCGTTAGAGAGTTAGCCTCATGATTCTGTCTGATGACAGAATACAGCGGCAACTCTGATTTTTTGTGGGGTGGACGAGTCCTACTAACATCAATTATTTTCTGTTAGTTTCTGTTTTATATATAATTTTTGTATTGCGATTTAGAACCCTCCCCATCATTTCACATCATCGTCAGATTATATATATATATATATATATATATATATATATATATATATATATATATATATATATATATATTTATGGACATTTGTACATAAGAAATTTTAAACCATGGGGTTAGATTTTAGGTTCCCTTTGTGGATGTGGTATTGTGGTATATGCAGGAGTAAAAGGTGAAGGGTGAATTCTTTCGGTGAATGGTTTATTTGTATTGAATGACTGGGTCGAGAATTGGGTTAGCTAGTTATAGGATAGGTAAGGATGACCAACCTCAACCCCACTCCTCACTTTTTAAGCCATGAGCCACAATTATTGTATTTTACAATAATAAATAGAATCTATCTATCTATCTATCTATCTATCTATCTATCTATCTATCTATCTATCTATCTAAAGATATTCTCTCTCTCTCTCTATCTATCTGTCTGAAGTTATTCTCTCTCTCTCTCTCTCTATCTATCTATCTCATTATGTTCATTATCTATCTATCTATCTATCTATCTATCTATCTATCTATCTATCTATCTATCTGAAGCTATTCATTATCTATCTATCTAAACCTCTTCTCTATCTATCTATCTATCTATCTATCTATCTATCTATCTATCTATCTATCTATATATCTATCTAAGCCTGGTACAAGTCTATATTAGAGAAAGAAAGTGTTTTGTGATAGTTTTTCATACAGGCAAAACTTGATTGAAAATTAGCATTCTTAAGGGAGGCTTTTTATTTTAGTTTGAACGCTGATCACAGTCAGGAGGAGAGATACACGACGCCTTCAAACAAGAACCAGTGCCCTGTAAAGATAGATACAGATACAGATGTGACAGTGATAAAACAAAGCGATCTCCTTTTTTTTAATATAGTGAAATATGACAGCTCCTTATGCCATTTAATAATAAATACAAAAGGAAAGGTTTTAACCAATCCAATACCTTCTTCCCTCCCAGCACTTCAAAGATCCTCTAGATAACCGGACCAAAAAAACAAAAAACAAAACATACTTACAACTGTATTATGTAATACAATATAACCTGCGCCTGTTACTTATCGTGAAAAAACAAAACAAAAGTGCAAGCTCTCCCTCACTGACCTCTGGGTTGTAGGTTCAGCCAACAAACTATCATTCAGATAGTTTGAAATAAATGAGTGAATGAGATTTTCTATTTCAATGATTTCTCTATAAAAGCGAAATAAATCCAACTGAGATAAGAATGCTGTTTGCCAATGGCATTTTGAATAAGCGATGTCGAATAACTAAAGTTCAAAGTTGAGTAAAGTACAGCACTTGGCCTTTCATATATTTCTGGCCAGAGTTGCTTTTCGCAGTTATAAATTCTCGATCAGCTTTCTCTTCATCAGATGTTTGCTTCTATTGTAGTCATTTGCGCAGTTCCCCTTGCAGTGTTGTTCCTAACCATCCCTGTCTACATTTGTATTTTTTCTGCTTATCTATTTATTTATTATTATTATTTCCTTTGATTTCGATGGTAAACTCATTTTCTTTCGGAGACTAACCATAGACCTAAACGGCAAAAATGATATCGTGATATTTGACACTTCACATTTGTGTAAAATAAACCTACAAATGCATGCATATTTTACATAAGTAAAGTCTTCTGTAGAGTGTGAGCTGTGCTTGTGAGAACAATTTTTTGATTTCTTTAAGATATCGGCTACCAGGGAACGTTCACGATATCTTAAAATCATTAACTCTGTAATTACATTTAGAGCAGTATCGAGTACGATATTGATTATGAACATAATCAATAACTTCATATTGATTATGAACATAATCAATAACTTCATGTTGATTATGAACATAATCATTACATTTATATTGATTATGAACATAATCAATAACTTTATATTGATTATGAACGTAATCAATAATTTCATGTAGATTATGAACATAATAACTTTATGTTGATTATGAACATAATAACTTTATGTTGATTATGAACATAATAACTTTATGTTGATTATGAACATAATCGATAACTTTATGTTGATTATGAACATAATCGATAACTTTATATTGATTATGAACATAATCAAAAACTTCATGTTGATTATGAACATTATTAATAAATTCATATTCCAGAATGTTGGAAACTCTTCAGCAAGGTCCTTTACTAAGCTGTTTTCCTTATTTTTTTTTTCAATTTTTAAATTACATGCTCTATTCAAAAGAATTTTCTATTGTTTTTGCAAGACGGTTTGCTTGGCCAGGACTGACAAATTTGTTTCAAGGGAAAAATCCTAAACAAATTTATATTTCTCGTGCACAAAGACATCTTTTGTTATCATCATTATTAAGAATGTTAAGTTGAACACATAAGCAGGCATACACACGCAAATACGAATATGTGTCTTTGTGTCAGATTGTGTGATTGGAGATGGCTTTTATTTGAAGTTTCTCCAAATGTATTTAAGCGTATGGTTGTGCAAAAAAACAGAAAAGGAATTCATTAATTCAGGTTTTATCTGTATTGATAAAATATCTATCTATCTATCTATCTATCTATCTATCTATCTATCTATCTATCTCAGTCTGTTCTTATCTATCTATCTATCTATCTATCTATCTATATATCTATCTATCTATCGCAATTTTCTATCTATCTATCTATCTATCTATCTATCTATCTATCTATCTATCTATCTATCTATCTGTAGTTTTCGATCCTGCTAGGCATTTCACTATTGAGACTTTGTGCCACCCT
The DNA here is from genome assembly GCA_964036315.1 of Acanthosepion esculentum. Lineage (NCBI taxonomy): Eukaryota > Metazoa > Mollusca > Cephalopoda > Sepiida > Sepiidae > Acanthosepion > Acanthosepion esculentum. The sequence goes on along the minus strand of OZ038482.1, from coordinate 16,436,508 downwards.
AAGACTAAATTTAGAACACACACACACACCCACACACACACACCCACACCCACACACCCACACACACACAAACAAACAAACAAGCAAACAAACACGCACACAAACAAACAAACAAACACGCACACACACGCTGATATATTTTAAAGCAATTCATTAATGAAGGTAAGTCGAGCTCTTTGGGTTTCTCACCATGTCTATGCTCAAATCAGTTTGCTGCTGAGTTTTCGGTTGCCATTTTTATAAAGTGCATTTAGGGTACTTTTGGGTACCTTTGTACGCACCTAATAAATAATCAATATTTTTTCTAGGAGGGCATAATATTTTCTTTAATATGACTAAACAAAAATCAGTACGAAAAAATAGAAAACCTCGCGGGCGTCTTCCTGCTAATCTTGACAGAAAACAAAGACTAATCAGAAATATAGTTGTTTGTAAAATTAATGCGGAGATTAATCCATTTTCGTTTTTCATTATTTTTTCTTAAGCGCCCCAATCACTAAGCTTACCTTAGTTTATGGCCACATATATGACGCCCACAGTGACGATCGAACTCACTATAAAATAATAATGGCCAGCCAGAGTAGCTCATTAACCATGACTCTACCCAGACGCAACAGTCATATTCCTTAGGCAGAATGTGCTTCTAAAAATAGAAATAGATTCAAAGAATGGTGCTTAATTTTTATGCTTTGTGGAGTCAGGGAGTTGTAAGGGTTTGTTAGCTGTAAGCAGCTGTGTTACGTTTGAGGTAGGCGATTAAAGATGAAATCTACTCTATTCTGTTAACTTCTCGCACGATGCAGCAACCTTTATGACGCGTCAGGTAACCGCTGCTACCTCTGCTGCTGCTCCACTTGCTAGTGCAGCTATTTTTAAGATTATACACGATCTGTGGGTAACCCTGTTTCATTTCTTACCTGTTTACCAAAATTATTTCTTTTAGCTTCGCGCCAACAATTTTTTACGTTCTTCGCTTCCATTTTTACTCATATCTTTCTTTCTTTCTTTCTTCTTTCTTTCTTTCTTTCTTTTTTTTTCATTAATGGAGCAATGCCAACCCTAACTCTAACCCTAACCCTCTTAATTTCCCAGTCATCGCTCTCTCTCCCTTTTCTCTCCCTCTCTCTCTCACTTTTTCTCTCTCTCTTTCTCAATAAAAAGTTCATTTTCTCTTGTTTTCTCGTATTCACGCTCATGCATGTTCACACACAGACGTTAGCATGTACAGAATTGAAAACACATACATATAGACTTGAAAACCATTACCGGAAATATGATACATCCAAGCCCACTCACATGCACACATAACACACAAACGCACACATAAACAGCCAAGTATTAATATATATATATATATATATATATATAAGTAATCGTACAAGCATGCCATTAAAAAATGAGCGATAGACGCAAACATATAAAATGCACTTAAATTCATTTCCGTGTCTCGGTGTGTGTGTGTGTGTGTTAAATATGCATATGAGCAGATAAATACAAATTGAGCCAAATATACATAGGTGTGAACCAATTCTGATATATATATATATATATATATATATATATATATATATATATATATATATATATATATATATATAGAGAGAGAGAGAGAGAGAGAGATAGATAGATAGATAGATAGATGTACATATGTACTTTAAAATACCTGACATTGTTCAGCAAAGATTTTTCCCTCAACCTTTTTTACAATTATTACCCATTTGAAAATCTGCCACACTGAAGAATATACATACATACATACATACATACATATATATATATATATATATATATATATATATATATATATATATATATATATATATATATTTTTTTTTTTTATATATGTATATTCTTAGCGAAGGAATCATATTTTGAAAAAAATAATTATAATTTAAGCTCTACTTCTGTATGGAGCACTATTTTTTTAAAATAAAAATAAAATACTAAAGAACTCCGGATTATTTACCTAACGTGTTCTTTCCTATTTTTCTACATATATGCGCGCGCACACACACACACACACACACACACACACATATATATATATATATATATAGATGTACATATGTACTTTAAAATACCTGACATTGTTCAGCAAAATTTGTATTTTTATTCCTGACACACTGAAGAATATCCATTTAATAATGTGTCTTTGAAAAAGTCTTTTGTGGACTGGCATTGCCTTTCCACAATTCAAACTCATGAAACTGTTCATGAATTTAAAATCTTCGACATACACATGTCAGATAACAGGAAAAAAAAATCTTTTCTAAAAAGAATGAATTAAAAACACACGCATTTTCCCAAGAGTTGATCCACAGAAAGTTAGCTTCTTACGAAGGGAAAGAGCGAAATGGCATTTATTTACTGTCTGAAATAGCTGCATCTTTATCACAGGCTTCAGTGACAGGTATTTAAGGACGGAATAAAAAAAAAGAAGACAATTCTTAAGACAGGCATTTTTTTCATTTCAAGATTTGTACAACAGAATCTTTCTGGCTTCTTTCTCTCAGGTCATCGCATTGGTTTTTGGCCAGTGTTCAAACAATGGTAAACGCACACAGATACAGATATGTACAAAAATAGGATATAAGTTGTGACCAATGATCTCGCGAACTGACCATTGTAGTGTAACCATGTGTTCGATCCTCAATGACATCTCCACTAATGTTGCCTTTTTTCTAAACTGTACAAAACTCTGTAGACTTCTACATTTATCTTTATATTTCTGTCTTTTTTTGTACTTTTCCCCTATATATACCGTAATCCCCCTGGTATAATACGCATTTTTTTTCCTAAAAGAAATAAGCAAAATTATGCACAGCTACAAAAATCCTTAAAAAATTGCCGTTTCATAGGTCGATTTCAGTTGCGAAATGACTACTCACCACAATAATACGACAATTTGACACTAACATTCGGCGATTGCGACACCATAAG
>OZ038482.1:16256068-16428568 GCA_964036315.1 Acanthosepion esculentum | reverse complement strand
ATATATATATACACAAAATAACAATATTTCGCTTCGCTGACAAAATAAATAAAAAAGTTGATGTTTGGTCACATGACCACTCCGATAGTAATCTTCACGTTTATGTGTTATTTACAAAGCTTAGCTTTGGCACAAGTAATCAAGTATGGCACAAGTAATGGGGACCAAGATCACTGCAGAGTAGTAATGGTTAACTAGAATAGCTCATCTCCTCCTTTCTTTCCCAATCTCTTCTCATCTATCTATCTATCTTTCTCTCTTTCTTTCTTTCGTTCTTTCTTTCTTTCTTTCTCAATTTCTTCTCATCTATCTATCTATCTATCTATCTATCTATCTATTTATCTGTCTATCTATCTATCTATCTATTTAGTCATGTTTGTCCATACTTATCGGTCTACATAAGTGAAAAACCTTTTGTCTGCCGTAGAATTTATTTATTCGTTTCTTCTATTTTTCTTTGTTCTTTCTTTTCTTCTTTCGACTGTATATTTCTTTTGTTGTTGAGAAAAAAATATCGAAGAGAAAGAGAGAACAGAAAACGTTTTTTTTATTCGTTTTTCCTTCTTTGTTCGGAATTAGTTTTTATTTATTATTTATATCTTTTTCTTGCATTTTTCTTTTCATTGTTTATATTTCTCCCCCTTTTGTTCACTTACTTATTGTCTATTTCCCTCCTCTGTACTTTAATCTTTTGTTTTCACTTTCTTAACTAGTTTTCCATTTCTTTCTTATTTTCTTCGTCTTTTTCTCGTCGTTCTTATTTATTCTTTACGTCTACAAAGTTCTATTTCTATTCTTCTTTCTCATTCACTTCTTCGCGCCTTTGCTGCTTATTGACATGGACTCTTCGTAGAGTATAGCACCAGAACATCAAGGGATACTGCAATTAATCTTTTTCCACGGTTGATTTACTAGCAAAAACTTGAGAACTATATTTCAGAGAGAAGTTGATTCACGACTTTTCACGAAATGAATCCAATCCGTCCCAACAGAAGCTCGAGTTTTCAATTTTATTGTCCTTCCGTTAAACCACCCACACCTCCTATCCTTCTTTTTCCTGAATCGTCATTCTTCTTCTTCTTCTTCTTCTTCTTCTTCTTCTTCTTCTTCTTCTTCTTCTTCTTCTTCTTCTTCTTCTTCTTCTTCTTCTTCTGCTCCTCCTCCTTGTTGTTGTTGTTGTTGTTGTTGTTCTTCTTCTTCTTCTTCTCTTGCTCCTCCACCTTCTTGTTCTTGTACTTCTTTTTTTGTTGTTGTTCTTCTTCTTCTCCTCTTGATCCTCCTCCTTTTTGTTGTTGTTGTGGTTGTTATTGTTGTTGTTGTTCTTTCTTCTTCTTTTTCTTGTTATTGTTGTTGTTGTTGTTCTTCTTCAACTGCTTCTCCTCCTCCTCCTTGTTCTTCTTGTTCATCTTGTTCTCCTCCTCCCCCTCCTTCTTCTTCTTCTTCTTCTTCTTCTTCTTCTTCTTCTTCTTCTTCTTCTTCTTCTTCTTCTTCTTCTTCTTCTTGTTCTTCTTTTTGTTGTTCTTGCTGTTCTTGTTCTTCTTTTTGTTGTTCTTGCTGTTCTTGTTCTTGTTGTTCTTATCCTTCTCCACAAGCTCCTGCTCTTCCTCCTTGTTCTTCTTCTTGTTCTTCTTCTTCTTCTTCTTCTTCTTCTTCTTCTTCTTCTTCTTCTTCTTCTTCTTCTTCTTCTTCTTCTTCTTCACATTTTCTTCTCTTTTTCTTCTCTATTTTGTATGTTTTGTTTTTCACGCCATATTTCCCAAAAGACGCACTTAAATCCGGTCACCTAATTTTTCCTGAAACCCAAGACATAGAAACACGTCAGAATTTAAATAAAAAACAAAAACAAAAAAAAACAAACCCTAAATAACGTTACTTAATTTAAAAAGGAGAAGAAAAGAAAAACAAAAATGAACAAATGTTTTCTTTGTGCAGGATTTTGCTTCGATGGAGATTTACTCAAGAGACATTCTTTTTCCCTGTGAATAGAAAGAAACATTAACAGACTTCAGTTCCCAAAAGATGACTTTCAAGAATTACATAATTATATATTATCATTGCCAGTTCTGAAATTGCGATCTATATGCAGCACACACACACACACACACACACACACATACACACACACACACACACACACACACACACACACACACTCTCTCTCTCTCTCTCTCTCTCTGTTGTATAAAATGGTAGAAATAATTATAAAGCAACCTACAAATTTAGATGGTTAAATTGAAATATTGGTCAAAGAGCGTAACCCGCTTTGTTATTAGCAAAGATGGAAGAGAAATTCAATTTTAAAATCAATTTTTAGCTACCTACTCTCATTTTGTAAAATTACACATTGTGAGTGCAGAAATAAGTACAAGACATATTGCCAAACTTATTTTTAGATCTTTTTTCGGAAGTTTCTATAACTTTCTATTGATGTAACGTCGTTTGAAGTGAACCCGAAACTTAGCTATTGTCATTTGTACAATATAGGCAGCATTTTCTTCATGTTTTGGAGATTAGGAGAGGGATTAATCTAATCGAAGAAGAAAAGCTTATTATGAACAAAAAAAAAACAGTTTTATATAAAGATGATGAAAGCGAAAAGAGAAGATTTACTCAACTATAAATGGCTATTGATAAACAATAGATCAACAGATTGAAAGCACAACAAAATATGAGTGACAGAAATAATTTCAACTCGGAACTAATTTCACCTCGGGATTAATTTCAACTTGGAATTAATTTCAACTCAGAACTAATTTCAACTCGGAACTAATTTCACCTCGATTTAAAATCAAAGTTATCAATTTCCGTGAAGGTTTTGCTTCATAATATAAAAACCTATTAGACTTATAAAAGCATGGATCCTTTCCTCAGTCCACAAACTGCAGAATAATTGGGACAATTACTGGTACTTTAATTTGAAGTTGACATGGAATTGAAGTTGATTAGCTTAAAAAATTTCAGGTGGGAATCAGAAAATGTCAGGCGGAGGAGCAAAAAGTGTTCGGCGGGCACTGCCAGAAATTAGTTCCGAGTTGAAATTAATTCCGAGTTGAAATTAATTCCGAGTTGAAATTAATTCCGAGTTGAAATTAGTTCCGAGTTGAAATTAATTCCGAGTTGAAATTAGTTCCAAGTTGAAATTAGTTCCGAGTTCAAATTAATTCCGAATTGAAATGAATTCCGAGTTGAAATTAGTTCCGAGTTGAAATTAATTCCGAGTTGAAATTAATTCCGAGTTGAAATTAGTTCCGAGTTTAAATTAATTCCGAGTTGAAATTAGTTCCCAGCTGAAATTAATTCCGAGTTGAAATTAGTTCCGAGTTGAAATTAGTTCTGCACCCCCAGAATATACCAAACCACTTTGTTTAGTTTTGGGAAACTATGAAAAGAGATGCGAGAATACGTTAAAATCTTTAACCTCCTCTCAGTACCAGAGTAGAGTAAAACCTATTTAAAAGGTTTTAATAATCTACACGATAAGAATATTCCAATAATTTGACCGCATAAAATTGAAAAAGGAGTGAGACACGTGGATATGATTTCTTCTAAATTATTTGTAACAGGACTTGAAAATGTTTTCCGGAAAAAGAATTGGGAATGAATAGAAATAAATATGAAAGAGGAACCATTTACGATTTGATGACTTCATTTTTAGCATCATTGGATGATATACAAGAAATGTTAAATAACTTAAATAGGAAAAAAGTATGAATGTAGATATAAAAATAAACGGAAGTAAATTACGAGTAATTTTCAAATGTAACGTTCAGAAAAAGATCATAAAATTTGAAGAACTGGAAGTAGTTGAAGAAATAATCAGATCAAAACTGGTGAAAACATTAAAGAAAGATGGCGGAAAGAAAATGAAACGACGCATAGCAATCGGGTGGAAAGCATTTGACAAAAATAAAAATATAATGAAAACACTTTGCCAATATGCTTTTATAACATTTCATCCCAAGCAAGGTGATAATGCCATTAAGACGCATTGGGTTACTGAGAATAAAAAAAAAACAAATTGGAGGATGTTACAGTGGAGAAAGGATAGTAAAAGAAACGGGTTCAGAAGAGAGATGATTGCAATTAATATTGCATTTAATGTTTTAAAGTTCGTTGTTGACAGGGAAGCAGGAAAGAATTAGAATAAAAATTACCCTTACATCTAGCTATTTCAGCAGTGAAACTATGAGAGCTAGTTGTCAATCTAGTAGTACCCTTAAATTCATGTTTTTTGAATAACCAAGGAGGTAAGCTAATTGGAAGAAATGCTATAAAAATACTTATAGAAACGACAGAGGGAAGATACTTTACGGAACTGGGAACGTGTGGGAAGCCAAGATGTCGGGTCAGGACTGATAACATTATAGACACTTTGGATTTTATTGAGAATCTCGAGATATATAGCAGGAACACCAAGCCAGTTGTGGCAGTAATATCCAAAGCACAGACAAATGGAAGATCTATAGACGAACCAGATAGATTCTGGCGAGAAAAAATGGCTGACACGATACAGTTAACCAATTTTTCTAGCAACAGATCTAGCAATTGATTCAATTTTATCCTTCCACTTCATGTCAGTGGAAAACATGAGACGAAGGAGATACATTGAGCTGTTCGCCTGAAGGTTATTCGACTGATCTGATTATTTTTAACGGTTTATCAACGTTTTTGATGTTATTTAAAGCCGGAATATATTTTTGGATTGTAAGAATTTTTTGGAGATAATAAAGTTTTTCAAGTTTTACTATTTAACCTATAGTTGGGAGAGTTGGATTCATACCTTTCCCAAGAGTAAGTGAATATAACGTAAGTGAATATAACGAACGCGACTGGAATTCGAACTAGGCTCTCTGATTTCTCCTCCCGAGCGTTTATTCGTTGCACCACCCACACCTCAAAGCTTACAGCACCTGGTATTCCCGATCGGTCACTCATGTAGGTACTAATAATGTTCAACATTGCTTAACATTGGTGATTGAACGAGAACCGGGGTTTCAACATGATATGGCTGTAGGCCTCCTGAAGATTAGCATCAGCCATACTGATGGAAGATAAAAAGGTCCCTAAAGGTTTTGTTTTGGAGGCGTTATACTTAACAAGACATATGGCCCAGTGGATGAAATAATTGGTTGAATTAATCCAGTGACTTGACGCAAAGAGTTTTGAGTTCAATAGTTGACCACAGAAGAGGTGAACAAAAACTTGTAGATTCGAGTTAAAAGAAAATAACTGAAACTGAGAAACCCAGAAGAGGCATGGCACATGGAACTAGAACAACCTACTCGGATGGACTAAATAAAAGATTCGGTTGGAAATTCCAATCACCTGAAGAAGGCCTGGGAGTACAACGGCCGAAACGTCGTGAATATGATCATAAAGATGAGAACTAGAGTCCGAACAATGTAAATACAGTGTCACCTCAGTTCTCGAACGACTCACATGTCGAACAAATCGGTTTTCGAAAAGAAAATTCGAGATTAAAATGCCTCGGTTATCGTACAAATTTTCGTTTCTCGAACAATATTGCCGAACCGGGCCGAACTGAGTTAACCCGAACGGAATCATGTTTTAGTCGACCGCCATGTTGTATACATTAGTGTGTTGTGCTGTGCTTTTCTTTTCCAATTTTATTGTACTGTGCCTTTTTTTCCCCTTCATTAGTCCTCAGTCATGGCTCCAAAGAAAGCTAGCAGTGATACTGGTAAAGGAAAAAGAAAAGAGAAAAACAATTGTTGATGATATTGTCTCTATGATGATAATATTATCTCTTCCTACTCAGTTTCATATGGCAAAATCAACGATCTATACTATTCTTATAAATAAATAGACAATCATATCTTTCCTTCCCTTTTCCAAACAATGACATCTCTTTCTTTCCCCTTCCGCTTCTGCCATCAACTCTCCTACATACAGGTACGGTAAAATTGAAGTGTTCGTCTATATTTTTTCTGTTTAGTATTAGGTTTATTTTTTTAATGATTTTCATTCGTTTTATGTATAAACTTGTGCGCAAAGTACTGTTGTTAAAGTTTAAATAAGCAATCATCTTGGGACCAGGAACGGATTAATCCATGTTACATTGATTTCTATTGGAAAAATAGTTTCGGTTTACGAACATATCCGCTTACGAACGGGCTTCAGGGACGAATTAAATTCATGAACCGCGGTTCCACTGTAGTGTAAATAAATAAATACATACATATTGGCTAATATCCATGGACTTATGTAGTATGGTTGTATTATAGTAAATAATCATTTATCCCAATAAGCGATGTATCAACTGGAATTAGACTCTTTATTAATATAATGTATGTCTGTCAAGCATTAAAACAGGCTTCTACTGCCATATACAGTGCTGTTCGATAAAAGTGACTCACCTGATTTTTTTACTTAAAATCTTTTTCGCCTATTGTTTTTGGGATCAAACTAATTTTTAATCTTACTAATATAAAGACCCCTTCCCGACCAACTAGTAAAAAAAGTTTACTCACCCTAAGGTATTCTATTGATAATTATAATTTTGGATATAAATGAGATTTAGGGAAAAACTCTGCGCAAAAAAAGTGACTCACTTATTCCCTGCAACTAGTAATCAACAGAAACATAACCGAACAGCTTTAAATTAAGAATAATAGAGGTATCATTTATTTATAATAGGTAATATAGTTCGAAATATTTAATAATCTATGGGTCCTCCTTTATTTTGAATAACCTTTTCAACCCTTTTTTGGTATTGACTTGATTAGGTTTTGGCAAAGCTCATCTCCAAGCATTGAATTCCATTCGGATATAAAATTCACAATCAAATCCTCTTTGTTGCTCAACTGCTTTCTCGAGAGCCTCTACTTTGTAATGCTCTATAAGCTTTCTATGGGGTTGAGGTCAGGAGATTGGGGCGGCCATGTCATAACACTCACCTACTTCTCATCAAAGTATTCCTTCATCAATTTTGATTTGTGACAGGGAGCATTATCCTGCATAAAAATGTGCTTGGCGGGGTCGATTTGCACCCTTTCAACAGAAGGGAGGAGACAAGACTCTAAAATTCTCTTGTACTGCTCGCTCCTGAGGGTCTTTTCAATAGGTTTTAAGAAACCAGTTCCATGAAAAGAAAACCATCCCCAGAACATTATACTGAACGGATGCTTGACAGTACTTACTGCTAAATTCAAAGAGCTTTCAAAGCTTCTTCTTCGGATTTTAGATCGCTTATCCTTTGAATTTAGCTCAACTTTCGTTTCATCGGAGAAGAGAACATTTAGTAAAAAAAAATCAGGTGAGTCACTTTTATCGAACAGCACTGTACTTGCAATCGTACAGAAGGCGAATGCGATCCTGCAATATATTAGTTCAAACCTGTATAGTCACATACATGTTCAAAGGGACAGGTCTTGTGTTTGTCAAGGAAGTTCTTGAACATCTTACAGAACATGTTAAATAGCATAGATAAAAATACGAGCGAGTGTTATCCTGGTGAAACTAATATATCGCTTTCCTGTTGCATATGGAACTGATTCCCTCAAGAGCATTCCACGGCATAGTTCTAAGGGTTGGCATTTCGTGAAGTGGGTGGTTGACTACACTCTGGAAGATGCTGCTCCATAAATCTCTGTCACACATATAAATGATCACCACTTGTATAAAGAGAGAAGACTACAAAGCGCCAATTCAATCTTTGACTATCTTGTTACACCAATGGAGAACTTCATGACTGTGTTGCAATGTAACTGAACGTCAGGCTAAATGTTCACGTGTGTAACCGAACACGAGTAGATAGCATATTTGAGGCAATGTCTTATTATGCTTCTACAAATAAATCTTGTTTGCACGTTCATTACCGTTGAACAGAACAGCCTAGTCACAGAATCCAGAACGTACAGTCCGGAAAATGTACAATCTATCTATCTATCTATCTATCTATCTATCTATCTATCTATCTATCTATCTATCTATCTAAATATAAAAGTGAACATTGAAGTCAACACTTAGAGGCGACAGACTGTTTCATGCTAGATGCAATCGTCACTCCTGACGGTTGCATCTAGCACGAAACAGACTGTCGCCTCTAAGTGTTGACTTCAATGTTCACTTTTATATTTATATTTATAGATAGATAGATTGTAAATTATAGCACAATTATTATAAATATAGCACAACTTAAGACTATATATATATATATACATACACACACATTATATATATATATATATATATATATATATATATATATATATATATATATATATATATATATACGAGTGTTGTGACCAAGTAAATAGTAAAGAAATAACAAAACAAGTGTTACAGATATCTCATCTATTAAACAGTAAGTACAACAGAAGAGTATTACACGACTAGTGAGTGTGTGTCGGTTGACCCAGCGTTCAATCTATTCGACTGTTATATTTAACAGCCCACCCCCACGAGGGATGTATGTGGCACAAAGCCGAGTTTAGAGTGGGTTCTCCGAGCCCGTATGCTCGGCCAAAAATATTCCCTTTGAACCCGTATAAACGGGTTCAGGACCTGTCTACCTCTCCGGAGGAAACTTTGCCCTTCGGTAAAGCCTCGTCCGGGTTCCTCTCTGGTGAGGCAGAGAATTCGACGGATGAACGGTTTGACACTGTTCCGCCAAGGCCTTCTCTCCTACTAATCTTATAGTAGGCGGAAGAGTCCAACATAGAGTCTTTAGAGGGAGGACACCGCAACAATGAGATAACGATATATACATATTTATATATCAAGAACAATATTGGGCGAAAATGTATGACAAAGTGGAAAGGTTTTCTTATAATGCTTTTTGTTCTAAAGGACGAAACGCGTCACATAACAACTTTTTCCACTTTGTCATATATATATATATATATATATATATATATATATATATATATATATATACATATATATATAGTAAAACAAATCTGCTACAGTTGCACTGAGAACAGAACACACATAATAAAGAGGTTCAACGGGAAAATAATTTTTTAATTATTTTTCCGTTGAAACACCTTAATTATGTGTGTCCTGTTCTCAGTGCAACTGTAGCAGATCGCCGGCACAAACAATACCACATCTAACTACAAATGAAATCATTAATGTTCCTTAAGCGTCAAATATCTGTAAAACAATATAATATACCAAGCAGCTGTAAAAACTGCAGTGACCGAATACACAGGAGTAACACAAAGACCCTGGGAATAGAGAAACTATATACGCAAAACATCTTTTACCAATAGTAAGCACATGAACAGCACAATACTTTCTAAACACACATGGGAAATTAAATACAAGGAAAACAGTACCAGCCTACAACAATAAATCCCAAAATTGTAAGCTTTGTCTGGAGGAGAATTTTTACGGCGTTACTTAAAAATTGAAAACTAAAAACGAATAACTTGTAAAACATCACCAAGTAAAATGCATATATATATGCATATATGGTAATAGTAATGGTAATATTAACTGTTTTGTCATGAGGAAACATTCGGCATTTATTGGCCGGGCACTGAGACTTGCTTTCGGTTGAAATTTATAAAATCTTTCTCTTCAAATAAATTTTCAAGAAAGTAGGTTTCACAGGTTCAGTTGCTGTTAATGTTCTTTTTAGTATTGATGGAGGTTTCCTTACTTGATTTTGTTTGTGATAGAGTGAAACATCATAATATTGATTATGTTATTTTTCACACTTCGCGTTACACATGTTACCCATTTAAGGTGATGCTGTTGCTTAAAGTCTTCAGGAGAAGTGGTTTATTTTATCTGTTACAGTTCTTTGTGATTTTGTAACGCCAGTCTACCAAGGATGGTCCTCGCTGAGACCTACACGTTTTAATCGCTCGAAGCCATTTAACCATCGATATGAAAAGTATATAGCCAAAACTTTATATATTCCCGAACAACAAGTTTGGCGCCATGCCTGACATCCATGTAAAAGTCTCGATCTCTCGTTTATTTAACAACATGAGTGTTGTTTTTAGGTTAATTTTTTAGTTATGTATGTGGAAATTCCAATCACCTGAATAGGTCCGGAGCATACAACAGTCGAAACGTTGTGCATATGGCAATGGAGATGTGGATAAAAATCAGAATAATGTAAGTAATACAAGTAATAATACCTCATCTCAGAGATATAGAGGCCGAAACGTTGTGAATATGGCAATGAAGATGAGGATTATTGTCCGAATAATGTAAATAATACAAGTAATCATAATGCCTCATCTCAGAGATATAGAGGCCAAAACCTTGTGAATATAGCAATGAAGATGAGGATAACTGTCTGAATAATTTAAGTAATACAAGTAATCATAATACCTCATTTCAGAGATATAGGCAGACACGTTTCGTATTTATTAAATCAGCATCCTGTGTTTTTATGAAGGATTCAGGGTACGCATATCATTACTTTCATCCCAATTCCAGAACACATTGTTTCTGTTTTGGAAATTTTTCTCTTGTTTCACTTATTAACATACTAGACGCTATTTTTTGTTCATAATCTTACCCCACCTTTGAATAAATATGTCATCAGCATAGTCCCCCTTAAGCTCTGTACAATGGCCTCGGGCACATAAGCAGGAACGCTATTTTATATTAGTAGATTCATTTAGGATATAATATGGAATATTTAAATGATCAGTGTCCATCTCTTTACATCTATACTTGTATACGCGCATAGTCTAGGAAGAGATTAAATAGATTGGGGCGCTCATATATATATATATATATATATATATATATATATATATATAAACTCTCCTGTATTCTACGTATGAGGGTCATGCAACTTAGTTCCTAGGAACTGACAGCTGCGCATATGATTTGATTATAGTGGTGAAGTCTTTGTGCAGAATCGACCACTCTTTTCGAAGAGGTGGATACAGAGATCTGGTGCCAAAGGTCCCCAAACGACTCCCAGCAGGTTTTGAATTCAGAGTTTTCCTTCTTCTAGACCAGTTGCTATAGAACCCAGTCTGTCCTGCTATTTACTCATAGGAGAAGAAGAGGATTTATACGTTTCCCAAACACTTAATTGAAGGTAATGGTAATGTATTCAACTCGGCTCTCCGATTTCTCAACCCGAGCCGCTATGCACTACTCCACCGTACCTCCTGTGATATATATATATATATATATATATATATATATATATATATATATATATATATATATATGCACATTTCATTACAAACGACTGACAAGGTGATTTACTTTTATTATTTACTTTTTTATTTAGATTTTTATATAATTTCTCGTGCGATCTAATAAAGTTTTTCTTTTCAGATGATAAATTATATAAAAACTGTCCGAATGTTCTTTTTTCCGAGCGCTTTCGGCTATACATTTAGCCATTTTCAAGGATTATATTTCAACTGTTAGAATTAGAAATAGTTTTTTATATGTATGTTTTATAAAATGATTCATTTTTTTGTTTCCAAACACGGTCAAGATATTATGTCCATGTTCAAAGTTAATATTATTAAGTGTTGGTTTGTTTGTTTTTATTAGTAAGGATTCCATTAAGAACATTCGGACAGTTTTTATATAATTTATCATCTGAAAAGAAAGACTTTATTAGATCGCCCGAGAATTTATATAAAAAAACTAAATAAAAGCACCTTGTCAGTTGTTTTTAATGAAATGTGCATGAAAGAAGGATTGCTGCCTCAATACACAAATATATATATATATATATATATATATTTAAAGACATTTTTTATATGTTTAACGTTCTTTTTATAGATACAAGTATTTAAGTAAACGTATCAAAAATGTCTTTAAATAAATTGTCGGACTCTGTCCAATTCAAAAATGTATATATATATATATATATGTGTGTGTGTGTGTGTGTGTGTGTGTGTGCGCGCACGCGCGTGCACACCTGTTTATATGTATATACATGTGTACATTTGAAAATAATTATACTTGTATATGTAGAGTTGTGTATATGAGTTTATGTGTGTATGAATGTATCTGTAACTTGGGCGCGTGGCCGAGTGGTTAGAACGTTTGCCTTCTGACCATGAATCTCACCACGGTTGATTTATCAGGAGGGAGAATTTCTGATGTTATCGGTCTAGGGGGAGGAAGATCCCTGCGTTCGGCACCTTTGGAAAGTGCCTGAAAACCTGTAAAATTGGACAGACGGAACACTAGCTGCGCTAGCACGAAGTCCCAAGTCATCGTGACCGAGTGTGCTGGCCTTGTTCAGATTGTTGATCACGCTAGATAACACGTCCTCTCACAGAAACTGTAATTAAGGTGTTGAACAAACACATGTGCCTGAATTAGGGATTGGCTAGCTGCCCTAGTAGGCGAGTATCTTCGAATACGAGTGGGCAAGTATTATCATAACTTGGGTAAATATGACGTGTGATAAATGTGTCATTGTGTCTCTCCAATCCAGGCTTCATTAGCCACAAGAAGTGTCATATTGGCAGACTTTTGACAAATTACGATCAGTACTACGCCGGCATAACGGGGTGTGTTACAAAAACCCACCGAGAAGGCTCTGATCTCCACTCATAAAAATGAAAGCCCAGGAGCGAACCTGATGTCAGTCCCATTACCGGTGAACCGTCGAGTCTATTCGCATTATTATTCTACAGTCATAACAGCTGACAGTGTGTCAATGTTTAAGCGTCTTTTTTGCTTACTAAGCTTAATCTGGTCAGGCACAAAGCCACACGTTTAGGCACCCACTCAGAAGAGTTATTATACGGTTATGCGCCCAAAGATTATTATTTCTTTAATATAATTTTGTGCCGTAGAATTATTATGCTTTTTGTCGTGTAAAATGCCATAGCATATGAAGAACTCTGAATAAAAAGGAAAGACATTTTGAAAATGTCAAGGTTTGTGGAATCAAAGATTAAGTGAATATCATAAGAACAGATATCGCTGGTTTTCTGGTTCAAGCTTTGACTTGACTTTTGACATTTTATTCTACGAAATTCAATCGATTATCTCCCTTGGCTGCCATACTTCCAGAACTTGTGCTTTTGCCTTGATAACCTGAATTATAAAAAAGATGAGGAAAAAGTGAAGCAGGTCAATTGAAAATCAGTGAAAAAATGTTTATCGTATTTGCATTCAATATTAAACTGCTATTGCTAATTCTTGTAGGATGATTTATATCTCTTAATAATGATCTATAAACGCTAAAACATTACATATATATATATATATATATATATATATATATATATATATATATATATATATATATATATATATAAACAATAAAATCACAAATCACTTCATATGGAGAATAGCCTATTACGGCAGATGAAAATATCGGTCGTCTGTCTTATCAACCCCGAAATAGCCATTTCCCCATATGAGGTGATTTGGGATTGTTTATACATATATATATATATATATATATATATATATATATATATATATAGATATGGAGAGAGAGAGAGAGAGAGAGAGAGAGAGAGGGGGAAGGGAGGGAGGGAGATAGAGAGGATACATGAACTTCTACACTGTTGACTAACCTTCCTCCCCCTATTATTGAAACAGACTAGTCCATATGTTATGAGTAAAATGTCTGCTCATGGAAGATGGCAAAACGTGGGTGACAAAGGCGTATCGCTTAGAGTCGTACTGAATTGCTGTATTCTTAGTCCATATTCTCATGGAATTAAATTCTTCTTCACTCATCCTTTTGTTTCTAGTGTTTACCTTAGTCTTACCAGCAACTATAGGCGTTACACGAACTTTATAACATGCATCCAGATTCATATTGTATGCTAGTACGCAATCGAAGGCAAAAGTTTTCTTCCGATAAGTCAGCAAAAATACGTGTTCGCATAAATTAATTTTCATTAACAAATTCCCTTATGTTGGTAGCATAACGTACGCATACACACATACACTCATATATCTAGGATGCGATGGATAAATTGTCATCTAAATTATGCCAAAATGAAAATAACACTGGCATCTCATTTTAACAGATATATTTACCAAAATAAGACAAAAATAGCTTGAAATACTAAATTTATTTAATAAAAACACCATTGGATTCAACCACAACCTCAAGACGACTTCGGAATCTCTTGCAACTCTTCTAAACAGTCTCCTTGTTTAGGTTGGTGAATATTGCTATAATCCTTGCCTTCAATACATTTTTGATGTTACAAGGAGTTTTGTGTTCTCTCGCTCAACTGCGCCCCACAAATAATAATCAAGGAGGTGGGATTGCAGTCTACGGAGTTAAGTGATCTGTTTTAAGGGGTGATGTGTTCGCAGAAATTTTATGACAGCCATGACTGCTTGTGTGGCTTGGTGAAGAGTTCTGTTGCCACTAACACAAAAAAGAGAATGTCTCATATCTAGAATATTTAACATCGAAGAACATAAAGAAAAAAATAATTATTTTTAATAATATGTGGAAATTTTCACCCTTTGCCTGATGACGGTTGCGAGACCGGAAACCCGTGTAGCAAAATTAGGCAAAATAAAGCATAATATTTAAAAAAAAAAATCCACATTACAACCAAAAACGTTTGCGATATATCTCTTCTTTTTAATATACACACTTTTCTCTTGTTGGAACTATTTAATCTCTTCCTTTTATATATATATATATATATATATATATATATATATATATATATATATATATGTTTGTGTGTGTGTCTGTGTGAGTATATAGAAAAATAGGAAAGAACCGTTAGGTTAATAATCCAAAGTTCTTTAGTATTTTTGTTTTTATTTTTAAAAAACTGTACTCGATACAACAGTGGTACACATTTAACGGTATAACAAAAGTGCCAAAAAACTTCTGTCGTTGAAATAGACCAGACGATATGCGGTGAACAGATGTCATCTTTAGTTTGATAAAAGACACCCCTTCCATACCTTGACTTAACCTCTTTTCGAAAGTAACTGATATGTTGATACAATAATTGTCAGTGAATATGAATACATTACCACCCCTTAATTTTAAATTTTAATAAATGATTGTTTTCTCCATATCCATAGAAATTAATATTATGAATGTATATGCTTATAAAGCTCCGTAAATTTCAAAACTAGTTATTCCAAAATTCGCTTTAATTTAATTTAATTTCTATGAATGAAATTGAAATTTTTAGGTTCAGTTTTTGAAACATGAGAACTCTTATGTAGCGATGGAATAATATTTTAAAAAATAATTATAATATATATATATATATATATATATATATATATATATATATATATATATATATATATATTGTTTTGAACAATAAAAAATATTAAAAAAATAAAATTTTCAGACACGCTGGGTTGTATATTAATATTTTTTTTTGTTTTATTATTTCAATTAGGTTCCTCGACTAATTTCGGCCAGCATGGCCATCATCAGGGGAAAAAAATCCCGCTTCTTAGAACTACAGGAATGAATGACTTTCTGAAGAAAATCAACTTTATCTGTAGTTTTTGTTTGTTTTTTATCGTTAATTTTGGTCATTCCTGGTGTTGGTCAAACGGCCTCTTTTAAGTTGTTTTAATATAGAGGCTGGGGAGATTGATGCAACTCAGAATTGCCTCAGTCCTATTGATAGTGTTATTTCTTGCTGTGAAGGGGATGCTATCATTTAATTCTTTGGGAGTGTGTATGATGTGTGTAAGTGTATATATTAGTATGGGTGTGTGTATAAGTGTGAAACCTCAACACCTCCGCAAGTATGTCTGTCTTGTGTGGGTGAGAGACGTGGGTAGGGCTTGATTTACGGTGTTATATATCATATTATATTTATTGAGTCCATAGCTTAATGATAAATATAATTTGTTTTATATAATAAACATTTATTTTTCAACATAACCGTCTATTAATTCTCTGTTAAATAATTTAGTGATGAAGCATTATACGGATCAAGATTCCCCTAATACCTTCAGATCAGATGACGGAATCTATATCTATATATATGGTTAAATAATGCTGACTGGATAAGTTTAGATCATACATTGCCATAGTTTCCCTCTCCACATTCGTCAGAAATAGAGCTGCTTAAACAGTCGCATCATTTTCGAATGGGTCTTTTCAAACATGTGCCAACAAAATGCTGGATAATTAGCTATGGTCTACGCCCGCCCGAATGTGCTGCGGGCATAGATCACCTTACCGATTACTGTCATCTCTATCAGAAACTGCGCTGTAACCTTTCTGGTTTCATAAGCCCATGCTATCAGAAAAAAAAGGAAAATGCTAAAAAGCAGCTATGCACAAGCAGTCCAAGCCAAAGTTGAAAACATGAAATTTAGCTCACGGGAGTTTTGAAAATTCTCAAATAATGTTCTGAATAAAGTCAAACCAGTAGAGCCCTCCATCATAAATTCTCTCAAGGTTATATTCTCCTTATCAGAAAAAGCAAATATCTTTGTTCGAGGGTAAGGGTCATCCCCTACCTGACATCCACCTATCATGGAACACAAACTTTCCAACATCTCTCTCGGCATCGGGAAATTTTTAAATTTATAAAAAAACTGTGACTCTACGAAGGCTACTGGTCCAGATAAAATTTCTGCAGTTGTTCTTTAGAACTTTATTGTGGAGCTTATCAAAATTGTTTTACTACTGCCTGATAGAGTAATGTTTCCCAGGTTTATGGAAGGTGCCATCTGTCTGCTGAGTTTAAGCGGATGAGCGCTCATCTCCATCGCAATATCGCCTTATCAGCCTCATTAATTGTCATCAGCAAGAAGGTTATCACTTGCCTTAACATTAAACGCATCTTGAGCGATAAACAGTAGGAACTTTGCTCCTATAAGTTGACTGGTGTTGACTTAATTGTCATTACGCATACAATCATAGAAACGCTTGATAATAAATCCATCACGAGAGCGATCGCCTTAGACATCTCGAAGGCTTTTGACAAAGTGTGTGTAGGGAATTGTTACATGAAGTCGCTAGCTGTGATAATTCTCGTAGTTTTCTCTACAATCAAGTCCTTCCTCTCGAATGGAACCATAAATGTCGTTGTTAATGGCCAGTCCTTAGAAACTCATGAGATCAACGCAGACCTCCCTCAAGGTTTTCTTCTCTGTGCTATCCTTTTTCTACTATATATTAACGATTTGACTAAGATCATTCTCACATTACTAGTAAATATATATGCAGATGATACCATGGTTTATAGGAGCACCACTAAAAATCTAGATGTCCAGAACCTGGCAGCTGATCTCTCCGTTAATCTTGCTCGTACTGCTCAAATGGGTAAAGGCTGGCTTGTAATAATACCGCCAAAACCAAACTAGTTCCATCATCACAAAGATGATCCTGAGTTTTCTACAGCCATGATGAACTGTTGTACTCTAAATGAGGCTCCTTGCCTGAAACGTTTTTGGGGACGATACATTACTGAATATGCTGTTAAAATGGTCGGTTACTTGTATCGTTCCAGCAAGTATCTGACTCCTCCTGGCAGGCTCTATCTTTACAAGAGACAGAACAAAATGGAATATCTATGCCATATTTGGGTGGGAGATGCCCAATCCTCACTTTTCAGTCTCGATAGGACTCAAAAGCGTTTACGCGGCCTTGTGGGTGATGAACGGTTTTCTACCCTTTACCACAGACATAAGACGTTGTTAGCATCTGCGTTATTTTCATGGTAGATGTTCGGAGGAATTCTTTGGTTCCACTGGCCCAGACCTTCACGGCTAGGACTCGCTATACCACATACACTGAGTAGACACATCCCTATTCCTTTCATATTCCATTGGTAAGGAAGAAGTTCCAAAGCTTCCCCAGAACTGTTGCAATGTGGAACGGACCCCAGACGGGATATTTCATTGAACATTGTAATCTTAATCTTTTCAAGTCGATGACCAACCGTTATCCATCCTACATATTTCGGCCTTGTATTGGGTGAGCAATAGCAAAATGACCTTTGTTAAGGATTTATTTTATTTCTTTCTTTCTATATTTTGGATAATTTTCCTGGTTACCGACGCATATTTATATGAAATATTTATATAAAGTGTTCAATGACTGAGTAACTTCGGTTATCATTTTTATCAAAAATTTGATTTTTGTTTATATTATGCCGGTATCATCATTTTCACATATTGCGTTTCCGCGTCTTTACGTGGCAGCTTGTGTTCTCGTTTTATTGTTCTATGTTATTGTAAGCGTTCTGAAAGCAAAGGAAATATTTGTCGCAGATTAATTCCACAACACAGAGAACAAATCACTGTAAGTTCAGACTCGAATATCGGGGGCAGAAAGAAATGCGGAAATCTCGATTCGCAGGTCCTATCTCACAAATCACAATGCACGTAACCATTCGGAAAAATAACTCACTCTCCGGAGAACGTGGTAGCCAAGATACATCAGTTGTTTCCTCCTGATTCGAGAACACCAACTGCTTTAATCGATCGAGCATTTTTTTCATTCGTCGACAACTGGTAGAGGACGCCCAATTTTTGCATATCAAAATACTTTTTTAGCGACTCCTGCGACGGTCTTGTTTTTAATTTACATATTCCATCTTCAGCATGTCATGCGGAATACGTGCCCTTTTTTTTTGGTAAGTAATTTTCTTTTCCGTCGTAGGATACACGCGACGCGCTGTCGCTTGGTTTGACGAGGTAAGTCGCCATTTTCTTCGCTGTAATTTTTTTCTTCATTTTTTAAAAAGTGTTTCCTTTTCTTCAGATACGGTTTGTGCCATTATTATTATTATTATTATTATTATTATTATTATTATTATTATTGAAATATATTTATTATGTTTGTCCTTAATGTTTTTTTTAATACTTAATGCAGTATTTGTAGTCGTTTTTTTACAGTTTATGTGGTATATAATTTTTGTGTTAGTAGTAGGGATTTGTCGGATTTCTTGTGTTCTTTTGGTGTGTTGCTTAGTGATATGTGATTTAATTGAACTATTGAACTAAATGGCAGGTTAAACGGCGCGATAATATAACTGCCAACTTGCAGAATACGTCTCTAATAATAATGTTTCAAACAATTGATTTCACAACAACTACTTTATCACGTCATTTAACTTGCCATATATATATGATAGGGGCTCTATTAAATCACATATCACCTATACAAACGCACACAATAAATTCACTAGAGATAGTATACCTCAAGCCTAGATAAAAACATAAACTTATCGGCTGACATAAACATATTTGCAGGATTGACGCATAATAATGTTTCCCTCTGTTTGGTGTTGTTGTTACACTAAACTAAATATATATTATCTCTCTCATTCTGCACATATCTTCTTTTATACTTCATGTTCTTTCAATACTTGAATGATCATGTTTTTCCAAAAGTTCCTGTATTTGTTGCTCTAAGTAATTTTAAAGTCTTTATTACTCTTTATCTTCGTGGTATTTGTTGAAACATAAGTTTCTCTCTGTCTCCTCTTATTTCTTTTGACTTTATGTCCAGTGAGTGTTAAATTCTCCAAGCTTTCTTTTTTCGCCAAATAGCCCAGACATTTTCGCTGCCTTTCTCTGATTGTTAGCAGCGGTTGTTGCTGGCCGGTGTACGCGTTGTGAGATAAACACGCATGTCTCTTCAAATGCCCACAACAAACATGGTAGACTCACAGTATGAGTCCACCTAAAGAAATGGGAAGAAACAACAAGAACCGATATATAGTCTTAAAGTGTGCTATATTTATGGGATAATGTGCTCAATATCAGAGATAGAGCGTGTGTAAATATAAAAGTGAACATTAAAGTCAACACTTAGAGGCGACAGGCTGTTTTATGCTAGACGCAATCGTCAGGCTTGACGATTGCGTCTAGCATGAAACAGACAGTCGCCTGTAAGTGTTGATTTCAATGTTCACTTATATATATATATATATATATATATATATATATATATATATATATAATGAAATGGACAAAGTCCGACAATTATTTTTAGACATTTTTATGTTTAACATTCTTTTTATAGATACAAACTTTTAAGTAAATGCCCTGTTTATAATATTATTATAATTCAGACTAGATGACGGTTCCGTATAGGATACAGGTTCGAATCCTGTCAGAGGACGAATATTTTCTATGAAAATTTCTCGGACATTCAGGCCGGTAAATGTTGTTTAATACTGTTTATTATAAACAGTGCATATATATATATATATATATATATATATATATATATATATATATATATATATATATATATATATATATATATATATATATATATATATATATATATATATGTGTGTGTGTCCGAACAAATTAATATGTATTAACAACAAAGGTTTACAAGTGACAAAGTTAATAATGAGTGTGTAACAAATGAATGTGAAGACTTTTTTGTCCAAAATATGTGAAGTGAGTGAATATGCATACATATGTATGTGTATATGTATGCATTTACATTGTTGTCATATAAGCGGAAAAGTAAGAAGACAGAGATAAAATTTTATCGCAGAGTATTTATATTGCCGGAAAGCGTCCTCTAGTAACGGTTTCTGAAATTAGGAGGAAATAACCCGATACGGTTTTCTTGTAATTTCTATTCTCTTTCAAATTACCTGCTTTTCACACACTCTGTTCATGGTTTTCTCAATCTTCGTCAGTAGAACCAATTCTATGTCGTTTCATCCCTCTATTGTCATCTGTGAGGAGATTATTCAATATTCATTGCCATATAGGATATTAGATATTACATAGCAATCCAACAGCCTCTTAATATCGTTCAACTAAAAAGAGAAAGAAAAATAATAAAAGCTTAGACATTCCCCATTTCTCTAGATATAGACGGGTTTGTTTTACATGTATGCGGGCGAATGCGTATCAAGAGAGGATGAAAGAAGATAAAAAGTTTTATCCCCAAATAATAGGAATTTGAACAGTGCACGCAAACCGAATGCAGTACAGATATTGTTTTGAATCATCAAAAAATAACTTCCCAGAAGGACTATTTCGGAAGTGAAAGTACGAAGGAAGCGTATTTTTTATTTTATTTCAGAAAATGTTTTGCCCAGCAGAGTTTTGGAACATGTTAAGGAAAGCGTATTATTTGGTATGTGTAACGTTTTTTTTTCACTTTGTAGTTTATAGTCAGGACTGTTTAATAAACTGGCTTAGGTAGTGACTCAAATAGTTACAAATTATCTATCAATTTCATCATTTGAGCTCATGTTAATTATGGATTAATACCAAGAGAAAGATAATTAACACAGAGCAATCTGAACGTTAGAACACAGAAGTAATGCAGAGTTTATCAGTTTATCCCAGATGGATCAAATAATAACAAAGAATTCGACCAAGAACGATTAAAAGACTGCCTAAAAAGAACGTGGAAAAATGATTGAAGGATCAACAGCCAAAAAAAAAAAACATAATCCTTATCGCAAGAGAGTTGAACGGCTTAACTTCAGCATCTACCTTAACAGAATATCACATTAAAAAAGGCTGGAATGAGCTAATTTTCTTAGCAAACTGGTCCTCCCTCCACGGAAGATTGGCGTACCACAATCTAACTACATCGATATACTTCTGTTTGGCATTGTACCATACTAAAGCAAGTTTAACAAAAAAGAAAAGCGTACTTTCATGACAGTGTTCAAGCAAAATATGTGCTTGCGTCTAAAACAAGCTCATCCAGTTAGTGAACCCGTGTGAAATAATTTGTTATTTTGCATTAGCTGCACCTGTTACATTGATTTGCATAGTAATTAAATTAAAGCCAACGTTTTACCATCAGTTGGTGATTCATACGAAGATAGAAGACATTCAATTATATGTCCGCTTTGTATTACGTAACTGAACAGATGCCATTAACATTTGTGTAATCAGACATCAATACATTCTCCTGATTTATATATATATATATATATATATATATATATATATATACACGCCCACACATATACGCACACCTATATGTATGCGTCTACAGAGTGTACTCAAAATATTTATACCCATATTTAAATATCGGCTAGGATTATCACCAGGAAGTTATTTAAAGATTTTTTATAATAAAGGATTAAAGATGGCATTAGCTTTTCATAAGCAAAACCTCTGTATCCTTATATATAAATGACACTTGGGCACCTAGAAGCGGTTAGCAAGCTTGTCTGGCTAGAATAATTACGACTGATTAGTGAGTTTGATTCTAACTGGGTGCCCGATACTTTCGGCCTTGTGCCAAATCTAAGCTACGCTTGGAAAATCCCTATATAAATGACACTTTATATATCGTCGTCGTCGGTTTTATCCCGTATCAAAGAATTTAATTTCTTCTTTGCAGATCGCCTCCTTTATGGTTATGGCGTTGATGACTATATTCGCCGCCAACGTGCAGGTTTATTATACTAGCTTCCAGTTTCACCAAAAACCTGCACCAGGCATCCATCCCTTATCGCTGTTTGGCTTTGCATGATTTGGTTAAAGGTGAAACAAAATCAGAGTAGAAAAAGGTGCCGTTTTGTTTAAGGTGTACTTCAACTATCCTGGGTGTGACCCACGCACTTGATTTCATTAAGGTTCTCTGCGGCATATATGAAATGAGCCATGCAGAATCCAGTTATGAGACTGCAACACACTGCCACTGACTCTGTTATAATTTAGAGTGACGCATACTATAGCATGTCCGTCATGCGTAGCTCTCTTCATTCGCTGGTTCAACCGTTGAGATCTGTTGTAATTGTCATCCGATTGTTCAACCGTGTTAAGGTATTTGGTCGCGCTTAGTATGCGTCGTCGTCTTCGACCATGCCGTCAAAGGTAGCCCACCCAAGAAATTAGTATGTATGTATGCACTATGTTTTGCATATATCTCTGCAGTTATCCGTGTACTGAATAGTAACCGGGTTTTCTAGGCATAGTCCCTATGTTCGCTAGTTGTTCTCTATTTATACTTGTCTATCTAATTTGCATACGATACAACAGTATGTAAGTATAGAGTGTGTGTGAGATAAATATGTGTAGTATGTTTTTCATGTTCCTTAAAATGAATTCATGGGGTTTTTAATTTTTTGTAGCTGATTCCGATAAAATATATTCGTTGTCGGCTTTATCTCGTATCGAAGAATTTAATTTCTTCTTTGTGGATCGCTACCTTTATGATGATGGCGTTGATGACTATATTCACTGCCAACGTGTCGGTTCATGACTAGAAGCTTCGAGTTTCATCAAAACCTGATCCCGGCATTCATTCTCTATCGCCATTTGGTTTTACAAGAGTTGGTTGAAGGTGAAAGAAAATCAGAGTAGAAGAAAGTGCCGATGGAGTGAATTTGTTTAAGGTGGACCTCAGCTTGTCGAGGAAGTGACCCACACATTTAATTTCATGACCTTCCTGTGAAGCACATATGGAATGAGACATGCAGAATCAAGTTATGAAACTGCAACGGACTGCCGCTGACGCTGTTATAATTTCGAGTGGCGCCTTCTGTAGTATATCCGTCATGCGTAGCCCTCTTCATCCTCTGGTTCAATCGTTGAGGTCAGTTGTAATCATCACCCGCTTTTTTCCACCGTTGGGGTCTTTGGAGTTGGTCGCGACTTTATATATAAATGACGCTTATTTTCCTTCTAGAGGCCAATGTGCCTATGATGAGTGGCTTATGCTGACGACAAGTATTCATAACTGGAATAAGGATCTTGAACTAAAAGAAAATCAACATTCTTCAAAGAATTTTCAAAGAAGTAAGACTTCAGGTAAACTTTTCTAAAGCAGAGACTATGATTTGGAATTTGAATGAGAGTCGTGAAAGCAACTATTCTGAAGCCTTCACGAACATTCAGAATGTAGAATGAATAAATTCTAAACACTTTATATATGTCGGTATATGGATCAGTTATCAGAAATTTAGTATAGGAAATAAGGTCATAGGATAACATAGGATATGTTACATTCGGGGGTAATTTTGTTAAAAACCATAAGATGCTATAAAACCAAACGCATAGATCTGAATATTCACGTTAGGTTTTTAAATAGCCTCATCAAATATGGATGCCAGGCATAGTGTTCAACTCGTCCAGAAATGTTTAAACTATGATCTATTTACAACTGCTTCCCATATCAATTATTAAAATGGCTTCAAGCGAATAAATCCTTTATATCTTAAAGTAAATTATGCATTATTAGACTCTGTAGACTGACAAAGAGATTTAACAAGTAACAAAAACCACATCAGTTGAACATTTTCAACTGCAAAAGCAACAAAACTGGGCAACACATGTAACTTGGAAAGAAAATGATAATATAATCAAGTTGTTAACTTTCCACATTATCAAAAAACAAGAGTGAAAGGAAACTCCATCAAGATTAGAAAGAATTATTATATTTAGTGTTATGGTCAAAGGTTAGAACCAAGGAAGAACAACACGAACACAAGAGTAGAAATAACAAAGATATATTACACAGAAATAATAATACAAAATGTTTAAGGGTTAGTATGACTGGCAGTCTGGTTTGGAGTGAACTACTATGGGCTCGACTCGATTCCGTCTCGTCCCTCTCTCTTGAGAGGCGCGGTATTCATAGTATCAGGAAGAGTTCACTCTGTCGTTATAGGTAAGGTCCCATAACATTTAGTGAACTAATTTAATGCAAAACTAATTTCCGGAAAAACTAACCTACGCTTAGTAAATAGTTTGAATTTGCTTTCTAGTTTAGGCAGTTTTTAGTGAAGTGGGCCTCTTATGACCTTATACTGATTTGGGGCACTCGGGCCACTTCACCACGCCCCCACTATCCAGGGGTCCACTACAGACTACAGTTTTTTTGTGAAGTGTTTGATTGTCGGGAAATATTCGGTTAATCAGACTCACCCGACTTTGAAGATCGGCGTAACAGCATCTTTCTAACTTCCTAGTTTAGACATTGTAATACTAAGTACTAATGTAGTGTGTTCGCTAGTCACTAGTTTCTATGGCAAGATAGTCATTTTGACAAAAAACAATTGATGCACCAAATAGAAATCTACTTAATATACTGACAGGTTCAACTCATTCCCAGCAACGCAAGTCATCTTTTCAACTTCGTATGATTTTTCTTTGTAAAGAGGCGCATCTTTGTCATTATGATTTGTACATCGGAAGAAGGTTCTGGCATTATCGGTGTCTTAATACGATCCTTCATTAGACAGTATAAGCTGTCTGTAGACAGTCACAAATGAAGAGACTGGCGAAATAACAAGTATCACATCACTTGAACACTTTCAACTGCAAAAACAACAAAAGTGGGCAGCACATGTAACTTGAAGAGAAAATGATGATCTAATGAAGTTGTTAATTTTCCACGTTGTCAAAAACAAAAGATTAGGAATGAAGCGCTCGCCAAAACTAGAAAGGGAGATAATGGTGGATTTGAAAACTTTAATTTCCTGAAAAACACTTTTAAGAAAAACATTTTATGAATTTCAACCGACAGTAAGGTTAATGGTTCGATCAAAATGAATGTCAAATGTTTTCTGTACAGAAAATGCTGATTATTTTAAATGTTAAAAATATAACAAATTGTAACACTAATAGTGAATTGCGATCATACACGTAGAAATCTTTTGTGAACATGTTATATATGAATTGGATATATTAGAAGCTTTTAGAATATAACTCCTTCATGTACACACACACACACACACACGCACACACACACACACAGACATGCGCATAAGTGAAAGTTAATGAAACATTCCTCATGTTATCCTATCAAATCCATGATCGCTTTTTTGTTTGATGGTTTTGTCAAGTTGAAGGAAAGAGAGATGAAAAGATAACGCAAAGCTTGTGGCTTGTGTGATCACATCTGCAGCTGCTGCTGGTAATATCTTCCTCCCTCTCCTCCTCCTCCTCCTCATGCTGCCAAAGATGACAATGATGATGATGATGATGATATCTCAGTCATAGTACGACGGTCTTTTATTTTCAAACACAAATGAATTAAACTCTTTGAAACAACGAAGACTAAATTTAACATTACCCATAAAAATGGCGGGATTATTTACGATTGGATAATGCGATATTTGCTTTACGTTTACTAGTTTCACGACTAGAGAATAAATAGGATAAAAAAGTAACGTGTAAAGGGCGCCATATTTAAAACTTTCAAAACTTTGAATAACGACTCTTTGAATTTCTAAATAAATTGTGTTCATATTTATTATAAAAATGTTTTCATTAACACGAGGAAACATTAACATTTATAAAGTTCCTATTAAGAAAATGTCTCATTATACAGGATAAGTCAAATCATATATATAAGCTTATATATTTATTACCTCAAAACGTTACCATATTGGATACTTCGTATTTGAAATAGACGCTCCATTTTTTCTTTAAAAATAAATGCATTAATTCTTTATATGCTTCTGTTATTCTGTGACTTATCTGGGTTTTACAATGATAACAAAATTAGGCATTTATCTTCATCCGGTTAATTCATATTTTTATATACAAAAACTTTCTAAAAGGGTCATTTAAATATATGCAATAATAAAGGATACAGATGAAAAATGCATTTTTATGTTTCATCTTTAATTAATACTTAAATTCTAATATATTTATTTGTAAAAATACCGTATAGTCTATTAGTTATTTGGAGGTCGAATGGTACTTTAAATCTATAGGAATAAAATTTAATTAATAAATTTTCAGTATTAATAATATGTCTTGCACATTTTTAAATGACCCTTTTAGAAGGACTTTGTGTATAAAAAAGTTTATTCCTATCATCGCTTCACAATGGAACGAGACTATGGATTTTAAATTTAATTTTTATAATTAAATTTATAATTTTGGTTTTAGTTTTGAAACATGGACATTCTCTAGGTCGCGATGGAATCCTATTTTTAAAAAGAAATTAATTATAATATTTTGCTCTACTGTTTGTATCGAGCACTGTTTCTTTTAAAATAAAAATGACTGCAAAGAACACCGGATTATAAATCTTCTTCTTCTTCTTCTTCTTCTTCTTCTTCTTCTTCTTCTTCTTCTTCTTCTTCTTATTATTATTATTATTATTATTATTATTATTATTATTATTATATATATACATATATATATATATATATATATATATATATATATATATATATATATATATATATATATATATATATATATATTATAATTATTTAAAAAAAATATATTTCCATCGCGACACAGAAATTACTATGTTTCGAAACTGGTCAGCAGTATTTAAGTTTAATTCCAATATTAAACCTTAACCCCTGGGTGACAGTTTCATTCTCAAGAGTTGTTTTGGAATAATTACGGTACAGAATGTTTTACTCATTTATAGTTTTGAAATGGAGGTGTGGTCTTGGGTTTGTTTTTTCTTTATCAAGGGGTCACTGCTTTGATGGAAGTAGGGCTGTTTGTGATATGTGAAGCCTCCATTTCAAAACTATAAATGAGTAAAACATCCCATACCATAGTTATTCCAAAACAACGCTTGAGGATGAAACTGCCACCCACTATTTTAATATTGGAATTAAACTTAAATACTGTTGACCTCTTTCGAAACATAGTCATTTCTGTGTCGCGATGGAATCATATTTTTTTAAAACAAATAATTATAATCTAGGCTCTACTTGTGTATCGATCAGTTTTTTTAAAATAAAAACAAAAATACTAAAGAAATTCGGATCATCAATCCAACAGTTTTTTCCTATTGTAGCAACACACACACACACACACACATACACACACACACACACATACACACACACACACATATATATATATTTCATTGAATATGATAGACAAAGTGTTCAATTAGATCTCATTTAAATATTCATGGAGACCTACCGGACACTATTCGTAACATACTTGTTGACAACACTAATATAATAGCATCAGCCACATGTAAAAAAAGCTAAAAATAATGGAAGCCTTATTAATAAAAACAAACAAACCAACACTTAATAATATTAACTTTGAACATGGACACAATATCTTGACCGTGTTTTGAAAAATGAAAACATTTTATAAACCATACATACAAGAAACTATTTCTTATTTAACAGTTAAAATATTTAATCCTTGAAAATGGCTAAATGTATAGCCGAAAGTGCTCGGATAAAAAGAACATTCGGACAATTTTTATATAATTTATCTTCCGAGAAGAAATTTTTTTTAGATCGCATGAGAAATTGTATAAAAAACTAAATAAAAGCACCTTGTGTGTCGTATTCAATGAAATGTGCATGAAAGAAGGATTGCTGCCTAAACACACACACACACACACACACACACACACACACACACACACACACACACACACACACACACACACACATATACATACATATATATATATATATATATATATATATATATATATATATGTAACCTAATTTAAAGTGATAAAGTATATCAGGTAAAAAAAGCAAAAAGAAAAAGCAATTCTTCATATATATATAATATTAGGCACCTACGCTGAATTTTCAATACCTACGGTTTAAAATTAATTTAAAAAAAATTAAAAACCATTCAGTGAAGCTTTCATTTTATTATTTATTGAAAGCTAAATGATTATATTTACTCTTTCCAGTAAGGAAAATACTCAGGTGTATTTCAAATAGAAATTATATTGATTGAAATCTTAACTTTATGTTCACTTTCACACAATCGCCCTTTTTTTCACACATTTTGTCACATTTGTAAACAAAAGTTAAATCTCAGTTTTAAAAATAGTCCAAAAACAAAATATACATTTACGAAATTTTATTTGAGGAATATTAGCTGATTTAAAGTATAATGAATCTGATTTGAAAAAAACTTACTCTAAGTGTAAAATAACAGAGAAATGAATTTTTTAAACAAACGGCAGCGCTGAATATGCGCGTATCACCGTCGCTTGTTATTCATAGATCCCTTGACAAGTAATGATAACATCTGTCAGCTCTTTTACTTTTGTTCAACGCGGATTTTATCAGTTAAAACAAAATTTAACAAACTGACAGGTGAGCGCCGTTTTTATATAATTTTAAAGTACTCAGTAATTGTAGGCGATCTGGGATTGCAGAGGAAATATTTGTCGCAGATTAATTCCACGACGCAGAGAACAAATCACTGTATGTTCAGACTAGAACATCGAGGGCAGAAAGAAATGCCGAAAACTCGATTCACAGGTACTATCTCACAAATCCCAATGCACGTAATCAGTCAGAAAAATAACTAACACTCCGACGAACGCGGTAAGCCAAAATACATCAATTTTTATTCACGATTCGAGAACACCAACTGCTTTTATCGCCCGAGCATTTTTTTCATTCGTCGACAACTGGGAGAGGACGCCAAATATTTGCATATCAAAATACTTTGATAGCGACTCCTGCGACGGACTTGTTTTTAATCTAAATATTCCATCTTCAGCATGTCATGCGGAATACGTGCCCTTTTTTGGTAAGTAATTTTCTTTTCCGTCGTAGGATGCACGCGACGCGCTGTCGCTTGGTTTGACGAGGTAAGTCGCTGTTTTCTTCGCTATAGTAATCTTAAAAAGTTTAGAAAATATTCTCCGTAATCTAATTTTAGGAATGTTGAATTTAAATTTACTATAGTCATTGCTCTTATTTCCTGATTATGTCGTGTGTGGTCGACCATACTTTCAATCAGGGTCAAATAAAATATGTGAAAAAACAAACATTTTTTTACCAAGATTTTCTAAAAAAATCCAAAAATAATTTAATTGATTTGTGATTAGATCCTGAATGTTTCATTAAAATCCGACAATTATTTGACTTTTGCAAGAATTTCAAAATTAAGCTATTTTTCACTGGAGCAAAACGCAAAAACATTATAAATTATCGTCGACCGCTGACATAAAAAAAAAAAATTGATCGTGCTAGAAAAGATTAAAAAAATTAATAAAACAATAAAAAAATAACAAACATTTTGACGAAAAAAATTTTTCATCACAGTATGCTGTTTTTCATCGAGCTAGTGGAGGTATATATATATATATATATATATATATATATATATATATATATATACGATTAAAGTGAGTAAAATTTGTCACTTAGCTGATTACTACCTCCCGAATACAGAGTTTCGTGGACGGACAGGTCCGTCCACTCTTCAGTAGTATCAGTAATTTACTGCTTATACTTTTTTCAATTTTTTTCTCTTCATACTCATTTAACTCTGATGTCATTTTTTCTGTATTCTCTGTGTCTGAGTGTGTACAGAGATGTGTCGTGATCATGTTGTTTTTTTCCTTCGATTTTTTTAAAAACTGTAGCCGACTTATTCAGATTTTAATCCGGTTCTAGACACTGACTTAAGTATTAATTGTAGGAGGTTATCCATCCTTGTGCAAATTAATTATAGAGGAAGATGTGGAGGACCATGATCACCTACATCCTTGTGCAAATTAATTGAAACAAAAGGAACAATTCCGTTATTATTCTTTTTTTTTCGTATTTTTCCAATGAAACCTGACCTAGTGCACATGTTAGTTCTTTGGATGTCCATTCCACGAAGTCTTTCCTTGCAGATTGAAAACAGATTCTCGACTGGATTAAAATCTGGAGAGTTTCCAGGACAGTCTATAATAATTTGATTTGCTCACTGGTAAGGCTGGAAATTGTGTTCGTGCAGTGTTACAATTTTCGTACGCTTCGTTGGAGTAATGTCCATCACAGACAATGACCGTAAGACAACTCGACAGTCGGGACAATAGTGTCTGGGCGTGATAAAAAACTGATGCAATCACGGATGGCGCAATATTTTTCAAAGTCAAATAAATTTCATCATACACCCCGTATATAGACATACGCATGCGTACATATGGGTACATGTACGCTTAAGTCTGTGCTTTGTTAATATTAGACTAGGGCATAAATGGTGAACTTATTTAATTTTTTAAATATTATATATATATATATATATATATATATATATATATATATATATATATATATATATATATATAAAGTGAAGATTTAGTCAACACTTAGAGGCGACAGGCTGTTTCATGCTAGACGCAATCGGTCAGGCCACCTATTTACACACGCTCTATCTCTATATTGAGCACTTTATCCCATAAATATAACACACCTTAAGACTATATTTCTTCATATATATATATATATATATATATATATATATATATATATATATATATATATATATATATACACACACACACACACATATATATATATATATATAGTACGCACTCACGCACATCAATGCATGCCGCACACACGCTGCACGCACGCACCTATATGTAATTGATATTGCATATATAATCAAAATAAATGTGTGTTAATATCTTATGTTATCGTTTATCATTTATTTAGTGTTTCATTTTTATATTTATTTAATTGTTAGCGGTTTAATTTCATTTGCCTTGATGTGATATATTCAGGTATTAATTATGGTGGGCTAGGTTTGTTCATTTTTGCTGTTTGTGTTTTCATGTGTGTGTATGTTCACATGTACATATACACACACGCGCATAGGTGCATTATGGAGCAGTGAGAAAACATTTTTTTTAGTTGCAAGCTGCCCTTTTCGGGCCTCGTTTGTATGATTGTAACAAAAACCTCGTGAAAAATTTCCGGCCATTTCATGCCCACTTTCCCTGCAACAACGCGATCAAATTTTGTCACTTTTTACTTTAAACCAAAGAAATAGGTGTCAGTTGTTATTTGCCAGGATAATAATAAATTGTACATGGATAGCACCAGTTTAATTTTAATTTTATTTAAGACTTGCATCATATTAAAATATTATAATTTAATAGTTAAATCTTTTTTGTGCAGAACGTGGGCATCATTTACATAGACAATAAACTCTGACTAATCAATCCATCTCTCGCTTTGTATCCCGTCACTTCAGTACAAGCTTCAGTCATCACTTTTATCCCTCTTTCGACCGCCACTGTTTGATCATTGGTTTGGTTGGTTTTGTTTTAAGGCATATAAACCTCAATGGGTTAAATAGATTTATGAAGGAAAAAAAAAAACATTACCAGCAAAATTTTTGTTGCTGGTAATGTCTTTTTCCTTCATAAATCTATTTTTGGTAATATTTTTCTTTTTAAAAAATGTATTGCTGGCAATATTTTAAAAAAAAGGATTTCTGGTATTAAAATATATTTTTACACTTTCATAGTGTTTTGAGCCCAGTTTGGGGGTTAACTATTTGCCCATAGCTGGAAGCCTAACAGGTACTACCACTCCGCGTCAGGGTGGACCTGGGAACACCAGCAATTAAGAGATGGTTCCACGCTCCTCAAAACCTCCTGATCAGAGGCCTTGCTGCTGGACGTAGTTTATCGTCTTACCCAGGACGCGGATGTAGTTTATCGTCATACCGAGGATGGACATGACCACCTGAACGCTACTAATGGTGTCTCAAGAATGAAACGTAAGGAGGCTCAGTCTTGAGTTCATTCATCCAGTTAATCATGGAATTATAGTATTTTGCTTGCCACTTTACTTTGGGAGTCGCCAATTTTCTCATGTTGACTACAGGAGGCGCATCTTCATTCCCATCTCCATCTTCACTGTCCTCCTCCTCATCAGTGTAGTTTAACAAATCCTCGTCAACAGCAGCAGCAGAATCTTCTTCCTCCCCCTCATCAGATCTGTCAGTGCATTCTTCCATCTGCTGATTCTCCTCTTTCATTTGTATTATCATTGAGACAGTCACGTCCTCATGTACACACATACCAAGAAGAAGTTGATCTGTGTGGGCGAAGTATGCATTTCTCTGGACCGTCTTCTTCACTATCGTCTCCTCTTACTATTCAGGTTTTTCTTATATAGAGCAAGGATTGGAATACGTTCCTAGAGTCGTGTGTTACGTAGGGGTGCATCTTGGTGTAGAACCACATTGGAGCAGTGAACATTATAATTGTAATGACAATTCTTTTAAACTCGTGGCTGGGTCTTGATGTTGCTACATACAGCCTGAGGATTCTACTCCATAAAATATTCCACCTAGAAACGCCGGGAGGACCTGGTTCAATAGCAGCCAAATCATAATCAATATCACCTGCAATAACTACTTTATTAATTCTATACAGGTATTTCTGATCCCAGGATAGATCTTTCTCCATTTCTTCATTCGGGAGAGGGAAATCAGTGAAACTGACTGACTGGAAGGCAACAAGTGGCAGCTCGGACAAGAGCTCCTTGATATGCTTTCCAATGGGACCCTCCCAATGCTCAGGACCACCTGGTTTATCATCATAATGATAGAAAACAGCGCTGAAAGGCAGCTCATTTCCGTAAATCTGACAGATAAAGTAATGGAGCGGTGATTTACATTGGTTCCTTCACTACGGACACATACAATGGGCTGTTGGATTACATTTTTCTCCACCAAAACTCGTGAATAGTTTGGGCAATATTTTTTTCATGTCCAGTCTTTGGAGTCACATGTGTGAGATATTCATTGTCAGGTTCAATCCTGATGACATAATGATGTTGCACCATTATCATCGAACTCCATTTATTGGTCTTCTCATTCTTTATCATCACACGAGTGGCGGTCTTCTTATCAAAATACACTGACATCATACTTTGAAAACTAGCCATGCGAATTTCTTGGCTCTTCAATCGGTATTTTTGTCTTGCGTCTCGTAGTTTATGTGACCCAATAAATTGACTCTTGTCATCCTTTGTGATAATGTCATAGTCAGTCATGGCAGCAGTAGCAATGGAAGCTCCAGCATAATCAATAATCATGTATCGGTCACAAGTGGCAGCCAGTGTGGGGAGTCTTGTCCTGTTCTGTGAGCTGGTGTCTGTCACAGCTTTTGGATCGGGAACAAAATCAGCATCACTATTGACAGGAGGAATATCTCTTAAATCATCCGAATGATCCTCAACAGAAGGAATATATCCAGCTACCATATATCTATGTCTTTTATATCACTATTACAGGCCAGGTGATATCCGTCATACTTGACTTTTCACTTCACATCCTGACAGGAGACAGGGAGACATTAACAGCTACATATATCAAACAACTCCTTCATTTCTTCCTGAAATGCAGCTTTTTGTCCACATTCTTATTCTTATTAACTCCAATTCCTTTATTGCCCAATATCCTCAACTTTTCATCAAAAGTCTTCTGTCTAAGAAGAGGAACACTTTGTCTATCTCCAATTGCTTTTTCCCATAATTCTGAACAATCCTGGGCGGCCATATTGATAATCATTGAGAATTCTTCAATTATTCCTTCATCACATATCGCCAGCAGTTTGTTAACATCTCGCCTTTCGAGGGAAGTTTGTCTAATTGAATAACACTTTCAAAGCCAAACAATGCAGCATCTGTGACTGCTCGCGTTAATATAGTAGCCATTTCAATAGCAAATTCATCAGTGAACCTGATAAGAAAAGTAAAAGAGTTAGTGAATGAACAAAACTGTATACAAACATTTTACATTTGTACAATGTACATTACACTGCACGAACAAAACATAAGTAAATTTTTAAATTTTACTTAGAAATGGTGCAGACTAAACTTTGACCTATCAGCTTTAAATTTGGCATGGAGTCTTAGATATGTATAAGAAAAAATTAATGAAGAGTTCAGCTTTGAGCAGAATTTCACTGCTCCCTAAGGGGCGTACTTTAATATTTATTCGTTTATTTGTCTATTAATAGATTAAATTTTGTTTGTATTTATTTGTTTTATTTATTTAAAGTTTGCATTATATATATATTTATATTTTATATAAAGTTTATATTTATTTTATTTATATTTATTTATGTTAATACTTCGATGGCAAAGAAAATATTTATTTATATGACTACATTTACCCATTATTTCAGGTTTTTTTTTGTTTAAGAGTTTATTTTTGTTTTCAAACTAATTATTGCCAATTTTTTCTCTAAGCATAATTTACAATTTTTGCTGTTAATCCTGCATGGGGCTGCTCTTTTTATAATTTCCCATTTGATTTTGGTGAGGATTTTGTTTTCTTTATTGCTACATATGTATTTTGATAGGGTTGTATTGTTTGTGTAGTTTTCTTTCGAATGACATTTTGTGGTTATAATATCTTTCTTTAAAAGTTTTTTTTCTGTGGCCCCTACGCGAACTTTTTCTTCTGTGTTAACGTTAGCATTTACGATAGCTTTGTATATTATGTGAAAGGTTAAGCATTTATTGTTAAGTGGGCAATGTTCTTTGTTTCTGCAGTTACATTTAATGGTGTTATTTTGCAGTATTTTAGTGTTATTGATGTAATTGTTATCAGTTTTGACTATTTTTTCATTGTGCTTAGTTATTATTATCTCCATGTTATCCATGTCACTAATTTTGGTTCTATTTTTGTTGATAATTTTGTTTTTAGAGAAGTCAATTATTTTAGAGAAGTCAATTATATAAGAATATTTTCCCTATTTTTATTTTTATTGTATTGTTGTAAGGGGAGGTGAACATTTTTCTGTTGTTTTTGTTTGAATTATTTTCGTTTTTGCATTCTAGTTTGTTTGAATATCCGCTGTTTTCTAGGGTTGATTCATATGTTTTTTATTACTTTCATTTAATATTTTTAGACTAACAGAATGAGTTGAAATTCATTTATTTATAGATATTGGTATTTGTTTAAATACGTTAGTGGGGGTGGCTAGAATTATGGTTATTGTATATTGGTTGTTATTTGGTTTCCTGTACGGTTTGTGAGTTTCGTTGTTTAGGTTGAATGTTATATCTAAGAAATTTAGTATTTCTTCATTTGGTTGTATATCCATTGTAAATCGTAGGGTGTTGAAGGTTTTTATTATTTCTTGTTTTATTTTTTTTTGTTCTGCCGTTGTAGTTTCTTGGGATTAATATATATATATATATATATATATATATATATATATATATATATATATATATATATATATATATATATATATATATATAAATTCCCAAAAGGATAGAATCCGATTTCTTTTTCGAATTTATCGGTCTGATGAATTGGATCGTGATTACGATTCCAATGTAATAAATTATAACCATGGAATATTAGTGTTTGAGCCTTTTATATTATATTCTTAGTCTGTCCTGGACATTGAGTTCTACATGGATTCTATCCTCTTGGGAATTTATATATATATATATATATATATATATATATGTGTGTGTGTGTGTGTGTGTGTGTCTGTGTGTATCTGTGTGTGGATTCTATCCTCTTGGGAATTTATATATATATATATATATATATATATATGTGTGTGTGTGTGTGTGTGTGTGTCTGTGTGTATCTGTGTGTGTGTTGACCACTAATATTATCAATATCTCTCTCTCTCTCTCTCTCTCTCTCTATCTCTCTCTCTCTCTCTATATATATATATTTAGTTGAATTGCTGTGAGTTTGGGACCCTGGGTTTCACGCCCTTGTGATCGTCATATATAATACATAAATAATATATGTTAAAAGGAAGAGAGAAACGCCAAACGTTTTGGGTTGTAATGTGGATTTTTAAATAATTTTTTCCATAAGCCATAATATATATTTAAAAAAAAAATCCACATTACAACCAAAAACGTTTGCCGTTTCTCTCTTCTTTTTAATACATACACTTTTCTCTTGTTGAAACCACTATAACCTCTTCCCTTCATATATATATATATATATATATATATATATATATATATATATATATATATATATATATAAAATACCTGGCCACTCGTATTCGAAGATATCCGTCTACTAGAGCGGCTAGCCAATCCCTATTGCAGACTCTCGCTCAGGCACATTTGTGTTTGTTCAACACCCACAGAGCCAACCTATGCTTATACTGCAATTATGCTGAGCAGACCTTAGTTACAGTTGCTGGGAGAGAGCGTGTTATCTAGCGTGATCAACAATTTGAACAAATCCAGCACACTGAAGCCTTCGTGCGAGCACAGCTATCGACAGCCCACAAGGGTTCTGTCTACTCAATTTCACTCAAAAGGCTTGGGTCAACTCGTGGTAGGGGGTTTTAGGCACTTTCCAAATGTGCCGCACGCTGGGATCGATATATATATATATATATATATATATATATATATATATATATATATATATATATGTTATTAAGTAATTCATCGAGTCTGAAACCTCAACAGAATGCTGAAAGCACTGTCACAGAATGCAGAAAGCACTGGACGGCCGTTTCGTCCTATATTTGGGACTCATCAGCAGTGCGCATCCACTACCGAGAATTGACAGTTAGGTTGTCGAGCGAACACCCTACAGACTGTTCTACGGGCCTCGGCGACGAAGAGGTAGCAAATCAGACTCAATATAGCGCCGCTCACTCACATTATTCCGTGGTGGAACCCAACTGAGATTCTCTGTAACCATAGGAGAACAGTCTGTAGGGTGTTCGCTCGACAACCTAACTGTCAGGGTTTCAATTCTCGGTAGTGGATGCGCACTGCTGATGAGTCCCAAATATAGGACGAAACGGCCGTCCAGTGCTTTCTGCATTCTGTGACAGTGCTTTCAGCATTCTGTTGAGGTTTCAGACTCGATGAATTACTTAATTACATTTATCAAATCCTCCTAATTATTACATATATATATATATATATATATATATATATATATATATATATATATATATATATATATATATTAGATGTTTGTGAATTTTCTCGTGTCCCAAAATCAGTATTCTGATATTTGGTCAATGACAAACTGTTTTGGAGAAGTGTTTCTGAGTGAGAACGTTTCAGCACTTTCTGAATGTAATCCCGAAAATATGGCATTAAGATGTATTAAAAATCACATAACTGTCAATTGTGATTCTAGATCAATGGTTAGCAACCTGGATACTAGAGCCTACCCGTGGGCCTTTCACCTTTTTCACGTTTGACCTTTTTGGGTGGTGGGTAGGCTACGAGCTTCGCTGGTGGGCGTTTGACTTGACAACCATAACTTTTTCCACGTGGAGGAACTCGCCTTGAAATAATCAATGCTAACTGGCCATTTTACTGTAATTACCTTTAGGCGACATTAGAATTCTTTGAGAGTATACTAAAATTTCTTCAGAGTGAGAAAATGATTAGAAATGTTCAAAAATTAACATTTTCTATATGCCAGATTTTTTTTCACATTTTTAACGTCATGAATTTTCAAATTCATAGAAAGAATCTTATCCTTATTGACGCTAATGTATAATTTCTGTTTTTGTCCTACACAAAGAATTGCATTATTTCCAGAACCTGACACTTATCGCCGAGAAAAGAATTTCTGGCAGTGATTATGTTTTGGCAAAAATTTGAGATTTGGAATCTCATGTTGGGGACATTATTAATGTTAGGTTAGACAAGCCTTTTTTGTACCTAGTTAATGTGAGTAAGTGATGTTCCTGGTCTGTTCCCGGCTGCCTCTTTGGTTATGATCCAAGTCGAGATTCCCAACCTCCCCAGTTTGTTTGTGGCACTCATTTTTTTTTATTTCGACTGGGTCAGCTTTTTATTCTCCATGTCCGTAGAATTTTTTTCCCCTTCCCACTCCCTTAGCGATAGAGCTTCTTGATTTCGTCCAACGGGCAGAATACAGCGGCCTCTCCTTTTTTGAGGGTTGGACGGGCCTTACTAACATTAGTTATGTTTAGTTTACTTTGTGTTTATGTTTAGTTTGTTATTGGGCCCATCTGCCTTCCCTCTCATTTTTCATCTTTAGAATTGTATATATAAGTTATTATCATTAAATTTTATAGCATGGGGCGCGTTTTGTAGGCCCTCCACCCCCAACCGCCTTGAGAGGATGTGGTATTATGGTGTATGGAGGATTGGTTGGCGACGGACGAGTTTTTGTGGTGAATATGCAATTTGTAATGAGTGAATGGGTCGTGAATCGGATTAATTAGGTATAAAAGAGTTACGGAAGACCAGCCTCGCCCCCTTTTTCGGCCTTGTGCCGTAATTGTATTTTTATGCAATAAATATCCATTATTAATGTTGTATTGGTCCCCTTCTTCTGAGGTTCTCTTGGGCGACGGTCTTGATTCGCTCATAAAGTTGCATCCTCTTTATCTTTTCTTTCTTCTTTCGGCCGGTGATCGCTAGTTGGTTGTTCAGAGGTAAAATGAGAACTTCAACAAAAGGGATTTTTAAATTTATCTATTTTATTAAACACATCGACGTGTACATTTTTAACTAGCCAGTAATGTCGCTATCCCACCTCGAGGCACGATTTTAACACATCCACATTATTCGACATGCAAATCTTAACTCTCTGAAAACACTCTCTATCTCTCTAACATTCCCACGTTCGGCCCAGCCAATCAAAATCCGCATCCCTATTCTGTCTACCATCTGACCTTAAAGGCCAGCCTCGGAAGGCCTGAGCCAAAATACACTGCCACTTAAAGCAATAATCTGAAACTATTATTTAACATTCTTTACCTAGCCATCAAAAAATTAATTTATGAATTTTATTTCAACCAGATTATACTTAACATTAAGATGGACGTGTCAAACTGGATCTTGGATCCTTTCATTATTGATATAGATATGGATGCAAGTTTTGTTGAAGAATTTCTCATGATGCGACATCATAATTGTTTTGGATTCCGGGATGAAATCCGGTATCAAATAATAACAAACGCCAAGAATGAATATAGGAAATAAATGTATTAACGTAATAATACAAACTGGTAATACAGGTTAGTAGTTCCAGGACTGCAGAGTTAGTAGACAAATATATATATAAAGTCTTTGGTATCGACGTATCGCTGTATGACTTCATACTGAGTCTAAGTGCTTGTTACTGTGACTCTTGTCGCTACGTTCTACTACTACTACTGTCCGACTTGACTCAACGTACTCCGCGGGTATTCACTGGCGGTAGTATATGTATACTCTGGGTGAGTCCATTTGTGTAAAAAGGGGAGACCCCTCAACAATAATGAAGCTAAAACAGCGCGCAAACGAGGTTATCAAGTCATGTGGACACACAAGAGTATTGTTACCAAGTAACCGAACTTGTGGTCGAAAGCCAAATTTATGTTCCTCTTCTTTGCTATCGCATATCTTATGGAAACGGCATTCTCCAGGGTGAAATACGTATTAACGAAATCACCAAATTGCCTCAGTGTTACGGAAAGGGGAAACCTACATCGCCCCCTCACAAACTTTTCTCCAATGTTTTGACTCTCGTTCTCAGGAAAAGCATTGAATAATATTAGCTTTTTTTGATCTTATTCTTTTACAGTCTGTCGTAATCCATAGTTTTCTTTCCATTTACATGTATACCTCGGGTTACATAGTTTCGAGTTAAGTCGTTCTGGATTATACGTCGTTTGTCAAAAAAATATATGGAAAAATAAAAATCAAGTGTAAGTCATTTTATTCGACTTTACGTCCGCCCGCCACAAATATTGAATATCACTAGAAAAGCGTTAAAAGCACATAAACATCACGTTACTGTACAATAAATAAGAATAAAAGTATATAAAATCATATTAAAATACGTACGTTTACAGTAAATGTTAATATAATCAATCATAAATCCTAGAGAACGAAATATAAAAATATCTATGACTCTGTGTTGTGGACTTATTTAGCGGTCGTTAAGAGCTCAATATTGGCGTTTCCACGGTAGTTCCAATATCTACCGTTTGGCGGCGTTGTTAGTGCCACACGTGATTCCCGCAAAATTGAAATCCAGTTTAGTTTAGGCATACGCATGGAATACGTCTGCTTAACGCTTACTCCTTCATTCTCATTCATTTGTAACTTTATATTTTGCCCCAATGGCTCCTAAGAAAATTCCTAGTGCAAGTCCCAAGCGTCATGCTATAACGCTGGATGATAAACTTACTGTGATAAAACGCCATGAAAAAGGTGAAAAGGTTATATCGATTGCTCGATCTTTTGGAATTCTAAAATCAACCAACCTAACCAAAATAATGGCGTACCTAAAAATTACTCGAATTTTCACGGGAGTTTGCCTTATATTATTCGAATAAAACATCACCACCAGCGATCAGGACGAGTATGAAGCGGCATAAATGATCTCCATAAGATCTGTGCATATCAAATACATGTATATCTCAGGTTACGTCGTTTCGACTTAAGTCGTTCTCGATTATACGTCTTTTGTCAAAAAATATATATGGAAAAATAAAAATCAAGTTAAAGTCATTTTATTCGACTTTACGTCCGCCCGCCACAAATATTGAATATCACTAGAAAAG
Source organism: Acanthosepion esculentum (assembly GCA_964036315.1). Lineage (NCBI taxonomy): Eukaryota > Metazoa > Mollusca > Cephalopoda > Sepiida > Sepiidae > Acanthosepion > Acanthosepion esculentum. The sequence continues at coordinate 16,387,476 of OZ038482.1, read as the reverse complement.
CGTTAAAAGCACATAAACATCACGTTACTGTACAATAATAAGAATAAAAGGATATAAAATCATATTAAAATACGTACATTTACAGTAAATGTTAATATAATCATCATAAATCCTAGAGAACGAAATAGAAAAACATCTGAGATTACTTTTTTTTCTGTACTATATTAAAAGCTATAATTTATTTGTTTGTAAGCTTAAAATAGATTCTTACTGGCGACATATTATTAAAACGCATTTATAAATAAAATACAGAACTGGAAATGGTTATTTGTGGTTTAGCCTAGTGACAAGTAAATTCGACTTAAGTTGTTTTTCGACTTAAGTCGCCTCTCCTGGAACAAATTACCAACGTAAGGTGAGGAATACCTGTATCTTCGTTCATAGTTTGAATAATTAAAACTTGCGAAAATATCATTTAAATGTCATCCGTTAATTCTGAAATTATGATTGGTGAGCGTTCCAGATTCCCAATTTTGAAAAGTAGGCGTTTCGTAGAAAAAGGTTTGCTGAACAATTTTCTAGATTCGCATTTTATTCAATTTACATATTTTATTGGCGAATAATATGAGTTTCAATTGAAAAACGCCGAAAGATTTGTTTTGCATTTTATGAGAAAGATTAATCCAAAATAAAATTTACCTCTCCACCAGAAATACACCACTGTAACGTGCGTCAAATTTATCATTATTATTATGAAGGGTGTTTTTTTTCTCAGATAAACCAAAATCTCGTTATAAAAAGCAAATTATCTCGCTGAGAAAAAAATCTTTATTGAATCGAAGAATAATAGATTTAGAAGAATGTGACATTTAACCTTTGGATTCAAGCATCATGAATTCGACAAGCCGTCTTCATCTTCTTATTTGTTATTGTATTGTACTTAATGAACTCCTGCATTTCTTACAGAGTTCGTAAATCTCTTCAGAGTAGCATTCCATAAAAATGGAGTTTTGAATGCCCCATAAATATTCACAGTGCAATGGTTTAGTTTGTTTTGTTTTACGGCAAATCAACATCAATGGATCATTTAATGCCAACAGTTTTTTTTCTTCCTAATATTTTTGTTATGTCAAAAATCTATTTCTGGAAATATTTCTTCCCTCGAAATTGTATAGCTGGTAATAATATTTTCAAAAACGTATTGTGGTAGTATTTTTTTTTTTTAATTTCTGGTATTAAAACCTATTTTTACACTTTTATAATGCTTTTTACCTGACTTTCGGGGTTAACTATTTGCCCATAGCTGGGACCCTAACAGGTGCTACCACCCCGGGTCAGGGTGTACCTGGGAACACCAGCAATTAAGAGGTGGTTCCACGCTCCTCAAAGCCTCCTGATCAGAGACCTTGCTTTTTGGACGTAGTTTATCGTCTTACGATGGACGCGGATGTAGTTTATCGTCATACCCAGGACAGCACAGTGTAATGAAATAAGATTTGCTACTTTTTTCTCATCCTGTTTGTTTATCATGTAGTTGAGTTACGGTCACATCACGTTGAAACAACGGTCCACCATACTATCATCGAAATTAAGCAACGTCTAGCCTCGTCAGTACCTAGATGGGTGACCACTTGGGAATACCAGGTGCTGTAAGCTTGGATGTGCGGGTGGTGTAATGCATAATAACTTGGACTTATTAATCGGGGAGCCTATTTCCAATTCTAGTTGGGTTCATTATATTCTCTAACGCCCAAATCACCTTGGGGAAAGATATGAATCTACATTTTCTCCGTCAGCTATGGGTTAATTAGTAAGTCTAGTATCGCTAAAAACATCATTATCTCAAAATATCAAAAAATAAAATTACATACAAAATATATAGATTTCTGTATTAAATGACCCATCGGGGTGATGATATGTCTCTAAACGAAACCAACCAACCAATTGTAGCTGTTGTGGTCATTTATTAAGTTTTCCCAAGATGTCCGAGAATTATGGAAGCAGGTGAAAGAATTCTGCATCCTTTTGATCAAGTAATAATCGAGCAAATAGAGCATGATCCCTTGTGTCGTCTGCGGGCTTTTCCTCCAACAGCTTTATTGTAGGCATAGTAAAACATTTTTTCACAAGTGGCTTGTCTACAGCAACGTTTGTCTCTCGTGACTGATAAACTATTGTGCCCAGCTACATCGCACACACATACATACATGCACAAATACAAATCACATACAACGACAAGCATTCATTGCTTAATTAATCACCACTACGTTATAATAGACAATTTACAAATCGCAGCAATGCGACAATTTTGTAATCGCTCTATTTTCATGTAGTCAATTTTGTGCACTTTTGGGAGAAACGGATCCCAGAAGCTTTCTTAAGTCTCCCCAAAACTCACTCGCTGATTGGGCGATGCCAAACAATCAGATCATCTGCACGTGAAGAATAACTCTTCCCGCGCAGCGGTTTGGAGCCTATGGTCACCTTATATAAGCAAGAAATATTCTTAGCTAATTAGTGAAAATTCAGCTGCCAAACGAATCCATGACAGTTGAAACCATGAGCCAACCTTCTCACTCACACCACCATTCACATGCTGAACATTCCTTATACACTCACATAACTTTTTCTTACACAGTAAATCTTCTGAGAACAATTATTTCAAGAAACTCCCATAAACTTTCTTTCAGTGAACTTTGAAATATAAATAATAGTTAAAGAGAGACAACTGTTTTAGTCAACTTTTTCTTACTTGCTTTCTTTCACATCGTTGTACATCTTGTTAAATACATATTTTATGTGTAATGATGTCTTTTGCTTAACCTTTTTCACGCCAGTTTTGTTTCCTAATCTAAGTTAAATTAACGTGGTGAAGTCAGCCATACTATCAAATCCTTAGCTTAAAAGCGAAGATAATCCAATCCAAGTTTCTTTAGAAGAATGATGAAGAACTGCTTAAATTCTATTAGGAAAAAAACAACATTCAGTTGAGATGTAATAAAAATAAAGCCCCCTTGAATGTTAAATGAAGTTTAATAAAAGAATCTAACAATTCGTACTAACTGCTCTTTTTTTGCTAATACCATCTACTTCAGCATCTTGAATAGAAAGGTATTGATTTTCTGCAATTTATTCTCTCACCATATATATTTCACTTATCTCATTGTGCAATGTATCCTCACATTCTTTGGACCATCTTTGGCATGCTCTGCTATAAGCGAATCATATTTGGCAGTAAATTTAAGAACTCACAACGAACATTTACCGAGTTCAGTTCATCCCTGGGCAACATCCTTAATCACGGTCAACAGGATTATTTCTACGACAGTCTGTATGTAACGGCGATTGTCACGAACTTTCTTCTGTTAAGCTTCACTTACTGTTGCGTTTGTGGTCATACCAGGCTACGCAAGAAAGTTTATGACATTGTAGCTTCATGTGTTTTTCAATGTCCTTCTCTTCTATGTGCCTTTTCCCATCGTCTAAAGCCACTCTTTATAAATACGTAATCGGCATCGCTATACACTCGTGACGTAAATTAGCGCCTGTACACAAAAATGACCATTATATAAAAGTCTCGAGAATATTCTGCTTTTTCTATCGAACCGAACTTCAACCATCCGTCCTTGCATGGAATATTGCTGTCATATATGGTCTGGTGCTCCCGCTGTAAGTATCGAGGTTCTCGATAAAATCCAGAGACGGATATGCAATGTGATAGGTCCTGATCTGGCATCTCGTCTACAGTCGCTTTTTCACAGACGTGCCGTGGCTTACTTCTGTTTCTTCTACGAGTATTTTCACGACAACTGTTTCGACGAGTTACTTTCTCTGGTTCCCAGACTGCATGAATTTAAGCTAGCTACTAGGTTGGCATCTAGGTCCCACCCTTACACAACCGAAAACGTTAAATGTAACCGTCTCTTCTACTCCAACAGCTTCTTCGCTCGCACTTCCCAACAGTGGAATACCCTTCTTCTTACTTGCTTCCCTGATAAATGTAATCTTCAAATATTCAAGTGTAATGTCAATCGACATCTTCTGATACCTTGATCTTGTTCCCCGTTCTTATCTTTATCCTCTCCGTAAACACACCTCTTTACTCTTGTTCTCTACCCTCTGTAAGCCCTTGCGTGCTAGTGGCCACTCCCGCCTTGTTTGGGGTGAAATACTTTCAAAAAGTGTTTACAAATCACAGAACATGACTTCTTCCTTCCCTAAACTTAGGATATTTATACTGACCTGGTTGAACGGGATTTTCAGCGAGAGGTTGAAATATATCGACTAGTTCTGTATCAGCCTTTTTTTTTTATCATTTTCAGAGATTAAATTACTTTCGCATTTTTAACATCACAGGCTGTGTCTTCATCTTTTTCGTCGATATTTCTGGTTCTTTAATAGCATTATACTTTATTGTAGCACGCTCTGAAATATCCGTTTTAATAATTATGGAAACACGTAAAAACAGAGGCTCTTATTGAAACTTAATACGTAACTGACTTCTCTAACAAATCTCGCCACTTGTATTGAGATTCGAAACAAAAAGATTCTAGATTCTTCTCTCACAAGCATATTCTATTCATCTTACCAATCTGTAGATTAACGCATAGCAAAAACATATATCTGATAATCAATTCCAAGTTGATGTTTGGGCAATAAAAAGTTACTTATGTTTCAAATCATTAAAAGAGATTCCCGATTCTGTCTTCAGTCATCTGTTTGACTCATCGGCATGGTTAGGGCTACATCGAAAAAAGATCATAATATCTCACACTTGATTTGTATTTTGAATATTAACAATCTACTCAGATTCCATTCATTAAAATGCTTTAGTTTATAGGAGTGGATTACTTTACTAATTCTAGAATCTTTTATTTATGTCTCCAACCATTTTTATCGATTTAATTAAGATTTACATCCCGGTGAATAAATTTTATATTGTTTTCCTAAATTTCTCCTATTTCACTGGTCAAGCAGTGAAGTCTTCCTAATTCAACACATTTTTCTTTAAGTTGGACACACAGTGTTCAGATACTAGCTTTACCTACCTTTCTTACTTTTAGTTACTGGCTGACCAGATATAGTAACACAAAGTCAAATAACAACCAACCTTCTCAACATTTCGTCGCGACAGTGTACTAAAGAAAATGTACATTATCTAAATGAATGCCCCTATCTTTCATTTCTTTAAAAAAGTTAATAAAAAAATGTCAATCGTCATCAATAGTATCCAACTTGTTTTTTTACCTTTTTGTCTCAACTCCAGCTATTGTGACGTATTTCATATGGAATAATCCATTTTTCATTGTAGGTAACGGAAATTAATTAGGTATTGCTTTCGGGAACTAAAATTATCAAAATATATATAAATTACACATCTATATTATATTAATTATATTATTATATAATATTATTATATTATCTGGTTAGGTTAGACAAGCTTTGTGTACCTAGTTAATGTGAGTAAGTGTTGTTCCTGGCCTATTCCCGGCTGCATCTTTGGTTATCATTAAAGTGTAGGTTCCCAACCTTCCCAGTTTGATTTCCCCCCCCCACTCATCTTGACGATGTTTAACAACACCCCCACGTGTGTCGAATGTGGCACAAGGCCGGTTTAATGTGGGCTTTCCGAGCCCGTAGGCTCGGGAAAAAATTGCCCGTAGAACCCGTATAAACGGGATCGGGGTGGTCAACCACCTCGAACGAGGCTCTGCCCTTCGGCGGAGCCTCGTCCGAGTTCCTCTCTGCCCAAAGGCAGAGAGTTCCCCTCTGCCTCAGAGGCAGAGAGTTCGACCGTCTAGCCGAGTCGTCCAAAAAGGACTGGCTCGGACTGTGACTCATCTCATCTTGACTGGGTCAGCTTTTATATTTCCCATGTCCGTATATATTTTCTCCTTTTCTCACTCCCTGAGTGAGAGAGCTTCTTGATTTTGTCCAATGGGCAGAATACAGCGGCCTCTCTTTTTTAAGGGTTGGACGGGCCCTACTAACATCAGTTATGTTTAGTTTGCTTTGTGTTAATATTTAGTTTGTTATTGGGTTCATCTCCCTCCCCTCTCATTCTTCATGATTAGAATTTTACATATAATAATTTATTATCATTAAATTTTTATGGTATGGGGGCGTTTTATAGGTCTCCCTTGAGAGAATGCGTTATTATGGTGTATGGAGGATTGATTGGTGACGGACGAATTTTTATCGTGAATGTTTAAATTGTAATCAGTGAATGGGTCGTTAATTGGATTAGCTAGATATAAGATAGTGATGACCAGCCTTAACTTCTTCCCTTTTTGGCCTTGTGCCACAATTATATAATTATACATAATAAATAGCGGAGACTTTAGGATGAGGAGGAAGCTTTCTCTTTCTATTCCTTTCTTGTCGAACTCTCTGCTTCCGAGGAGAGGCACCCAGACGAGGTTATGCCGAAGGGCAGAGTCTCGTTTGGTGAGGCAGACAAACCCGACCCCGGGGTCTACGGGCATTTTTTTCCCGGGCCTACTGGCTCGGAACGCCTCAGGTTAAAAAAAACTGGCCTTGTGCCGCATCTTGCCTCATGGGAAGGTTGGTAAATAGAAAGGACACTTTGTGTTGTAATGGTTAACAAGCTTGTCTCGATAGATTAATTGTGACTGAGTAGTGAGTTCGATCGTCCATACTTTTGGCTTTGTATCACATCTAAGCTACGTTAAACAGTCTACTCATTGGGTGACAACGTCGTGCCTCTATCTCAAAGAATCGTTAGTATTCTGGAATTACCAAACAATATACCCTAAAAACCGTAAAACACTCAAAGATAGTTACAGGAGAATTTTCGAGGAGATGGCATAAAAATGTTGTCTGCACTAAATAACCCATTGAGGTGTTGGTATGCTGTAAAACAAACCAAACCAAACCAAACCAATCAGACACAGGCTTGTATGAGAGCTACTACGCTAAAAACTGACCAGGAACTGAAAATGTTTTCATTAAAATCTCCTGTCCATTGGCATTTACATATTGTAGGCATCGTCCTTCAAGTTTTTGCAGTTTTATTTTCTGTCATTGATTAAATTCTCTCATTCACTGTACACAGTTTATAATCAGTGAATATAATACCAGCAGTACGTAAAACAATTACCAGCAGTACATTTTTGAAGAAAAAATTATTACCAGCAATACATTTTGAAGGAAAATATTAGCAGCAATACATTTAAAAAAAATACCAGCAATAAAAGTCTTCTCGGTATTAAATAATAGATTAATAAAATAATTAAATAATAATAGGTTAATATTCCGTAAAACAAACTAAACCAAACTAAAATATTATGAAACTCTGATGTAAAGCTATGCTGTTCAATATATTACAAAATATATTGGAATCGAATGTTTATTCTTAAGGCAAGATTTAACCATTTTGAAGAATTGGCGAAAGACATACAGGGTGACCCCCCCAAAAAACGGGAATTTTTGAAGTGCGTATTGCCAGACATAAGCAAGTGGCAACACTGCGAGATAGTGACCTTGAGCAAGTAAACATTTCGCCATTTTAGTAAGGAGAATGAAATTCACAGTATCCCAGCTGAGATGTTGCAGCAGTCAATGAGGAATCTCAACAGCAGATTTCAAGAATGCATTCGTACAGGAGGACGCCATCTACAGGACGTAATATTTAAAAAATGAAAAATTCCATCATTGTTTCTTAAATGGCATGTTTTAAGGTTTCAATTACTATGAATTAAATATTTTTCTTCCATCACTCTTGGTTTTATTGGATTGTTAAAAAGTTCCCGTTTTTTGGAGGTCACCCTGTATATATAAATTCATTTAACGCTACTTTTCCTTTTGCATGGTTTCCGTTTTTTGGGGTCACCCTATATTTCAACAATCTTGAATGTAAATTTATCGTGGAAGACATTGGAGTTATTCCTTTTTTCAAAAATATGGAAATATATTGAAAGTGGTCTAATTTCGGAGTCATTTTATCATTCAATTGTCCACTATTAGTCTAAAACACAGAGCTGTATATCATATATTCATGTGTGTGTGTGTTTATATGTTTTTTTTGTGTATGTAAATGTATTCCTGCTTCTGTGGCTTTTATATGCATGAGAATAATAAAAGCCTTTATTTCTGGCAGTTTGTGTTTAAGCCTGTTCTTATCTATCAAGTTAGTTAGCTAGATAACTCATTAAATCTATTTAAAATTCAGGTCTTGTGCACACACAAACAGCCACACACACATGAACAAAAATGCAATTAAATAATACAAACGCAAACAAGAAAGAATTTTGTCTCGGCTGAAGGCAGCGCGAAAAGAATCTACAAATCCGGTTATTTTAATGAATTCTTCTCGTTCGGAATAACCGGTGCAATGTTCTCTTGTTTCAGAATAACAGGTGTGTCTCAAGAGACGTAAATATTGCATATATAAGCGACAAAATAGTCATCCATTAAACGTTCTCTTCTCTAAATAAACAAACAAAAAACAAAAAACAGATTAGCAGTGCAGTATAGGAACACAAGCATAGTATGTGTGTGCCCACATAAAAAAACATACGCTTACAAACTGACGCACACATACATATGCACTTGCACACACGCACACACCCACCCGTGTTACAAGCAGACACTAACACGAACGAGCAAATGTACGCGCAGACGCAACTTTCCCATACAAATATTTTGTAAGAATGTTTTCATTTAAGTTGGTTTCATTGAAAACTTCAGATGAGTTCTCTTTAACAAATATTTTAGTTTTCTTCTATTTCAAGAAACTGGAATTAAAAATGTATTAAATTTAACCGCTGTTTGATGCGAGAGTGTCAAAAAACTATTCATATGTATATCTCCTAGAGATTTTAACCATTATTGGGCATTTTCTACAACAGGAATTATATTTAAAAATTCAATAAAAAAAACTTCACTTATTATTTACATTATTCGGACTGTTATCTTCATATTCATTGCTATATTTACAAATTTTCGGCCGTTATACGGTCCGGCCTTCTTCAGACCCTCAAGGACACATGGCCCAGTGGATAAAGACGTTGGTTAGGTCCAGGGACTAGACCCAAAGAGTTGTTAGGCCACAGCAGTGGAGAACCAAAACTTTGAGAGTTGAGTTAAAGGGAAATAATTGAGACATCCGGAAGAGGCGTGGCACGTGGAACTAGAACAAGCTACCCTGGTGGATGAAATAAAGGGTTCGGTCCGAAATTCCCATCACCTGGTGAAGGCCTGAGCGTACAACGGCCGAAACGTTGTGAATATGACAATAAAGATGATGATAACAGTCCGAATAATGTAAATAATGTAAATAATCATAATACCTCATCTCAGAGATATAGAGGCCGAAACGTTGTGAATATGGCAATTAAGATGAGGATAACAGTTCGAATAATGTAAATATACAAGTAATCATAATACCTCATCTCAGAGATATAGACAAAAAACTTGTGTTATTTGTTATATTATATACATTGAAGCAGAAGGCTTATTCAGTGTTGAATAAATTTTGGGAGTTAGGACGAGGAGGAGGGGTTCTCTTCTCCTTCCTCTCTTGTCGAAATTTCTGCCCCCGGGCGGAGAGGAACCCAGACGAGGCTATGGCGAAGGGCAGTCTCGTTTGGAGAGGTAGACAAACCCGACCCCGTGTATATGGGGTCTACGGGCAATTTTTGTTCGATCTTACGAGCTCGGAACGCCCCACGTTAAAAACTGTTCTTGAGCCACATCTTGCCTTGTGGGGAAGTAGGTAAACAGAATGTTCAATAAATTTAATATCTCATTTCTAGGATAAAAGTTATTTTATGTAATGTACTTCCGTATTTATGATCATCTATAATGTTCTTGAAGTTTTAAAAATAGGTTAATATCTTTGTGTCAATGATATTTATCTGTCTAATATTGGCGGGAATTTGATGACCATGTATGTTATGTTGATTAAGATATTTATCTGTCTAATATTGGCGGGAATTTGATGATCATGTATGTTATGTTGATTAAGATGACCAAGTTTTCGTATTTGTCAGAGTCGGAGGAGAGATACAGACTTGAATGCACGATGACGCTGAAAATAGCGCATGCAAAAGGAAAAGTAGCGTTAAATGAATTTATATATACGGGGTGACCAAAAAAAAACGGGAACCTTTTAACAATCCAATAAAACAAAGAGTGATGGAAGAAAAATATTTAATTCATAGTAATTGACACCTTAAAACATGCCATTTAAGAAACAATGATGGAATTCATTTTTTAAATATTACGTCCTGTAGATGGCGTCCTCCTGTACGAATGCATTCTTGAAATCTGCTGTTGAGATTCCTCATTGACTGCTGCAACATCTCAGCTGGGATACTGTGAATTTCATTCTCCTTACTAAAATGGCGAAATGTTTACTTGCTCAAGGTCACTATCTCGCAGTGTTGCCACTTGCTCATGTCTGGCAATACGCACTTCAAAAATTCCCGTTTATATGGGTCACCCTGTATATATATATATATATATATATATATATATATATATATATATATATATATATATATATATATATATATACAGGGTGTCCATAAAGTTCGTGTGCACTTTAAAATTTTTATAACTTTATTTGTATTTGTGATAGAAATTTGTAAATTTTTTTATAAAGTTTAATGTACATAGTTTTAAGTATAGCTAAAATAACTAACGTGATTTCAGGCATTACTGTAAATCAGTTGGCAAATGTTTTCCATGAACTGCAAAATCGTATTACCCTTTGTATTGCTAATGATGGAGGACATGTGGAAACTTAAATAAAATTTCAATAAAACCTTAAAAAAATATAGATTTACTTCTTTCTAATCCTTTTTAAAAAATAATTTTTATCGCAAATACAAATAAAGTTATACATTTTTAAAAGTGCACACGAACTTTATGGACACGCTGTATTTTGGGCTATTAAAATTATAATCAGAATTTATTATGTTAGCTATTGGCACGAAATACGGTCTCAACTCAATTCCAAATTGTTTCGGGAGTAGTAGCACTTGTTAGGGTTCCAGCTATGAGTAAAGAGTGAACCCGTGAAATCCCATGAAACTAAAATACATTTGTATAGTAAAATTACCAATAATACATTTTTAAAGCAGAATTATCATATAGGAAGAAAATAAGTAACTACTGACACCGAGGTTCGAGCGTGACACTCTGGGCTTATGAATATATGTTTTCCACCAGGTATATAAATAGCAGTGTCAGGCTACTGACTGCAGTGACGATTGAGTGGAACTATCCAGTTGAATTAGTGTGAATTATTGTGCGTTGATGATTTGATTTTGATTTAGGATTTACCAGACGTTAAGCCGAGCCGCGCTACTAACAAGGAATTCACTGAAATGGTTAATAAGTTTTGGTTGACTTTTACGTCTTTGTTCTTGTTAAGTATTTATTTGCAGTATTAATTAAATATGGTTTTATTTAACATTGAAATCTTGAGTTATACTTAATTATTAACGGCAACCGTACGTCACAAAAAGTACCAATAATACATTTTATAGCTAAATGATCAACAAGCTGTAGTTGAACCATAAAACTGTGTTCAAAATATTTAGATTTCGGCATTAAATAACCCATAAAAGTTGATATGCAACTAAACAAAATTAAACAACCAACCGAATTGTTTAGTGATGATTTTTTTATAATGTCTTCGTCACTGAGAAGTTTGTTTATTGCATGCAGTATTTGGCGACGTGTTCCATCATTTTGGAATAGTTTACTTTCTGCCATATCTGCTAATAAATGGCATCTTTACAAAATAATGTATTTTTCGTGGTTCAGTATTTCATCGATTTTCATCATTTTCTTGCAGGATTGAAAAACATTGAGTAAAATATATCCGTGTCTGTGTAATAAAGAAAAATGGCTAACTTAGATTTTAATGCGGAAAACAAAACTGGACTACGTTCTAGTGCAAAGGAGTGTACCTGAAGACCAATTAATAAAAAAAAAAGAAGACAAATCCAAGATATACAACGAAACCTGAAAAATCCGTTTGTGTGAGTCAAATGCTTCAAAGATTGTTTTTTTTGGAAGAATGGAGGGGGGAGAAAGAAAGAGTAAAAGGGAAATGATCTGTTCAGATATAAGTCCAATCAGGAAGGCGCATTGGAATAGCTAAAGATGCCTTCGAAAAGCTAAACAATGTATTAAGAAATAGGAAAAACTCGTTAGAAACAAAGGAAAGATTGTGAAACTGTTATGAGTCATCAGTCCTCCTATATACCCCAGTGAATGCCGGGAAATCTCCTACCAAATGAAGAGATTTGAGGCAACTGAAATGGCCAGAGACTGAAAATGAGAGTAACGTTGAAGTTTTACGGAAAATGTGGAAGAATCACACTTATAATTAGAATCAGAAAAAGTTGAGTTTTTTTAATACATAATGAAGGAAATTGAGGCATGATGAAAAGACAAAGTACAACATAGGATAGGAAGTTGTGGATCGCCATGATCGTCTACGTCCGGAAGTGGCAAGGTTATATAGAAGAAGAAAAATGACTACAGCCGTAGCATTTCGTGAAAAAGGAAGTAAAGGGGATAGTGGAAAATAAAAGAAAGAAAGAAAGGTAGAAATAATCGGACGAAGAAAGGAAGAACGAAGGGGAGAAAGAAGTTAGGAAAGAAAAGGACAAAAAAAAAAGATACAGGAAAAAGGTGAAAATAAAAATGAAGGAAAGAAAAGAAACAGAAACGCACTATTGTGAAAAGACGAGATGGGATAAGAAAGAAAGAAAGAAAGAAAGAAAGAAAGAAAGAAAGAAAGAAAGAAGGAATGAAAGAATGAAAAAAATAGGAAAGAAAGGACGAGAAAAGCGGCACGTAAATAAAATCAGTAATGAGCAAAAGAACGAAAGAGAAAGTTAAAGGAAAGAGAGAGAGTGTGTGGTTGAAGGAGTGGGAATGAAGAAAGTAAAAGAAGAACGTTAAAGGAAAGAGAGAAAGAGAGAGAGAGAGAGAGGGGGGATTGAAAGAAGGGGGAAACAAAGAAAGCAAAAGAAAGAAAGTTATAAAAAATAGAGAGAGAAAGGTTGAAGGAAGGGGGAAACAAAGAAAGCAAAAGAAAGAAAGTTAAAGGAGAGAGAGAGAGAGAAAAAGAGAGTGTGTGAATGAATGGGGAAAGAAGAAAGCAAAAGAAAGAAAGTTAAAGGAAAGAGAGAGAGTGGGTGAAGGAAGGGGGAATGAAAAAAACAAAAGAAAGAAAACCAAAGGAAAGAGAGAGTGGGTGAAGGAATGGGGAATGAAGAAAGAAAAAAAAAGAAAGTTAAATAAGAGAGAGAGAGAGAGAGAGAAAGAGAAAGAGATAGAGAGAGTTGTTGAAGGAGGGGTAAATGAAAAAACAGAAAAAGAAAGTTAAAGGAACGAGAGAGAGAGAGAGGGAGAGAGCGAGAGAGGAAGAGAGAGAAAGAAAGAGAGAAAGAGAGAGAGAGGTTGAAGGAGGGGGAAATGAACGAATAAAGAATGAAGCAAAGAAAAAAAGATGAAGGAAAAACCTAAAAATAGGCTTTTAAATAATGTTTATAAATATATATGTATACGTGTGTATGTATTTGTGCATACCCACCTGACACACATATATGCGCGCGTGTGTGTGTAAATGCATGTGTGTGCATATTTCCGTGTGAGTGATAGACTGTATGTGCCAAGATTCAGGATGTACTTCGATTAGCCACGTGTACATTTTCTTTACGCCTGACGACGAAAGGGGTAATTTACAGTGAGTACCGAACCAAGCTAAGCTCGCTACTGTGTTATTAGCACTAAACTGCATCCTACCTATCAATCTTTGCTAGACTGACAAGTAACAAAATTCCGGCTTTACCGTTGCCCACTAATTTAACCTTTACTACTGTAAATTACGTCTCCTTTGCAGGAATCCAAAATTCAGTTTCACTTTTGCTGAAGTCAGTTCCGTCTCCCCAGGTCGATCCATGACAATGTGAAAATCTGTTGACGCAACTGGAATCGATCAGACTTCATAGCGTAATTCACCAGTCGCGTATATCCCGAACTTTTATTATTTATGATATGCTGCAGAGACACATTAGCATCAATACAATACCTCGAGACTATGGTACTATGACGAGGAAGAACTTTGTCCATTTCATAATGTGTAACAATATTTATATACACAGAAAAATGCTAACATTTATGCATGGAGAGTGTGCGATGGATAAATTGTGGTCTAAATTCCACAAAAATGAAAATAACACTATAATAATATTTACCAAAACTACACAAAAATATCTTGAAATAGTAAAGAGTAAATTTATTCAATAAAATCGCAATTGGCTTCAACCACGGCCTACAGACGACTTCGGAATCTCCTGCCTTCCTCTCTGATCGGTCTCCTTGATTAAGTTGGTGAATGCTGCCATAATCCTTGCTTGCAGTTCATCTTTGGTGTTACAAGGAGTTTTGTCGGTCTCCCGTTCAACTGCGCCCCATACATAATAATCAAGGGGGTTGCAGTCTGCGGAGTTAGGCTGCCAGATGTAAGGAGGGATGTGGTTGCAGAAACGGTCTGTCATCCAAGAATGGGTTCTCTTGCCTGTGTGGCATAGTGCTGGAAGACCTTATGCCAGACATAAAGTCTTCCAGCAGCCACCCCCTTGTCCCAAAACAGCACTATCTCCTTTAGGCACTTGATGTAGGCCTCCGTGCTTAATCCGAGGCACCGGGGAAGATGAATGGAGGCATAATACCGCCATCACTAGTGATCACTCCAAACATTTTCGTAATCACCATTAGACTCTTTCCTAATCCTCTGCTCTGTTCACAGATGGACATCCAAACACTCTGAAATGTTCGTATTGGAGCTCCCAGCGTGAATGCCAAACAGTACAGCATGCCGTTTCTAAATTTCTGGCGGAGTGAATTGCGTCATGGTTATATTTTTTCCCATCGAGGTGCCCAACTGACCCTACTATATAGTGCAGTTGAAGAAATAAAAAACAAACAACGTGCTTGCGCGTAATTAAAAATTTAGATTGGCGACAATTTACCCCTCGCACCCTCTACATGATCACTGATTATAAACTGTGTACAGTGAATGAGAGAAAGTTAGTCAATGACGGAAAATAAAATTGCAAACTTGAAGGACGATGCAGTTTTTGACGTGTATACAATATGTAAATGCCAATCGATAGGAGATTTTAATGAAAAAATGGTCAGTTTTTCGTCAGTTTTTAACGTAGTAACTCTCATACAAGCCTGTGTCTGTTTGGTTTGGTTTGTTTTACGGCATACCAACACCTCAATGGGTTATTTAATGCAGACAAAATTTCTGTTGCTGGTAATATTATTTTTTCAAAAATGTATTGCTGGTAATTATTTTTTTAATAAAAGTATTGCTGGCAGTGAAACCTATTTTGATACTTTCATAGTGTTTTGACGCCTTTTGGGGGTGCTAACTATTTGCCCATAGTTGAGACCCTAACAGCTGCTACCACCGCGGGTCATGGTGGACCTGGGAACACCAGCAATTAAGAAGTGTTTCCACGCTCCTCAAAACATCCTGACTAGAGGCTTTGCTATCGGACGTAGTTTATCGTCTTACCCGGGAAGCGGACGTAGTTTATCGTCTTACCCGGGAAGCGGACGTAGTTTATCGTCTTACCCAGGAAGCGCCTGTGTCTGTGCTTTAAACGGGGATACATACTGTGATAAGGTGAAAGAATCCAGTGCAAACCGGTGTCATGCGACAAAGACACACACATGCTTCTCACTGACGCTTGCTAGGGTAGGAGTGCAGACCTTCAAGGGTCTATTTACACTATTTCCATTGTTCGGACTGTTGCAATCATCTTTATTCTCATATTGACGACGTTTCGGTCGTTGTACGTTCCGGCCTTCTTCAGCTGCTATACGTTGGAATTTCCAACCGAATCATTTATTTAGTCCACTGGGGTAGATTGTTCTAGTTCCATATGCCATGCCTTTTCTGAATAATTAATTAATTCCATTTAGTAACTGAACTCGACAAGTTTCTGTTCACCTTTGCTGTGGTCAGGTATTGAACTCACAACATTTTGGGTCATGTCAATGGATTACTTCAACCAACACTTTTATCGGCTGTATCATGTGTCCTTGGGGACGTCACGACTATGACAATAAAGATGGGGACAACAGTCCGAAGAATGTAAATAGTGTAAATAGGTACAATACCTCATCTCAGAAATATAGACTCTAAATATGGCAATGCAGATGATGACAACAGTCCGAACAATATAACTAGGGTAAATAGTTACAATATGTCATCTCAGAAATATAGACAGATGTTGAAGGTGAATATGGCAATAAAGATGAGGACAACAGTTCAAACAATGTAAATAGATACAATACCTCATCTCAGAAATATAGTCAGATGTTGAAGGTGAATATGGCAATAAAGATGAGGACAACAGTCCAAACAATGTAAATAGTGTAAATAGTTACAATACCTCTTCTCAGAAATATAGACAGATGTTCAAGAGTCTAGTTGTTCAGTTCGGAGAATTGGTGCGAATTTTGGACATAAAATATCTTTGACGTTTTAGTGTTGGTAGCAATGATCAAGTGAATATTCCCAGTTCGACGCATTTAAGAAGTGAGAAACCAGAGATAAGTGCAAAGTGTGGTCCCAGTAATTTTAAGAGCCCGTCAGGATAATTAAATTGCTGTAGGATCATAGGCACGCGGCGCTCCTTTAGCAGAGGCATCTGCTTACGCTACAATGCTGTCGTGTACCGCTCAAGTTCTGTCGCGTGAGGCTCATCTGGTGAATCAACTTGCGTTCCGTATTATTCAGTAATAAGAACAGGTTTTGCTTTCATGTAAACGACTAAGGGAATCAATTCACTTTTCGTGCAAAGGACTGGGAGAACGACATCTTCCAGGGTTCATTTGTCTACAACATGCAAGCTTAACCGCTCGAATCAAGCTGTGGAATCCCATAAGTTACAACAATCGCTCGCTTTTGTGATAGGAATGTTGAGCGGTGTTCTTTACGTCCAGAATATCGTTCATCCCGTTCTTAAGCTATTGCCGATGCAAGAAGACAATTTGCTTTTCCAGCAGGATAGTGACTGTCCACGTAATATCCATACTACGACACATACAGTGTAAGATGCGTGATAACTTCAGCCGGTAGGATCAACAAACCAGTTCCCTTTGAACATGCATGGACGACTATTAAATTGTTTATATATTGCCTCAACGGGAGCAAAAGGCGTCGAATTTCGCATTGTAATATTTTACAAACCAATGTTAACGCCCAAGGAGGATATACAGTGTATTATTATTATTATTATTATTATTATTATTTGCGTGTTATGTTTCCTGCTTTGTATCTTGTAGAGCCTTGTCCAAACTATAGTCGTTAGGCCCTATAGGAGAATGGTCATTTAATTGATAGCACTTTTCTTAGTATATGGAATGTTCCTAGTAGGGCGATCTTCTGGGCAACTTGTATGTTGATGTTACCTGGAAAACTGTTAGTAAAACTGTCCATGCCTTTTCTCACGAGTCCCAGAGCTCCGATTACTATTAGTACAGTCTCAGTTCTTCATTCCCCACATCCTGTTAATCTTGATCTTCAGGTCCATGTATTTGGACAATTTTTCGATAATTTTTATGGAGGTGTTTCTCTCAGATGGTACTGCTATGTCAATAAGCATACATTTCCTGAATTTCTGGTCTTTTATCATAATATCAGGTCTGTTGGTTTTTATTTCCTCATCAGTTTGAATTGGCATATCCCACAGGATAGTGACATCGTTATTTTGTATAACTGTGTCTGATTGGTGGTCATACCATTTCTCAGTGGTTTCGATTTTGTGCTTCTTGCATATCTTCCAGTGCACTTATGTCGATACCAGATATGTCTCTGGGTATATTCATTTTTTGCAAGTTCCTGACATCCTGAGATAATATGGTTGACAGTTTCATCATATTTTGCGCAGATCTTGTATTTCGAGTTATTTCCATCCTTGATTATGTGACAGTGACTGGTTGCGAAACTTTGGACATGAGAAATAATAATTATTATTATTATTAAATGTGATCATTTATTGTAATGATATTATATTACTTTTACGTTTAATCTTGAGTAAACGTCAGTTTTATTTTCTTTCAGTGTATTTAGAAATATATTTTATAGTAGCATATATCTTAAAAACCTCTTGTGTATATAACTCCTCTCTTTACCAAAACAATGCGGGCTTATTTGACGTAGCATAAATTTTACCAGGTAACAGTTGTGCTTACTGAGCGTAACTGCAGGGAATTTAGTGAGTTTCTAAACATATCCCATACATGCGCAACAAAAATTAATTCTAGCGAGCGTGATGGCCATTGATTTACAGGGAAGTCATCCGAAGATTCCTGGAACCAATTTCCTCTTACCCAGGTACAGTTGGGTGTGGGGATTACATTATCTTGATTAAGCAAACCACCACCATCTAGAAACATAGCGAGGCTCAAAATGAAGCAAATAGTCTGCAACAAGAATTGTTTATGTTAAACTTGTAAAGACAGATTACAAATTCACTTGGAAGCACACCGGCTCGAAGAGAACAATCTTCACAATATTGCAGTCAATACCAACTTGCACAACCGCCTGCTGAAAGGCAAGAACCACGGCCTCGTGCAGTTTTCTCCACACACGCACTTGACTGTCTGCCTGAAACGTCATGAGACGTAAGAGTGCTTCGAGCCTCACCATTAAGTCAAAGGGAACTCTCGCGAAAGTAAAACAATACTGCTGTCCTGCACCGTAATATGAGGACCAAAGTGGAACAGATACTACACTGATCCTAGGCTGACGTATCAAGGATTGATAATTTGATCTTACACAGGTCTCATGTATACTTTTGTTTTAGCTGCAACTGATTGATACGTAAACACCCCATTCTTAACGGTTAAAATATTAGCTTGGGATGTGCGTTTATCGTAGCGGCTATTGGTGCGGTATGTAGACTCAGCGTACCGGGTTCAAGTATATTTCACAGTTAAGTGGATTTCTGTTTATTATTCTCTATGAATTCACATCGATTTGAACTCAAATCATTTGCATATTCCCAAAATTATTATTATTATTATTAGTTAGTAAGCGTAGCATAATGTGACACAAGGCTTGGAGACATCTAATGAAAATCTAACTCTCTACTGATTTTCAAAGCGACAAATCAATCCTGGCTATCAATGGATTCCCTATCGATCCTGACAATCAAATCAAAATTTCGCATCTTATTCTTGATTTAGTGAAGCCACAAAAATTTCAGAATTATTTGGGAACTTGTTATAGAAATGAAGTCTGTCACCCGGATGTTTCATGCTTCAAGCCTAACTAACTATATAGTTTTCATAATTCTTTATAAAAGACTGCATTTTACAGCTCCAAAATAACATATTAATTTAGTTAATGTTCCGACAACTTCAACGGGATATAAATGTGATTACAATTATCTTTTTTTTAAAAAGCCGATTATAATTCTGCAAAGAATTAGTGCAACGTGAACGCAACAGTTTCTGCGTATAAACGGAAAAAATAAAACATTTCCGTAAAATCATTTAAATAAACTTCTAAAAGTTCATTTTCTATTTGCCAAATTCACGACAATTTCACAACAAAATCTAGAGGCATTAAAGAAATCAACTGGAATCTGTTTTCTTTTAATAATTTATAATGCAAATTGCGCTTTTCAGGTTTTGAACGTTTTATTTTTTCAAGAGTCGAAATTATCAGAGCTGCTTTCCTTTTTGATAGCGTGTCAGGTTGTATTAACCCTTTGAGCCCTGCATTCATGAATAATTTTTATCTTTCTGCCTGAGTTCCTTAGTTAAAATTAAAAAATAATTGGTATGTAATGTTTCCCGGTAGATGTAAAAGTAGTTACAAGTGTTTACCCTCCGTTCAACAGGTAGCTGGGCATTAAGTCATTTTTCTCTACCTCTGTAAAGCGGTGGTAATGGCTCAAAGGGTTGTTTGCGTATGTGTAGTTTGATGTAGGAGAAAGTCCTAAAAAATGAAGTGAATGGTGCATATGTACGTGTGTAATCCAATCTTACTGTTGCGGGTCGGTGTACGCGTTGAGAGATAAACACGTGTGTCTCCTGAAATGCCCACAACCAACATGGCAGATTCGGAATATGAGTCAATGTAAAAATGTAAAGAAACAAAAAGGACCAATATATATGTACAAACAAATGATAATGTATTTACAATAAAGGGTTACATTGTAGTGAACAAAACTAGATCTAGATTTGAAATTCAAAGCACTGACTCATTGATTTTTTTAGAAATTAAAAAGACTCGAATTTACAAATTTTGTTTAACATACACGCAAAAGCGAATCGAAAACAAAACACGTAAAATTTCACACGTTGATGCGAAATGTTTTTCGGCCAACTAGGAAACAATTAAAAACAAAATTCAAATAATCTTCACTTCTCAGAAACAAATTCTTTTACGGACCTTTTCAGGAGCCGACGTGAAGTTTGTTCGTCGTCCAATGGAAAGGCCCGAATCATATCTGGAGTGAATTCCCAAATGACTTTTTCAAGCCCCACAAACAAAATAAAAGACGGGCAAGTTCGCCTGTCACCAGAGAGAAAGAGACGAGCGTGTTAACACATCCCTTGACAAACGTCAAGCGATCGTTATTACTGTTGCGGGCCCGTGTACGCGTTGAGAGATACACAAGTGTGTCTCCTGAAATGCCCACAGCCAACATGGCAGATTCGGGTTATGAGTCCACCTAAAAGAATTTAAAGAAACAAAAAGGAGCAATATATATATGAGTACAAACAAATAATAATGTATTTATAATAAAGGATTGCATATACAATAGAATATTGTTGTCTTACTTAGCAATGAACATTAACGGAGAAAACATTTAAGCTAGTGAATATGTATAGTTGGGTGTAGAAGAAAATTCTAGAAAAATGAAGTGAAGGATGCGTACGTACGTGTGTGTGTATGTATTGTTAATGCGTTTCCCAAAAGGGAACACGATCTTCCGCGAGAGATTTACATGTTGTCGTATAAGCGGAAAAGTAAGAAGAGAGCGATAAATAATTGTCGCAGTGTATTTTTAATGCTGGGGAGCGTCCCCTAGTAACGGTTTCGAAAATTAGGAGAGGATAACCCAACAGGGAGATATGTCGGAATAAGTTCCACCCGTCACCGTGAGAGCTAACCGAAAAGCATGGAAAGGATAAAAGAAATGCTAAGTGGAAGCTTTCTCCTGCATTCTCGTTTAAGTCTCGCCACATGAGTACCTACACTAGAAATGGAATACTCGTTTAAATCTTTAGATGTGTGTATCGGGGTTTTATTTTGGAGTATATGTCTTGCTGGCGAATGGAAATTAGAAACATCGATTTATTATATTTTAAATTTTCCGAGTCATTTAAAAACATTCGTGCAGACGGAGAGAGTGACTCGCCTGAAAGGGATTCCTGTCGAGTGGCAAATTGCAATGTTTATTTATAAACCGCTTCGTGGCGAATATGTTACAGTAGTCCTATGTCACAATGCCATTATATATTTTTCGGTACAACAAGGAAATAAGTAAACCTATTACTGCTGTGGCTACTGCTATTACTACTACAACCACTAATACTACTAATAACAGAAATTAAAAATAGAGACAAAATGAATGCATCTGTAAATTTTCATTATTCTTTTACAGCGATAATGGTAGTTACCATTCATCCGCATCATATCCAAATTTCTTGTTCCAACTAAAACTAAACGTGAGGAATGCTTTTAACAAAATTATTTTTGAGTTTCAAATAGTGAAACCAGAAAAATTCTTCTTTTATTTAAAAAAAAAAAAAAAAATTCAACTTGTAACATTTTTATTCCATTCACGCCTTTTATGAACTATTCAAATGGGACGCTTTCCCTTAGAATGCTCGCAGACTAAATCCAGTGGTTGAAGGAAATTTCCGGAATGTTTAATAAAAGAGATGGTTGGAATATGGATGTCTTGAAGGAATTTCCTCCCCGAAAGAATAATCCTTCAGGCTAATCTATATGAAACTCAAAGATAGATATTGATATTTTCGAGGTACAAATGGCATTTAAAAAATTTTTGTTGCGCTCCACACCGATATAGAAAAGCCTTGTTTGTTTTGAGAAGGTATATATGTACACGTGCGATTTGTCCAGAAAAAATCTAATCATTTAATATTATTTATCCAGAAAAAATCTAATCATTTAATATTAATAAAAGTAGCTTAAGGTACTTAGTCGCTTCCAGAGTCTCCCCTTAGGGCCTTGAAAATCCAGTTGTGCTTTTTCCCTTTCTGCAAAGTCCATATTACGGCCATCAGATAATTCATCACATTCTCCTTAATCTTATCCATGGTCAGGAAATTATATTGAATTTCTGTTTATCATTTCCCCCCACAGGATGGTTATTTGTATTAATCACTTTGGGCTATTCTCTATCAAAAATACTTCATCCATTATATCAGATTAATTAAAATCCTTCTAAAAATGGAATCTGATCTTCGAGAGCACTTCAGCTAAAACCTGTATACAATGAATAGCTTTTCAGAGATAGGGTGTAGTTTACTCGCCAAAATAACAGAAATAATTTAACCCTTTGGGCCCTGCGTTCCTGAACAATTTTAACCCTTCTGCCTGAGCTCCTGAGTCAAAATTCGCAAATAATTGGTATGTATAGTTTCACGGTAGATATAAAAATAGTTACAAATGTTTACCCATCGTTCAACCGGTGGCTGGGCATTAAGTCCTTTTTCTCTACTACCGGAAAAGCGGTGGTCAGGTCTCAAAGGGTTAATTAAACCTTCATATATTTTAATTTATTGATAAGAGCTGGGTAATATATTCACTGGCATAGTTGAAATATGGAAACTGTTTATTGTCAGAATGCTGTATGAGTGGGTGATATAAGTAATTTTTGCCTGGCTGAATGAAGATGACACACGTGGATGAAATAAACTCAACAGTGGGCTGAGAGTCTTAGTGATTGACAGAACCCAGAAAGCAAAAATGGCGAGACGTATATAACAATTTTAACAACGTGCCAGCCCATAATGTTGTGGCATTAAATTTAGCTTCGTATGGCGCAAATGGTTTTCAACGGTTGATTTGAATATTTTGAATATGTTGGTTATCGCATAATATTGAGTATTCTCTAGCAATGCCTTGGTTTGATTACTCTCAACCTCAATTCATCTATCGGATCGTGAATCTTTCAGCGCAAAATCTTCTGCGCGGATATTGTAGCCGTCATGCCAAAAAGGACCCGCTGGAACAGGACAGTCACGTCTCTCGTACAGAGCAGTCGCGTCTCTCGTCAGCTCCCTCGGCCCCGACAGTATTTACTGTCCCCCTACCACGAGGGATAGATATGACACAAGGCCGGGTTTAAAGTGGGGTATTTCAGAGCCTGTAGGCTCGGCCAAAAAATGCCCGTAGATCCCGTATAAACGGGATCGGGTTAGTCAACCTCCCCGAACGAGGCTCTGCCCTTCGGCGGAGCCTCGTCCGGGTTCCTCTCTGCTCAGAGGCAGAGAGTTCGACCGTCCAGCACTTAACGCGCTCCCTCGGCCCCGACTGCCAAAGCCTTCAGACACACACTCATTTTATATATCTTGATGAAGCAGCCGATTTGGTTGAGTGGGAGAGATTTACATATGTGTAGGTGCAATCCGCCAATTCTTCCTTCCTCCAACTGCTCTGCGACGCCATACTCATGCAATGCGTGGGCGTTTTGGGGCATGATGTCGCGTATCTTGCTCACAACAATCACAGATATTTATAAAACATCTTTTTCACATTCAAATAATCACAGTATAGCTGGCCACTCGTATTCGAGTATACCTGTCTACTAGGGTGGCTAGCCAATCCCTATTGCGGACGCTCGCTCAGGCACATTTGTGTTTGTTCAACATCCACAGAACCAATCCGTGTTTTATACTGCAACTATACTGAGCAGACCTTAGTTACTGAGTTTCTGAGAAAGAGCATGTAATCTAACGTGATTTTCAATTTGAACAAGGCCAGCACACTTAAGCCCTCGGTCACGATGACTTGTGATTTCGTGCCAGCACAGCTATCGACGGCTCCCGAGGGTTTCGTCTACACAGTTTCACTCACAAGGCTTGGGTCAACCCGTGGTATGGTTTTCAGGCACTTTCCAAGGGTGCCGCACGCTGGGATTGACACCTCCAGTCCGATAACATCAAGATGTCTCCTTCGTGACAAATCGACCATGGTGAGATTCGAACCCTGGTCTTTTGGTCAGAATGCGAACGTTCTAACCACTCATACCTTCTCAATAAACCACACAAGCCTTTTATTTGGGTTTAGCTTACATATTCTTATACGTTTGTTAAACTTTAAAAATGAATATACGGATTATATTGTTTCTTTTCTTTCTATTTTGCTGTTAGAATAAATAAATAAAAACAAGCCAGTTTTAACAATTTAAAAACGCAGGCCGATATGGCATTTGTCACAAGACAATGAAAGGCATCGTTTTTTTTTAATGGAGTTCGTTAAAACTAAACACTCCTGTTGATAATTGTTGATAAACACTGAACGAAGTTTTGCCTAACTCAAGATACATTGCCGTTATCTTATGACAATTGATTAATCCTATCTTGAGACGCTTTAGGAACTTTTAATGGAAAATCGCAAAATCGTGGATAAAGGAAAACAATGTACATTTGATCGAATGCGCGCTCTTTACAACTTGTACAAAGGTGAAGATATAAAAATAGACTCCTTCAGATATTCAGTGAAGGTTAAATGTAGTAGCAGCATGTTAGGTTGAAAGTAATTTAGAGTTCAATCGTTACTTGCTAAGAAGAACAAAAGGGGAGATAAACGAGAAAGCTTAATAGACTACATAAATGGAAACGAGCCTGTCTTAATAATCAACAGGCATTCATTGGTTAATCACCGTCAATCTAGCTTGCTGTTTGGTCAGTAGCGACTAATCAGATCGCTCCCACGCGCACGATCAATTTAGGCGCCAACTCAATTCTGAGCCAGTCACGTGATAAGACATGATATTTAAACCTAACACGTGTGATTCTTTCAGCGTACTTACAAATAATC
Organism: Acanthosepion esculentum; assembly: GCA_964036315.1. Classification (NCBI taxonomy): domain Eukaryota; kingdom Metazoa; phylum Mollusca; class Cephalopoda; order Sepiida; family Sepiidae; genus Acanthosepion; species Acanthosepion esculentum. Next base: position 16,362,440 of record OZ038482.1, on the reverse strand, counting down.
AACAGGCATTCATTGGTTAATCACCGTCAATCTAGCTTGCTGATTGGTCAGTATCGACTAATCAGATCGCTCCCACGCGCACGATCAATTTAGGCGCCAACTCAATTCTGAGCCAGTCACGTGATAAGACATGATATTTAAACCCAACACGTGTGATTCTTTCAGAGTAGCAGCAGAAGAATTCTTTGTTTCGACGCGGACTCTCGAACTCTCGAACCTAACTTCTCTTCGTCACTCAACACCACTGCCAAAATGTGACTTTCAAGAACTCCCGTCTTGACTAACGCAGTTAGACGTTAAAGAACTTTGCAACATTTCACGCAAGTACAATCTCTGAAGTCTTACCAACTCGTCCAATAGACAATCTCTAACATGCAACATACTCAATCGTCTAAATTGCATTTTTAAATATCAACGCTTTCGTTATGAGTCTAGATACAAATAATTACCTAATCAAAGGGACGCAACTCAGTCTCACTTTTCAGTTCGCATGCATGTAATTTCAATACTTAATAAATTCAATTGTTATGTTTTTATCTCCATGTTCCTTTTTGTATTTCACTAATGCTAATGATTTCCACACCTTTCCTAACAAAAATAAATAATTGTGGGGAAGAGCCTTTCAACACACAACTAACATTGTTAACCAAAACACACGCCATCTCACGCAGGGCCCGTTCCGCTACAATATCAAAGTTGTTCATACTCTGAAAGAATGAAGGATTTTACAAATACCTCACTGACTTTTAATAATTGTTATTCTCCCATCTTGGAATAGAACTTTAGACGTGAGTGCTTACAGATATAAGTTCCAAACGCAATTTTAACGAGATAAGTATTATGAAAACCCATTTTTCAGATGTTTTGATTAGATTTCAGTTACAGAAGCGACGGTTTATAAAGAGAGAAAAGGATTGACGCTAATAAACGAAGAAACATCTTATTTTTTAGTATCTTTGCCGCGTTTAATCTCGACCAATACCTGGATATCTAATTTGTTAGTTGCTTTCATCGGCAAAACGAACAAAGAAATAGTAACTCCTCAAAGACGTCGGCAGTATTTTGAAAAGCTGGCAGACAAAAATAACGATATTTACGTATATTTACAGTTATGTATTTTTCTTTTGTTTATGGTGGGAAAAAAAATGAAGATTTTTCATGGATATTTTTATCTTCGATGAAAAGAAACACAGCAATTTCTTTTTTCTGATAATTTCGCCTTGCCGGCAATGATACGAAAACTTCGGAACTTTTGGTATCTTGGCAAGTTCTCAAAGAAAAATTTGCTTGAGTCCGCATCGAAATATTTCGCACTTGACGGAAGTTTTACTCGAAGAAACATTATCTCTTAAGACAATTTTTCACGTTTATTCGACTGCATTTAGAAAACACACGCCCAGTTGAATTTAATTAGCACAACATGAACAGGGCGAGGCCAGCTTTTAGCTGAAGGTTAGAGGTTCGATCCTATCTACGTGTTGAACACGCAGTATCTTTATGGACTTCTTTTATACGCCGTGTCCTTTCAGAGTGTTGACTCTCCACAACTTCCCATCATTTGTAATATTTTTCTCTTTACTATCCCTTCTCAGTTCCTGTTCTGTCATCCATTTATACAAGATAAGTTATGCACCGTTTTCATCCCCCTTCTCCCTTTGAATATATCTCCTTCGAAAGTTTAATTCTCCAAGTTCCCTCTTCTCTCATTATGTGTTACACAACCTTCAACTTGATTCTAAGTGTCCTATTTTCGATTTTCCTTAAAACTTCTCATTGTTCAGATGATCTGTTCATCGCATTCTCAGCATCCTTCTGTAGAACAGTATCTCTGTTGCCTCTGATTTCCTCTTCACCCGTGAAGTAATTGACTACACTGTTAATTTTTCTCATAAATAATCAAGTAATTATTAAACTTTCTCAGATTCATATAACATAAAAAAGAATTATTGCTGAAAACTAAAACTGATGATCTATACGATGACTTTCTGTTAGTAACTGAAGGAATTATTCCCGTATGAAGAAAAGTCGGAAAAGAGTGAAAAAGAGAGAAATTGAAAAAGAGGCAAACATGAATTGACGGAGAGAAAAGAGAAAGTTATAATGATAGAGGAAAAAGAAAACAGAGAGAGAGAGAGAGAGAGTGAGTGAATGAGTCAGTGAGTGAGTGAGTATGCGTGTGTGTATGCTTATGTAGTGTCATAGGAGGTTTTTTATGGTGACAAAGAAAAGAGTATAGAGCTGCTACGTGGCATCTGTCCTCCTATACAGCAGCGAATGTTGGATGGTATCCTCAAGGATGAAGAAGAGACTCGAGGCGGTGGAGATGTGTTCTTGCAGAAGGATGCTGAGGATATCATGGACCGAGCATGTGAGCAACAATGAGGTCTTTGAGAGGATGCAAACAAGGAGGAAGCTTATGCTTAACATAAGGAAGAGGCAGGTGAAATTTCTGGAACACGTGATGAGAAAAGAGGGCCTGGAGAATCTGATACTCATGGGACGAATAGAGGGAAAATAAGACAGGGGAAAGCAGCGCATGACATACTTGGCGGGCTTGGGAAGGTGAATGGTGGAGCGTTGTCTCGGGGAGTTGGCAGAAGCACAAAACCTGTTGAGAGCTACAAGGGATAGGGGGAAGTGGAGGCCCATGATCGCCTGTGTCCACAAAAAAACACGGGACATAAAAAGAAAAGAACCGTGAATACATCATGGATATATTTTAATTTTTTTGTGGTTAAATTTTTTCAGTTACCATTAACGAAGGTGATTCTCGTCTCCCAGCATTCCATCTCTCCCCACTTTCTTCTTTACTCTAATAAAGCCGGTCATAGGTAAGTTTTCTATAGCAGTGTTTCTTCAGAATTTCTCATCACTTGTTGCCGAACTGGAATCACTGAATCTACATTGAAAATGAAACATGTATATCTGTTTGAGAAATGCTCAAGAGACATTTATTCTTTTTTTTTATGTACGACTGCATGCCAGTCTATTTCAGACCCATTAGTCTATACAAAAAGAACACTTAGAATCAGAGAGAGGGAGAGAGAGAGAGAAAGAGAGAGGGAGAGAGAGCTGAAATTCCTGGATACATAATGAAGAAGGAGAGCTTGGAAAATTTGACACTCACATGATATATCGAATGAAAAAAGAATAGGAGACGACAACAGACACTTTATCTTACGAGCTTGCATGCATTGGAGGGGGCACAGAGAGTGCGAATCTTGACAAGGAGACAAACGTTGTTAACAGCTATAAGGAATGGGAGATTGTGTAGGGCTATGACCATCAACGGCACATAGAAGAAATCTATTTTTTGCCCTTTAGTCTGACGGTTCGCCAACTGACCAGTCTATTTTTGATTTGACCGTATAAAATAGATATCAGAATATGGATGCACTTTTATGATAAAGAAAGGATTTTGAGACTGAATTTATTTATTATCCTGATGTTAATAGTACCGAATATATCTTGATAAAGTTGATGCAAATCATTTAACAACAACAACAACAACAACAATAATAATAATAATAATAATAATAATAATATATATATATATATATATATATATATATATATATATATATATATATATATATATATATATTTTTTACACATTTCTCTCCGGGTCCCGCACAGAGACATAAGGTTAGAAATGGTATCATGACACTTTCGACTGCAAAAAAAAAAAAAAAAATTACATAGATAAAGCCCTTCGTAAAGTGTGGGCTGTACTTGTTGTTGTTGCTGGTGGTGGTGGTGGTAGTAGTAGAAGAAGAAGAAGATTTTTGTGGTATGGGGCGCGTTTTTTTGTGGGACCCCCTTGAGGGGATGCGGTGTATGGAGGGTTGATTGGTGACGGATGGGGTTTTGTGGTGGGTGGGCAAGTTGTAATGGGTGAGTGGGTCGTGGGTCGGATTGGCTAGGCATAGGATGGTTAGTGGCGACCAGCCTCAACCCCTCCCCTTTTTAAGCCATATGCCAAAATTGTGTTATTTTCACAATAAATATTTCAAGAAGACCCAAAAGTCTGTCTGATTATTGCTTCTTTTTCATTTTGAATTTGGATTTGAACACAAACGGTTAGGTTTTTCATTTGTTTGCAAAGTTTTGATTTTTATTTTATTTTCCCCTCCTTTCTTTGTACGTATTTGGCTTTATTTCTGCATTCATTTTTGTTTATTTCTTTATTGTATTTTTACCCTCCCCACGTTTTTAGTATCGTTTTCGTTTAAATTGTTGTTTTTATTTCAGTTTTAGTTTTTTACGTGTTTTTTCATTTTTATTTTCCACTTTCTTGTTTGATTTGTTTTTTTTTTTTGTTTAATTTACTGTTTACAAAAAATATAGAAATAGGCGAACTTTTAAACTTTCAGCTGTCGTTTTGTGAAATCCCCATGGCGGAAAATTTACAACTTTCATCGTCCCAAACGGCGTAAACGGAGAATTTGTCACCGTCAAAAACAACGGCCTTGGGAGGATAACAGGCCCAAACGTACTGTGAGCAACTTGAGGGGATGCGGTGTTGTGGTGTATTGAGGGTTGATTGGTGAAGGACGGGGTTTTGTGGTGGTGGTGGTGGGGAAGTTGTAATGGGTGAGTGGGTCGTGGGTCGGATTAGCCGTTAGGTATAGGATGGTTAGTGACGACCAGCCTCAACCTCTCCCCCTTTTGGCCACGTGCCGTAATTGTATTTTAAATACAATAAATATCAATAATAACTTGACTGCATTTAATGTTGATATGAATTCAGTTAAAGAGAGATAGCGCTGAGTTGTGGCTATTGTGTTTTAGAAGGGCGTCCTTGAGCATTGACATCATTGTGTTTGACAGGCAGGCTGATAGTATAACTCTAAGCAGGAGATTTTATAAGGGTGAACCTTTCAAAATGCACGTGAATTGGCGAAAGTAATTGATATCTTTAGTTCATAATTTTGGAAAGTAGGTTTTTTGTGTGTACGTGTATTATTAAGTCATTTTCGTCTGTTCCAGAATCGTTCTGTCCTGGGTATGACGATAAACTACATCCGCGTCCTGGGTAAGACGATAAACTACGTCCAACAGCAAGGCCTCTGATCAGGAGGTTTTGAGGAGCGTGGAACCACCTCTTAATTGCTGATGTTCCCAGGTCCACCCTGACCCGGGGTGGTAGCACCTGTTAGGGTCTCCGCTATGGGCAAATAGTCAACCCCTAAACTGAGGTAAAAAGCATTATAAAAGTGTAAAAATAGATTTTAATACCAGAAATACTTTGTAAAAAATTATTCTCAGAAATAAATTTTTGAAGAAAAACAAACTATTACCAGCAATACGTTTTTGAAAAAATAATATTACCAGCTATACATATTTGAGGTAAAAAATATTAACAGAAATAGATTTTTGACGAAAACAAAAATATTCCCGGAAAAAAAAAGTTGTTGGCATTAAATGACCCATTGAGGTTGATATGCCGTAAAACAAACCAAACCAAACCAGAATCGTTAAAATGGAAGAATTGCTTCAAAAATTTTAGTTACGTTTGCGGCGTTAGGTTTTCATTACAAGCTAAACTGTGAAAAGTACACTAGTATTTGAGCTCGGACATGTTGCATCAAAACCAATCATGTTGATATGCACATTATTTCAATGTATTTAAAACACAAAAAGATTAACCGGTATCTTCGCATGCAAAGCAGTAAAGCCACTGAGTCACAAGGGATTACAGGTTGTGGAAGAATTAGCAACAGAAACAATAATGAGCGGACAAAGAAAAGAGTAACAAGGAGGACAGTAGATAGCGTTTGATATTACATTTGCAATTAAATTTTTGCAGATTAAAGTTGGCTGGAAAGTATGAAGACGGAAAGGAGTTCCACAAGTGAGACGTGCGACAAAAGAAACCGTTAGCATAGAATTTACGGTTATATACAGCCAGATCAATAGTAAATTGATGAGATCTCGACGCCAGTCTAGTACAGCGCTTAAATTTTAAAAGTCTAGGTACCATAGGGTACCATAGGTCATCCGAACAATTACCACGAAGGTATTTATATAAACAAAAAAACACAGGTAGGCAATCTTACAGCGGTAGGAAAGTAACTGAAGCCAAACCGCCAGATCAGGACCAATAATATTGCTGATTCTTCTTTGGATTTTATCAAGGAGCTCAAGGTAAATAGCAGGGGCACCCGGACCATATGTGGCAGCAATATTTTAAGGAAGGACGAATAGTAGACTTATAGATATGTAAACTAGATTCTGGAGAGAGAAATTGTCTCTTAAGACACAGTGAACCAAATTTCTTAGCAGCTAACCTTCAATGGATTCAATATAATCTTTCCACTTCATGTCAACTGAGAACGTTAGCCCGAGAAGGCGCAACGAGACACTTGTCTGGAGGTTAGCATCAGCCATGCTGATGGAAGGCAGAGAGGGGTCTCTCAGATGATTAATGGAGAGTTTTAGTTTTGGGAGCGTTAAACTTAACAAAATTCTTATTTATTACTACAAGTTTCGTAATCCTCGCAGTTTTTTTTTTATTAAGTCAATCAATATTTGATAAGAACCGTTCATTGATAGGTACTATATCTTTGTGTTTCTAATCAGCCCAAATCAATCAATGGATATTTATTGTATATAAGAATACAATTATGGCACAAGGCCGAAAAAAGGGATGGGTTTAAGGCGGGTCTTCACTAACTATCTTATACCTAGCTAATTCGATTCACGACCCATTCACTAATTACAATTTGCACATTCACCACGAAAACTCGTCTGTCGCCAACCAATCCTCCATGCACCATAATACCACATTCTCTCAAGGGGTGGGGATGTCTTACAAAACGCGCCCCATACCATAAAAATTAAATGATCATAACTTATATATAAAAATCTAATAATGAAGAATGAGAGGGGAGGGAGATGAACCCAATAACAAACTAAACATCAACACAAAGTAAACTAAACACATAACTGATGTTAGTAGGGCCTGTCCAACCCTCAAAAAGGAGAGGCTACTGTATTCTGCCCATTGGACAAAATCAAGAAGCTCTCAGTCGAGATAAAATGGGGCCAAAACAAACTTGGATCATAACCAAAGATGTAGCCAGGAACAGGCCAGGAACAACACTTACTCACATTAACTAGGTATACAAAAGCTTGTCTAACCTAACCAAGGGGAGGGCTCCAAATCAATCAATGTATAAAAATGGAAAATAAAAATAAAAATTGGCGAATATTTTAAATGTCAATGCATTTGTACTGTTGATCGCCGTAGACGTCATTCAGTGTGACGTAATGCTTACAATTGTTGATGTTAATATATTGAATTTCTACGAGTTAAGCCGAATCCATTTTGACAAATCATAAATAATCATAAAATTAAAAGAAATCTATTAACAGACTTCCATCACTTCATTCTCTTACACAAATTCAACAATGGAGTCATGTTAAAACAGCTCCAGAATTTTATGTAATCATCAGTTTTCTTCTGCACTTTCTGTGAACTGTTTCTGTTCCCCAAAGATGGGAAATTCAGGTGTTAAACGCAAGATTGTGACTGCCGAAAGAACAAGATCATGCCACCTCACCCATTTAGGTCTCCGGCTGATCCCCGATGAATTTCAAACGTTAGCCGAAAACCTTTCCTATGTGGATTTAACCCATAACAAGATAGATGATCTTCGGCCATTGAAACGCTTCATCAAACTAAGACATCTAAACGCTAGCCATAATCGTTTGTTGCAATTACCGGATACTGAACTTTCAGGCTTGCGCAAACTGCACAGTGTTATACTTAATAATAACTTCCTCTTTCACCTGCCACAATCTTTTGCCAACATGTCATCTCTTGTCGAGATCAATCTTGCCAATAATCGATTTCAAATTTTCCCCGTTGAACTGTGTCTTTTGCCAAAACTTGAAGTCGTAGATTTGTCTGGTAATTCTATAAAAAAATTAACACCGATGATTAACAAGATTCAAGCCATAGAAATGAATTTGAAGCAGAACAGTCTATCAGAATTATGCCCCAATCAACTCGCTGAGTGTTCACGTCTCAGAGTTTTACGGTTGGAAGATAATGACTTGGGACTGGACTGTTTCTTACCGAATTTTCTGTTAAATTCCAAAGTTTCGTTTTTGACATACAGCGGAAATAATTTTGAGGAAACTGATTTTTGTAAATTGCCAGGTTTTCAGGAATACCAGCAAAGATATACGGCAGCAAAAGAAGTGCTTACCATTCCTCCTTAAATATTACTTATTGTCTTATGTTTTTGAAGTTCCTTTCTTGGATTCACATCGGTTCCAAGTTTGTGTCATAAGAGTGAGACCATCACGTTCGTTAAGTAGAGAAATGGTTGGATCACCTTACATTGTCTTCACAGCATTTATTATTAAAAACATTGTATAAAATGCCTGTTTTTACCATCAACAGCCGAAATAACGATACAGGCACTCTCTTACTAACAAAGATACACGTAACGAACTTTCAGAATAACAAACTAATATGTCTGGAAATTCAAATTTCGAACACAGCGCCGATTCGGAATTTTAACCGACGCGCCATTGATGACATTATTGCCGTTGTTCACTCTGTAACTGTAACACAATTGTTGTTGTTGTTGTTGTCTCTCTGACGCCATGTTGTTATTCGTGGTTATGTTTGATTTTCATAAAATACATATGTCTCAGAGTAAATATTATTCGTAAAAGTAATTGTTTCCAGCAATAATATCCGCTACTTTTCCGAGGAATTGTTAATTTTTTTGTCCTTAAGATATTATGCTCTGCTGCAATTTATATAATTAGAAATCAGTGTTTAACTTTCCTTATCTAGATAATAAGTGATGACAACACGAATTGCTGAAACTGGACAGCTTAACTTCAAAAGGAGTAAAAATGTATTGAGAAATCAGAAAGTGCTAGAAGCCTAAATCAATTTTTATTAGTGAGAGAAGACACCAGTGATGAAATGTACAAATATTTATAATATCAAATTTGTATATCATTAAAACGAGTTGAAATAACTTTTGTGTAAAGAAATATATTTTTTTTATTTGAATTTTGATGAAGTAATATCAATATGAACAACGGAAGCATTGTGAGGAATAATGACTGACATTATAAATCATTTTATCTTTAAATAGTTCCTAACATTTCTCGTTACAACCATAGGAAACTATATTGTTCTTAAATAACGGGAACTTTTACAGAAGTAATAGCAAAACAATGGAAGATCGACGCTTCATAAAAACAACGTTAAAAATGAAATATGTAATAAAGCAATAACTTATATTGTTTCAAGAACTGTTTTATGAAGAATAACAAATAAAATATTACAAAACTCGAATAGGTATGAAGTCACCATTAATAAGAATAATGACTTGATAATAGGATAGTCATTCGTGGCAATTAGTGGAAATATGATTTTCAAGGATGGGGGATATTTTTGAGTAATATTTATTAAATTTACTAGAAGTTGGTAATAAAAGATTTTTTTATGAATGAGTTTTAAAAATCACACCTAATATGAATTCTTCTTCTTCTTCTTCTATATGCTGGGACTTTGGCGATCATGGCTCTCCACAATTTCCTTTTTTTATAGCCTAATAAATTTTTTTTTTGTTATCTCTCCAAAATCCTGTTCTGTCATCCATTTACAAAAAGTTCATTAGGTCGGCTATGCGCTGTTTTCCTTTGTCCGTCTTGCCTTCAATATGTTTTGTAAGTGTCAAATTTTCCAAGCCCTCTTTCCTCATTATGCGCCCTAGAAATTTCAACTGTCTTTTTCCGATATTGAGTACAAGTGTCCTTTTAGTTTTCATTTTTTCAAAAACTTTGTCGTTGCTAACATGTTCTGCTCATTGTGTTCTCAGTATCCTTCTGTAGAACCACATTTCTGTTGCTTCAAGTTTCTTCTTCATCTGTAAGGATATTGTCCAGTATTCACTGCTATATAGAAGGACTGATATGACGTAACAGTTCAATATTCTTCTTGTTTCTCAAATACTTTGCTTAGCGTTTGGAAGGCACCTTTTGTTATCCCAATGCACATTCAGATTTCAGTGTCATACTTTCCGTCCTCTGTTAAAACATTTCCTAAATATTTTTTTATTTTTGTTTTCGCTTGATTCTGGTATCTTCAATTCGTAATTTGCATGTTGGACTTCTCCTTTTGTTAGCAGCCATCTATTTTGCCTACTTGCAATTGATGATTAGTCCAGTCTTCTTGCTTGCCTTCATTACATTCTGTAGGAGTTTGTGTAGTTTCTTTCTGCGTCTGCTATCAATATTTTGTCATCGGCCTATTTTATGTTAAGATTGTGGCCGCTAATAATGAATCCTGGTTGGTCTTCTGACCCACTCATAATCGTTATATACTGTATTGGTTGAGAATGAACATTTTTGTCTTATACCTATTTCTGTTTTTGTATATTTACTGAATTCATTTTAGCCGTATGCAGGCTATTTGCTGCCATTATAAGTCCTGGATTATTCTAAGATCCTTTCCATATCAAGGTTACCTAGCCGTTCCAACATTTCTTTATGATGTACTTTATCAAACGCTTTTGCATAATCTATAAAACATAGTTATACCGCCTTTTGAATTTGTATTGCTGTTTGTTATAGTGGAAGACACATAGTCTATAGGTAATAGACTCTCTAACCTATTATAAGTAGGAATCAGTAGGTAGTCGAGAGAAGAAGTGATTAGCGACCACAACTCGAGTACTCTGCGTAACACTTTATTACAAGTTCCTAACGTTTCTGTACTTTTACCCCATTTACGACGCATTTAGTCCGACTACAAGTTCTATCGTGGAAATAACTCCACAACACTGTTTCTGATATCATTCTGAGTATAAATATTGCATTACTTGTTCCAGTGAACCCGCAGCTTTCTTGTTCTATTTCCGTTCTAATACTGCTGCGCGCTATATTCATTAGAATTCAGATGCTTAGTTTTCTTCTATATGGCTCATTAGGTAGATTGTCCGATGAAGTTCACATTCGTTTTCACCTGGATTCTTAGGAAGTGCTTTGAAAATGAATCTACTTAGGTCTTCCGGTATATCCCCACTGTTGTATATTTCATTTATTATCTTTGTAATTTTATAAGTGCTGAAATCATGTAAGGCTGCCAGTATCTTTATTACAATTCCGTCTGGCCCTGCCGCTTTTTTTCCTGTTCAGTTTGGCCCTTTAGCTGATTTCATTTCAGACTTTTAATATTTCTGGTTCTTCAATATTTCTGTGTATTGCCGGTTGTCTTCATTCGTGGTGGAAGTGTTCTCCGATGTATTCGTTCCATCTCTGAAGTATTTCTCATCTCTAATATCAGTGTCCCATCCTTGGATTGTATGCATCCTGTTGATGAGCATGTCTTTGTCCACTTATCTTTTATGCACATTTGCTTTAACCGTGATACTCATTATTTTTGTTACTTCACATTTTTTGTAGAGCCATATCCCTTTAGCCAGCCTGCAAGTGTTCCTAATTTCTTTGTACAGTGTCTTATATTCTGTTCTCTACCTTTGCATTGTTTTTTTAATCTCCCTTTCGTCATATCAAGAATGTCACCTGTCACCCATTCCTTTTTTCTTTGTCTAGTTTTCTTTGGGATGATCTCGATTGCTGATGTTACTAAAGTTTCTCTTAATGAGTCCCACTTCGAGTTTCCATTCTCATTGTGTTCGTTGTATCTGCTTTTAAAACAGACCGTATAATTTTTTTAAATCTCCCTTTCGTCATATCAAGAATGTCACCTGTCACCCATTCCTTTTTTCTTTGTCTAGTTTTCTTTGGGATGATCTCGATTGCTGATGTTACTAAAGTTTCTCTTAATGTGTCCCACTTCGAGTTTCCATTCTCATTGTGTTCGTTGTATCTGCTTTTAAAACAGACCGTATAATTTTTTTAAATCTCCCTTTCGTCATATCAAGAATGTCACCTGTCACCCATTCCTTTTTTCTTTGTCTAGTTTTCTTTGGGATGATCTCGATTGCTGATGTTACTAAAGTTTCTCTTAATGAGTCCCACTTCGAGTTTCCATTCTCATTGTGTTCGTTGTATCTGCTTTTAAAACAGACCGTATAATTTTTTTAAATCTCCCTTTCGTCATATCAAGAATGTCACCTGTCACCCATTCCTTTTTTCTTTGTCTAGTTTTCTTTGGGATGATCTCGATTGCTGATGTTACTAAAGTTTCTCTTAATGTGTCCCACTTCGAGTTTCCATTCTCATTGTGTTCGTTGTATCTGCTTTTAAAACAGACCGTATAATTTTTTTAAATCTCCCTTTCGTCATATCAAGAATGTCACCTGTCACCCATTCCTTTTTTCTTTGTCTAGTTTTCTTTGGGATGATCTCGATTGCTGATGTTACTAAAGTTTCTCTTAATGAGTCCCACTTCGAGTTTCCATTCTCATTGTGTTCGTTGTATCTGCTTTTAAAACAGACCGTATAATTTTTTTAAATCTCCCTTTCGTCATATCAAGAATGTCACCTGTCACCCATTCCTTTTTTCTTTGTCTAGTTTTCTTTGGGATGATCTCGATTGCTGATGTTACTAAAGTTTCTCTTAATGAGTCCCACTTCGAGTTTCCATTCTCATTGTGTTCGTTGTATCTGCTTTTAAAACAGACCGTATAATTTTTTTAAATCTCCCTTTCGTCATATCAAGAATGTCACCTGTCACCCATTCCTTTTTGCTTTGTCTAGTTTTCTTTGGGATGATCTCGATTGCTGATGTTACTAAAGTTTCTCTTAATGAGTCCCACTTCGAGTTTCCATTCTCATTGTGTTCGTTGTATCTGCTTTTAAAACAGACCGTATAATTTTTTTAAATCTCCCTTTCGTCATATCAAGAATGTCACCTGTCACCCATTCCTTTTTTCTTTGTCTAGTTTTCTTTGGGATGATCTCGATTGCTGATGTTACTAAAGTTTCTCTTAATGAGTCCCACTTCGAGTTTCCATTCTCATTATGTTCGTTGTATCTGCTTTTAAAACAGACCGTATAATTTTCCTTCACATTCAGGTCATTCAGGCGACTGTTTTATTGCAATTTGGGTGCTGCCTTGTCCCTCTTCAATTTCTATAGTTAAATCTTTCACTTGAATTTAAATTTACATATCACTAAAATATGGTCAACCCACATTCGATATCTGCGTATGTTTTTTTTTCAGTGTAAAAATGCATTCCATAATCTCTTATTCATAGTTATATAGTTATATTATTTTTTTTCGTTTCTCCTCCCGGGATTTTGCATGTCAATTTACGTCTTGGGTGTTCTTGGGTGTTGGCTACTACCTGATTAGTTATCGTCCACCATTAGACCCATTTTTACTCCGAGTTCAATACGAGTTCCTTGTCTGAATGTGCCAACCATCCCACTCCTTGCCTACGTTGACATTCACCTCCCCCATGACGAATGCAATTTCTTTCGATTTGTATTGAGCCTTGATGTTTCCTAGCGTATTGTAAAAACCTTGAACACTTCGACATTCATATTTTCTTGTGAACGAAAAAGCATTGAACACTTAAAATTATAATTTCCTATGATCTAAACACATTCGTATGAATGTCAGCTTTTATTGATTGTCTTCTTCCTACGCAACCCACATAACGTTGTTTGAAAGAATATTCAATTTAAAAAAAAATTAACTTGGTACTTCACAGATCTTGACACAATTACTTATTACATTTCTGCTATGACAATGAAGTGCGTGTATGTGTGAGTGCGTGTGTGTGTGCGTGTGTCCGAGATTGTCTTTGAATATCACGGCCAAATAGAAACTCACGAAGACCAAGTTTGGCATGGATAACCGAAAAATTTGCAATAATAACAGTGAGGTTAAATGCACTGGTCGCTCGTGGACATTTGAGATCATGAAAGAGTACAGTATGCCATGTCTCGCCAAATTAAGGTCACTGAATATAGAATTAGTTCATGGCAGTTAAGATCTGTATAGTACCACAAATATTATTTTGTTGGAGATAAACTGGTACATAGCTTGAATAGAAAAAAATCATAGAGTTAGTATTAGTTTCCAAAGTCATTAGAGGTCATTTTGGTATTTTTTTTTAGCCAAATAATAGAAAAGATAGAGAAAAATATATTTTTTATATTTTGTTGATAAACAAGTTTTCAAACAAAAGTTAAAAAATTCTTAAGAGTAAACTCGATTTTTCTAGTAGTTCGATAAATAGGGAAAAATTATCAAAGGTTACAGAAACTCTCCCAGCGAATAATTGTTATTCTAAAGAATAATGTTCTCCAAGAACTAAACAAGAAATTCTTTCTACAGATTCCTGGAGATCTGCAGATGTAAAAACTAATTGACGCATTTCTGAACCAAATGAGTTTCTCAACTTTGTTGAGCTGTTTTGTGTTACTCTTCGCAGGTTTCAGCTAAAAACGTTGGGATGTCTACGTTAACCATCCAAAATTGTGCGGCGAAAGTTGCCTACCTCTAAAAAAATGTTCTCCTGCATGTCATCAAAGGAATGTGTTAGTTTCTAGTAGCCTCATTATTTCCATTGAATTTATGCGACTTCAGCTTCAGTGAGGCTCAATTTGAGCATCACCTGTCAACCAGACAAAAGGATAATCTTTCCTGCTTTTCCCAATGGCCATCTCTGTTTATCGTGCTATACTTGGATCTACAAACAGTTATTTTATACTGGCAGCCAATAAGGAAAGCTATGAAGTTGTTTGCAGAGAAGTTTTATCGATAAAAGATAAAAAAGACAAAGGTTATACGCTTAAAAATGACGAAAGTAAGTTATACGCTTAATTAAAGAGTATAATAGAAGAACGTAGAATATTTCTACAGCCATTAGTCTATGTAAAACGTAATGTATATATATATATATATATATATATATATATATATATATATATATATATATATAGGTAAGTCCAGTTGGTCGCGTAAAAAACAGCATAGCATGATGCAAAAAGGCCCCAAACTCAATAAAAACAAAGTTTTGTCATTAAAATGTTTATGTTATTGTTAAGAGGAAAGAACAAATATCTTTTTCATTATTTTTTGAAATTTATTTTTTCCTTTCTAGCACGTTGGAAATTTTGGTTAAAAATCTTGTTTTGTTTAGCGTCAGCGGCCGAACCAAAAATAAAGGTTAGTTTTTGCGCTTTTTCCGGTGAAACTCACATTAATTTGAAAATTCTTGCAAAAATCAAGTTCTTGTCAGATTTGAATGAAATTTTCAGGACATATTCAGAAATGATTTAAATTAGATTTGAAATTTTTTAGAAAATCTTGGTAAAAATATTTTACCACCCACTTATTTAATTTCATTAAATTTCGAGAAATTAAATTTTTAGGGTGGAGATTTTTTTAGTTAAAAGCAGGACTCCTAGAAGAAAGTAAATCAATATTTTTGTAAAACAGTTGGCTCTTTAACCGAAAATCTGCTCTGAATTGTAAAAGAAAATGCAATAAACTATGACGTTATTTAATTAGAATACCTTTTAATTGCTTTGATAAATAAGATTTATTAAGGACACTATTGTCTTAAGAAAAGTTTTTTCGATGAATAATTAATTTTTACAAGAATTGGTTTTATTTTTAAAAAATTTTAATTAAACAATTAATAATATTAAAAATCGTTTAAAATTCTTCATTGGTTTCAAGGCGGCGGTTTGGTGATATTGCTAAGTGAAAAGTAATTTTACCAATCAAAAATTAAAAAGTTCATAACAAACGTTTGAGCCAATATGTTTTAAAAAGAAATAAAAATATAATCTTTAGTGTAGAGCATTCCCAATTTTTACGTATGGGAAACTATACACGACATAATCCTTAAAAAGGTCACGTGATTTAAGTGTCCTCTAGTTCTGTTTCATCACTAACGTCTTTACAAATCATCTCTTGAGAATTTCAAAAGTAAGTTTTAAATTTAAAGTATAAAAATTTAATGATAAAATAACCATCATGGTAACAATTACCAATAAATAACATACCGTCACATTTCATAAATTATTGATTTTTACTTCTATCGGCATTTTATGTCGGTTATTAAATTTAAAAATTAATCTAAGAAAATTTTATATTGTTTTAAATTTTATTATGGTTTTCGTAAATCATCATCAAACGTGACTAAAAGTCAATAAAATATTAGATAATTGCTGAAAATCTTATGTTAATTTGTAAAAATTACTAGGTAGTTAAAATTAAAAAAATGCGTTCACTTAGATTTCGTAAATTTGTCAGTTCTGGTCATCCATACTAGCCGTCATCGCCTCGTAACTTATCGGTGACGTCGATGATACATGAGATAAAGAGGACCTGTTGTTAAGAAATGATTGTATACTATATTTTTTATTCTATAAGTAAGTAATATTTGTTTCAAATCAGATTAATTTAACTTAAAATTTGCTAATTTTACTCCAATAACGTGTCACAAATACATATTTTTATGACAGGAAGTTTTTCAAAATGGATAATTTTGTTTGTTTACAAATTTCTTAAAATTAAGAAAATGATCACTTTTAAGAAAATTTTCTTAAATCGGCAGAAAAGTTGAGATTCCAATCTATATAAAATTTATTTAAAATACACCAGAATATTTTACTTACTGGATATAGTAAATTTAATGATTTATCGTCAAGCTTTCAATTAGAGCTAAAATGAAATCTTCAAGAATGCTTTTTAATTTTTAAAAATTAATTTTAAACTTTACGTATCGAAAATTCAATGAAGATCCCTATATACATGAGATAACGATATATATTGTTTTTATGTATTAATAATAATATTTTCCCTCATGAATATATATATATATATATATATATATATATATATATATATATATATATATATTGTGTATATTTAGGGAGCAATTTTTCATTGATGCATGTTTAAATAATATAGACAAGTTGTGTCTATTTATTTTAAGTAAGTTCCTTTCATATTGTCTGATAAGCTTAATAACATTATCATTGAAAGACGAAAGAAAATCACCATATTGATACATGTTTTAATCCTATCTAAGCTTTCGGCTTACATAAGCCATTATCAAAGATGAAAATTACATTTCAATATATCAAACAATACACGGACGAAACAATAATGATAGTCTGTTTTTGTTGCATGTCTCGTCTTTCAATGATAATGTTATTAACCTTATCAGACAATATGAAAGGAACTTAAAATAAATAGGCATAACTTGTCTATATTATTTAATGAAACATGCATCAATATATATATATATATATATATATATATATATATATATATTGATGCATGTTTCATTAAATAATATAGACAAGTTATGCCTATTTATTATATATATATATATATATATATATATATATATATATATATATATATATATATATATATATATATATATACACATACATACATATATATATATATATGTTTGTGTGTGTGTATATATATATGTATAGAGCGTATCAAAATAATTTTACAAACTCTGTGTGCGGGTTCCTCGCACCAAAACAAGGACAAAAGTCTATATAAACATATGTCCGCAAATCCTTTGTTTTTAGTTAAGTTTAAAGAAAGCCTGTGGTAGTTGCCGCTGTGTTGACATGAAGACTAGGTTACATTTATCATTCGTGTACATTTAAAGTTCGTCTGTCCTCAACGTTTAACGTGTGTAGTCGTGAGTTAATTGAGAAGTGTTCCATTTAACAATAGCAGGATATTTAATATCATGAGTAGGCAGATATGATTTTTACATACAGCCGCCTAATGTCTTAGTTTCTATTGCATTTTTTATTTTACGATTCAGAACAGATTTTCTGTGAGACGGGTTTTTGTAAAACTGCTTTTAACTAATATACTCACTAGAAATTATTTCGTTGAATTTCTCGAGTTTTCATGAAATTAAAAATATTTTTACCAAGATTTTCTAAAAAAACACATTTCTAAAATAATTTAATTATTTTGTGAATAAGTTCTGAAAGTTTCATTAAGATCCAACAATTATTTTATTTTTGCAAGAATTTCCAAATCAATGTGTCTTTCACGAAAAAAAGAAGCGAAAATTTGCAATGCTAATTTATAACTAAAATTTCGAATTTGCTAAAAAGGATTAAAAAATTAATTAAAAAAAATGTTTTAGTCTTTCCTCTTATAAAAACATAAAATTTTGGGGCATGTTTTCATCATACTTTGCTCCCTTTTCAGCGATTTTGCGGAGATATCTATCTATCTATCTATCTATCTATCTATCTATCTAATTTATTATATGAGATTAAAACAAAAACGTTAAAATTCGCTACAGAATAGATTTCTAACTGGTGAGTAAAAAATTATTTTTAAATTTCAAACGGGGTTAACAACAAAAGAGAATTAAAATAAGGTTTGTGGGTTTTACCTGATTAATCAGTTATGTGTCAGACCTAAGCTAAAAAATGGGCATTTTTGATCATGGTAAAATGTTGTCTGAAATATAATCTTAGATAAGGTCATGAGTGGCAGACAAGAAATTAATACAAACAATAAGTGTGTGGCAACTATGTATCATAATTATGTAAACAAATGTAACTTGTTCAGTTTTATAAGAAGCTAAGGGGAGGGTATAAAGACAATGAAACATAGTTAATTGTAACATATATTTTTACAATATATTTCGCTACTAATGTTAAACAGGTAGATTTTCTGGATGTTATGTTAGATCTTTTATAGTTTGTATTAATCTTTAGAATTTTAATTATGCCGTCGCAGTATATAATTAATCATGCCAATGATACAAATGAAATCTTTAAAAAAGAAATGGCCATTTTGAAATTATTACTGTTATTAAAAAAAATTGTTATTATCACAATTCACGTGCGTCCAAGTTCACTTAAAGCGATACCTGTTATTAAGACAGAGAGTGATTCACTTGGAATTAACAGCGTAAAGAGACACATAGCAATTAAAGCCAGAAACGAAAAACAGCATAAATGCCATGGGAACTTCTGAATGTTTTGCGGAAGTTTCCAATAGGAATTCTATGTAAAATAGGAAATATATTTTTGGAGAATATTATTCTGTGAAATTGCTTTTTCAATGCTCACAAATATTTTTATTGTGTGGATACTACTACTACTACTACTACTACTACTACTACTACTACTACTACTACTACTACTACTACTACTAATAATAATAATAAAGAAATGTTTTTATACGTTGTCCATACCAAATATTCTGAACTTCATTCTTTAGTTTCACCATTTGACATCTTCACAGCGAGAACACGCCACGCCACTTCCAAGTAGTCGAATCATCTTCATTACGCCCTTATTCCAAATGCAAGAAAAAAGTCGCACTCAGTTTTTAACCAAGAACCGCTACTTTATGAAACGCACTCCTACGTGGATGCTTTCCTGGACACTTCAATCTTGACATCTTCAAGTCGAGGGTCAATTGTTACCTTCATCTTAATACTCTTCTTTTCTTACTACCTTCTCTTCCACGCATATCACACACATCATTTAACCTTAGCATTTTGTTGAGTGCAATCCTCTAGTTTGATTGGTTCTCGAGCATTGTACTGTGCGAATTTTAATATTAAAATGAAAATACCGAACTTTTACAAACTTTGTTTCCCACGAGGAGTAAAGATTTACTCATGTTAAGACGTTTCCATGACTTCATATAAGTATGATAAACAAATTTGAAGGCTCGCAGAAACGCTTTTCTATTGTATATATAAGTATACAGCAGAAACGTTTATGAAAAATTGTAGAAAATAAAGATGCTATCGCCAAACCTTGTTCTATGGTAGGCGTCCTAATATAAAAACCCCTTCCCGACCACCTAGTAAAAAAGTTTACTCACCCTAAGGTATTCTATTGATAATTATAATTTTGGATATAAATTAGATTTAGGGAAAAAATGTGCAAAAAAAAGTGACTCACTTATTTCCTGCAACTGGTAATCAATAGAAACATAACCGAACAGCTTTAAATAAAGAATAATAGAGGTATAATTTATTTATAATAGGTAATCTAGTTCGAAATGTTTAATAATCTCTGGGCCCTCCTTTATTTTGAATAACCTTTTCAAACCTTTTTGGCATTGACTTGATTAGGTTCTGGCAAATCTCATCTCCAAGCATTGAATTCCATGCGGATATGAAATTCACAATCAAATACTCTTTGTTGCTCAACTGCTTTCTCGAGAGCTTGTACTTTATAATGCTCCATAAGTTTTCTATGGGGTTGAGGTCAGGAGATTGGGGCGTCCATGTCATAACACTCACCTGCTTCTCATCAAAGTATTCCTTCATCAATTTTGATTTGTGACAGGGAGCATTATCCTGCATAAAAATGAGCTCGGTGGGGTCGATTTGCACCCTTTCAGCAGAAGGGAGCAGACAAGACTCTAAAATTCTCATGTACTGCTCGCTCCTGAGGGTCTTTTCAATAGGTTTTAAGAAACCAGTTCCATGAAAAGAAAAGTATTCCCAGAACATTATATTGAACGGATGCTTGACAGTACTTACTGCTAAATTCAAAGAGCTTTCAAAGCTTCTTCTTCGGATTTTATATCGCTTATCCTTTGAATTTAGCTCAACTTTCGTTTCATCGGAGAAGAGAACATTTAGTAAAAAAAATCAGGTGAGTTACTTTTATCGAACAGCACTGTATAATATATATATAACATATAACAGACATATAATAACATAAAATAACATATAACAGACATATAATAACATAAAATAACATATAATAGACATATAATAACATAAAATAACATATAACAGACATATAATAACATAAAATAACATATAATAGACATATAATAAACATATTATGGTCTAGTTTAATGACACAATAGAGAAAAGAATGCGTGAAAATGAAATGACGTAATTGCAATGGGCTGTGAAATGAGATTGTTAATCACGCTTTGAATGAGATATTTAGTACCTCGTCTGACACAGGGCTTAATTATTAGAGTTCATTATACGCACCAATTACATTAACAATCGGCTGCAACCACTCATCGAGAATATTTATTTAGGGTTACTAAAGCACAAGGCCATCATTTGGTGTGCATCAATGTTGCTATCAAAGAAGTGCAAGATAATGTTGTCAATCATGAAGTGAATTCGATATTAATTGCATGAAATGTAGATAGGGATGCGTTGAATGAGATATTCACTGCATTTCGGATAATCATGCATCAATCAGATGAGCAATAGTGATATTTAGCTGTTTCAATTTTATTATATACTAAAGTATATACACTATGTATTTGGGCACCTCGAGGTGATGTAATGGTTAGCAAGCTTGTCTCACTAGAACAATTACGTCTGAGTAGTGAGTTCGATCCTCACTGGGTGCCCCTTACTTTCGTAAGCGTAACTTGGAAAATCACTTTACACTGTGTATTACTATTTAAAATATATTGTAGAACAGGTATATTGACCTTGACTCGTATAAAAATACGTATGATGTTGGCACACTGAATGATTTTAAAATCGGCACATAGCAAAAGGTTGCCGACCCCTGGTCTTGCGGGTAAAGGCTGTGGCTTTAGTCATTTGGCAGTCGCGAATTCAATCCCTGGATCGGGAAGGGCGAAAAGCTCATAGGCATATTGTGCGATGATGAGATGACACTTGCATTAAAAAAAAGCCCTGTGCCATCCTTCAAGGAAGTTATTAGTTCTAGGTCAATCAGCATTGACTTTCTCAAAGCAAGATCGCGTACGTATTTCAAACATAGGTATTTCGAATAATTATCATTTAGTATAATTGTCCTTTCCATTAATTTTCATTCGAACAATTTACAATTCGAATAAAATCAATTTCCAATGGCACGCAGCCGCAAATGACATCACGAAGTCCGAACCAATAACTATTATAACGCAAAGAAGATATTTAGCTGTTTCAATTTTAATATATACTAAAGTATTTACACTATATATTACTATATAAAATATCTAGTAGAACAGGTATATTGAGCTTGACTTGTATAAAAATACGTATGCTGTTGGCACACTGTATGATTTTAAAACCCTAAGTCGGCACATAGTTAGCAAAAGGGAGCAACGCTGTGAAAGGTTGTTAGCCAGGCATTAATTTAATTAATTTTTGACAGATCTGAAGTCATGCATTATTTTATTTGCATCATTCAGAGTCGCAATGCTGTACTGGTCTAGGATGTTAAGCATTCACTATTCAATACATTTAGAATCCTTTGATAAGAATATTTCAGTAATCAAGCCCATTGTATGCATCCATCAGAAAAGTAAAGTTTTTCATTAACGTTTACTATATTTTTCTGCTTTCCTTGCACAAAGGTTTCGAAACGAGGCACTTTACAGACAGGTTCAGTGAGTTTTATATTTAATTTTATCAGACGCTAGTTTGTCAAGCAAGAATCGGATTAGTCCGTTTGTTTTTTCTGGTACATATTTTAGCAATGGAATATTCACCAAAGTCACTGGCCGTGTTATAAGAGATAAACTTGGTAATTAGGAATCGATGTAGGTATTTCTCATATTTGGGATACTTTCGCACGGGGTTTTACTGACTCGGAGTACTTTATGTGTCGGTATTTAACAACACTCCCACGTGTGTCGGATGTGGCACAAGGCCGGTTTAGTGTGGGCGTACCGAGCCCGTAGGCTCGGGCAAAAATATACCCATTAGAACCCGTATATACGGGTTCAGGGACTGTCTACCTCCCCGGACGGCACTTTGCCCTGCGGCAAAGCCCCGTCCGAGTTCCTCCCCGCCGAAGCGGAGAGTTCGACAGCAAAGAACAGTCTGAACGGCTGTTCCGACACTGACTCGGAGTATTTTATGTGTATCAAATACACAATCTATGGGCTGAAAGAGCAAACTTTTAACTAAGAATTAAATTAGATCTTAAATTGTATTACGTTACTCTGACACAAAGCTTCAGCCACAAGGCTCATACAAGCATTGGTCTCCAAGAGTTGGTTGTTTATCACATATTGATTGCAAGTTTCTGTGCACCTCATGTACATCAAACGCACTTGCCATGGTCTACGAAAGTAATTTGTTGACCATGTCTTAAATCAGATATACATTATACACTGAAAAAAAAGGTAAATTTTTGGGAGCTTCTAAAACACGCAATATATATAATGTTCATATATGTACATTATATATGTTCCAAAGTTGTCATAGCCGGGGGTTGTAGTGGGGACAAGCTCCTACTGTCTATAAAATGCTTTGAGGACATGCGCCTCAGCCTCTGAGAATTAAGTCTATCTCCAAACCGGAGAAGGGGCGAAAGCGGACCTCTGGCGCCTCATAACCATGGAATTAAATTATACTAAATTAAGACAGAAAACCTGCAGTGGAACTCCGAAAACAGTTGGATGACAACACACTCAACGTTTCGGTAACTCTTGCAACGAAGCCGGACCCGAATATAAATGTCCTGTATTCCCTTCGATCTTGCCGGAACAGTCGATGCTGGGATGGCATGTGGTCTTGGCAGAGAACGGCCGCTATATACCATCGCTCAGGTCTGAGCCTTGGAGAGGTCACTCTAGTCACATCACCCGGTGAGAGCATAACACGGAAGAAACCATTTTACGGGTTATAAGTCAATACTTAACTGGCGTGGAGTTGGACGCCATGGCTTGTCTTCGACGGTGGGAGGGATCACTGTATTTCATTGGTCAACTACCACTCGCATCAGCATGGGCAGCTCCCGGTCAGTAGGCTGTTGACATGCCATGGTTTGCCTGATTCAAGGGGTGCCTGGAACTTATAGTTGCTAGCTTAACAAGATAATCGATAACCAAGCACGAAACAAACAACAAATGGAAAAAGAACGAAGAATCCAGCTCTTCTTATCGTAATCTGGAATGTGCTAACCATGCGCGTAGGTCTATCTGGTGACCTTCAGGAAATTGATGACTCTTTGCAGTGATCGATTGTGCGCTAAACAAAGTGAACATTGACGTGGCAGCTTTAAAGGAAACATGACTTCCAGATAGTGGATCACTAAAGGAAGAACACTACACCTTCTTCTGGCAGGGGAGAGGAGTCGATGAATACAGGCTACACGGAGTTGAATTTGTTGCTAGGAACGCCCTGCTCTGGCAACAAAACTCCAAGACGCGCCAGAAGTCAAAGACCAGTTCTACGCTCAACATGACAGCATTGTCAAGCATATCCCGTTATATGAATATATTTATCTTCTAGGAGACTCCAATTGGCGCTGATCAAGTGTAATGGCCAAACGTGTTAGGTCACCATGGTATAGAGAAAATGAATGAAAATGTCCAAGAACTCTGAGAATTCAGCTGTTATCATAAACTGTGTGTGACAAATGCCTATTTTCAGAACAAGGCGTGCCATAAAGCATCCTGAAGACATCCAATGTCAATCATTGGTACCAGCTAGAGCTGGTCATCACTAGACGCGACACCCTAAACATTGTCGCAAAACCAAACGACGAGACGCCACTGACATCGCTGCCAGCAGCGCCGCCACCCCCGGGCACTCTCCGAGTCCCTTTCGACGGAAGGCCGGCCGCTCGTCTTTCAACGCGTTCAAGAGTAGAAAAAACGGGTTGGCGGCGTTGGCGTTGGCATCGGTAGCAGAGTCAGAACCACTGCACAGACTACGACTCTGACCACTCCCTGATCTCCTCAAAGGTAAGGTTAAAACAGAAGAATTTATACTATCAAAAGAAGAAATTCCAGTAAAAAATGAACTCTATCAAGACAACATATCCAGATAAAAACCAGAAGTTCTTAGATGCTTATGGAGACCCTTCTTGATGATTCATCACAGTGCGTGGAAAACCACTGGAACTTCCTTCGGGACACCATCTATAATGCTGCAATCTCTATCTATGGGAAGAAGATGCTCAAGAACTGTTATATACCGTACCTATGAACCCTAATGAGTATGTCCCAATCCTCATAAATACGTTGGACATTACTATAAGTGTGTGTGGGTGATATCTGTCTAAGTAGTTCCCCACTAGCAGTGGTTTACCTACTTCATGCCTCTGGCGAGTATTGTATTTTGTTGATGTTATAAAGATTACCATTTCATTTCCAACCTCCATTTTGGTTATTCGTCATTCAGTAACACTTTCTAGGTTACAACAAGAACAAAGACTGGTTTGAGGCTAACGTTTCCATATTAGATGTGGTAATCAACTCTAAGCGCAGCACGCTGATTTAGATTCAAGCTAGACCCTAGACCCCAAAATCTACAGACTCTGAAATATAGCAAGGTCCAGCAAACTCCACGTTGCCTTGCAAATGACTACTGGCTCGTCAGGTAGCATCCAACAGACATTGCTCAACGGCATTAAACAGGCAACTTGCAAACCAGCAAAGAAGTCTGAGGCCCTGAAATAAAGTTAGGGAAATTAATTACAGATAAAGTTAAACAAATGGGACAATGGGTAGAGCACCATCTAGACCTTTACTCAAGAAAAAATTCCGTCATTTAAGAAGCGCTTGATTTTATTGAGGGTCTGCCAATCCTGGAAGAGCTGGACTCTGAGCCTGCAAAGGAAAAGCTCAACAAAGCTATTGATGCTCTAGCTTGTGGTAAAGCACCGGATGAAGACTGCATACCGCCAAAGATCATCAAATGCGGTAAGCAAGCAATACTCATATCGTTATATAGTCTCCCGAGCCTTTGCAGGAGAAAAGTAAAAGGTCATCAGGGTATATGAAATATTAAGATAATTACCCGGTATAAACACAAGGGTGACCGCAGTTACTGCAATAACTACCGGGGTACCTCCATGTTAAGCATTGTTGGATAACTCTTTGCCCTAGTGGTTTTAACATGACTCCAAGTTCTTGCTGATCTCAGCTACCCAGAATCCCAATGTGGATTCAATACTAAAAGATCCATAGTTAACAGAATCTTCTCTCTACGTCAGCTCCAGGAGAAATGTCGTGAACAATAGATGCCACTAGACATCGCCTTCCTCAATCTCTCAAAGGCGTTCGACTTTGTTAGCAGGAAAGGTCTGTTTCAGTTAATAATGAAACTTGGCTGTCCCCACATTGCATAGTATCATCTCCTCCTTTCTAGAGAACATGCAGCTATGATCATGAAATTTCAATGCACTCCACTATTCAGTATGGCGTAAAACAAGGATGCATTTTATCACCAACTTTGTTTGGTATCTTCTTTTCCACGTTATTGAGTTTTGCTTCAGACAATCTGAAGGTGTATACCTACACGCAAGAATCAATGGCAAATTATTCAAATTAGCCTACCTGACAGCAAAGACCAAGGTGCTCATTAGAGAAATGACCTTTGTTGATGATGATGCACTGATCACGTACACCGAACATGATCTTAAAAAAATGATTAGCCGGTTCAACCATGTCTATAAGTAATTTGGGATGACTATTAACATAGAAAAATCAAACATCATGGGTCAAGATGTTTCTGCATCACCATCAATCACCATCGATGACATGTGCAAAGAAAAGGAAAGAGGAAGAGAGAGAGGGTACTTACGGACGGGTTGCTTCAGCTTCGGGGGAATTGTGCCCAGTTAAACTGGAAGCAAGTGACCAATTGATACGTATGGTCTTGGTAGGAGGAGGATTGTTGGAAGCGGTTAGTCTCCTTATAAAAATCGTCCTCCGTAATCTCACAATACCTCTTTTTTTTCTCTACCAGCCGACCCGTGACTGGTTAATTGTCGTGCTGAAAGATTATTACTTTTTTTCTTCGCAGTTACTAGACCTAGATGGAGCGGGTTGCAAGAGGAGGACTCCTTTTGCAACCCTTACCAGGCTGTTGCTCCTCTCTTCTGGTCCCCCCTTTTACTGCGTCGAAGGTTATTTTTTTCGACACATGTTACTTGAAGTCATAGATCAATTTCCATATCTGGGCCGTGCGTTCACCAAAAGCCTATCGCTTGACATGGAAATTGACAAATGCATCGCCATTGCTGCGACAGTGATGGCTAGATTGAGCAAGCTTGCGCACGAAACTAAAGGGACTTAAGGCATGTGTCGTTAGTCATCTGCTTTACGGCTATGAAACCTAAACTACATCAGGCAGGAAAAGATCCTGGAAAACTAGAATTTCCGATGCCTCGTATCATCGGTGTCACACGGAGAGGCAAAGGTACCAACAATGTTGTGCTGAAGCAGGCAGACTCCTGGAGTAGGCATTTTCCTCATTGTCAACGTCGTCTTCGATGACTTCATTGTATGAATGACGGTCGTATAATAAAAGACATAATTTATGGTGAGTGGGTCACGGGACACTGTCCGGTAGGCCGCTCCACAGTACCTTTCAAGGACGAACAGCTCGCAGACGATCGCAGCGGCTGGTACCATGCTGTTCATAGAGGAGTCTCGAATGGTGAAAAAAGGCGAAACCAACTGTTGGAAATTAGAAGAGAAGGAAGGAAACAGAGAGAGCAATGTCAGATGTCCATTCTACATTACAACTTCATTTGTCACACCTGCAGAAGAGACTGTCATGCAAGTATTGGTCTATTAAGCCAATCCAAAGGCTTCTCGCAAATGAACAATGTTTGGTCCAAAAAGGCGCTACCATTATCTTGCGCGATAAATGGCTACTACTATACTCTGACTTTGTCTGGAACAGGGCTTCAGTGATGGAGCTTTTATGCGCATCAACTAGTGATGGTCTGCTTGCAAGATGAGTTTGTCAATCATCATTCTACAACAGGAACGTTGCTTGTCAAGTATATGCGTGCATGTATGTGTTAGTGTGTGCGTGTTTCTTCATCCTTCTTTTCCTTCCGTATGTCATGGTATTTGGATGGCAGTTTTGGAAAGGTTCTATGCTTCTAGTGCCACTGATGCATCTCTGAAATCTTACTCTTGTTTAATATTCTGTCTTCTGGAGGGAATGCTACAGTTAGTCAGCCTAGCGACACCAGATAAAACGCGTTTGCTTCGGTGATGTTTGTTTATTTCATAACGTATGTAAGTAATAAAAATAACGAAGAAGAATGTGAATAAATAAAAGAAAGTAATCTCGGATTGAGGAATCGGAGAGCCGAGTTCGAATTGCAGTCGAATCCATTACATTCACTTACGTGCTAATACCCTTGGGAAAGGTATGTATCCTCTCCTTCTCCTCCTATCTATGGGTAAATAGCAGGACAGATCGGGTTCTATAGCCTTGGATGGCAACTGGTCTACCACAGAAAGAAATGGCAAACTACTGCAGGAAAAAATCTGCCTCGTCAGTCATGTATAGAAAGATACATGATCGCCTAAGTGTGTATCACGCATGGCATATAACGGACTGAATGATAGAGAGAAAGCCGAATTATTTACTTTATTACCCGTATTCACCACAATTGTGCTGTATGTTATAAATTATTTTGAAATTCTCAGATGAACTTGTTTACTCTGCTTGTTTCTAACTGTGACTGTTCAGTTTTAAAAACACTTTCGGACTCGATAACCATTACTTAAAAACACTTTCGGACTCGACAACCATTAGTTAAAAACACTTTCGGACTCGACAACCATTAGTTAAAAAAAACTTTCGGACTCGACAACCATTACTTAAAAACACTTTCGGACTCGATAACCATTACTTAAAAACACTTTCGGACTCGACAACCATTAGTTAAAAAAAACTTTCGGACTCGACAACCATTACTTAAAAACACTTTCGGACTCGATAACAATTATTTAAACGACACCATGGAAGTAACTTTCGCCAGAGTATTTTAACGATCTTAATATTCCCGCTTTTTCTTTCTTTCTTTCTTTCTTTCTTTCTTTCATAAATTATTCATATTTACTCACTGTTTACGCATATAACAGACTTATTCTGTCAATAATAGCAGAATAATGTGAACGCCATGATGACATATGCACCTGTCATCACCGATCGAATTCCCACGGGGCCAGCTATATTTTTCTTATTATGCTATTTGTTTGATTATGGCTTTCCATTTGTCTTTTCTTTACTATTTAAATGAAGTTTCTTATTCTCAGTAGAAAATAGCGTAAAATCGGACTGAGGACATAACATTGGATGAGGAACTGAACCCACTTTCCATTTACCAAGAGCGCGTCTCTTACGAATGATGTTTTGCGAGTAGATTTTCAAATTGATTTTCCTTAAAGCTGAATTCTTATCGCTAATATTTCTTTTTACTTATTTATAACAAATTCCTTCAACCTTTTTCTTAACATTTTTATGACAAAAAAATTTCAGTCGTAGAATTGAATTTCTCTCCTTCAAGATAACTAGACAGAATGAAAATTCTTCAGCCAAGAATTTCAAAACAGTTTAAAACCGAATACCACTACTTGTACTATCAGGCACTCAACCATACAGAGTGGAATATATTCACAAGAAATAGAAAGGTTTTCAAAATAAAGATGGTTCTAACTGTGGAGCATGGCGGTGACATCTATATCCATAGCTAACCACGAAAATAGTGTAGAGGCTTGATGAATTAGGAATCAGAGAAAAAAATTTAAACATCCAAACGACAGCATAATTAAAATCAATAAACATTTTAAAGAAAGTTCTATTATCTGAAGGCGACTTATAGTCACATGCAGAGGACATCTGAAAAGAGAAATATTATTGCTCGTCATCGCAGGAGAAATAACATCAGAGCAAATAGTGGAAAACCTAGAAAATTACTATTATTTACTCTCCTCTCTCCCCAGAAACACTTTTATCTTAGGTTATCAGTTCTTCGGCCTTTAAACACTTACAGCAGATAACTTTTATTAGCCTAAGTGATATTGGCTTTGTCAAATAAGGTGATGAATTCTATTGGCTTTGTCAAATAACATGATGAGTTAAAATGTCGTTCAAAGACTATAGATATATGTAAAATGTCTACATTTTGTCTGGAGCTATCAACATCCCTTTTAACGTAATTTCAATGAGAAAATAAATTAAATAACATATTTATTCTCTCCTCAGTAATTCTATAATTTTAAACTTAATAGCGATTAGATTTAGATTTCTAAATAGGTAATTTTTTACTTTTAATTTTAATTTCAAATTTTATAAATCTTTTAATATCTATGATAACCTTGCTTCGTTGTCAAATTTTTTGAATTCTCATATACTTGTATTTTGATTGGTTATTCTAGCTTATGTAACAGCGTTTACCCCTAGCGAAGGATCGTTAATTAATTTGAAACTTTTAAAACCATTTATTCTACATTCAACATCATCACTTGATAAGACACCAGAAGTGTTGAAACAAAATGGCTATTTTTGTAGTGATTTTATAACATATTTATGTTATAATATTTAAATAAATAATTATATATATATATATATATATATATATATATATATATATATATATATATATATATATATATATATATAATACAGGTAATAAATCCGTTGGTATATAATCCAAATGGATCCTAATAATATCAAATATTAAAACTGATCCCAAAAATACACAATACATTTGTTATAACAGACCATTACACAACAAAATCAAAAATGACCTCATATGGTTATAGATATATTTCACCCAGCGTGAAGTACGTCGGTCTTATTCAACCCCGGTAGATAGACTGTGTTCGTGTCGAAATTAGAGCTTTAAAATTTAACTTTAACAGCAATCGAAAAATTGATACAAAATCTATCCATATCGACGCATCAGTCAGACGAAATCTTCATAGAACTCCATATATAAACGATATGGGTAGGTTCTGTATCAATTTTTAGACTACTATCAAAGTAAAATTTTATATCTCTAATTCCGACATGAACACAGTCCATTTACCGGGTTTGAATAAGACCGACGTACTGAAATAGATCTATACCCATATGAGGTAATTTTGAATTTTTTTGTGTAACACACACACACACACACACACACACACACACACACACACACACACACACACACACATATATATATATATATATATATATATATATATATGCACAAATATTCAGGATTCATATATTGTTATTTTTCTCATAGTTGATTACATTTCCGTAAGCTTCTAGCCTTGTTTGGCCGATAGGTAAAAATAGGCAAACATACCACAAAGAACAATAAAGTTGAATAAGCTCTTCAGGAATCTATAAAGTTATCTAACTACAATACAAACATTTCAGAGTGTTTGGGTGTCAATCTGAGTAGAGTGCAGAGGGTACGGAAAGAGTTGGTTGACTCTAATGGTGATTGCAAAAGTACGGCAGCTTGGAAAACTCACTTTGAACTCCAGAATTTGTTGGTGAGGTCCTCAGACTGAATACGGAGTCCTACATCAAGTGCTTTCAGGAGGTAGTGCTGTCCTGGCTCAAGTGGGCGGCTGCTGGAAGACACTGTTTAGCACCATGCCACACAAGCAGGAGAACACAGTCATGGCTGTCAGACAATTTCTTCGGATACATGACTCTTACATCTGGCCACCTAACTCCCCAGACTGCAATCTCCTTGATTATTATGTGTAGGGCCCAATTGAGCGAGAAAACAGCAAAACTCCTTATAACACCAAAGATGAATTAAAGGCTAGGATCATGGCAGCACTCACCAACTTAAACAACGAGACCGTCCAGAAGAGTGGCAGGAGATTCCGAAGTCGTCTGGAGGCCGTGGTTGAAGTTAATTGCTATTTTGTTGAATAAATTTACTTAATAAATATTTCAAGATATTTCTGTAATTTTGGTAAATATATCCGATAAAATGTGAGGTCATTGTTATTTTCATTTTTTTTTTTTGTGCGTCATTTAGACGACAATTTACCCATCGCACTATATATATATATATATATATATATATATATATATATATATATATATATATATATATATATATATATATATATATATATATGCAGGAGGACAGTAAGCAACTTTTTCTACAGAAAACTCTTCCTGTCTTAAAATAATTATTTCCCAGTTGAATAAATCTAGAGAATGCTATAATTCAACATTTCATTCACGTCCGTATCTTTACCCATAGATGTTACTCAGTGGAGATTTTCGACAAACCTGACATATTTCTCACGGAAGATATCTCCCGATGATTCAAGTATTTCAAAGTCTTTTGCATTTTGAATACATAACATTATTCGATATCTGATTTCTATGTTTACCAATTTACATAGAATCCTCTAAGCAATGTGTCTCATATGTGCAATAGTAAGTATCTTATTATATATGCAATGGAATGTCTTTTCTGTCTGTTATATGTTTAATAAATTCTTATATGTGTAATAAAACGTTCTTTCGTATTTTATGTGTAACAGAATGTCTCTTCTTATATGTGTAATCTTAAATTATCCAACGTATTCGTTATTTTTGCAAAATGATTAATTTGCTTTTATCTTGCAATAAGTATTAGACAGCCTTTCAATAAATTCTTTTTCAGTCTCGTTTTTGAATAACATTTCCATTGTATGATACTTGAATATCTGATAAAGATTATGCAACAACCAGTTTATTTCCTACTTGATTTTTGTTTTCTGTATGCAAGCTTTGCTCTAGTGTTTTTTCTCTGGCCCTCTTTTCCGGAATGAAAATTTGATCGTCCCCACCAGATTTTTCATAATATATATATATATATATATATATATATATATTGCTATACGTTATTTATATAGCCACAAATATTTAAGTAAATTCTCTGTTTATAATCAACAGTATTAACAAATTTTACCGGCCTGAACGCCCGAGAAATGTCATAGAAAATATGTGTCCTCTGACACGGAACCGCCATATAGCCTGACGTGCCTTACCAGTTTGGATACGAAGGAGCGTCTGGTTAGCAAGGTCGATTTTACTGGTTTTAAACTACAAACTTAACGTAAACAAATAACGTCACACACTAGGAAATGGACTAAGTCTGCCAATTATTTTAATATATTTTATTGTTATACGTTATTTATATAGACACAAATATTTAATTAAATGTCCTGTTTATAATAAACAGTATTAACAACATTTACCGGCTTGGACGTCCGAGACATTTATGTCAGAGCATTCAATTAAATATTTGTGTCTATATAAATAACATAACAATAAAATATATTAAAATAATTGTCACACTTAGTACATTTCGTTATATATATATATATATATATATATATATATATATATATATATATATATATATATATATATGTATATACAAAACGCGCATATACAGTTGCCGAATTGTATATTTACAGCCGGGTGTTATTGCTTACTGGTTAATGGTAGGAATTCGAATGCTGATTTTTATATTTTTTCCACTTGGAATCTTGCTGCAACGCAAAATGCTTCTATTGGAAAGTCTTTGTCTGTAATCTGATGGAATGTGTAAACAGGGAACCGGCTGCAATAACTCGAAGCATCACTATAGCGCAGCTCGGCCTAAAGTGGGTTAGCTAACAATTAGCGAATCTAATCAGTTGTACCAGCGGAGGGAGTCAGCTGTGAGATGTCTTGTTTCCACTCAAGTCTCTTCAGTCAAACGAATCATTTTGTTTCTTACACATTCTCTCGCTAATTTTAACAAACCAGAACCACGTCATTTCGATTACTCAGCTACTTCTTTTATCTTTCTCACTTGGGTTGCATCAGCTGCACGCCATAATGTGCATCACGTAAGAGGTACAATTTTAATTCAGTATCGGGTTCAAGCGTAGAATCTCTTCTCATTTTAGACGGGAGAAGGCACATCACGGTAAACCTCCCACAGCACCTTCATCTTTGCATTAAGAGAGCCGGAGGTTCTGTGCAATATAGACACCAGCGTGATTGGTCGTGGGTCCTCTCCTTGGCCCATATATTTTTGCGTATGGTCATCCCCACATAAAGTGAAGACATCCTAGAATACATCACAAAGCAGACTTCACCTGACAATATTTTAACTTCAATTACTAGCTCCCATACAGTGTAAAATGGATGATTCCATGATCACAACGCCGTCCAAAGATCATGTAGCTCCGCAGACGCATATGTAGCGGTTGATATGTTTTTCAACGCCCACATTTTATTCGCCTGCGATTGGCTAATAAATCACTACTACCTTTATATAGGACAATTTAGTTATCGCAGTCGTTTCTTTGAATCGTTTGGTTTTCAGCTTGCTTGCCTGTTCTGTTAGTACGAGTGTAGTGATTGGTTTATTTTTAACCAATCACATATTTTTAATGCAAGATTAAGTTTTCCCGCGTTTCCGTGGAAGCCTACCCAACACTTTTTGTTTTTAAAGGGGCGACTTTTCACGAGTCGTCGGTAAAGATCCAGTAAGATTTCGCCTGTCAAAACAAATCTACGATCTTGCTCATAACATTTCAAACGCACACACAGACACAGAATTTTGTAATATAAACTGACATTTCTCTCTGTACTTTAGCCAATCTCAATCAACTAGAACTCTGTTGATTCGTACCATTCTATAACACAACACATTTTTAATTAATTGCATTCTTGTGTTATCTATTCGTAACATGCAGACTTGCTCTAATATTGATTTCTGAACATTTTTCTCTCAAGAGAACTTTCTTCGAACAATCAATTACAAATCAATCTACGGTTAAAGGGGAACAATTTCTTTCTCTTACTCTATACATTGGACACAGTTTTATTACATGTTTGTTCTTGTATGTTATTTCAATATATATTTGTTGATCAACAATTTGGAGTTATTGTTGTTTACTTGAATCTTGTATGTTGGAAATATCGATAATATAAATAGTATTGGTCCATCTACAACGCACAGGCCATTACACATACCAACAGAAAATAAGCAGCAACAACCTTATCCTTATTAATATCAACTACCTTGCAGGCATATCATCAGATTCTGTAAGAATAAACAGAAGTGTCAAGGAGTTAAGCCGGAGAACTCACATAGTCTGTATCTCTTATTTTTGTCGATCGAAAATCTAGATAGGAAAATGTTAATTAAAATATCATGTCTCCATTTTGTTTGATAGTTACACCTTAAGTAGATGCAAATGTAAATTGAACAAAGTCTTTATAGACAATCTGTGCGCACCTCACCGAAGTTAAGCATCGTAGAGCCAGGTCAGTACTTAGATGGGGGACCGCTTGGGAACACCTGGTACTGTAAGCAGACCCCCTACTACAGGGGTAAACTTTCAACATTTTGGGCAACTCGTCGTGGTGTAATGGTTAGTAATGCTTGTCTCGCTAGAACAATTACGCCTGCGTAGTGAGTTCGATCCTCAGTGGGTACCCCTACTTTCGGCCTTGTGCCACATCTAAGCTACGCTTGGAAAATTAATTTTGTCACAATTTTGCGCACCTCGCCGTGGTGTAATGGCTCGCAAGCTTGTCTCGCTAGATCAGTTACGACTGAAAAGTGAGTTCGATCCTCACTAGGTGCCCCATCCTTTCGTCCTTGTGCCACATCTAAGCTACACTTAGAAAATAACCAATCTGTGCGCACCCACACGCGTGTACGCACGCACAGACACATACACAAAGCCGCACTTGCATATTTTTTTTGTATTCTCCACCGACACATATAGGAACTCCAGTAAGTCTCTCTCGGCTTATGTGTAGACTGAATGTTAGAACGACATTGATTAACATTTGGACATTTGTTGGCCGTAGAGCGTTCAGTCGTAGGATTATCTTTCTCGGCGAGAGGACGAATTCAGGACTGTCTTTTTCCTCTCCAAAGATAAGTCACCCTTCAAGCAATTTATTATCCGAGTTATTTCAAGCCAGCTATAAGCCAACCAACTCATTTAACTCTCTTTAACTTCACTCTTATCTCGCAAATCATTTCTTCCAGGACTGTAAATGTCTTTTACGGTCCGTAAATTGGCAAAGAGAAAAGCTGATCTCTTAAAGAATCAAAGTAGAAATTCGACGTGCACACACGTACGCAGCAATGCATGTAAACCGCCCCTTACACGCAAACTCACGCGCATATGCATATATGCATACACGCGTCACGCCCACAGGAACACCTACACAGACATCGACACACATCAAAGGTTACATACAGAGAGACAACTATTACATACACACATACGCGCATGTATGCATACAATATATACGCACAAAGATATGCGCCCATACACGCAACCATCTATTCGACACGCCACTTCGGAAGCAAATAAGAGCAGAAAGAAAAAAAATGGAATAAAATGAGAGGGAAAGTGAAAAATGGTAAAACTCTGAAAAGTTGTGCCATTCACATAAAGCATACCTGGTTATTTTGAATGGAAATCTAAAATAAACAAAGGACTAATCACCCGCAGAGTTTACGCCACTAATTCCCCTGAGTCTTATCAAGTCGACCGCGTTTGATCTGAAATGACTTGATATAATATGAACGTTTTTTTCATGCCATAAAATATTCAATAATTATTGGGAACAAAGATCTTTGTTTTCATTTCACTGAAGAGCTCCCTTATTGTAAATGAAACCTTTCATTAATCGTCTTCAAGAAACGTGAACAAAGTATTAAATAACAGATAAATTAAACGAAAATGTGGAAAGTTAACACAAAAGAAAAAATAGAACAAGTTTTAAAAATTAGTGGTCATAATCTGCCCCTAATCTAGAATACTGGATTAAATAAATAGCAATAAATCATGTTAGAGAATATGAAAAAGTCTGGGAAGCCTATTTTACAAAACGTAGAACCAAATAACTAAATTTATGATGATAGCCCAAATAAGTCTTAGAATAATGTTAATATTTCATGTTAGAATAAGCGAAAATACGAAGAAGATCTGACAGGAAACTGATAGAAACTTCATAATAAATCTAACAAAGATGGCAGACATGAAAGTAGAATATCCTCAGACCTTTAATGTAGATTGTCATTTAAAAAAAGATATCGACGTTGTACGGCTCCACGACTGAGTTAATTGCGTATTTCCGTTCGATTCCTAAGTGTTCGAAACTAGATAAAAACTAGGATGCTGGCTGCCAATTTAAAACGTATGTGAGCACTCTTTAATCAAAATACTAAATCAGTTTTTCTCTCATTTGACCATCTGCCAAACCGAATTCATCTTAGTAAATATTAAGATGTATTTCTGTGTTTGATGAAAGTAATGGTTTGTGGGGCAGTGCTCATTCACCTATACTGAATGTTTTCAATTTTATAAAAAAAAAAAAACTATTTGTTAGATACTCAAATTTACATTCGGTCATGGTAAGAGGTAAACAGTGAGCATTCTGTAGTCTATTTTGTATTATTATTTGCTACAGGAGTAAAGATTTAAGCTTAATTCCGAATTGTTTCCGAGAGTCTTGAGGTCGAATGATACGCCAGTTTCTCGGACCATTTTTCATTCAATCGTTAGTGTATGCTTAATTAATGTTACTCTGTCAGACTGTATCCGCCGTGAGTGACCCAGAAAGTTTGTCTGTAAATGTTTGCTTCCTCCCCAGTGGGAAAAGTTGCACGAAAGAGAGGCAGTTGACCATGCATCATATCTTCCCTCTGTACTCTACCAATATTGTCTGTTGGAAGGTCGTTTTGCACTAGTGACGTCATAACAGCCAAAACGAGGTCGAAAACAACGAACTTTTTTTTTACATTAGTTTCAGATTTGCAATCAGTTTTCACTATAAGTCTTTTTCGTGCGTGATTATGTATACAAGCCTGTGGAGGTATAAATTGTCCTTATCTGAGACTGGCTGCCAACCAAGACTAGAGTAACACCAACGGCATTACTTCAGCAACATTATTAAGAATCACTTCTCATTTCAGATCTCTGGGTAGTTCTAGCCGCCATCGAGAACGTTCCCTTATAATGTCCTCCAACCTGACGGCATTCGTATTCATTAACATTATATATATATATATATATATATATATATATATATATATATATATATATATATATATATATATATATTTGAAACGAAGATAGAGACTTTCCTTCGTTCTATTCTCTGAGGCTAGCTCCTTGTACAGTAGGTCTTTTGGAATAACTTCTCTCTGACATGAATTACACGTGACCCACTCAGACAGTATACAAAAGTATACAACGGGTTTGAGATGATTATATTATTATTGTAGGTCACTAAAACCCTGATGGTGTGGAGATATGCTTGGGACTGGGCATTTCATATTTTTCAATCGACGTAAATAAATAACGTTACATCATATTAGATGGCATATGAGACCCCACTCCTTAAATTTCATTTTATTACACCATGGAAGAATTTTAATGCCATTTCCCTATAGAGCATAGACGTAGACAGTTTTTCGTTATTTTCTGTGAATGTTCTGAGACTGGAAGATTGGAATCTTTTCTGGGAATCTTATATGGCATCAAATATCAGCACAAACATTCGGACCCAGCAATTATTGAGTGGAAATCTTTACTGGATGAGATAAGAAATTATCTTACGTAAACGAGGAGTAGCTAAGATAATAACTTGGGGGGAGGGGTTGCTATGAAGAATCCAAATGGGTGGAGCTCCAATTGTATATTTATTAGACAGATCTTTAGGAGGTTAGCCGTAAATGACACCTAACGTCTAGTAGCGAGAAATCAATTATTTTATTTCTTTTATCTTCCCATCTTCTGTATGGACGGACGCTTGTAAGAATTATCACGTTATCACTTCCATGAAAATACCCCCAAATGTACGGAAAGCTAGAATTCCTGGTGCTTCAATTGAACAACTTGTTTATTACCTCTGTCTTTCGTTCATTAATATTCAACAGAAATCTCCAAAACACACACACACACACACACACACACACACACACACACACACACACACACACACACACACACACACGATATCAGGGATAGGGCGTATATTGAGGTCAGTACTATCCAACAGTGTTATATATAATATAAAAATATAGTTATATATATAATATTATAAAAATATAGTTATATATAATATGATGAAAATATAGTTATATATAATATTACAAAAATATAGTTATATATAATATTATAAAAATATAGTTATATATAATATGATGAAAATATAGTTATATATAATATGATGATAATATAGTTATATATAATATTATAAAAATATAGTTATATATAATATTACAAAAATATAGTTATATATAATATTATAAAAATATAGTTATATATAATATTATAAAAATATAGTTATATATAATATTACAAAAATATAGTTATATATAATATGATGAAAATATAGTTATATATAATATGATGAAAATATAGTTATATATAATATTATAAAAATATAGTTATATATAATATGATGAAAATATAGTTATATATAATATTATAAAAATATAGTTATATATAATATTACGAAAATATAGTTATATATAATATTATAAAAATATAGTTATATATAATATTATAAAAATATAGTTATATATAATATTACAAAAATATAGTTATATATATGATGAAAATATAGTTATATATAATATGATGATAATATAGTTATATATAATATTATAAAAATATAGTTATATATAATATTACGAAAATATAGTTATATATAATATTATAAAAATATAGTTATATATAATATTATAAAAATATAGTTATATATAATATTACAAAAATATAGTTATATATAATATGATGAAAATATAGTTATATATAATATGATGATAATATAGTTATATATAATATTATAAAAATATAGTTATATAAAATATTACAAAAATATAGTTATATATAATATTATAAAAATATAGTTATATATAATATTATAAAAATATAGTTATATATAATATTACAAAAATATAGTTATATATAATATGATGAAAATATAGTTATATATAATATGATGATAATATAGTTATATATAATATTATAAAAATATAGTTATATATAATATTACAAAAATATAGTTATATATAATATTATAAAAATATAGTTATATATAATATGATGAAAATATAGTTATATATAATATGATGAAAATATAGTTATATATAATATTACAAAAATATAGTTATATATAATATTATAAAAATATAGTTATATATAATATGATGATAATATAGTTATATATAATATTATAAAAATATAGTTATATATAATATTACAAAAATATAGTTATATATAATATTACAAAAATATAGTTATATATAATATTATAAAAATATAGTTATATATAATATTATAAAAATATAGTTATATATAATATGATGAAAATATAGTTATATATAATATGATGATAATATAGTTATATATAATATTATAAAAATATAGTTATATAAAATATTACAAAAATATAGTTATATATAATATTATAAAAATATAGTTATATATAATATTACAAAAATATAGTTATATATAATATTATAAAAATATAGTTATATATAATATTACAAAAATATAGTTATATATAATATTATAAAAATATAGTTATATATAATATTACAAAAATATAGTTATATATAATATTATAAAAATATAGTTATATATAATATGATGAAAATATAGTTATATATAATATGATGATAATATAGTTATATATAATATTATAAAAATATAGTTATATATAATATTCCAAAAATATAGTTATATATAATATTATAAAAATATAGTTATATATAATATTATAAAAATATAGTTATATATAATATTATAAAAATATAGTTATATATAATATGATGAAAATATAGTTATATATAATATGATGATAATATAGTTATATATAATATTATAAAAATATAGTTATATATAATATTACAAAAATATAGTTATATATAATATTATAAAAATATAGTTATATATAATATTATAAAAATATAGTTATATATAATATTACAAAAATATAGTTATATATAATATGATGAAAATATAGTTATATATAATATGATGAAAATATAGTTATATATAATATTATAAAAATATAGTTATATATAATATTACAAAAATATAGTTATATATAATATTATAAAAATATAGTTATATATAATATTATAAAAATATAGTTATATATAATATTACAAAAATATAGTTTTTATATAATATGATGAAAATATAGTTATATATAATATGATGATAATATAGTTATATATAATATTATAAAAATATAGTTATATATAATATGATAAAAATACAGTTTTATCGTATGTTCGATATCAGGGATAGAGCGTATGTAAACATAAATGTTGACATTGAATTCAACACCCAGCGGCGACAGTCTGTTATATGCCTAAACGCAATCGTAATGTTTCTTTTATGAATTCATCATTTATTACTTCATTTCTTATCTCTTGTAGTGTGACAGGGAAGTTTCGAACTGTACTACATAGTGATGTCCTGATATCTTCTTCATTTCGTACGGCTGCGATTACGGAATCTTCCACTGGCTCCGTTTTCTTAGGTATTAGTCTCGAGAGACCATCTGCATGCCCAATTTTTTTCGTTGGCAGATACTCCAATTTGAAATTGTAGTTCAGTAAAATTGTACCCCATCTTAGTAACCTATTTGCTGTGTAAACGGGTAGACCTTTCTTCGATCCAAATATTGTTAATAACGGCTTGTGACCCGTCTGTAAAGTAAAAAATCTCCCGTAAATATATCTATGTAATCTTGTAACTGCAAAAATAATCCCCAGCACTTCTTTTTCGATTCGTAAGTAGTTTTTTCTGTTGGTTTCAAAGTTCTTGAAGCATGCGCGATGGGTTTTATTGTCCCATCCGGCATTTTATGCAGTATACATGCCCCGACTCCATAGGCACTCGCGTCACTTGCGACTATTATTTCTAATTTGGGGTCATAGTGCGCTAAAAATAGGTCCGCGGTTAGCATCTTAATTATTTTGTCAAACGTTTTCTGGCTTTCATCTTTCCATTCCCAAACTTTTTCCTTCTTCAACAGTTCGTTTAGGGGTGCGCGTAATTTATGCATGTTTGGAATGAATTCTTGGTAATAATTCACTAAGCCTAAGAAGCTTTGTAATTCGGCTACGTTTTTTGGAGCTGACATTTTTTTAAATTGCCGTTGCCCTTTCTGGGCCTGGTCGTCTTCCTTCTTCATCGATGATATGGCCCAGATATTTTATTTCCTTCATAAAGAAATCGCATTTGTTTTTTTTTTCACCTTGAAACCATAGTTTTGTATTCTGAAAACCTTTTGAACGTGTTCCCAGTGTTGTTCAATGTTTTTACTATTTATCAGTATGTCATCCAGGTATGCAATCGTGAAATCAAGTCCTCCTAGCATAGTATCCATTATTTGTTGAAATATTGCCGGCGCGACTTTAATCCCAAATGGTAATCTTTGGAACTTGTATAATGCTTTGTGTGTGTTTATGCACAAACATCTCGAGCTTTCCTCATCTACTGGTATTTGTAGGTACGCTTCGTTCAAGTCCATTTTAGAGAAAAATTTTCCTCCGTTTAATTTTGTGAACACTCCTTCTGGACTGGGTAGAGGATAGTGGTAATCCTTTATCGCTGCGTTCAATCCCGTTGAGAAATCAGCGCATACTCGTATCTCACCCGATTTCTTTTTGACGTAAACCGTAGGTGCGGCCCATTGACTATATTCTGCGTTTGTCAATATACCGATTTTTTCGAGTTTATCTAACTTTTGATTTATTTTTTCTATTGAAGCAAAAGGTACGTTCCTTTTCTTCTTGAAGATAGGTTGTACGTTTTCTTTTATTTCGATTTTTGCTGCCATTTTTTTACACCTCCCGAGGCCGACTGAAAATACTTCGGGGAAACTCTCTTTTAGTTTCTCCTTTAATTTATCTGCC
Source organism: Acanthosepion esculentum (assembly GCA_964036315.1). NCBI lineage: Eukaryota > Metazoa > Mollusca > Cephalopoda > Sepiida > Sepiidae > Acanthosepion > Acanthosepion esculentum. The sequence goes on along the minus strand of OZ038482.1, from coordinate 16,319,846 downwards.
TCGGTCGATAAACTTTACCTTTTTGGCAGTACGTACTTATTGATAAATCCCAATAAATCCGAATTTCTGCATCCAGTTCGTTCCAAATAAATTTTCTGTGTTTCTTAGCACATACATTTTTAATTTTTTGGTCATTCCATTGAATGTCACATTTATAATAACTTCTCCTTCAAATTTTATTTTTCTCCCAGTTACCGATCTAGCATTTTTATCGGTTCTCAACATGGTTGGCTTGTTCAATTTTCTCCATGTTTGTACGTTAATAATGTTTAAGTCCGAATCGGAATCCAATTGTAGTCTGACTTTTCTGTTTAACATTTCTACTTGCACGTATTTTCGTATGTTTGTCTCGTCCGCTTGGTCAGTCCTAGTGACCCTTACTCTGCTTTTGCTTTCTTTCCTAGTCCAACAATGAGAACTTTTATGACCCACTTTTTTGCACGACAGACAAGTCTTACAGCGATATGGACAATCTTTATACCAATGCAAAGTCCCACAGCGATAGCATGGACTGGGTGGTAATTTTTTATGATATTGACTTTTTGAAGTAGAAAAATTTGTTTGACCTGTTTTTGAGGAGGGAAAATTAGTTTGGTTTGTTTTTGAGGAGGGACAAAAACGTGTTTGTCGTTGTACTTTACGTATGTGAGCGATGCCAGACTCTTCTATATCTTTCGAGTCCTTCTTTACGCTTATACATCTCTGACAGTCTTCAGCCAATTTTTGTAGCGTCAATTCTGGTTCACTCTCCAGTTTTGTAAGAATTCTGCATCTGATCTCTGCGTCTTTATTCGAAACCAGGCCTTGAACGAATATTAAACATTTAAAGCTGTCTGGGCTTAGTTCAGATAACTTAAAGTCATCACAATGTTTGTTTACAATGGAAGCGAATGTTATATAGTCTTCGCTGTCCTTTTTTGTTAGATTCAGACATTTCCATCTTTTGTGGAATAATGAGGTGTTTGGGCTAAATAGTTCTGTTCACAGTTTTATGGCTTCCTTGAAGGTTAACTCATTTGGTTTCCTCGGTAGGATGTAAATCTACGAATTTACTGTATTCGCATGACCCTAATTTTCTTAGTAGTAGACGTACTTTTCTCGCGTCAGACCAATTCCCGCAATCAAACTCATATAAATCTTCGTACCTTCTGAAGTAAGCTGCGAAGGTTTTGTCTTCGTTCGGTGCATACGTGAAATCTTCGATAGAGCTCCATATAGCATTTTGCGAGAGAACTGTTTCATTTTTGGTATTCTGCCCATTATTTTTTATTACCCGTAGCAATAATTCTTGTAGTTCAAGATGCTTCTATTCGTTTTTCTGTTGCTGCTCAAATTGTATTTTCATAAGTTCCAATATGGTTTCCTTAAAGTCTTCCATATTTACCGTAATTATGTGTAAGTATTTTTCTTTTAGTTTAGACTTCAGGTCTTTGTTACTACTGTAAAGTGGGTGTCCAAAAAGAAAATTCTCTTTTTTTTCCTTTTTTTATGTTCGCGTATAACTTTTTTTTTCTCACTACCAACGTCGCCTCTGTTATGGACGACCGATAGTAAAATAATTTTTGTAGATTCTCCACGTAGAACTTGTTTCTTGAGTTTCCTCAGAATACTTTTTTTTAGGATTTCTCCTCGTAGAGTTTGTTTCTGAAGTTTTCTCAGTATACTTTTTTAGGATTTCTCCGCGTAGAGTTTGTTTCTTCAGTCCTCGTCGCCATTGTTATGGTCCAATATCCTCCCACCACGGTTATGGCCCAAGGTAGAACGAAGGAAGAACAACACGAACACAAGAGTAGTAAATAACAAAGATATATTACAACAGAAATATAATACAAGAAGTTGAAGGTGTTAGTATTAACTGTCAGTGTGGTTTAGAGTGAACTAATATTGTCTTGACTCGTTAGGTCTTAACTCATTCGTCTCCTCTCTCTCAGAGAGGCGCAGTATTTATAGAGTCAGGAAGAGTCCATTTTCGTTATAGGTAAGTTCCCATAACAAATATGATATTATATATAATATGATAAAAATATAGTTTTACCGTATGTTCGATATGTAAATATTAAAGTGGACATTGAAGTCAACGCACAGTCTGTTTCATGTTTTAAGCCTAATCGGCAAACCATGACCTGACGATTGCGTTTAAGCCTGACACAAAATTTCGGCACTCGATGTTGACCTAAATGTCCACTTATATGCATACACACACACATATAAACACACACACACACACACACACACACACACACACACACACACACACATATATATATATATCAGATGAATATTAGGGAATATTTTGACATAAAAAATTCTACTTTTATCAAAAGAGAAAGCAATTCACTGCAGCGAAAATGTTTAGAGAGTGCCTTAATCGCAAGCTCATCTACAGTAAACGAATCTACGTGGCTCTTACAACATTTCGCCCTTCTTGGAAGATCTATTATCAGAGTGGGATATCAAATAACAAAAGTGATGGAATGAAAAAAGAAAACGGATCTAATTGAAATTGGCAAGATAAAATTTGAGAAACAAATTTTAGATTTTTTTAAAAATATTTAAATTTTAAAATTTATTTAAATTGAATTTTTTTTAAATCTAAAAATTTTAAACGCATAAACGGGTTCGGGTCTCTCTACCTTCCCGGACGAAACTCTGCCCTTCGACGCAGCCTCGTCCGGGCTCCACTCTCAACAGGAGCTGCGAACAGTCACAGCCTCGGTAGAAGCGTCTATATCACCGTTCCGCTAGGCTTACTTTTCCTATTAACTTTATAGTAAATGGAAGAGTCCACAACAGCCTCATTAGAGGGAAGTCATCACAACACTGGGATTTAATGCTGGCGAGACAAATGGCGTATCTGGAATCAAGCGAGAGTTTCTGGAACTAATTTATATCATTAGATATAAATTAGTTCCAGAAACACAGACCCGAACCAGTTTATGCGGGTTCTACGGGGATTTTTTGGCCGAGCCTACGGACTCGGATGACCCACGTTAAACTCGGCCTTGTGCTACATACGCCCTCGTGGGCCGGGTGGGGGATCACTGAATATAACGGTGATATAGATTGAACGCTGGTCAACTGATGCACACACCCAAGTCGTGTAACACTCTTCTGTGGTATTTACTGTTCAATACACTATTTATCTGCAACCTCTTGTTTTGTTATTTATTAACCATTTACTTGGTCACAACACCCAGTGAGTATCCGTGAGACATAATTTCAAACCTAATGAAATTCCTTACCGTAATACCCAATGATCACATATCAGTTATGGACAACCCTGAGCTGTGCTAGGATAGATATACACAGCAACGACTGTGTATATCTCATGACCTCATAGACTTTGTGCCAGATTACGTCCCCGCCCTTATTCAGTTCAAGGGAAGAGATATTTGTTGTTAGGTAGCAGTTTTTTTAAAACTTCACTTTACACAGATAGATAGATAGATAGATAGATAGATAGATAGATAGATAGATAGATAGATAGATAGAATTTAAGCTCAGTGCTAGAGTGGCGTCAAGATCTCATAAATTTACTGTTGAGCTGGCTAAATGTAACCGTAAATGCTATGCTGTTTCTTTTCTCGCACTTCTCTCTTGTGGAACTTCCTTCCGGTTCCATGCTCTCCAGTCAAGTTTAATCTGCAAAAATTTAAATGTAATGTCAATCGCTATCTACTGTCCTGATTACACTATCCTCTTCCCGCTCATTATTAATGTTTCTGTTCCTAATTTGTCCATAGCCTGTAACCCCTTGTGCCTTAGTGATTTTACGGCTTCGTGCAGGGTGATACCAATTAAAAAATAAATCATCAACAATCATATTGAAAAATGTTCTACTGCTTACGACTTGGTTATGATACATTTATCTTTACTTTCCAAATGCTTATCGTACGGACAGATAAGTTTTTTTTTTTTAGAAAAGTTGTTATAAACAATCTTAACATTTTTGTATAAACAACATTTTCAGCAAGTCATATATTTTCTAAAGATCTGTTTGTCATAATGCTATGCTCAATTGAATTTATTACTCTGGACTTAGCTCCATAAATCTGGCCATTTGAGAAACATTTGTTTTCTTGATGTAGATACTTTTCCGAAAGGGTTTAGCGTAGATATTTTTTTGAATTGTAAGACCAAAGTATAGTATGACTGGAAATTAACCATTTGCACTTGAAATGAGAGTCCATGACCACTTGGTATTCTTAGGATAAATAATGTTTTGTCTTCATGAATTCTAGAAGTAATAACAGCATAAATATCTATACCCATGAGACATTTAATAATATATCTTGTCCTATTGCAATATCATTAGCAGCATCAAAATTTCAAAGAACAATACGTGTTCCTTCTTAGAAACACAATCTGTGTAGAACCATTTCACTAAGTGAGCTTGTAATGAAAAATTTATTTGGCTACAGACGTACCTCGTCACTCGTTTTTTTTGGCTGCTTAAATATTTTCATTTGATTGTGGGAAGTAGTCAGTTATAATGTCATTAATTTCAGTGACATTGCCATTAGTTGGATAAAGAATTACATGGTGACAAAGCCAATAGATGAGACTAACAGTTTTCCCGGTGGTCTTCAAAATTATAATTGCAAAAGATTCTTAGAGCTTGTCTTGTAAAGACAAAATAATCAAGAAGTTTAGCACTCTTAATTCACTGATTTTCAGGAAGAGTTCATTGTCACCTGATACTGACTGAATGTTTCTGGCGCGCGCAGTTCATTGCCCCAAATACCTTTCTGCTACACATTGTTACTTCATCTATATCTATTAAAATTCTTCGACTGATGAGCTATCCTATTGCACCCCTTGGGGATATATGGCAGTTTGAATGCACCATAATTTTTAAAGACACTTTGAAGTGAGAATGTACAGTTCGGATATTAGTGTTGCAGCAATTCGTGAATTGCAGTTGCAAAAACAATTAGCCAATGTACGATTTGTTTGTTTTGATTTTACGGCATATCAACCTCAATGGGTCATTTAATGCCGACAAAATTCTATTGTTGGTAATGTTTTTTTTTAAAATCTATTTCTGGTAATATTTTTCCATCAAAAATTCTATTTCTGGTAATAATTTTTTCAATTATGTATCGCTGGTAATATTTTTCTTTTTTTTTGAAAAAATGTATAGCTAGTTACATATATTTTTTTTTTTTCAAAAATATATACCTGGTAATATTTGTTTTTTAACAATGCATTTTTTTGTTTTTGTTTTTAGATTATTCTGTAGATCCCAATTTCTTTAGTGAAATTTATGATGTTACTTCAAAAACGTATAGCTTGTAATATTGCTTTTCCAAAAAAGTATAGCTGGTATTATTATTTAAAAAAAAACGTATAGCTGGTAATATTAAAAAACAAACAAATATATAGCTGGTAATATTATTTCTTCCAAAAATGTATAGCTGGTAATATTATTTTTTCAAAAATGCACTGCTGGCAACATTATTCTTTCAAAAACGTATAGCTGGTAATGCTATTTTTCCAAAAACGTATATCCGGCAACATTATTTTTTTCAAAACCGGCCTTTCTGTTGGACGTAGTTTATCATCATACCCAGGACGCGGATGTAGTTTATCATCATACCCAGGACGTGGATGTAGTTTACCGGCATACCCAGGACGGGCCAATGTACGACACGAAGACAGATTATTCTATTGATATAAATTGTGGAGACACACAAAATTTAACCTTACGCAAATTTATATATAAAAAAAGTGGAAAACAAATATCCTGAAAGTAAATTTCAAATACGTATTTAGTAAACTAAGTGTGTTTACTTGTCTTTCAAACTGGATATTTTTTTGTATTTTAAATAAATTGTTTATTAATGTTTAAAATTGATTTAGGGTATAATGTAAGATAGTATAAACCCGGTCATAACGAATTTAATTTTTTTCAAATTTGGTTCCACTTGAACATCAAATATGTAGAAAGAATTTAGTTTGTGTTTCACTTCCTCGCATGGGAAACAATTAAAAAAAACAAAAACTTTTCAACTTCCAAGAAGAATTTTGCTTTAAATACAACTTAAAAATTAAAAAATTGTTGTGCAATTAGGGAAATAAGACCGAGTAGTTACTTTATTGAATTTTCCTATAACAGGAATGCATTGGAATTTTACATTTGTTTATCAAAAGATTATATGAAGGGGCACAATGGAGTAATGGATAACGGCTCGAACTGAGGAATCGGAGAGCCGGGTTCAAATTCCAGGCGAATTGGAATTTTACATTTGTTTATCAAAAGATTATATGAAGGGGCACAATGGAGTAATGGATAACGGCTCGAACTGAGGAATCGGAGAGCCGGGTTCAAATTCCAGGCGAATTGGAATTTTACATTTGTTTATCAAAAGATTATATGAAGGGGCACAATGGAGTAATGGATAACGGCTCGAACTGAGGAATCGGAGAGCCGGGTTCAAATTCCAGGCGAATTGGAATTTTACATTTGTTTATCAAAAGATTATATGAAGGGGCACAATGGAGTAATGGATAACGGCTCGAACTGAGGAATCGGAGAGCCGGGTTCAAATTCCAGGCGAATCCATTACATTCACATATGTGCTAATGCATTTGGGAAAAAGGTATGATTTCTCGTCTTCTCCCCCAAGCTGTGGGTAAATAGCAGGACAAACCGGGTTCTATAGGGTTGGATGACAACTGATCTACCGCAGAAAGATTTGGCAACCTAGTGCTGGAAAAATCTGCCTCGTCAGTCACGTATCGAAAGATACACGATCGCCTAAGCGCGTATCATGCATGGCACATAACTGACTGATATGAAGGGACCTAATTTGCAACATAAAGGGAATGTGCGATTTATAGTACTTGTCCTGTTTTGTAAGCGTTTCACCCCAAGCAAGTCGGGTGTGCCACTAGCACACAAGGGGTTACAGAGAGTGAGAGCAAGAGTAAAGAGGGGTGTTTGAGGAAAGGATATAGAGAAGGACGGGGATCAGGATCAAGGCATCAGAAGATGTCGATTGATATTACACTTGAATATTTGAAGATTATAGCTATCAGGGAAGCAAGTAAGAGGAAGGGAGTTCCACTGTCGGGAAATGTGAGAGAAGAAGCTGTTGGAGTAGAAGTGACGGTTAAATTTACGATAGTGAAAGGGTGGGACCGAGATGCCAACCTAGTAGCACGCTTAAATTGCACGCAGTTGGGGTCCCAGTGAAAGTAGTTCGTCAGTCCAGTTTATCAGCCCAAAACGGATATAAATAAAAAGTTCTGATGGGTCAATCTCAACCGATGACAAGCTTTCTAAAGTATCAAAACACCGAAAGAAATATTCGCGCCAATTTATAGAAAGGATTATAATTTCATGACTTATAGAAATACCAGCATCTTAAAGGATATTGAAGAATAATTTATTCTTCTCACTTAGCTGGGCGTATGTTGATTCATGGATGAGAACAAACCCCGCTTTATTTGCACTCTCACGAGACCAGATATGATGGATGAATACATCGACTGACCAACATTCCAATATATCAAACCTTTGTTTGACTTTGATCACAAATCGATATGCATTAAATTATGGCTGGAAAGAGATCATGTAATGCTATAAATAACCTTGTTTTGCACATAGACACCTATAAGGGTATCTATTTTTATGTTGAGAAACCGACAAATATTGAATTTACCGAGAAATTAGTAGAGGCGACTGATCTTGTTATATTTGAAGTGGCTGTCGACAAGACTCAGAGATTGTTCTTACATACGTTTCCAGCGGCATAGTGATGGGGAAATCGGTGATGTAGCCGGGTAGACAGGAAAGGAAGAAAAGAGAGAGAGAGAGAGGGAGAGAGAGAGAGAGAGAGAGAGAGAGAGAGTACCAGAAAGACCACAGAATGAAGGAAAAAAAGAAAAAAGAGAGAGTACATGAAAGACACAGAATGAAGACAAAAAAAGAAAAGAAAAGAAAAACCTGATACACTACTCCGCAAACGAAACAGAAAACGGAAAAACCAGCAAAAGAAATATGTGGAAAAGTGAAGGAATGAAAAACAGAAACAAAGAAACAGACGAATTGACAAAAATAAAAAAAAATAAAGAAAACGTAGAAATAAAGCGCAAAGAAATATATATATATATATATATATATATATATATATATATATATATATATATGTCGGGGTGCAATTATTTATCAGCAACATTATATCTGTCGAGAAAAATGTATGAAAACTATTTCTTTCACAACCTCTGATAAGTAAGCAAGTTGCTAACCGCTCAATGTGACAGAGAACGGAAGTGAGTTAAGAAAGATCTTTGTAATATTTCAGCTACCCCTAATACGCAAGATGGCCTAAATTGAGTTGTAACTGGATGTTAAGCGAATGGAAAGATTATCTGTTTAGTCGCCGATGCAGACAGTCTGGACGTCACCAAATATAGCCTAGGAATCTGCATTTGCTTAAAGTTTTTATTTACCTCATCTTTGCATAGTTTAATAGCAAATATGTAACTCCCATTTAGCGTGAGAACATGCCACTATAAACCATATACAATGAGTAAATTCTATTGGTCGATACGCAATACCCATTGAATGTTCCAATTAAATCGTCGAATAGTCGGTAATACTTAAAAAAAATTAACTTGAGGTAATCACACGCATAACTCTATATAGGCATGCATGTATATAATAATAATAATAATAATAATAATAATAATAATGATAGCTGGCCACTCGTATTCGAGTATACCTGTTTACTAGGGTGGCTAGCCAATCCCTATTGCAGACGCTTGCTCAAGCACATTTGTGTTTGTTCAACACCCATAGAGCCAACCTGTGGTTTATACTGCAACTATTCTGAGCAGACCATAGTTATATATATATATATATATATATGTATATTTTAATTCATGTTTTATGTTTATACGTTCTATTTATAGATACAAATATTTAAGTAAATGCTCTGTTTATAATAAACAGTATTAAACAACATTTACCGGCGTGAATGTCCGAGAAATTTATTATAAAACAGAGCATTTGCTTAAATAATTGTAACTATAAAAAGAATGTATAAACATAAAAATGTCTTAAAATAATTGTCGGACTTTGTCCATTTCATAATGTGTGACGTCATTTGTTTACATTTTATACGACATGAGCAGATATGAATGTACGTGAGAGAATCATGGAAGATTAAAGTTTAAAGACAGTAAAATTGACCTTGCTAACCGGTGGAGAACTTGGGGAAGGGAATTAACAGGAGATAACTCATATCCACGAGACATGGCACGTGTAACTAGAACAGTCAACCCCAGTGAGTGAAATAAAGGGTTCAGTTGGATATTCCAACCACCTGAAGAAGGCCGGATCGTACAACGGCCGAAACGTTGTAATAAATATGGCGACAAAGATGAGGATAATAGTCCGAATAATGTAAATAGTGTACAAATGCAAGAGTTTGTCTGATGATCAGAGTGTGTCTGATGATCGAAAAGCGTGAAACCCAAGGCCACAAATTCATACATATACAACTTATTATATTAGCTCTATCAGTAGAGATATTGAGCACTATTCACTAACTAAAATATAATATATATTATATATTATATATATATATATATCTACACACACACACACGCACACACACATGTATATATAAATATGTATATATATATATACATATCAAATATGTGGTGCAGTTCAATTTATATTACAATGAATCATTCATACCAAAAGTAGATTAGTGTAGTTAATGATATAAAATGGCGAAATCTCTTCGCAAACAAAATTTTAAAGTTGCATTAACCTACGAACCATTCGATGAATGTTATGATCCTTGTTTTTGATAACTACAAGCAGTATAAGGTCTTTTTTTAAAAATCTGTTAGTACTTTCAACTGTACATACAGTCATCCTCAGGCATGGAAATTATTTTGTTTTTAGTAAATCCAATTAGTAATTCTCAAATTGACATATTAGTAAAAAACGCACTCTCATAAATTTAAAAAAAAATTCAACCTTAGCGTTGCGACCGCACGCCCCAAAAGATTTTATCCGTTAACAATAACACATTTCTAAAAAAAAACATATTTCGATTCGCATTTAATCTTTCGTCTCTGATGCTACCTGGATTTACTAAAAACAAAATAATTTCCATTCCTGAGGATGACTGTGTGTACAGTTGAAAGTACTAGTAGATTTAAAAAAAAAGACCTTATACAGCTTGTAGTTATTAAAAACAAGGATGATAACATTTATCGAGTGGTTCGTAGGTTCATGCAACTTTAAAATTTTGTTTGCGAAGAGTTTTCGCCATTTTATATCATTAACTTTACTAATCTACTTTTTGTATGAATGATTCATTGTAATATATATATATATATATATATATATATATATATATATATATATATATATATATATATATATATTACAATGAATCATTGTGAAAATGTTTACTTGTGTAATAAAAGCTGATATAAAAATGATGTATATACAATTTTACAGTCTTATATATATATATATATATATATATATATATATATATATATATATATAAGACTGTAAAGTTGTATATACATCATTTTTATATCAGCTTTTATTACACAAGTAAACATTTTCACAATGAAATCGATATTAATCAACACAAGTTGGCAAATATTCGGGATAGACTTATAGTTATCCGATAAAAAATTATTCTAAGAATGAACAAAGTATTAAAAAGCAGAAAAATTCTGTTCTTCTTTTCTCAATTGTTACTATCATTCTATAAAATTGCAATATCTTATTTTGTCATTTCAGGTTATATCTTCCTTACGACCCATGCCAAATTTTATGTATCTGAAATTAAAAAGTAAATATTAATAACTATATTACTATATATATATTCATTTATAATATGATGAACAAACTTTGAGTTGAAAAATAAAATTTGATATCACTGAATAAGTTATTTTAAATATATCTAATATCAAAAAAACAACGAAAAAACAAACAGATTATATAAGCTAGGATTCAAACGATATATTTATCATATACATTCTGAAATTTTGACGACAGTCGGTGGGACTCATACTAATTTTGTTGTGAAAATATTGATTCGCATAATAAGATCCTTCATAATGAAAATGAGACGATAAGCGAAAATATTGACTAGCATAATAAAATCTGTCAGAGTGTGAGACGTTAAATGAAAATATTGTCTAGCATAATAGAGTCTTGACAGAATGTAAGTGAGAGGATAAACGAACACATTGACTAGCATAATAAAATCTGCCAGAGTGTGAGACGTTAAATGAAAGTATTGTCTAGCATAATAGAGTCTTGACAGAATGTAAGTGAGAGGATAAACGAACACATTGACTAGCATAATAAAATCTGACACAGTGTTAGTCATTAACTGAAAATATTTACTTGCGTAATAAAATCTAACAAAGTATAAGTGAGACGTTAAATTAAAATATTGACTAGCATAATAAAATCTGCCAGAGTGTAATTGAGAGAATAAACAAATATATTGACTAGTATAATAAAATCTTATACAGTGTAAGTGAGACGATAAACGAAAATTTTGACTAACATAATAAAATATGACACAGTGTGAAACTTTAAATGAAAGATAAAATAAAATCTTTTTTATCATTAGCCGTATTCTTCTTTGCATTTTGTCCAATTTAAACTATTTCTTTTCGTAAAGTGTAAAATCGAATGTTTATTTTAAAATATAAAAGAACACATACTCTGGTTCATTTATGTATTCTTTCAGGATAAAATCTTATCTTATAGTTTGTCAACAATTCTTGATATTAATTCTCGCAAAATTAGTATTTGGAACCTAAAAAATAATCTCTATTTGTTATCAAACATTCAGCCACAAGCAAAATCTCAAAACCAATCCAAAACGGAGATGGTGTGATTTACAAACTAGAAAACAGGAAGGTGGCTTCTGGCTCCTCTCTTATGAGGCGGAAGAAGAAAGTGTGGAAATGTATTTCTAAATTGGAAAGATTTCTATCAAGGTAACTCAGCATTGTCTGGATTAAAATAACTTCCTGAGAAAGAATTTTGACGGAATGTATTTGATAAACATTTACTGTATTTTGTAATGTGTTACGCATTCCGAATTATAAGACTAGAAGAAAAGGAAATAAAAAGATATTATCATTAGAGAATTAAACATTAAAAGATAATAATCTCGGTTTTCAAGAAATGAAGCAAGGCGCTGAGACTTTGCTATGAATTATCAGATCATTGTAAAAATAGGTGTTCGATTTTCATTGGTAATATAAAATAACCGCAACGTCACATTGGTGTTCGTATTGGTGCCGATGTCTCATGTGTTCTAGAAATCTTGCATTGTTCAATCGCGTGAGAGTCTTAGTTGAATTATGACGTTTTGTCCACAAATGAATGCCTTTAAAGATGGATAGAGGATGAAAAGTTGCACTTTCGCCACATTATGCTATATGAATTGCAGAAAAGAGTAAGCGTCGGAACAGCGACAAAAAGCATTTAGAATGTTTATTTGGATCTTGTTCCAGTTCTTTGGTCGATCAAAAAGTTCTTTGGCAGATTTTATCGGATGTTAACCTAAATGACGAATCACGCTCCGGGCGACCTTCCGATGACGATGAAAACACTCTCCTTGCAATAGTAGAAAATAAACTGAATATTTCGACGGAAGAGATTTCTAAGAGTTTGAAAATCGATATCTCATCTGCATTGTGCCATTTGAAGAGATCTGGGTTCATTTCCAGATTCGACACGTGGGTGTCACATTCTCTGACAGAAAAGAACAAGCTCGAAAAGCAGTCGTTCTTGGACATAATTTTCACAGGCGATGTAAAATGGATCGTTTATGATAACGTTCGACGCAAATAGAGTTGGAAACAAGCTTGTGAATGTACAGAACCCGTGTCTAAAACGGTCTTGCATCCAATGAAAGAGTTTTTGTCCTTTTGATAGGACTGAAGAGGTATAATTCACTTTGAAATTCTTCTAGCTGTCGAAACGATGACTGCAAAGAAATATTGGGACCAACTTATTAATCTCTATGAAGCTATTCAAGAAAAACGGTCGATCAATAATTTTCCACGCCGACAACGTAGACCTCAAATTGCAAAACAGACTTTGCAGAAGCTTAAGGAGTTGAAATGGGACCCCCTAGCACCAACTGTTTTCTCCTGACTTGGCTCCTTCGTATTTGCATTTTTTCAGTGTCTAGAGAACAATTTAAATAACAAAAAATTGACTCTCTGCAGTCAGCCGAAATCTACCTCAGAACCTTCTTTCTACAAAAATGGTATCAACAAACTTGTAGGACGATGGAATACAGTTGTTAAAAACAAAGAAACTATGTATTTGACTAATAAATATTTTCTGTGAGTATGTAAAATATTGTTTTTCATTTTCTAATCGGGTACGAAATTTTGCAATGATCTACACCCTCGTGCAAATTAATTGAAACAAAACGAATAATTCCGTTATTATTTATTTTTATTTTTATATTTTCCCAACAAAATATGACCCAGTGCACATGTTACTACTTCGTATGTCCATTCCACGAAGTCGTTCCATGCAGATTGACCACAGATTCTCGATTAGATTTGAATCAGGAGAGTTTCTGTGCCAATCTATCGCACTTTGATTTACTCACTGGTAAGGCTTGCCAGTTTGTTCGTGCAGTGTTACAATTTTCGTACGCTTCCTTCGAGTAACGTCCATCGCAGACAATGGGTGTAGGACAACTAATCGAAATTCGAGACAATATGGTCTAGGCGTGATAAAATCTGATGCAATCAAGGATGCCGCAAAATCTTTCAGAGTCAACCTCTGTTGAAAGAAAGAAAACTCAAGTAACTGTTTCAATTACACTATTTACATTATTCGGACTATTGTCCTCATCTTTGTCACCATATTTATTACAACGTTTCTGCCATTGTACGCTTTGGCCTTCTTCAGGTGATGGAATGTCGAACTGAACCGTTTATTTCGCTCACTGGGGTAGACTGTTCTAGTTCCAGGTGCCAATGGATGTCAGTTATCAGTTATCTCCTGTTAATTCCCCTCTTCACTGCCTTAACCCGGTATTGAACTCACACTCTTTGGGTCCTGTCACTGGATCTAACCAACGCCTCATCTGTGTATGCATTTCTGTGTATTATAAACCTAATGTCTTCAGCAATCATTTTTTTCCAGTGCTCATATTGCAATTTTTTGCTGTTATCATTTCATGTTTTTATCAGAGCTCATATTTCAATTTTTGTTGTTATCGTTTTTCTCAGGCACTCCTTATTACTGGTTCCCATATTGTATTCATTTCTATGCTTGGTCGGCTCAGGAGATTTTTGTGGCCTAGCATATGTGCTGATTCCTTAAGTTTACGAATTTTACAATGATGTTCTTTGTCTATGATCTCAACCTGATCCCACAGAGGGCAGTGAATTCCCTTTTCTCTCCATATGTGGTCAGCCACCCCTGATTTTTCCACTTTCCCTCGTGTTACAGCTTTCTGTTGTTCTTGAAGGGGGCAGATTCTCCCCACTTTATATTTCTTTCCGCAGCTGCACGGGATGGCGTACACACAGTCTTTGCACAAGAGTATACATCGAAATTGTAATTTTCTTTGTCAGTTTATGCAGTTAGAATGATATTTAAACTATTGATACACACACAGGGACACACATCCGCTTCTATATTTCTCTCTAACGAAAACGGAAAACATCTACAGTGCTATTCGATAAAAGTGACTCACCTGATTTTTTTTACTAAATGTTTTCTTCTCCGATGAAACGAAAGTTGAGCTAAATTCAAAGGATAAGCGATCTAAAATCCGAAGAAGAAGCTTTGGAAAGCTCTTTGAATTTAGCAGTAAGTACTGTCAAGCATCCGTTCAGTATAATGTTCTGGGGATGCTTTTCTTTTCATGGAACTGGTTTCTTAAAACCTATTGAAAAGACCCTCAGGAGCGAGCAGAACAAGAGAATTTTACAGTTTTGTCTGCTCCCTTCTGTTGAAAGGGTGCAAATTGACCCCACCAAGCTCATTTTTATGCAGGATAATGCTCCCTGTCACAAATCAAAATTGATGAAGGAATACTTTGATGAGAAGCAGGTGAGTGTTATAACATGGCCGCCCCAATCTCCTGACCTCAACCCCATAGGAAACTTATGGAGCATTATAAAGTACAGGCCCTCGAGAAAGCAGTTGAGCAACAAAGAGGATTTGATTGTGAATTTTATATCCGAATGGAATTCAATGCTTGGAGATGAGGTTTGCCAGAACCTAATTAAGTCAATGCCAAAAAGGGTTGAAAAGGTTATTCAAAATAAAGGAGGACCCAGAGATTATTAAATATTTCGAACTATATTACCTATTATAAATAAATTATACCTCTATTATTCTTTATTTAAAGCTGTTCGGTTATGTTTCTATTGATTACTAGTTGCAGGAAATAAGTGAGTCACTTTTTTTGCACAGATTTTTTCGCTAAATCTCATTTATATCCAAAATTATAATTATCAATAGAATACCTTAGGGTGAGTAAACTTTTTTTACTAGGTGATCGGGAAGGGGTCTTTCCATTAATAAGATTAAAAATTAGTTTGACCCCCGAAAACAATAGGCGAAAAAATTTTTAAAGTAAAAAAAAAAATCAGTTGAGTCACTTTTATCGAACAGAACTGTATATAAAGAAATGCCGAATGTAACATTTGTATTAAAATCTCATGCTGAGACCATAAAAACAGAGAAAAGATACCCAGATGTTGAAGTGCCCCGTTGATTATCACCACACTTATGACCCCCGGATTAGATAACTGGTTCATATCGTATATCGCAGTGTTACAGGATCTCCAGATATATTTATTCAACATTACAAATGTTTGCTTTGTGAATATTCAATGTAAGCCTTACACGTGTAACTGACACCAACCTAATTTCAATAAAAGGTCAGAGGCAAAGTCAAACCTCCATTGACACAATTCTTCATTAATTTGCCTCGAATACCAACGGCGCTGATTTTGCTCAGATTACAATATGTCTTTCGCAGTCGATGTAATTCTTTGTTAAATGAATGCAGTTAATTCGGAATGACACTTCATGACATTGGCATTGGCCTCCAGAGACCGAAATACTTATTTCTCGTAGAGAAATGGCTAACGGTTCTGATAAAAGAAACATGAGAAAAAGACATAATTCGAATTTGACAGGTTCTATTTTTACATAATATATTTGGCACTAACAACACGCCGTGAAAATGTGTTTCACAATTTTCAACTTTCCTAGCTATGAGAATATTCGTGAATTTATAAAACTTCATGTTACCCTATTTATATCTCAGTCTGTACACACACACACACACACACACACACACACACACACACGCACACAAACACACACACAGATATATATTTTAAATAAAAATAGACCACTTTAAGGTTCTATATAATAAATTATTTCAACCACAGCACTTTTAAAGGACCGCGGATCATCAGATTTTATTTCCAAAAATAAATAAAATCTGATGATCCGCCGTCCTTTAAAAGGGCTGTCGTGAAATAATTTATTATATGGACCCTTAAAGTGGTCTGTTTTTATTTAAATTATTAGCTCTGATTTACATTGAGCTCTCTGGATTTTATCCTTCTTGGGTCTACCCATACGGATTACCTAGTTTTTCGTAAACTATATATATATATATATGTATATATATATATATATATATATATATATATATATATGCACTACAAAATGTACTAAGTCCAACAATTTAATATATTTTATTGTTATATGTTATTTATATATGCACAGATGTAAATGCTCTGTTTATAATAAACAGTATTACCAACATTTACCGGCCTGAACGTCTAAGAAATTTCATAGAAAATATGCGTCCTCTGACAGGAATCGAACCTGTATCATACACGGAACCACCATATAGCCTGACGTGCTATACCAGTTTAACTACGTTTTTAACAAGGTCGATTTTACTGCTTTTAAACAGATGTAGACGTTGGAGGGAAATCATGGGAAGTTTGTTGTTTAAAAGTAAAATCGACCTTGCTAACCAGACGCAAAATTGGTATAGCACGTCAGGCTAAATGACGATTCAATCTAGGATACAGGTTCGATTCCTGTCGGAGGACGCATATTTTCTATGAAATTTCTCGGATGTTCAACCCGGTAAATGTTGTTAATACTGTTTAATATGAACAGAGCATTTGCTTAAATATCTGTGTATATATAAATAACATAACAATATATATATATATATATATATATATATATATATATATATAAGTGTGTGTGTGAGTGTGTGTGTGTGTGTGTGTGTGTACCAAACTCATAGACTGTTGTTTCTTTCTTTATCAGAGTTAGTATCAACCTAAGAATGATCAGCACAGAAAATGCAACCAGAGAAGATCTAGTTTAGACGAGTATCTGTCAAATGGGCGACTTGATGTTATATGTTGGTATTTCAGAGAAATCATCGTCATACGAGAAGTAGCAGCTGTCAGGATGACGTCAAGTTCTTCGTCAATCACGCACACCGAGAAGATGAGTCGACAGGATCAAGATAATCATTATTGATAAGAACAGAATAACGTCTAAACTCAAATAAATCATCAAAAACAGATTCTTTCTTCCTTTCTATCTCTCTTTCTCCCTATCTATCTATCTATCTATCTATCTATCTATCTATCTATCTATATATATATATATATATATATATATATATATATATACATATACGAGGGTCATTCAATAAATAAGGTGAATCTTTTGATATAAGGACTTCTAATACAGATAGAAGCATACTTTTTTTTAATTTATTTTTCAACGTAGTCTCCCAGCACTGTCAAACACTTTTCCCATCTGTGCACAAGCTTCCGTATTCCCTCAGCGTAAAAATCTTTGGACTGATGTCTAAGCCAGTCGCTCACAACACCTTTGACTTCATCGTCACTTTTAAACTTCGTGCCTCTCGTGAACGCTTTCAAAGGACCAAACAGGTGAAAGTCTGAAGGGGCAAGGTCTGGGCTGTAAGGGGGATGAGGGAGCAGTTCCCAGCCCAGTTCGTTGATGGTCTGCACCATTTGGGCTGCTGTGTGAGGCCTTGCGTTGTCATGATGCAAAATGACTCCTTCTGACTGATGACCCCTGCGTTTGTTCTTTATGTCTTTCATAGTCCTTGCAATGTCATCCACTGTCACTCTTCTGTCAGATTGAATGAGGTCATTGACTAATTCGATCACCTCAGGAGACCTCACTTCTGTAGGCCTCCGAGGCCTGTCTTCATCCATAACACTGCTCCGTCCTTCTTTAAACAATTTAGCCCACTTGTAGACATTTGTAGACTGAAACATGTGGCACCATACACAGTTGACATTCTCCTATGAATTTCAACTGGTTTGCACCCTTCAGCAACCAAAAACTTGATAACTGACCGCTGTTCAATCCTGGAGCATGCTTCTTGGTCGGCCATCTTTGTTAATCGCCAAAACTCTCAAAGTTTTTTGTTTAATCTGAAAAAGAAATTAAATCCATGTGAAAAAGAAGTTAAAAAAAAAGAGTAAGCTTCTATCTGTATTAGAAGTCCTTATACCGAAAAATTCAACTTATTTATTGAATGACCCTCGTATATATTAACCATCTGAAGAGACCTTGGCGGTCGAAACCGCGGTGGTGTTTCTACCCAGCGTCTAAAGATTTTACCACACACACACACACACACACACACACACACACACACACACACACACACACGTATATATACATTAAGTGTATACAAGGAGACTACAAATGACCAAATGATAATACCATATGAAAGGGGACCAGTGTAGAGTGAAAAATTTTAGAAAGTTACTTACCGGCGATTCTATCGTTGGTGGGTAGATTTAGGAAGATAAATGTGGCTTTTTACGCCAGTTCCGGTAATTGCTATGGGTCAATCAAAAGTGTTGGAAAAACCGATGATAATGTAAAATGTACATAAATTAGAAATGGGGCATACAAAGAGAAAACTATGTACGGTAGTAACAGAAAATCCTTTTATGTAAACAATTATAAGAACTGAAAACAGACAAAATAACGTTAAATATGCCGAATCATTCGAAAAAATAAAACCGATATGAATTTTGACTTTACGCATCGTCTGAGAGATTACATTTCTGCATACATTTAAGGAAATAAAATTCTATTTAAGAGTTTTTCTGAAAAAAGCATAAGTTTATAAAGCTCCGTAGTTTTATTTTATTCATTTTTCTTTCAACTCATTAGCAGCTCTTTTCACAACATCTCTAATATCATAATGCTCTGATTTTTTAAGTTAGTAGCACGAACGAGACAAAGTGGAATTTGCATCTCATTGGAGTTTCTTGCTTCGTTGCCTTTTATTTTAGAAAACAGAGGTTTCCAAGAGGGTCAGTGGAAAAATTTGTCAATATCAGAGCATATGGAAGGCAAGAAGACCAGGGAGAATATTTGACGATATCAGGACATATCAAAAGCATGAGAGTCAGAAGGAAAATTTGACAATATCAGGGCATATCTAAGGCAAGAGGGTTAGGGGGGAAATTTGACAATACCAGGGCATATCTAAGGTAAGAGGGTTAGAGGGAAAATTTGATAATACCAGGGCATATCAAGCCAAGAGGATTTGAGGGAAACAGTAACTTATCAAACGAATTTGTGTAAATAAAAGGCTGAACAGAGACGAGAGGAATAGTAATGAAGCAAATTTTACTTCCGAATGATAGGAAGTTGTGGAGAGCTATGATCTACTATGTCATGAAGGGGAACGGCACATAAAAAAGTACTAATTGTGCTATGTGCATTTCTTTGGTGAAGAATTGTTAATTATTATTAATTTTGATTAGTATTTCTTTAATCTCATTTCAATTGCTTTCTATTGCAAATCCCAGATCGTCATTCAAAGATCGTTAAATAATTAGCGCAGATGAAAAAATGAAGAATAAGTTTTCGTGTTATTTCTTTCTATAAAGGAAAAACTAAAAATAAGATCCCAGTAATAAAGATGAAGTTTCGCCGAAAAGTGAGACAATTTAAGTCAATGTTCGAGAATTTCTATTCTTAGAACAAGATTGGTCTACAGTCGTTAGCTCTTAACCCATTACCTACCATGAGTCCCATTTGCGGATCTGTTAAAATAAAACTCGCTCCATGTTATTCCTTGTATTTACATTGAATTGCTTACATACATTGCATTTGCAGAGGTATATTTTACAACACTTAGCCTTTAAAGTTTTTATTATTAGCCGTAAGAAGACATTTTCTGTCATAATTTTACATCTCACGAGCAGAAAATAATGACTATATTGAAAAGTATTTTTTTATTGATAGATAGGAAAAAACAAAATTTATAAGGCATTTTTTTTTGGATTCGAGAATAAACAGCATTCACCCCACCCCACCAGGATTTTGAATCCATCTGACAGGAAGAGCCAACTGACCAATATTTCTGGCTCTGCTATTGCTGAGCATATAATAAATACAGTGTAACACGGATATAAGAGACCAGGATATAAGAGAAACCCGGATATAAGAGAGATTATCTCTGGTCCCAAATTAGAGCCTGTGTTAATGTATATATAATAGACCAAACCCTGATATAAGAGAAACCCGGATATAAGAGACTTCGTCTCCGGTCCCGACAACTCTCTTATATCCAGGTTACACTGTAGTAGGAAATGTGTGGTTAATTTTTAGTGCGGACCGTTTTTTTATTTTATCAAGGTCCCACTCCACATTTCACCTCAAGGTTCTAGAGTCCTTGTATATCAGATCCCGTGAGCCTTCCCTTTCTAAACAGAGAGAATGCCTACTGGGTCTGAATGTTATTGGACTCTAGTTTCTTGATATTCACATTTTTTTTCTTCCATTCCATTCCATTCGTTAATTTAAATTTAATTTACACGCTTTTTAAATTTTCTATTCCCAGAAAAATAAACTTGATAAGTCGTGGGGCGAAACCGGTTGTTTTTTTTTAAATGCCTTAGAAATTTTGTCTTTTCCTATGTATTATTAATTTCTGTACCACAAAAAACTTATTTTTTTATTATTTCTAATCAATATTATTTTTTGATGTTTTATACACATATATATTTGATGTTCTAGTTTCTATAAAAACGACAATGGTAACTACTGAAATTAAACATTAGGAATAAATAAAATCTTAAGACACATGTCTGGGCCAAAAATGCGCATTAAAATTTGGCAGTTAATGGGTTAAGATACATACTTTTGACAGCTGCTTGTAATATTTACAGTAGAAGTACATTTTGTATTTCTAAACATATACTAAGTATTATTAGTGGAAATGTAACGAGTAACAGATTCTTATCGTACAAAGTACAAAATGTCATAAATAATATTTTATATTTTTCAAAACTTTTACTGTTCGCTTCCTTCGACATTATTCTATGCTTAATAGGTATCTTCATCATGACAGACAAAATTTAAACACACAATATATATGAAAAAAACATGGTGATTTCATTCAGAACGTTAAACAAGACAAATTTGTGTAGCTGTTGTTTAGGTAAACGCTTAATCTAGCCAGAGAATGTATAGCGACCGACAGTTTGGCTGGATGACAATGGAACAATTACAAAAGAGAAAAAGAATCTAAATTGATGATCGACACTTCCGTGAAGATTATTTTGGTGTTGTTGCATACTGGGTTCAAACCTCATTCAGATGAAAATTTCAAAGTTGAGTCAGAATATAGGATCTGTAAGTAGTGAGAGTTATGTAGTAAAGTCCAGCTTAGTATGTTTCTAGAAAATATTCATGTACATATAATAATCTCTATCTATAAAAGGCAGGATGTGTTTGTGTGTGTAACGAATGCACGGCCGCAATTTTCGACGGATTTGCACCAAAATGTACATGCACATGCTCCAAATTAGCGGGAAGGCCAAGACCGACTTTGCATTTCCCAACTCCTATCGATAGTGGAAATAATCGATTTTTTCATGCTTCTACGGCAGTTTTCATATAGTTTGCGGCCATTTTCTACTGGCCATAGTGAGAGCCTATAGCTGGCTGCCACGAATAGGCAGGAAGATTCTATTGGCCAGCGTGAGAGCCAACAGCTGACTGACACGAATGTTAACTAGCATGCTAGCATGCAAAAAAAAAAAAATCGATAGCTGCATTCGTCACAAGTGGGAAAAATTTAAATCTGCATGGCACTTTACTCCAATTAGCTCATTCGCTTGCTTAAACTCAACGTTGATTCTGATTCCGCAGAACTGGGTTGGGTGTGAAAAAGTATTTGTTGTTAACATTCTTTTTTCATTCAGTTTTTCCAGTTACGAGTCCTTTTTTAAAGCTGATCGTTTTGTGTTCATTTCGTTTAGTTCTTTTTTCGTAGCAGATTTAATGTTTAGTATAGAGCTTAGAAAAATTTGCAGTGTGAGATAGGCAAGAAGTAAGGCATGTAGCAACATCAGCACGGCAAAGGGCACTCCTTTAAAGGCCAGGAAGGGCAAAAATATTTTAAGTCAAGTGATAGCGATTGCTGTATGAGTTGTACGATTTTTGAATCAAGCACGGGCAACACCGGGCCATGATGCTAGTGAAGGAATAAAGTAGATGCGTGTGAAATCTTCCACGTCTACCAATCAAACCTTGTTGTAATTATCGTGACAATCAAACATACATACATGGAAATTGTATGACAAGCAGTCATTGGTCAATCTACTCAAAACTAGCTCGCTGATTGGTCAGTTCCGACCAATCAAATCGCCTGCACGCGATAAATCTATTTTTTTTCCGCTAACTAAGGTTGAGCCGGTCGCGTGTTACAGCATCTTATATAAACAAAGCACGAGTGGTTCTCTCGCTCTTTTCACTCTCTCTTTACCCGCTCTCGCGTCTCTTTCCTTCCTGCCAAAATGTAACCTTCAAGGACTCCCGTCTTAACCATGCGGTCAGACGTTAAAGAACATTGCAACATTCACGCAAGTACGAACTCTTAACTCTAAACTCTTACCAACTTGTCCAATAGACAATTCCTAACATGAAACGTACTCATTCTTATAAACTACAGTTTAATATTTAATTCTACCCTTATGAGCTCCGGTACAAATATTTCCCAATCTAAGGGACATAACTCTATCAAATCTTTAGCTTATGTACATGTACACTAAGACCAATAAATTCAATTGTTATGTTTTGAATCATTATTTTCTGTCTTGTATTAATTGTTGTGGATGGCAGATTATTGAACACACCCTATTTTAAGCCTTCTGACCAATCAAACCTTCTGATACCTTTCTGACATCTCCGCACATCCCCAACAGGCGAGAATCTGTATATGAGCGGACAAAAAATTTCAAATGAGTTTGTTTTTTTGTTTGGGGTTTTATGGCATATCAACCACTATGGGTTATTTAATGCCAGATCCAGTATTTACTAGATATATCAAAAATGTATTGCTGGCAACATCATTGTTTCAAAAATGTATAGTTGGCAACGTCATTGTTTCAAAAACGTATAGTTGGCAACATCATTGTTTCAAAAACGTATAGCTGGAAACTGTTTCAAAAACGTATAGCTGGCAACTGTTTCAAAAACGTATAGCTGGCAACTGTTTCAAAAACATATAGCTGGCAACTGTTTCAAAAACTGTATCCCTGGCAACACCATTGTTTCAAAAACGTATAGCTGGCAACATCCTTGTTTCAAAAACGTATAGCTGGCAACATCATTGTTTCAAAAACGTATAGCTGGCAACTGTTTCAAAAAATGTATCCCTGGCAACATCATTGTTTCAAAAACGTATAGTTGGCAACATCATTGTTTCAAAAAGCGTATAGCTGGCAACATCATCGTTTCAAAAACGTATAGCTGGCAACTGTTTCAAAAAATGTATCCCTGGAAACATCATTGTTTCAAAAACGTATAGTTGGCAACATCTTCGTTTCAAAAAGCGTATAGCTGGCAACATCATCGTTTCAAAAAACTTATTGCTGGCATCATCATCGTTTCAAAAAACTTATAGCTGTCAACATCATCGTTTCAAAAACGTATAGCTGGCAACATCATTGTTTCCCATCACATTTTAGGGGTAAGGTGTTAGTATCTTTAGTGTAGGGTTTGTGAGGGAAAGTTAATTGTAAGTTGTAGTTGTTTTGGGATGGGTTAGATGTGATGGGGCATGACATGACCAGCCGACTGATCGGATCGACGGCCTTTTGGTTGAACGTAGTTTATCGTCATACCCAGGACGCGGATGTAGGTTATCGTCATACCCAGGACGCGGATGTAGTTTATCGTCATACCCAGGACGCGGATGTAGTTTATCGTCATACCCAGGACATGGACACACCTTGGGATTTCACTATTTTCCCATAGCTGGGACTCTAACAGGTGCTACCACCCCGGGTCAGGGTGGACCTGGGAACATCAGCAATTAAGAGGTGGTTCCACGCTCCTCAAAACCTCCTGATCAGAGGCCTTGCTGTTGGATGTAGTTTATCGTCTTACCCAGGACTCGGATGCAGTTTAACGTCATACCCAGGACGGCGGTTCAAATGAGATTGCATTTTCAAGTGGATACAACAAGTACAAATGAATATCTTATTCTATGTTAACAATTCTGTACAGGCTCATTAACAGAATATAACTATGTGTGAGTGCACAGACGCATTTATAAAAAGGAATATTATATATATATATATATATATATATATATATATATATATATATATATATATATATGTGTGTGTGTTTAGGCAGAAAATTCTCTTTTAGGAGAAGGTTTAGGATATTGTAATACACGGATATTTTTCCGTGTATTACAATCAAATAATGCAAGAATTGCTCTGTAACAGTGAAAATAACTTTTATTTCCCAATTACTTTCCATCTCTTTCTGAGATCATTTGCACTTCTGATGATGAAAAAAAAGAGATAGAAAGTACTAAAGAAATAAAACATAAAAGTGATTTTGACTGTTACAGTGCATTTCTTGCATTATTTGATCTTAATACACAGAAAAATATCCGTGGATATGAACAGATTATGCTAAAAATAAGCAGACATAATGTTTGTAATTTATTTAATCAGACATGCCTATATATATATATATATATATATATATATATATATATATATATATATATATATATATGTTGTGTCGTGGCACAGTAGTAAAAAGAAGAAAATCAAGTCGAGGTTGGTTTAAGGAACAAGTGTATTTAACATCATAGATACAAAGATAGGAAACGGGTACTACTCAGCTAGGCAGTTGTAGTACTGTCGCTGCTTACACCCCGGGTAGGTGAGCCCACCTGTGTTTTATATTGTGACTATGCTGAACGGATCTTAGTTGCAGTTTCTGGAGCACCTTATCTAGTGTAATCAACAGTCTGAACAAGGCCAACACACTCAAACCCTCGGTCACGATGACTTGGGATTTCGTGCTAGCACAACCACCAACGGGTTGCGTCTACCCAGTTTCACTCACAACACATTTTACTTTTGACCCTGCAATCTTGCTAGACTTTAAAAGTTGACAATTTCTTCTTCTTATATGTTGAATAACCTTGTTGTAAACACATAAAGCTTATTTTTAGTTAGATCTTTTTAGATGTAGTATAGTTTGTACGTTACTGGTAATATTTTATCTAGAGGTAGATACGTTTGGCCGACGTTTTAACATTCTTTGTTCATCTGTTTTATTAATACCCTATATAAAACCCTTTAGCTAACAGTTGCATTCCATTGAGTATTATCTATAGATTTCATTATTTTAAGTAAGTCAACCTAAAGAGTCAGATAAACCTAGCAAGGTTTTCACCTACGCGGATCGTCAGGGCCAGCGTGCCCTGACGATCCGCGTAGGTGAAAACCTTGGTAGGTTTATCTAACTCTTTAGGTGGACTTATGTAGTGGACCGTGGGGAGAAAATGGGAAGAACACACGTGGGTAAAAATTTGCTGCTAGCCGGTCCAGCTACATGAGGATGTTGGACATTAATTAAGTCCAAAGAAGACAAAGAAAACAAACAAGACAGATATATATATATATATATATATATATATATATATATATATATATATATATATATATATGTAAACAAATATATATATTAATAACAAGTTACGAAAACATGGACAGTTACATAGAGTTTGTGTGGAGAAATAATGTGTGTGTGTTGTGAGTGTTCGTAC
The DNA here is from genome assembly GCA_964036315.1 of Acanthosepion esculentum. Taxonomy (NCBI): domain Eukaryota; kingdom Metazoa; phylum Mollusca; class Cephalopoda; order Sepiida; family Sepiidae; genus Acanthosepion; species Acanthosepion esculentum. Next base: position 16,293,666 of record OZ038482.1, on the reverse strand, counting down.
GTAGGTGTATTGTTCTTAGCGTGTTCCCAGAATTTGGGAAACGCTGTATCTGTGAGAGGTCACGTATTGGTGTTAGTTGAAAAGAGAGATTTACCTCAGGCCCAAGGCCTAAGTGGAAAAGAGAGATCGAGGCGATGGGTCAGCCAGTATTTATAGCTAGGGGAGAGAGATCCCTGTTAAAGGATTAAGGAACTGAGGAGGAGCTACCCCCGACACTTACTTAGTTTGCTCTACTTAGAACTTTACTTATGTTCTTAGTTCTTTCTTTTTTTATCCTTTTTTCCCTTGAGTATTGGCTTGTTAATTTAAAAGCCAAAGTACCTAAGGTTTTGCCGGGTGAGTATAGCTACTTATATTTATAAGGTTATTAATATCGTTTTATTATTTTATATGATCTATATGCTAAAAGACTTGTTTAATTTGTTACAGTTTTTTGGTACCTGCTATATACTAGTGAGCCAACCAAAATGAGCTGACCCATTTTATAGTCCACCAATAGCAGTTAACAAATCAGAAGACTTAAAATATTCTATCCGACGTGTATAAAGGCGGCCATTTTGTTTTCTCCGAATATCCACTGCCGACCTCTGATATCGATGACCAGAAGAACTACTGAACTACGCTCTGCTACTTTCTCCGAATATTTACTGCCAACCTCTGATATGGAAGACCTTAAGAATTACTGAACAGCTGCTACTAGATATTGAACAAATTACTTACTACGTTGGATTCTACATTCAGACTATGATGAACATGTATAACATACTTCATTTATTTAAATATTTTCTTTGATCTTTAAGTTTCCGTTATTTTTTTAAATATTTTTTTTTTCATTTTCCTTCTTTTATTTCTTAAAGAGCCATAATATTTATCTACTATAAAGCAATGTTAATGTAGTTGTAAAGAAAAGAAAAAGATGAAAAAAAAAACTGTCAACTTATAGTAGCAATAAAAGTCTGCAATAGATTTATTCTGTCTCTCGACCGCAAACTTGTAGCCAAATCACAGTTCAAACGATAGTCCATCGTAACAGTCCAACAGGCAACGTAGAAACGACAAAATGGCGTCACACAGCCAACCTTCACTTCTCACCAGCAAAAACGCGTGTTCGTCCACCAAGCTCACAAAATCTAATGCCGCATAAGTGAAAAACAACGGCTTTTGTTCACCGAGAGATCTTTCTGATTGGTCACGCCATTCAGAGGAGGGAAGAACATTAGCATAGATTCTAGTCATTTAAAGCAGATTTTTGCTAACTACTTTTTGGTAATTTTTCTCCGGCAGATCGCACACAAAACACGAACTCTTTTTCGGGGTAACTGATTATCACTTTCACTTCAGTTAAATTATGTTTTGTTCCTCATACAAAATGTCAGCCGTTTGACGTTAACATCATAGCAAACTTTTGTTTCAAATATAAAGTCTGTATTTGTTGCAATTTTAAATCTATTTCATGATCTCTTAGCATAAACAATTTTGATTGGTTGAACCGATTATAAACATAACAAGTCTTGCTACTTTACATTTCTATACTTTCCTTATATCTTTCCTTTTTCTCTTCTTCCTTTTTCTCTGGAAAATGAGATTATATCTTGCGTCTTTCTTTCTTGCACTTTTTCATTTCTTTCTTCTTTTTTTCGCGCGGAAAAAGGTTGTATGCAAGTAAATCCTAATAATTATAATTATCAGTCATTTACTAACGCCTGATTAGATGTGTTGATACACATCGAAAGATGAGTGCATTTATGTAGCGTTGTTTCTACATGTTTGAATGTAATATCCTATAATAAAGTATATATATATATATATATATATATATATATATATATATATATATATATATACATATAAAAGTGAACATAGAAGTTAATACTTAGAGGCGACAGTCTGTTTCATGCTAGATGCAAGCATCGGGTCCGATGATTGCATCTAGCATGAAACAGACTGTCGCCTCTAAGTGTTGACTTCTATGTTCACTTTTATATTTACACACGCTCTATTTCTGATATTGAGCACTTTATCCCATAAATATAGCATACTTTAAGACTATACTTCTTCATATATATATATATATATATATATATATATATATATATATATATATATAGTCATCCACAAACAGACTGTTTCGCTGTATCGTAGCTCCTCAGTGTGGCTAGACGTCCGATTGCTTCAAGCCGGGATCGGAACCCGACTGATTTAACATCAGTCAGATATCTTACCCCTAGGCCATCGTCGTACGGGAGAAAGGAAGGGAATCACACACACACACACACACACACACACACTCACACACACACACACACACACACACACATATATATATATATATATATGTATATGGGGGTGCGTATGCATGCGTTTACTTTTTGTGTGTAAGTGATCCGAATTAGAAGTGACGGGTCGGAGGAACACTTTGATCAAGGCAAGAAAGTACAGTTCTTTACCTGGGACAGATGGAGCTGTGTCGTTTGGTCAGATGAATCACATATACAGTTGCTTTGGGCGGACAGACAAGTTCGTGTGTGAAGTAGACAACGTGGAGTTAGGGTCCAGCCTGTAGCGGGAGGTTGTGCTAATTCGTGCAAGGCCGGTCATGGTGTTTGGTGTATTGTTGATATTTGCTAGGAGCACTAAATGGAGTCTATCTTGACGAGTGTTACACACACGTATTTTGTTTTAGACCAATTGCTTCCTTTTATGCTTACCATATTTCTATTTCAAGTTTATTTCTACTAAACTGATTCCGACATCTGCAACAATGGTTAAAGCCTGGCCAAATGACTATACCTTCAAAGATCCGATTCCCTTGTTTTGTCCCCAAATATATCTACATAAATATATCTACATAAATATATCTACATGAATATATCTACATGAATATATCTACATAAATATATCTACATGAATATATCTACATGAATATATCTACATAAATATATCTACATAAATATATCTACGTGAATATATCTACATAATTATTCAAGTTAAATGTAAATGGATTTAATTGTTACGTTAAAAACAGTCTGTCTTCATTTGTGTAACCATTTTATTGTTACCTAATCTGTGGTAGAAAATTCGGTCACGTACCACGTCATGACGGAAGTTACTTCCTCCCAAAGAAGATGAGTCAATGCCTATATAAAAGCGAGTTTCAAGAATTCAATCATTTTTCATGTTTTTCTAGTGCCTTAGGCACTCTAGCCCGGGGACATTACAACTCAATGGTATAGAGACATTTGATCAATCGTCAAAAAATTAACTTGTATCTTGGCCGCCCGCCCTCTTTCTCTCTTGCTCTGTTGAAAGACAAAAATATAAGAGGCTGCTATAACAAATTTTTAATTATTACGCTGTCACTGAATTGAAAACATGCAGTAAACTACATCAAACCCAATTGACATTCGAAGATAATTCTTCGGGCATCTCACTATGTTGCACATATCTAAATGTCAGAATTACATTTTAAGCCGCCACTCTTATAAAAGTTGTCGCTTTCGTAATATGAGCATCAAGAATATGGCATTTTGTGTAAAAAGAAAATAATATCATTGAATTCGTTGCTTCCTGTATAAACTCCCTGGCTGACAATCGTTAGGATCTGTGAAATGCTTTCTCTTTTTATTTTGTATTAGCAAAGCATTAATATAACACGAACTTTTTTGGTGAGATTCTTTGAGAATCTTCTTAATTAAGACTCTGTTGTGTAGATTACAAAGAATGAATTTCTCATGTTAGACGATGCATAAAATAAAAGAAAGAAAAAAAATGTGTAACTTGTAACTGTTCGGTTTACGAAACAAATGTTTGCATCTTCAAGTTTCTTGGAATTTTATGTAGAAATGTAGAGATTTATTTTGCAAAGACCTCGATTCTCCAGATTTTTTTAATGTCAGAAAATTGCGATGATTCTAGCTGGAAACAATATCGAGTGTTTTACTTTTGTATTGCATTCAAAGGTTTTTATAGACAGGTAAGATTTACAAATTTTTACTCCGTTACTTAAAAATTGAAAACTAAAAGCGAATACCTTGTAAAATACGCCCATGATAAATACAAATATATACATTATCTACAAAGCAGATAATGTAATATACGTTAAGCAAAGCCAGTAATTTAAACAAAACAAATAAGATAATCATCCACGGAGAAAGAATAATATAAACACAAAATTTAAACAAATAAATAAACAAGCTAAACTACGAATACTCTCATAAACACAAGCAATTTAATAATAATTATAATTATAATAATAATAATGAACAATAAATATCTGTCTATATTTCTGAGATGAGGTATTATGTACACTACTTACATTAGTCAGACTATTGTCCTCATCTTTGTCGCCATTTATTACAACGTTTTGGCCTTTCTGTATCTGTCTATATTTCTGAGATGAGGTATTATGTACACTATTTACATTAGTCAGACTATTGTCCTCATATTTTTCGCCATTTATTACAACATTTCGGCCTTTCAGTATCTGTCTATATTTCTGAGGTGAGGTATTATGTGCACTATTTACATTATTCGGACTATTGTCCTCATCTTTGTCGCCATATTTATTACAACACAAGGACACATGGCACAGTGGATAAAGGCGTTAGTTAGATCTAGTGACAGGACCCAAAGAGTGTGAGGACAATACTCCGAACAATGTAAATAATGTAAGTATATAAATAATCAATAATAAATAATGAATAAAATAACTGCATTCGGATCCACATTTATTTCCACTCAATAGTCTCTGGAATCATTTGAGACATAACCGTTACTGCCTATTCAATAACCATCGGGATAATGTAATAAACCTTATTACGCATTATGAATCATTGACCGACATACTTAAATATCGAAACACAATACAAGAAGATTGAAGACGAGGAGGAGGCATTTTCCTCTTCTTCCTCTCTTATCGAACTCTCTGCCTCAGTGCGGTGAGGAACCCAGACTAGGTTATGCCAAAGGGTAGTGTCTAGTTTGGGGAGCTAGACAAACCGACCCCGTGTATAGGGGGTCTGCGGGTAATTTTTGCCTGAGCCTAAGAACTCGGAAGACGTTAAAAACTGGCCTTGTGCCATATCTTTTCTTGTGGGGAGGTTGGTAAATAACGATGGCGTTCAAGCATGAAACAGACTGTCGCCGTTAGTTGTTGACTTCAGTGTTCAATTTTATATCTGCATATGGTCCGTCTCTGATATTGAGCACTTTTATCCATAAATATAGAAACCGTAAAACTATATTTTTATCATATCATATCTATCTATCTATCTATCTATCTATCTATCTTGAGACATGTTTCGTTGAATAATTTAGACATGTTCTGTCTACTTTCAATTTTCATTTGGATCCTTTCATATTCAAAGTAAAGCTTCTTGGTGTCATTATTGAAGGACGAGAGAAAATCGCCGAGTTGATACATATTTCTTTTATTCCGAGTACTTTCGACATAGCGCAATGTCATCATCAGGGTATTGTTTATTGCAAGACAAATATTGTAGTGTTCATTATTGTCGAAGACAAAATTGTTGTGTTCATCTGAAAGTTAAATTTCTTAATGGTGGAGTAAGAACGCTGAGTCATTGCGTGATCGCTGACACCGTTTAAGAGGAGGTAACTATATATATATATATATATATATATATATATATATATATATATATATATATATATATATATATATATATAGAATATTTTTAAAGGTAGAAAATTTAATTAAAGAAATGAAAGTGTGTAGCTTAATATTACATGACATTTTAAAAAGCAAAGCAAGCGGTTTCGCTCCCGCTCTTCAGGTCTCTACGGGAGATTTAACTTAGATTAAAATAACAGGAAAATATGTAATGAAGAAAGAGGAGAAAAAAATGAACACAAAGAGCTAGAGATAGATAACAGCGAGCCCAAACAAACATTCACAGTGTTTACACAGGGAAGATTTGCAGGACCCGATATAAAGTGCCTCCAGCACCTTGAGATGAAATAGAGAGTGCGACCGGGACACAACAGTGAACCAGTCAGTACTAAAATTAGCAGCACACACTTTTCTTTAAAAGGTGCTCTCACACACACACACACACACACACACACACACACACACATATATATATATGTGTGTGTGAGCAACTTTTTATATATATTCCGTTGCCACCTTTACCTCTTTAGCCAGAATTCCCTGACGATCCGCTTAGGTGAAACCGTGGTCAGTTAGTCTGACTCATTAGGTTTAAATTAGGTTTCCTCTACTTAGCGTATCGAGCACTTTATTTAGTTATTTTTCTTACTCGTATTGGTTTTTTTTTCTTTGTACTCTGAACTTGCATGCTAGACAATCATTTTCAGCTGACGTACATTTTCTCTGTTCTTTCTTTTTTTGTACCTTATTTTCGCTTTGGTATTGGTTTGTTTATTTACAAATCAAGAAACCGAAGGTTTTCCGGACGAGTATAATTTCTTATATTTATAAGATTACAACTAGTATATATATATATATATATATATATATATATATATATATGTATGTATGGGCATATATATATATATATATATATATATATATATATATATATAAATATAAAAGTGGACATAGAAGTGAACACTTAGAGGCGACCGTCTGTTTCATGCTAGATGCAATCGTCAGGCCATTAAATCTCTGTTGGCTTCTATGTTCACTTTTATATTTACACGTGCTCTATTTCTGATATTGAGCACTTTATTCCATAAATATAGCACATCTTAAGACTATATTTCTTCATATATATATATATATATATATATATATATATAGTGGTCACACACACACACATACACACACACACACACATATATATATATATATATATATATATATATATATATATATATGTATGGGCAGTAATTTTTCTTTTATGCAGGTTTGGTTGAAGACAAGCGAAAATTGATTAAGTTTTTTAAGCTTTTTTTTCTTTAAATTTCATTATGGTTTGGAGAATTGCCTGATTTCCGTGATAGGAGCGACATGAATATAAACTGTTTTTTCTGAGCGCTTTGGGCTTTCAAAACCCATTAACAATGAGTTTTATTTTTGTGTTGATTGACTTGTGTTTTCTTTGCTAATTTTCGAGTGTCACGTCTTTACGTGCCGGAGACTGTTTTCTTTTTCAAGTATCGAGTCTTCACACGACAAGATGCGTCTCTCGAAAACTACCAAAGAAAATACAGTGCATACACCTAGACACAACCCTACCAGCTTCATTGATAAACACCCCTAAAAGAAGCCGTATTTACAGGCAATAAAGCCACTAAGACTCAAGGTGGTTACTGAGTGTGAAAGAATATGAGAAAAAGAAAACAACAGTTAAGAACCGTAATTAAGAAGATAGAAGATAACGATTGACATTGCGTTTAAACCTTTGAAGATTAAAGTTGGAAAGCAAGAAGCCAGAACAGAGTTCCACAAGAGGTGTTAAAATTAACGAGTCATTTTTTGCCCCAATTTACAACAGAATGTAGTTCCTTTTTGAGAACGGCTGCCAATTTGATTATATCAAAAAGTAAATAGTTGTGTCATCGGCATAGATACCAAGTCAGGAACTGATGATATCAGGAAAGTCGTTGATGTAAAATTAGGAACAACGAAGGTCCCAGGATCGAACCCTGCGGGACACCTGGATTTTCCGCTCAAGACAACTTTCATTTTTCCGCTATTTGACAAGAAAGACTGAACCATTTAAAAAATCCGTACAGAAATACCATAGCCTTTCAACTTTTGAAGAATACCATTTTACCAAACCCTGTCAAATGCATTCGAAGTATACAAAGCAACAAGTCGAGCTTCACCTTTCTTATCTAATGGTTAACAGACCCTTTCAACGATTATCGTTAATACAACAGCAGCTGACCTAGACAAACGAAAACCACATTACTTATCTGACAGAAAAGCCTGCGAGGGGACATGCTTAAGCAATTCGGAGTTGATTAGAGCTTCTAGTACATTATTAAAAACAGAAGGCTAAAAGGCCGATAGTTGAAAAGGACCAGACGGGTTTTCTGATTTGAACTACAGAAGAGAAATTCCAGCAAGCAAAAAAGCAAAGAGCAGCAAGAGATTTATTGTAGAGCTTAGAGAGAACAGGAGACAGTTCAGGAGTACATTTCTTAAGGACCATTGCAGGGATACCATCAAGCCCACATGTTTTGTGGGAATCCAGTTTAGAGATGACAGCAGAGACTATGAACAGTGTCGTATACATATCACACAATAGAGATTAAGTTCTAAGTGGAAATTCAGGCAAAGATACCTCTGATGTGTCAAGAGTAGAATTGAAAGAGAATTTACAAGCAACACATTCTGCTTTATTGCTATATGTCAACACTTTAGATTGAGTTAGACAGGAAAATATGAAATTTGTGACAGCCATATTCTATAGGCTTCAAAGATTGAATTTTATAATTACAGAAAGTCATAGGATCTTTATGCTCCCGTCAAAGTGTTTTCTCAAGTTCTCTTTAATATTGCATCGCTTTTTAGTGAAATTGTTTATTCTTTTTTTGTGTATCGTTAAACTGTGTGATTACTTTGTGGATATTTAATATTTTGGAACTGCTATAAATTCTAGGAGGACTGCATAGCTTCAGACAGTCAATTATGCGATGATTTGTTTTGTTTTGTTTTACGGCATACCAACCTCAATGGGGTTATTTAATGCCAACAAGAGTTTTATTGCTGGTAATATTTTTAAAAAAAAAGTATTGATTGCAATATTTTTTTTTCAAAAATGTATTGCTGGTAATTTAAAAAAAAATATTTTGTTGGTAATGTTTTTAAAAATGTATTGCTGGTAATTTTTAAAAAATATATTGCTGGTAATTTTCTTCAAAAATGTATTGCTGGTAATAATTTTTTTTCAAAAATTCATTGCTGGTATTATTTTTACAAAAATGTATTGCTAGTATTAAAACCTATTTTTACACTTTCATAGTCTTTTGATCCCATTTTAGGGTTAATTATTTGCCCATAGCTGAGACCCTAACAGGTGCTACCACCCAGGGTCAGGGTGGACCTGGGAACACCAGCAATTAAGAGGTGGTTCGACGCTCCTCAAAACCTCCTGTTCAGAGGCCTTGCTGTTGGATGTAGTTGATCGTCTTACCCAGGATGCGGATGCAATTTATCGTCATATACAGATGGTCAATTATCTGAATGTACGCGACTGGTTCACACGCTGCAAATGGAAGAATTTCAAATCTTGGCTCCATGATTGTTTACAATATCTCTTACTAATGATTGGTGTTGCCATGAAACAAAATCACCGGTTGATTACCTGGTTCAGAAATAGCTTCTTTGTTATAATAATTCAAACGTGTCATCTGCTTAACTTAGCTCTGTCAAACAACAGATTGTTCAGTTTACTACAATTCGTAATAAAGTCTTCGTTTAGAATCACGACAAATACAGAAAATAATCTTTTCTCTTGTCGATTTCATTTAAGTTAACTTGACCTCGGATTCCTTCGTTTTCGGATTCTTGTAATGAACCCATTCCTCTTTGAAAGTAACTATCTTGTTCAAAACTCACTTTTTTCTATATCGATCGAGAAGAAGAAGAAGAAAAAAAACAACAAATGCTTATAGACGGACCGTGCATATGGGTGACCTTTTTCTACTTTCTGAGATTTTTGTAATGCTTGTAAACTATTTACTACATTCGACTGACCGATTAAGTAATAAACATTGGAGTAATCTTCCTGTACGTTACTCAGATTTCTCTAGCATTGAAAAATTTTGCGTTAACCTAATATAAAATCATATCGACAATCTAGGATAGATTGTGACACAGTATGAGTAAGTAAGTGAGTGAGTAAGAGACAAAAATAATACTGGTAATAGTCTGACAGATATTATCTATACAAGTGTAAGTTTATATTGAATGAATGATTAATTCTAATATTTTCAAATACATCAGTCAGTTATGGGCCATGCGTGATCTACGCTTACGCGATCATGTATGGAAAGATACATGACTGACGAGGCGGTTTTTCCCCGCAGTAGGTTGCCATTTCTTTCTGCAGTAGACAAGTTGCCATCCAAGGCTACAGAATTGTGGCCGATTTCCACCACATTTATTTAATTTTGATTAGGAAACCAAACTGATGTGAAGAAAGGACAAGGCAAAGGTATCAATATATATAAAAATTGTATTCAATACTGCATAGAATAAAGAATGTGTACGAAAAAAGCATGCAATGAGTAAGACGAGAGTTGTCTCTCTTTGACTATCGAAGTCTATTAAAGTTCTCTGGAAGAAAAGAGTTAATAGTTTGTTATAAAAGTTTTTTTTCTGTTGTGCAAGAGGAAAAATTATGTAAGTGTGAAAGAATATGCAGTTTTTGAGTTTTGAGTGAGAAGATCGGCGCATAGCTTCAACTGTCGTCGAATTCTGTGGCAGCTAAAGTCTCACTAGGGCGTCTCCACTTTTCTCTTGCTTTTATAGGTGATCATCGAATCAGGAGTGCTGCGCGGGAAGAATCATTCTCCGCGAGCAGAGAATCTGATTGGTCGATGCTGACCAATCAGTGTATGAGCTTTGGGGTGACTTCTGGGAGCCGATTCTCCCAAAAGTGCTCAAAATCTACAATATGAAAATATAGCGATTTCAAAATTGTCGCATAAGATAGTAGCATTGATTCCTGTCCAATGAATGATTGCTATTGGAAATTTGAATAGGTGTATATGATGATGATCGCCATAGAATCTTGCTATTTACCCATAGCTGGTAGGAGAAGAAGAGAATTCATACCTTTCCCAAGGGTATTAGCAAGTATGTGAACACAATGGATTCGACTGGAATTCGAACTCGGCTCTCCGATTCCTCAATCCGAGCCGCTATCCATTACTCAACTCTGCTTTCTCTGTATATATCTTAAATTATTTCTAATCTTCGACTGAAACAATGGAAACCTTGCAAAGAGAGCCGGTAATGAATGTATAATGAAAATCTCACTATGACTCTGCAAAGATTTCTGTAATCATGTGATCAACCAACCAACTAAGATATGTCTTAGTCAATGTATTTCAATCCACTTCTCTCTATCTATACTAGTATATATGTCCCTGTGCATATACATGTGTGCGCGTGCGCGTGCGCGTGCGTCTGTGATAAAGAAACACTTCATTATTTTACATTTTCAGTTACGTTACGTATATCCGCCATTTTCTGTGAATTTAACAATTCACCTGATTAAAACTTTCTATCGTCACAATCCAGAACCGAAACAAAAAAATATTTTCTCCTCAACAGACTAACAACTCTAAACCTGAAATGAATACCTTTATTTTCCTCAACATGTTTCGTATGTCTGGCTGAGAATAGATACATTTCGTGCTTACCGGAAGTATGCATTCTCACCGGAAGCCCCAAACATTTTTGACGTTGCCCAACGTGTATGCATTTTTGGGAGGTATTTTTTTTTCCTTTTTTCTTTTGTTTTTGGCAAACTTTGAAATTTTCACACATGATTTTGTCGGGTTTTGAATTTTTATGTACTTTTCCCTACCCAACCTCTCTTTCTTTACTCGGAATCATTTCCCAGATTAGCAGACATATACGCCTACTCAGGGGCCGGCTGACACACACATGCACCGAAAGGCGCCTGCAGTAGAACAATGCTTCATAGAATTGTCTTGCGAACCACTGAGTTTGATTCCCAGTTGGTTTGTGGTTTTCGTGCCAAAACAGACTAATTTTTAGGAAATATCTATAGTGCCACAGAAAAAGGTCATGAAATCAAGTGTGTGGGTTACTTCCTGGAAAATTAGGGTCCACCTAAAACAAATTCAAGCCAACGTTCTTTGACTCTGATTTTCTTTCGCCTATAACCAAGTCTTGCAAAGGCAAACGGCGATATGGAATGGATGACAGGAGCAGGTTTTGGTAAAACTGGGAATCTAGTCCTGAAGGCCATCGTCATTTCTTCTTTGCTGATCGCTTATCAGCAAAGAATAAATTAAATTATTGGATACGAGATAAAACCGACGACGACGATATATAGCAAATGCCATGGCACATGTTGTAATATATAAAATGTCAAGAATATTTTTACAAACCTTTGCACTAAACCTTCTTTCATATACATATCTAAAGACCGTTTCTGACTCTCACTCTACATATATATATATATATATATATATATATGGAGAGAGAGAGATAATATTAGTGGTTAATATACACACATATATATATATAAATATATAAATATATACATACATACACATACAAATATATGTAAATATTTCTTTTCTTTTCTCCCTCTCTCATCTTCTGATTTTTAAGTTTAAATTATATCGTCTTTTATTGTGCGTAGTGTCACTACAAATGTATTCACCCATTTCCTGTGTCGGCTTTTAATTTAATTTAGGTCAGCGATTCAGTAATGAATTATGCATCGGAAAATAATTCATATTTATCTGTATCTCACTCATTTAAACCGTCATTTAAACTCCTCCCTTTAAAACTTTTCTCTGTTAAATTTTAATCCCCACCTTTACTTCTACGCCTTCCTGTTCTTCTCTCGTCTGTTACCCCTCTTTATAGCTTTCATTTACCTCTCACATTCGTCCCCCACTCTCAGACGTACACTCTCACTAAATTTTATTTTTTATTCTCGGAGTTATTTTTTCTGATTTCTTTTTGAATTTGTAGGTCTGATGAATTGGATCGTGATTACGATTCCAATGTAATAAATTATAACAATGGAATTAATTAGTGTTTAAGCCTTTTTATTTTATATATATATATATATATATATATATATATATATATATATATATATATATATATATATATATATATATATATATATATATATATATTTTATTATTATACTTTATTTATATAGACACAAATATTTAAGTAAAATATCTGTTTATAATAAATGATTTTTACCGGCCTGAAATTTCAAGAAATTTTCATAGAAAACATGCGTCTTCTGACAGGAATCGAACCTATATCCTATACGGAACCGTCATATAGCCTGGCGTGCTATACCAGTTTATCTACAGAGGAGCGTCTGGTTAGCAAGGTCGGATTTTCTGTTTTTAAACTACAATTTTCCATGAACGTTCATATCTGTTCGAAGCGTATCTAAACGTAAACAAGTGACGTCACATACAATTATTTTAATATTTTTTATTGTTATAGGTAATTTATATTATCAGGCTGGTAAATGTTGTTAATACTGTTTATTATAAATAGAGCATTTACTTAAATATTTGTGTCTATATAAATAACAATAAAATAAACATTATTTACATTATTCGGACTATTGTCCTCATCTTTGTCGCCATATTTATTACAACATTTCGGCCATTGTACGCTCCGGCCTTCTTCAGGTGGTTGGAATATCGAACTGAACCCTTTATTTCGCTCACTGGTGTAGACTGTTCCACGTACCATGTTCAATGGATGTCAGTTATCAGTTATCTCCTGTTAGTTTCCCTCTGAAAGTTCTCCACGGCCTTAACCGGGTATAGAACTCACACTGTTTGGGTCCTGTCACTGGATCTAACTAACGCCTTTATCCAGTGTGCTATGTGTCCTTGAGGACATTTGTGTATGAATTTCTGGGTATTATAAACCTAATGTCTTCAACATTACACAACGATATTTTTACCAGTGCTCATATTGCAATTTTTGCTGTTATCAAATCATGTTTATACCAGAGCTCATATTGCAATTTTTGTTGTTATTATTGCTTTTCTCTGGGACTCTTTATTACTGGTTCCCATAATCTGTTCATTTCTATGCTTGGTCGGTTCAGGAGATTTTTGTGGCCTAGCATATGTGCCTTAAGTTTACGAATTTTCCGATGGTGTTCTTTGTCTATGATCTCAATCTGATCCCACAGGGGGTGGTGATCTCCCTTCTCTCTCCATATATGGTCACCCACGCCTGATTTTTCCACTTCCCCTCGTGTTACAGCTTTCTGGTGTTCTTGAAGCCTCACCTTAAGGAGGCGGCCTGTCTCTCCTTTAGATTTCTTTCCGCAGCTGCACGGGATAGCATACATACAGTCTTTAGTCATGTTCTCCTCTATGGGGGTTGAAATTAAAACTCCCGCCATCCATACAGCGTAAAGAAGGGGGTCGTCCGCTGCTTACAACACCGAGAAAAAGGCATAAGCGGCGACCCAAAGACATTGGATAAAGAATTGGTCAGTATAAGTAGTACCCTACAACGTAACAACTACCCTGGGTACATGACAGCAGCAAATTTAATTTCAATAAGAGATATTTATTCTACGAGTAATTGATCCGCAGTGACTCCTGTAAGTACTAAGCTCACACTAAGAGATACCAAAGTAGTCTTTGCACTCAGTGTCACAGCAGAGTATCAGAAAAGTCAGGGTCATCAGAGGGTTAACCTGGAAGGAGTCCTCATAGCTACCAGATGAAGATTCACACTTCAAAGTACATCAGTGGCTACCCGCCGACATGGAGACAAGTGGTCGGCCTAGCTGCATGGTATAACCAGATGATGGTAAGTAACTGGTGATTAAATGATTTTTAAGGAAATTTAAAAACAAAGTATTAAATCTTTTCCAACGTTAAAGGAGTGGGGGACATAAAAATCTGAAGAAGTACAATCATAGTATTGAAACATGAAAGCTTTTTTTTAGTGATTTCAAAAATGTTTTTATTATAATCTCTTCTCATAAAAATATAATAATAGTATATTGCTCTACTTAATATTGAGCACTTTTTAAAAAGTAAATGCTACGGACAGTGGATTTTTATTCCATCTGTTCTTTCTTTCAATTTTGTGTGTATATATATATATATATATATATATATAGAGTCATCCATAGATAGACTATTTCGCTGTTTCACAGCTCGTCAGTGTGGGGAGACATTCGAATGCTACAATCCGGGATCGAAACTTCATTGATTCGGAAACAGTCGGAGATTTTCTATATATATATATATATATATATATATATATATATATATATATATATATATATATATATATATATATATATATATGCTTGAGATCTATTCCAGATTTTATTATTTGTACCAAGTTTTACTTATTAAATATAATGATTTTTCTATCTATCTATCTATCTATCTATCTATCTATCTATCTATCTATATCAGTCTGTTTCTATCTATCTATCTATCTATCTCAGTCTGTTTCTATCTATCTATCTATCTATCTATCTATCTATCTATCTATCTATATATCTCAGTCTGTTTCTATCTATCTATCTCAGTCTGTTTCTATCTATCTATCTATCTATCTATCTATCTATCTATCTATCTATCTATCTATCTATCTATCTATCTATCTCAGTCTGTTTCTATCTATCTATCTATCCCAGTCTGTTTCTATCTATCTATCTATATATCTATCTATCTATCTCAGTCTGTTTCTATCTATCTATCTATCTATCTATCTATCTCAGTCTGTTTCTATCTATCTATCTATCTATCTATCTATCTATCTATCTATCTATCTATCTATCTATCTATCTATCTCAGTCTGTTTCTATCTATCTATCTATCTATCTATCTATCTATCTATCTATCTATCTATCTATCTATCTATCTATCTATCTTGGCATGCTAGATTTTATTACACACTTCAACGCGTTCACAATCAAATTGGTTCTAACCAAGCAATGTTTATAACATTTTTTGAATATATGAGTTTTGGCTTACATCTAACCTTGTGAATAATATTGCTAATAACTTGTTTAGTGCATGTCAGATTTTATTATGCAAGCAAAGACCAACATAAATTATATTTATAAATAAATGCCCAATATATATTCAACAGAAGCGTATATTTGATTAACACACTGTACAACATACCTGAACAAATAATTACTTTATATGTTAATATGAATTCATTGATCTTCTATAACCTTCATCAGTCCTTCAGCCATTGATTTTGTTAACGTTTCTACTCTTGCATTATTTGCATTATTCGGACTATTATCCTCATTTTCATTGCCAATAAGACGCCTATTGCTGGTAACATCGTTCTTTCAAAAATAGTATCGCTGCTAATATATGTTTCCTTAAAAATGTATTGCTGTCAACAACTCTTTTTTCAACGTTTCACAACGTTTCGGCCGTTGTAAGATCCGGCCTTCTTCAGGCGACTGGAATTTGAACCGAACACTTTATTTCATCCACCGGGGTAGATTGTTCTAGTTCCACGTGCCACCTGTCTCTGTTATTATCTTCAAGTTTTGATTCAGCACTGATGTGGCCTGGTATTGAACTTACAACTCTTTGGGTGATCTACTGTCTATGAATTTTTGAGACTTTTAAACGTAATGTCTCAGTAATTATATTTTTTAACAGTGCTTATATTGCAATTTTTGTTAATATTTTACATTTTTTTTATAAGCGCTTTATTGCAATTATGGGATTTTATTAATTGCTTTTCTCTACCAGTACTTATTACTGGTTCCCATATTGTATTCATTTCTATGCTTGGTCAGCTCAGGAGATTTTGTGGCCTAGCACATATGTATTTTTTAAGTTTTTGTATTTGCCAATGATGCTCTTATTCTATTATTTCAACCTCCTCCCACAGGGGGCGGTGGTCTACTTTTTTCCTTCTTATGTGGTCAGTTACGCCTGATTTTTCTATTTCTCCCTGTGTTACTGCTTTACGATGTTCTTGTAGTCTTACCTTAAGGGGGTGGCCTGTTTCTTCTTTGTATTTCTTACCACAGCTTCACGGGATGACGTACATACAGTCCTTAATCATGATCACTTATATGGCTCTTACTCGGAAGAGGTGTCTGTTCTAATCTTTCTCATATTTAACATGAGTTGTAGCAATTTTTCAGTCTTTCCACATGTCTTTGCTGTGACTCATCCAATTAATTTTATGTTGTTGAAAAATATTTTAGGAAAGGTGAGTTGCGCAGAAAGTGAAGTCTTACATGAATATAGTCTTTGGCTTAAGGCTTTAGCCCTGTCGGCTGGGGCTTCAGAATACGCCGACTGTACACCTGCAGAGGGGTAAGATCCCCCCGACCAAAAATGAGGCGTCCTGGGTAAGCCAATAAACTACATCCAACAGCAAGGCCTCTGATCAGAAGGCTTTGAAGTGTGGGGAACCACTTCTTAACTGCTGGTGTTCCCGGGCCCACCTTAACCCTGGGAGGTATCAACTGTTAGGGTCCCAGCTATGGGCAAATAGTTAACCCCCAAACTGAGGTCAAAACACTATGATAGTGTATAAAATAAGTTTTAATACCAGCAATGAACTTTTAAAGAAAAAGTTATTGCCAGCAATATATTTTTAAAGAAAAATATTTTAGCAGCGATACATTTTTGAAAGAACAATGTTACCAGAAATGGGGGTCTTGTTGGTATTAAATAACCCATTGGGGTTGATAAGCCGTAAAACAAAGCAAAGCAAAGCAAACCAAACATTAAGGCTTCTTGGTTGTGACCTTTACCACTCAAGTTGTTTGTCCAAGAAATGACAATAATACTTGACATTTATCCTGGCTCCATCATCAAATTTAAATCGATCTATAATTCTACGACCTACAATATTAGCCTAAAATCTTACTCGTTATTTCACCTTTTGTCTTCTAAGTTATGATCATTGACAATTGCTATGAAGATCCAAAACACAACCCTAGCCATCTGGTCCGTTCAATGTTGTTTTAAATTCATAAATAATTTCTCTATGTTTTCTTCAATGTAGTAGTTTAATGACTTTCATGCTTTTAGTCAATTGTTTTAATATTCTGAATGTACCCTCTCTCTGTTTATCTTTTTCAAGATTGTTGAAACAACTGATGACACATCATTAAAATGATAGCAAATGTAATTGATCACTCATCATCCGGGTGATTGCAAAAATTGGGGGATGGCACATGATAAGTGTTATGGTCCAATATCCTCGCACCAGTGTTATGGTCCAGGTTAGGAGCAAGGAAGAACAATACGAACACAAGAGTAGGAATAACAAAGATATATTAAAACAGAATAATAATAATACAAGAAGTTGAAGATTAGTATGACTGTCAGTCTGGTTTAGAGTGAACTACTATTGTCTCGACTCGTTCCACTTCATTTTATGTCTCTCTTGAGAGGCGCAGTCTTTATAGTATCAGGAAGAGTTCATTATGTCGTTACAGGTAAGATCCCATAACAATAAGAAAAAAATGCAGATCTGTTTGATGACCCAGAAATGATTGATGATCGTAAATATTGCATCAGCGGAGACACATAGTCGGAGACACATACATAAATCAGTGTCAGAATCATTGCAGTTGTCATTGACAACTCATCATCCCATGATTACTGAAAATCTTGATGACATGATTAAAATGATTGCAGAAATGAATGATGGCGCCTCATCAGAATGTTTGCAGAAATGATGGATCAATATATATATATATATATATATATATATATATATATATATATATATATATATATATATATATATATATGCACATTTCATTGAAAACAACAGACAAGGTGCTTTTATTTAGTTTTTTTATACAATTTCTCATGCGATTTATAATTTTTTTATCGGATGATAAATTATATAAAAACTGTCCGAATGTTCTTTTTATCCGATCGCTTTCGGCTATACATTTAGCCATTTTCAAGGATTATATTTTAACTGTTAAAATAAGAAATAGTTTGTTGTATATATGTTTTATAAAATGTTTTCATTTGATGCTATTATATTAGTGTTGTCAACAAGTATGTTACGAATAGTGACCGGTAGGTCTCCATGAATATTTAAATGAGATCTAATTGAGCTATGATCAGAAAGGTGTAGAGTGAGTCTGCGTATTAAACATGTTGTAGTGTGGCCTATCGTTTTCAATGAAATGTGCATGAAAGAAGGATTGCTGCCTAAATACACACACAGACACACACACACACATATATATATATATATATATATATATATATATATATATATATATATGTATTATTGCTATACGTTATTTATATAGGCACAAATATTTAAGTAAATTCTCTGTTTATAATCAACAGTATTAACAAATCTTACCGGCCTGAACGCCCGAGAAATGTCATAGAAAATATGTGTCCTCTGACACGGAACCGCCATATAGCCTGACGTGCCATACCAGTTTGGATACGAAGGAGCGTCTGGTTAGAAAGGTCGATTTTACTGGTTTTAAACTACAAACTTGACGTAAACAATAACGTCACACACTAGGAAATGGACTAAGTCTGCCAATTATTTTAATATATTTTATTGTTATACGTTATTTATATAGACACAAATATTTAAGTAAATGTACTGTTTATAATAAACAGTATTAACAACATTTACCGGCTTGGACGTCCGAGAAATTTATGTCAGAGCATTCAATTAAATATTTGTGTCTATATAAATAACACAACAATAAAATATATTAAAATAATTGTCACACTTAGTCCATATATATATATATATATATATATATATATATATATATATATATATATATATATATATATATATATATATATATATATATATATATATATATATAATCATTAATAATAATAATAATAATAATAATAATAACATATATCAGTAAGACCCAGCGTTATGCAAGACCTTTCTTCTTTTCTCTACAGTTGTTGCTTATTTGTTTGGGAGATATGTTTATATGCCATAAAATATTATTAGGGAAGTCCAGTCTTTTATTTTCATGTACGACTTCTTACAATACAATTTATACATTTTGTTAGATTTAAAAAATAATATTGAGAGGTAAACACGGCTCAATTCCCTCTCGGGTTAACTTCCCTTTAGATTGAAGTTCTTTATCAATTTATCAAGTTCGTTATCAATTACATTTTAGTAAATGGGTTTATTTCAGTAACTAAACAGTTTAATATTACAACCATCAGTAAAACAATCATTTATTCAAAATGATCACAAAATAACCAGATTTAATATGAAAATTAAAACATTGTTACCTTTAAAACTTTGAACATTTAAAGTCAATATGAAAATTCGTTATATTTGCGGAGCAAGATTCTGTTAATTACGTCATTTATTTGATGTCGCAGTTTTAAACAGACACACAAATGAAGAACAACCAGCTACACACATACACGCACGCACACACACACGCACACACACACACACACACACACACACACACACACACATATATATATATATATATATATATATATATATATATATATATATATATATAAGGTAAGTTTTTAAACCTGTAAAAAATAGTCACCAGTATTTTTGTATGAAAATAGAGATCTGGTGAATTAGGACCAAAATCCGGTCCGAAGGAAATAAATTATAATGCCATGAACCATTAAAGTTGTCTCTTTCTTAAATATAATTTATATATATATATATATATATATATATATATATATATATATATATATGTATAAATGTATAAATTTTTATAAATCAGAAAAATCTTGGGTAAATTAATGACAAAGTGAGAAAAATTGGCTGACGCGTATAGAGGTTTAGGACTTCGACGGACTAAAGTAGTGTTTTTCTTGAAGGAATATATATATATATATTGGCCAGATATAATTTTTATGAAAAATCCATTAGTTTGTAGTGTCTGCGTTTTTCAAAAGAAAGGAAGCTCTTCTTCTGATGAAAGTGTACCTAAACGGCAGGAAGCAATTATGGAAGAACTATAGTGTAATAATTGACATTCCATTTTGCGGTTCATATTATATATCTCATTGTCTGATCGCTGTGTACTTGCCAAACAATTGGGCATCTTTTATTCCACCAGTTTTCGTTTTATCTGATTACAGTATCAGCTGTTTCACACCAATTCGCCCCGATACCTTTTCTGTTTCTGCGGCGAGGATAGTGGGGGCTAAATAAAACAGTATCCCACATAAGTTACACTTTTTGATTTTAGTATTGTACCAAATCACAAATTTACTGAACTCTCAACTGAAGAAGGAACATACAAATATCGAAATGTTATAAAAACTAGTTAGTTTGCTATATATATATATATATATATATATATATATATATATATATATATATATATATATATACAATTCCATCACCAAAAACATCATGGCGAGAAAATTTGTATTACTAACACGACCAGAGTATTTGGCACATAGGAAAGATTGAAATCAGTTGAACCGTATTGGTTTCCAGATTGGTAGATAGGGGCGTAACGGATGATGTTCTTAGTCTAGTCTGGCACAAGGATACATTAAGTGAGCACTTATCAAATACATAATTAAAAAATTCGGGACTAGATGCGGCCCATGTTGAATGAAACTCACTTGCACATAAACATACAAGCACACGATGGCGAGCGAATATACAATTATTTTCGTGAGTGCGTGGGTGTACGAACGTACGTATGTTTGTGCGCGTACGGTTGAGTAACTAATTAAGAGCGTTTAGCTTTTCCCCCTGTGCTAAAATGCTTTGAATTCACCAAGGCCGTCTCTCGTCTCACGTTACTTACCTACGTCGTAAGTATATTTGCTTGTATAAGTTATCACCATTAAAGATATGCCTGGTGGTTTGTATCCGAAGATGACCAAAGATCCAATAAATATCATGCTATAAAAAAATTAATTTAACCAAGCATATATATATATATATATATATATATATATATATGCATTATATCTTCATTCAAACATGTTTCATTGAATACTATAAATACTATATCTATTTTTATAATAATCCTTTCTAGTTCTCTAATCAGTTTCTTGACATTAAGATAAAATTCATCAAGGAAAGCGCCGTAGTTTTTTCCTACCCAATTACTTTCGATCTACTTTGAGATCATCCTCAGGCTTGAATTATAAAGACAAACTTATTGTAATTTTGATCGTTGTGATGGTAATTTTTAAAATCACGTGTGAACACCCTCCCTGACAATTATTTTAGAATTTTTAATTTATCCGTTGTCGCTTTGCGATTTTTTTTTAAAACAAGCGTCCCAATATAAGGGAGCTAACCAGAAACTGCTAGAAATAGAAAAGGCATTAAATGTTGGTGTTCTCAGAGCGTATTTTCCTGTATTGTGAAGGTGGACAGGAATGTGCCTTTAAATGTGTGACAGATCTTGTATCTAACATATGGAGTGTAAGACGTCTTACATATATATATATATATATATATATATATATATATATATATATATATATATATATATATATATATATATATATATTACATACATACATATATATATATATATATATATGTTTAAAAATTAACTGATTTAAAATATGGTTTCTTCGCTACACAGTAATAACCATTTTTCAAAATCAAGCTAAAAACTTTAAATTTAATTATATAATTAAATTAAAAGCATTAGTTCTAAAAATTCGCTTGAAGATGGAACAGAACTAATGCTTTTAATTTAATTATATAATTAAATTTGAAGTTTTTAGCTTCAGTTTTTGAAACATAGTTATTACTGTGTAGCGAAGAAACCATATTTTAAATCAGTTAATTTATAATATTTATGCTCTGTAAATTTACATTGAGCACTGTTTTGTAAAAATAAAAAAATATCAATAAGAACACCGGATTACATATCTTACTCTTCTTTCTTTTTATTATATATATATATATATATATATATATATATATATATATATATATATATATATATATGTGTGTGTGTGTGTGTGTGTGTGTGTGTGTGTGTGTGTGTGTGCGTGTGTGTGTATATTTGTATATATGTATATATTTGATAAATGTTTAATTTTGATTCTTTGTTATTTATCGTCAGAGCAATTAGATTTTGATTACTTCCAACGCATTTTTCTATAACGATCAAGTTAACATAAAAAAAAAAATCACTCATCCAAACGCTTAACGCAATTACCGTTTCATCTCGCTAGTGTAAATTTCGATCCAGTGGAGGACAATTCTTTTTCTGATGACGGCGGAACCTCGGTGAAATATGTTAAGGTAACCATTTTACCGCATTGTCATATATATATATATATATATATATATATATATATATATATATATATATATATATATATATATATTACTATTTTGTCGGATTCTCTTATGGTTGTAATGTTTTCCTTCCGCGTGTAAACAATTAGGACGCTGCCGATTTGCCCAATGTTAAGAGGCAGAGTTCAACGCCGAAGTAATCTTCTCATTTTCAAAGAAATCACGACTGGTTATTAGTGCAACCTTTCGAACCCATCTGGCGACAACTACTGCGCAAACAACTAATCAGTCTGTAAAACAAAACCCGATTCATTGCTGCGCAACGGTGGTCTGTGTGTGTGTGTGTGTGTGTGTGTGTGTGTGTGTGTGTGTGTGTGTGTGTGTGTGTGTGTGTGTGAGAACAGTAAAAAAGCATTACAAAAAGAAATAAAGAAAAGTAAAACAAAATGGCTGGCTAATGCAAGATTATCATGCTTCTTTCACAGACAATTATTAAACATACTTCAAGGCTGCGGGATAAAGCTAATCATTAATGAGAAGTAGGAGACCAGGTATGACACATGAACTATCTATCTATCTATCTATCTATCTATCTATCTATCTATCTATCTATCTATCTATCTATCTATCTATCTATCTTAGTCTGTTCACATCTATCTATCTATCTATCTATCTATCTATCTATCTATCTATCTATCTATCTATCTATCTTAGTCTGTTCACATTTATCTATCTATCTATCTATCTATCTATCTATCTATCTATCTATCTATCTATATAATCATAATATTTTTAGGAGCAATATATGCATTAAAATTGCTCATGAAAACCAAAGAATATGTGACAAACGGCTACGCTCATAGCATGGCGTCTGCAGAGTGCTGGATTCTTTGTGTACCTATATATATATATATCCAAATCACATTTTACGACTGTCCATACGTGAGTTATGGTTGTTGGTTTTGCTTTGAAAAATTTGTGACATATCTCACACATGTTCAGCCGGTTATAAATCTGGCATCTCGATTACCTGGTCAAGTCTATTTGACCAATTATTACTGACTAGTGTGTTCGATCCTTACCTGGTGGCCTACACAAAAATTGACATTAAATAACCGACATATTCTAAAATCAACCAACCTAACCAAAATGATGGCGTACCTAGAAATTACTCGAATTTTCACGGGAGTTTGCCTTATATTACTCGAATAAAACATCACCACCAGCAATCAGGACGAGTATGCATATCAAATACATGTATATCTCGGGTTACGTCGTTTCGACTTAAGTCGTTCTCGATTATACGTCATTTGACAAAAATATATATGGAAAATAAAAATCACGTTTAAGTCATTTTATTCGACTTTACGTCCGCCCGCCACAAATATTGAATATCACTAGAAAAGCGTTAAAAGCACATAAAAATCACGTTACTGTACAATAAATAAGAATAAAAGTATATAAAATCATATTAAAATACGTACATTTACAGTAAATGTTAATACAGGGTAACCAAAAAAGTTCTGTCCGTTTTTAAAGGAAAAAAAGAAAACGCTTCACAGTATGTGTAACTTATATTTAGTCTTCGAAGTAATCGTCTTCGGCATCCAGCACCTTCTGCCAACGTGTCTCCAGCTGTTCAATGCCCTTGCGGTAGAACTCGGGGGGTTTTGACGCAAAGAAGTCCGTGAGGGCTTTGCGCATGTCTGCTTCATTGGTGAAGGATTTCCCACGAAGATGATTATCCAGGGAGTGGAAGAGTTGGTAATCGGATGGCGCAAGTTCAGATGAATAAGGTGGATGGCACAAAGTCTCCCACCCAAGTTGCTGTATGGTATCCCTGACCACTCGCGCGACATGCGGCCTGGCGCTGTCATGGAGGAAAAGCACACCTTTGCGATTCCCCAGTGCTGGCTCCTTCTGGCGCAATGCCTGTTGCACAAGTTTCAATTGCTGCGAGTATAGGTCTCCAGTGACCGTTTGGCCCGTTGGTAGCAGTTCATAATGAACCATTTGACGACTTGTCCTCCAGACACAAAGCATAATCTTACGTGGGTGCATAGGCGGTCTTGTGGTGTGAGGAACAGCATCCTGAGGAGACAACCAATGTTTGGAATGCTTGGGAGTTTCGTACAGAACCCACTTTTCATCACTGGTAAGCACTCGATTGAATAAGGATGCGGTACGGTGGCGAGAAAGCAGCGATACACAGGCTGCCACTCGTTGTCCCTTGTGGACCTCCAACAGCATTTGCGGAACCCACTTGCTCAGTTTGTACGTCTTACCTAGGCGGTGCAGGTGAAGTCTAACTGTTTCATCGGGAACTTTGAACTGTCTCGCAAGTTCAGCACACGTTAGACTACTGTCCTTTTCAATGGCCGCCTTCAGGACTCAGTCATTTAAGACCTGTGGTCGTCCACTGCGAGGCTCATCATGGAGAGACAAATCTCCCGACTTGAATTTTCGAAACCAACGCCTTGCAGTACGTTCATCCACAGCACTATCCCTAAACGCTTGACATATGCGGCGAGTTGATGCAGCTGCTGATAAGCCCACTTTGAAGTCGTAAAGCAAACAGCCCCGAACGAGATCTCAAGACACTTCCATCCTTCTCACAGCTGTCCGGCTTATAACTGATGGCCAGGCACGCTGCGCCTTTTTTATAACGTCTGATGTTCCTACTTTCGGCTGTCCGAATTTGAAAACAATTGTTACACGCATTTCATATATATTTCAACTTCATTCAATGACTAATCAAAAAACGGACAGAACTTTTTTGGTTACCTTGTATAATCATCATAAATCCTAGAGAACGAAATATAAAAACATCTGTGACTGTGTTGTCTTATTTAGCGGTCTTTAAGAACTCAATATTGGCGTTTTCCACAGTAGTTCTAATATCTACCGTTTGGCGGCGTTGTCAGCGCCACTTGTGATTCCCGCGAAATTGAAATATATTTTAGCTTAGGCATACGGATGGTTACATCTGCTTATCCCTACTCTCTCATTCTTATTCATATGAACATATATATTGACCATATATTATTATTAAAATGCATTTATAAATAAAATACAGAGCTGGGAATGGTTATTTGTGGTTTAGCCTAGTGACGAGTCGGAGACATGTAAATTCGGCTTAGGTCGTTTTTCGACGTAAGTCGCCTCTCCTGGAACAAATTACCGACGTAGGTGAGGAATACCTGTATATCAAGATGAGTGGTCGTTCCTGAATCCAACAACGTTCCCTTTCATTACAAAACCATCACCAGCTTGTATAGAAATCTGCTGACAGACTGAATCCATAGTCGCTTGAAGTGCATTGCACACGGGACTACAAAAGGCGACTTGAAAGACATCTGGAACTCATCTAACAAGGCTTTATTGACTTCCCCAGGCCAACTATTATATTCTTTGACAGTTTACACTGTAGAGTGCATTGAATGATGGATTGAACAGCACTAGCGTTGCACTGATGTGAGATTTGGTGCAATATTTAACTTAGGCGGCGAGCATCCAATTCTGGCGTTCTTGCGTGACTATTGAGCGACCGCTGCATTTGCTTGTCAGTTAGGATTTCATAGATTTATATTATATTCTTGATAATGTTGCCCGAGAAATAACTTAGAGCTTTTGCCACCTCCGAAATAGAGTGATTCTATATTCTAACCACATGAAACAATTTGCAATTAAATGAGGTTATATTTGTGTCCTATGGATGCCGTAGCTACACTACTTCTTTTCCTATACTAACACACATAATTTATCCAACTGAATCTATTTCTACTAGTGAAGGAAGGAAATATATATATATATATATATATATATATATATATATATATATATATATATATATGTGTGTGTGTGTGTGTGTGTGTGTGTGTCTATGTCTGTGTGTGTGTCTTCGTGTACTCATATATTTAGTAATTATGCATAAAAATTTTGTAGTTAATATGAAATTGTGCGTATATCGGAAATTCTTATCTCAATGTTTTTATTTTTAACGCGCTATGAAAAAGCATTTTTCGTAAGTGGTATGTCTAAGACGCGTATCTTCGATGTCTTCTCTGAGAAAATTAGTGGCGCTTCTATCACTTTTGCTCTTTCTTCTCCTCGGGTAATTTGACTCTTCCACTTTGATAATCGCGCCATTCTTCACTCGGCATCGATTCGTAACCGTTATACGCGCACTTGGTTTAAGACAGTGCTATTACCGGCGAAGGTGTACTAATTAATGGAGGAAGAAGAAAAAGTTGTAGCGCGAAGAAAAGCGGAGGGGGAGAAGCAGAAGACGAAGTTAAAGAATGACGAGAAAGATGGGAGGGTCAAAAAGGAGGAGGAAGAAGAAGGAATGAGATAAATAAAAGAGAGAGAGAGATAAAATAAAAGACGATAGAAAAACAAATGAAAAAGAAGAGTAAAAGAAAAGTGAAACGAAATGGATGATGATGATGATGAAGAAGAAGAAGAGGAGGAGAAGAACCAGGAGGAGGAGGAGGAGGAAGAAGAAGAAGAAGAAGAAGAAGAAGAAGAAGAAGAAGAAGAAGAAGAAGAAGAAGAAGAAGAAGAAGAAAAAGAAGAAGAAGTGGGGGAGGCGGAGGAAACAGAAGAAAAAGAAGAGGAAAAAGAAGAGGACGAAGAAGTGGAAGAAGAAGAAGAAGAGGAGGAGGAGGAAGAAGAAGAGGAGGTGGAGGAAGAAGAGGAGAAGTAGTAAGAGTAGGAGCAGGAGGAAGAAGAAGAATGAAAATGGTGTGAAACGAAATGAGAAAAGAAATCTATCGCTTGTAATTAAGCGGTTACTGTTCGAGTTTAGACAGAAGTAAGAATCGTGAATGTTGATTTTCAAGGCAATAAAATACCATATTTTTTCTATCTCTATTACCCAATCATGCAAACTTTTTACCCTATGAAGGAAAATCTATTAATTCAATTAAGTCTATTAATAATGATAATTAAATAACTATTAATTATTAATAATGATATTACTGGAATAAACTCTGCACGTAATCCTTATAAGAAGATCAAAAGTGATTTCAGATGGAATCTCCTTAGAAAGGTTGCGCAAAGGATACCTTAAAAGGTAAACGGAATTGCAAATCTGAACAACTAGGACAAACTATATGAAAGTGAAAGAAGCAAAAGACGAATGTACTGAGTTAAAAGCGTAAATGAATATAGCAAATTAATTAAGAATTAGTATAATAGTAGACATAACCGACTAGTACTGTCATACTAATAGTGTCATATAATAAAGGATTATTCAAACGACTAGAATTGTACGATAAAAAAATAAGTGGCATAAGTACAAACTAGAAACTGGTATAGAGAATAGAAAAAAAGTAAATATTCCTTGGGTTTTTGAAGTTTAATATGTTACCTTATCCAAGCGAGAAAAGTATGATATAATGGAATATGCATACACCTGTGTTCCCCCTCACTGGAATATGATTGGCTGATGTCAGTCATAAATACAGACTGACGGAGAGACCAAGAGAGGAAGAGGGCTGACGACGCCCATTGGACTACGCCATTGGCTATCCTATTGGTCTACACCTATTGCCTAAGCATATTACCTGCGACTACGACGAGTACCAGTCCATTACTGCTACCGTGTACTACTTGGTTACAGTAGCCAAAACCACTTAGCTACTTCGATCAAATATATCCCTTTCCGGGACATATCAAAGTAGATCTAATCATCGTTTTTATGCGTTAAGTACTTACAGTATATAGGTGATCACCTCCACAGCTTCCTCACTTTTATTATTCTAAATAATTTCTCAACGATTACCCCCCCTTACCATGTCCCACCATTCATTTACACAAACTCATTAAACAGATTACTGGTTGTTTTCCAACGCTTATCTTACCATCAGTATTTCTTGTGAGTGTTAAATTCTCTGGGCTTGCTTTCCTCATTATGTGCCGCATAATTTTCATCTGCCTCTTTCTGATCGTGTGAGTTTTTTCTTGTTCCATTGTCCTCAATCGATGCTTTTCTAAGCATTAGTCTGTAGGACGACATCTTTGTCGCTTCAAGTCTCAGCTTCGTCTATGAAGAATTTGCTAAATAGAAGATTAGATATTAGATAACAGTTCAGAACTTTTCTTTTGTTTTTAACTATATTCTCCTGTATCTTAATACTTTGCTTAGTGCCCAAAAGACATCTTTCGTTATTCCTATGTCAGGTTTTTCGTCGTTCACTACTCCGATAGTTACATTTTTGTCATTTTCAAATCGTCAATACAGAGGTTACACCTTGGGCTGTCTCGTTTTTTCTGTTTCCCCTTTTGTTCAACATTAGAGCAATGACAAAACCATAAAAAATACCAAGTTACTTACTGGAGAGAGAAAGTTCTTTATGACTATCATAATAATGATAATAATAATAATAATGACAATGGTAATGCGAAGACGACAAATGGAGAAACAGACAGACAGAGGGAGAGAGACAGAGAGAGAGAGACAGAGAGAGAGAGACAGAGAGAGATAGAGACAGAGACAGAGAGTGAGACAGAGAGAGATAGAGACAGAGAAACAGAGACAGAGAGTGAGACAGATAGGGAGAGGTAGAGCGAGACACAGAGGGAGAGAGAGAGGTAGAGAAAAACAGAGAGGTAGAGAAAGAGAGGGAGATAGAAGGAGAGAACCTGAGAAAGAGACAATGTGATAGAGAGTGAGACACAGAGAGATACAAAGCGAGATAGAGAGTGAGACAGACAGAAAGAGACAGAGAATGTGATAGAGAGTGAGGCAGAGAGAGACAAAGCGAGACAGAGAGAGAGAGAGAGAGACAGACAGAAAGAGATAGAGAGAGAGAGACAGAGACAGAGAGCGAGACAGCGTGACAGCGAATGAGACACAGAGAGAGACAAAGAGATACAGAGAGAGAGGCAGAGAGAGAGAGAGAGAGAGAGAGAAAGAGATACAGAGAGAGAGGCAGAGAGAGAGAGAGAGAGACATAGAGACATAGAGAGATAACAATAAAAATCGTGAAATATAATTATTATAAAAACTATTGAAACATTTGAAAAGCGCATTTAAAAGCAGATGTTTCTATCTGAAAGACGAGGTATTTTCATTGATATGCACTCAGTTATTTGAACTGTTTTCCTCGCTTTGCTCTTTATCGTCACAGTAGTTCGGGCTTTGTAACCTTTTAGAAGAATTCGAGCAGCAAATGAGATATGAAAGTATTAACATGATAACATATTAAATCCGTATTGCTCATCCTCGATCCCCAGTGAAGAGTTACCAGATACGATTGGTGGTCAACTGCACCAACAGCAACCATTTGGTTTGGTTTGGTTTATTTTGTTTTACGGCATATCAACCTCAATGGGTTATTTAATGCCGACCACATTTTTAGGATAGATTTGTATGAATAGAATATGTATTCTTTGGTTTAGATTGGTTTGGTTTATTTTGTTTTACGGCATATCTTCCTGAATGGGTTATTTAATGCTGACAATTTTTTTTTGATGGTAATATTTTGTTTTATCAAAAATCTGTTTCTGTTAATATCTTTCCTTCAAAATTGTATTGCTGGTAATAAATTGTTTCAAAAAATTATTGCTGGTAATAGTTAACTATTTGCCCATTGCTGGGACCCTAACAGGTGCTACAACCCCGGGTCAGGGTGGACCTGGGAACACCAGCAATTAAGAGGTGGATCAACGCACCTCAAAACCCTGATCAGAGGCCTTGCTGCTGGACGTAGTTTAACGTCTTACCCAGGACGCACAACCATTTGATTGTGCAGGTTAATATAATAGACGCAAATCCTAATCTACCTTTGGGAAGAATTATTATTCAGTTTTAGCAAAACCCCCGGGAGTTTGACATTTAAATGAAAAAAAAATTTGGAAGACAGTGGCTGCCATTATTCGCGCAGACCTCTAAGGAAAACTTAATTCAAGTGAAAGAATGGTAATGAACAAGGATAATCGATCCCTAGGAAGAAATATCAATTATTTTACAGGTGAGAATTCATTGTGGAATTCATTGCGTAAATAATAATAATAATAACACGGATGTGGCATACAAAATATGGAAAGATAATGGCAGGAAGTGAAATAAGACCCTATCTCAATCCAGATATGCTTGCCAGTGTTCGCAGGGATATCATGCGAAATAAAAGACTGCAAATGGCGCAAATAGATCAGATAAAACTAAATATAAGTCAAAGTGCAATAATTCATAACTTAAATAAAAATGAGGCAAGAATTAAAATAGATGATATGACAGAGGAAACTAAAATAAATGCGAGACAAAATAATAATCTTGTGGGAATCCTTCTACTCAGTTTTACATTGAATGTTAAAATTTGGAGTGTCGGGATTCGATACATTAACAAAATATCGTTACAGGGTCGCTCGTAATTTGGCCGTCTAGAATAATCACACGATTTTCATTGAAGGAATAAAATTCAGTAGAACAGACAACGTAGTTTCAACAAATAAACACTAATTTAATATAACGACAAGAATACAAACAGTTGATGATAGATTGGAAAGTAATGTCTTTTTGTTTGGGTTGATAAAGTTCTGAAATAAAATATAAATTCTCTTTGTGTATGTATGTGAGAAACAATGAAATGTTGTGATATGTGTGTTTGTATGAAAAAGTCAACATGTGTGTGCGTGATTCATAGTAAAAGCGGATACGAGAGATAGAAATTGTTTCTTACTGCTGGCGGTGTTGCCGTAGTCTGAAGTTTGTCAACGCTGTCGTTTTTAACATGAGGTCGTGAAGGTCATCAGTGAGAGGTGTGTGTAGTTTGGTGACAGCCGCGTGTATATTGTTGGAGAACGGATTTCGTATGTTTTTATACACCTTTTCGTAACAAAATCGGCTCCAGAATTAAATTATTTATTTATTCCTAATTGGCCCCAAAAGGGCACGTGGTATGTCTTCTACTACGTCCGTACGATATTTGGTCGGGATCTACCTAAAAATAATGATGACTAATACAACAAATATTATGATTTGTATTCTATGATTTTATTGGTAGGTTTTAAGATGTAAGTGTTTTCTTGAATGTGATTGGTTTATAAATATTGTATTTGATATGTGGGATATCACGCTATCCCCACCTTCAATTGACGCACGCACGAGTTTTCACCCCTTCCTCTCACTTTCGGCCGGTCATAGTAGTAAACCGTAGTTCTTAGCCGAGAGTGAGGAAGATATTATTTTTCGCGCGCTTTTGCGCTGACGTCACGGCAATTTGGCTTTTCAAAAATCAGTCGCCCAGGGCCGTTTGACCCGGCCGGGCTGGCGCACTTGTCTCTCGCCGGTAACCCCATATATACCGACAGAGACATTTTATTCGGCAAACCTTGCTTAGACCTCATGGCTCGTCGCTGTATCTTAACACATACGACACTGTCGTCACTTCATGACAGATTTTTCGTCCCGAAGCGAACATTCTTTATCGAGCCGCCTACTTCCAGGAAATTTCGAATCCTTCAACATGAAGTACAGAGCATTTTTCACATTCTTCGAACTCTGTACTTTCTGAACCTGTTACCTAAAAAATAATTACATACACTCACAATTATAAACTCTCGCAGTGAGTATTTTTTCCTTGCCGTATGTTTATGCATTACAACTGACTTTCTGACTTTCTTCCTGAGGAACTTTTCCCGCCATAGCCATCTTGAATTTAAATTTTGGCGCGGAACTTTATCTACCTTTTTATCAACTACCATATTTCCAGTAACCTTACTGAAGACAATCTACTTGGCCTCTTTTTCAACTACATTTCCAGTACATTTACTGAAGGTCTTCTCTGAAGACAAATTACTTGTTAAACTCTAATAAAATTTGTTTGTTCTTAACCTTTCGTTGTTTTGCCTGTCTACTTCTTTTTACCGTACGTTTGTACAGTAGAAAGAGCACGTCTTTATATTTTCTTTTTTTTTTTACTTTGTTTGTGGATTCGGTAGTAGTGTGTAGTGTCTGGCACAAGGCCTTATTTTCGTAAGCCAGATCTGCACCGCTATCGGGTCCACAACAGATATTTTAGTGGACACGACAATCTCCCAGGAAATAAAACGGAAGAATCTAGCAGCGACATAAACAATTCCATTGATTCAGATTCTGTCCTTGATGAAGATGAATCAAACGACATTAGGACAGAATTCCTTGGAGACACCGGAGTTGAAATCACTGAAGCGATAAACCACAACATTCAAATAATCAGCAGATTAACTCGCACACAAATGTCAGAAAGAGGCCCACTCCCCAAAATTCTTACGACGGTCCAATAAACATACTGTGAAAACATATAACACTGCAATGTAAACAGTGTTACGGGCAACCACTGGGTAAAATCACAGAAGTAAATAATGTCATATATCCAACAGCTTTGAGAGCTCCTGGGGAACTTAAAAATAGAATGTGCTTTCTTATTGGTATGGAAATCCCTGAAGATTGTGATGTATCTTTGAAGATCTTCAAAAAACTATCAAAATACAAGGATCTTGAAGTGGAATCTAAAAAAAAATAAAAAAAATATGGCACATGAGGACATCAATAGTTGGAAAAAAGTTCCAGTAGACTTATTGAAAGTATCTTTGGTAGCCCAGGCCTTAAAGAAATACAAGAAATTGTACTTACAAGTACAGCTCACACATTACGAAGAGCTTTTCGTCTATGTAAAATAAAATGTGTCTGATCTTAGTTTTTGGTTTCTTTTTGGATGTGGGAAAAATGTCATGAAGCCATTTCTGACCTTGGGTCTCTAGTCGGGACCCGGAGGGAAATGCGTATGCAACAGAATCCAAGGGAATAATAATAATAATAATAATAATAATAATAATAATAATAATAATAATAATGATGATGATGATGATGATAATAATAATAATAATAATTATAATAATAATAATAATAATAATGATGATGATGATAATAATAATAATAATAATAATAATGATGATGATGATGGTAGATAATTTCATTTTTAATTATTTTATCCAGTTACTTTAAATATTCTAAAATTTGTACTCATAGGTGATACGTGATATATTTGTGTATGAGATTTAAAATCAAAAAAGAAATCTGTCCAGAGGATTATTTATTCTGCGATATCAGAGATTTCATATTTCCAAATCTTACTTTAACAAAAAAATCTAAAAAGAACTAAATTCTAAAATCAACAGCACCGACTTCTCAAAAAATGTTTACTGCTTTTGAGCGGTTAGAGTTATTTCCCTTGCATCGTTAAACTGCTACTCGCGCATCAATAGAGGGACACAGTGTTAAACTATTACTACTACTACTACTACTACTACTACTACTACTACTACTACTACTACTACTACTACTACTACTACTACTACTAAAATAAGGAGGCATTTGCGATGGTGGGTGAATAAATCTATTGTCTCACACATCATTAACAACTGATTATTGATCTGATAACTTCACTGTATAAAAGTCGATGCATGTGATTAATGTTCATCACCGAATTAAGTGCATTGACAAAGAAGGAGATTATGTTGATAAATATTTCTTTTATAAAATATATACTTTCTTTTTCATGATTAGACTATGAACTTATTGATGTACCTATGTAAATGAAAACCCTCTGTGGTTGCTGTAAATATTATTAACTGTAAGGCTTGAGTTGTTTTTGCGACTGGAATGGGAATATCGAATTCTCATCGCATTTCAGTTCCATGTCTCTAATCATAAGAAAAATCAAAAGCATTACTGGTTTGGCCTTGTGCCGGACTAGACGAAGCTTTATGAATACCATTAGGACTATTATAACCTTTGTGGCATTACAATTTTTTAAGTCGCCGATGATAATCTAATTTATTGCATACAACGCTATTTTTCCAATCAATATTCATTATATCTTACTAATTAGTAATTAGTGTCTGATTATCATAAAACAGTCTTGGAATAACAGACATTATTATTTTTCTTAATTTTTGCTTTGTTTCCATTATATATCTTCAGAGATTTTTTTTTAGTCATCGTATAAGTATCAAGTGACAGCAAGACTCTTCAAATCTTTAACACTTCTATGTTTCAAAAGCAGCATTCTTGAAATTGGCAAAAATACTGAGAAAAACTGTCACTCAATCCTCAGCAAATACTACTAAATATTATTGATGTGAAAAATCACATATCATCATCATCATCATCATCATCATCATCATCATCATCATCATCATCATCATCATCACAACAGACCTCATCATCATCATCATCATTGTCACTGTCGTCATCATCAGCATCATCATAAACTTTATCAATAGTATCATTAATATTGCCAATGCCATCATTAAGAGCAATTATAGAATCATCGTCTATACTATTATCACCAAACTACATCATCATCATCATCATCGTCATCATCATCTTAGTACTAGTAGTACTAAATTCTCACCTAGTTTGTTGCACTTGCTTTCGCACCAATTTAATTGGAAAAGACATGAATCCACCTAATTTCCACTTAGCGATGGATTAATTAACAAAGTAAACTAGGCTCTCTGGCCTTGAGTGGCACTCAGTTCCGAAGAGGGCCAACTCGGAATTCAAATCCGTAGAGAAGCAACTGGAAATGATTATCTTTCCGAAGTGGTCATGTCAATTCAGATAATAAAGAAATGGAATCTATGATCGCATACGTCCTGAAGGGACACGGCATTTAAAACAATTATTATTATTATTATTGGAGTACATGCCAAAAGGACTGGCACGTCTGACTAAGATCTGAATGAGAAATGTAACACCTAGGTGCAATACACACACACACACACACACACACACACACACACACACACACACACACACACACACACACACACACACACACACACATATATATATATATATATCGTACATTGATTGATGATGTTAATAAAATAGTACTGGATGCAATATAACAGAGCTATAAACAATATATTAATAAATATATATTTTCAGCAACACCAGCTGAATTGAGCTAAATTCAGCACCTGAAGATCGCGTTGTGCATGAAACTCCGTGTCATGCTACTGGTGGGGAATATATATATATATATATATATATACATATATATATATATATATATATATATGTATATATGAAGAGATATACTCTTAAGGTGTGACATATTTATGGGATAAAGTGCTCAATATCTGAGAGCGTGTGTAAATATAAAAGTGAACATTGAAGTCAACACTTAGAAGCCTCTAAGTGTTGACTTCAATGTTCACTTTATATATATATATACATATATACATATATATATATATATTATAATATTCTTTGTTTTTAAAAATATGATTCCTTCGCTACATAAGAGTTCTCATGTTTCAAAAGCGAGATTATTATCTACCTAACGTGTTCTTTCCTATTTTTCTGCATACCTGCATATATATATATATATATATATATATATATATATATATATATATATATATATATATATATATATATATATATATATATATATATGTTTAAAATAATATCAAGCGTCAACTCAAACTGTAAATTATGTTAATCTGTATTTTTTTAATTAACTGCAATATGCCTATATATATTAATTTATTCTTTCTTTTCTCCTTTTCTCAATTTTTTCCACCCACCCCTGCCTTATCATTTTCTTTCGTTTTTCTCTCTTTGTTTCTTTTGCTGTGTGATGACTTATTAAAAAGGTCAATGTCTGGTCCTTACCCCCTCCCTTACTCTTAAGTATTTTAATAAATAGATTTAAAATTATTCCTATCTCTCCCTTCCTTTTCAAATTTCGGCCATATCTGTCGTCCTCCTTGTCCTCCTCCCCTCCCCTCTCTCTATCACCTTACATCAACTGAGAACTACCCCTTAAAAGCTTGTATAAAAATAATAATATGTAAATTTTAAACCACTTTTATGCTTGGAAATGTGATCTGTGAACCTACCTCACTACACTGTTTGGAAGAATTTTAAAACATTTTTTTAAACTTTAAGTAAAACAAACCTTGAAAAAATTTAAAAAAAATTCAAACAATTCTTGTAAAAATTAATTATTCATCGAAAAATCTTTTTCTTCTTCAGACAATAATGTCCTTAATGTATATTATTTGTAAAAACAAATAAATGCCTATCTAATTAAATAATTAGATAGTTTTATTACATTTTTTATATTACGATTTGGAGCAGATTTTTAAAAAGTTGGGAGTTGTGAAAAATAAAAAAATTGATGATTTACTTTCTCCAAGGAGTTCTGCTTATAGGTAATATAAAACAATTTGCGAACTATTTAAAATTCTATAAATTTTCCTAATTAATATGTTTTACACTGGATACTGCTACACTAAAAATTTCCATTACCACAAGTCTTGCAAAGTTGACAACCCCCCAACCAAAAAAAACGAGATTTTGGAGCCAAATTTAGAACGTATTAGAAAGGAGAATTTAAAAAAAAAAAAAAATTAAAAAATACTTAGTACTTTCCTCTTTATAATAATATAAACATTTTGGTGTTAAAAATTGTTTTTTAAGTTTGGGAACTTTTATCATCATACAAAACCGTTTTTTTTTAGCGAAGTATTGGCGGTACCTATATATATATATATATATATATATATATATATATATATATATATATATATATATAGTGTTCAAGCATGAAATAAACTGTCGCTGCATGGTGTTGACCTCAGTGTCCACCTTTAT
>OZ038482.1:16241068-16253568 GCA_964036315.1 Acanthosepion esculentum | reverse complement strand
GGAATTCTTTTTAAAATCCATTATTTGTCCTAGGCACGGTGGAGCAATAAATAGCGGCTCGGATTGAGGAATTGAGTTCGAATTCCAGTCGAATCCATTACATTCACTTACATGCTAATACCCTTGGGAAAGGTGTAACTCTCTTCTATCCCCATCTATGGGTAAATAGTAGGACAGACATTCTATAGCCTTGGATGGCAACTGGTCTACTGCAGAAAGAAATGGCAAACTACTGCGGGAAAATCTGCCTCGTCAGTCATGTATCAGTTATAACTGACATTTGTCCTAGAGATGTAGTAAATTTAAGGATTACTTAAATTTACCTATAACTGAGAACAAAATGAAAATAACGTTTTATTTACGCACGGTAGCAAGTGAGGTCAAGGGGCAAATAAAAAAAATGAAATATTCTATCTCTGTTCGAAAAAAAAAAAAAAACGCGGGAAAAAAGTAATATTAAAACCTAACGTAATATGGAAGACCAGCAGTGCAATAATCAAGAATTTTTCATTTATGCTTAAAAATACATTTTCATTAATTTTAAAGAAACAATTGTTTAAGAATATATCTTTTATTTCATACGCTTTTATTAAACTTAGTATAAAGAATATATTTTAGAGGCATTAAGTCTATACCTAAACAAAAATATAGTGTAAATGTAATCTGCATTAGATTAATGCGAAAAGAAAATACTTATTCTCAGAGTAAATTTAAGGAAAATTACAATAGAAAATATTCTTTTTATGCGATTGAAATAGTTTTGTTGTAATTCTGAAAATTTTCTTGTGGCAAACAAATTATGTAGGAAAAAATAAAAATTCGTTTTTAAAATAATAATAAACTTAAAAGAACATTTTACATCTGTCTATATTTTTTAGATGAGGTATTGAAATTATTTACACAATTTTTCGGACTGTTGTTCTCATCTTTATTACCATATTTACTTTGAACAGGCAGCAGTTCGAACTATGTAAATCGTGTAGATAGAAAAATTTACGCTCAGATACTGAAGTAATTATCGGTTCTTTTTGTATACAAAAATACGTAAATAAATGTAAGAAAATAGTCTCGCGAAAAAAACAAACAAAAAAAACAAACAAAAAAACAAACAAAAAACAAACAAACAAAAAAACAAAAAATCAAACAAACACTCGTCCTGATGGATCGGAAAACAGTTATTTCAAGAAACAAAAACTCTCTGAACGAGAGATATAAAATTAGATTAATTTATCATAATACTTTTCCGATATTGAATAGTAGTTAAAATGAGATATCATAATTGTGACCTTTTTGTACATCCATACCAAAATGAATGCAATGCTTGCTAAAAAGGAAAAAATACTTGAAAATGGTATTAAGCTTTACATTTATTGAATCTCCAAACATGTCGTTATTTAATAAAATAAACTCTTGCGACGAACAGCAACGGAATGAATTTGACAATAGCTCTGAAATGTTAAAATCTATTTTTTTGAATAAATATTAAGTGTAGTTTTTCCAAAGTCAAATCTGAAAGAAAATAAAGTGTTTTATTTAGGTATATGCAATTCTTCGCTAAAAAAGAGCATACCCTGATGAAAAAAGGCCCCAAGCTTGATTAAACAATTTTTAACGTTTAAATGTTTGTTATTATTAAGAGTAAAGACCAAAGTATTTTTTTAATATTTTAAAAATATTTTAATCCTTTCTAGCACGTCTGAAATTTTAGTTAAAAATCTTGTTTTTTTGGGTCATCAAAATTTACATAAAATCAATCATGTCAGCCATTTTTGACAATTTTGTAAACAAAAGTGAAATTCTCCGTTTAAAAATTTTGTAAAATTTAATTATACTTTTTTTCAAAAGTTTTATGAAAATTAGAAAATTTAAAGTATACTTAATGCAATTTGAACCAAACATTACTTAATCTTTTAGCAGAAAAATAGTTGGAAATAAGAGAAGCATGTCTAACCATGGTGA
The DNA here is from genome assembly GCA_964036315.1 of Acanthosepion esculentum. NCBI lineage: Eukaryota > Metazoa > Mollusca > Cephalopoda > Sepiida > Sepiidae > Acanthosepion > Acanthosepion esculentum. Next base: position 16,251,609 of record OZ038482.1, on the reverse strand, counting down.
TTGGTTTTGGAGGTTGGAATTGACATTTACGACAACTAACGTCAAGGAAATTTAGAGAATTTCTGAATGAATGTGTTTTTCAACTGAAAAAAAAAACGCTAAAAAAATTAATGCTAAATATTACGCGACCGGTGACGTAAAAAAAAAAAAGAAGATTTTCAACCAAAATTTCAAAGGTTCTAGAAAGGAATAAAAATTTAAAAAATAATTAAAAAATACTTTGGTCTTTCCTCTTATTAATAACATAAACTTTTTCACGATAAAACTTTGTTTTTATTAAGCTTGGGGCCTTTTTTCATCATGCTATGCTGTTTTTTCGGCGAATTATTGAACGTACATAGTTTTATTAAATTATGTACGCACCAGTTGTTAAAAAAAACTTTTTTAAAAAAGTTTTATTGAATTATTTTTGATAAGATATGGGTTGAATTTTCCGTATGTTTCCATTTGATATTGCATTAAATCTTTGTTCTGAAACAATATCTTCAGGGATTTCTCTTTATACAACTGCAAAATTATTAGACGAACATCTCCTGCCAAATTAAAAAGTACACGCGATATATCGAAAAAATTGGAAGAAATAAAAATATTTCCACAATTTTTGTTTTAATAAAAATAACCTATTCAGTAAAAACAAACAAAGATTAACGAATAAGTCCCGAAAATTTCGTTTGAATCGAATAAGTCGTTGATCTTTGGCAAATATTTTAAAATAGGGGACAGTCTCTATTGCGGGGAAAAGTTTCCATTTTGGACCTTGGTGAATATTATTTCTCTTTGAATTCTTAGTCGTCGTTTCGAACGAGATTAAACAGATGGAGTCAGTCCGAAAACATTTGACAGAATACATTAAATATTTCCCCAAATAATTAATTCAAGCAAATAGTGGTTTAGCATTAAATTAACACTTCTAAAATAAAAAAAAGTGCCAGATATTTTATTATTTATTCATGACGTTTGAAAGAATAACAACACGAGAGTTATCTCCCTTTATTCATTAAATTTTTCTTTAAAACTTAGCAGACTTGTCATTTTTCGTGGATAAATATGGTCGCCTCCAGGTAGTCATAAAATGTTAGAGAGCTAGTTTTGCTAACTATTACTAGTGAATAGTAAGTCCAATCAATCCATAGGTGACCCATACCTGTGATCTTGTAACACGGTAAGTTAAAATGAGTAAATTATAACTCCCCGAGGAATAGGGCAAATGTTAGAAATTTTGCACGCTAGTTGCTAGAAAATGACTTCATATGATGGGTTATCCAGAAATGATGGGTTAAGGAAAAATGAGCAGTTGTTTTGCTGATGTAGGGGTGGGGTGGGGTGGTACTGAACCTTGTAATGTAATGATCAGGTTGCCAAAGGATAGATTATCTTGTGCCATTTGCAATCCTGAACCCAAACTGTCTCAATTATTGTATCTTCCATTGTCACTAAGATTCTTTATGTCTGGCACAAGTTCAAACAAAAGAGTCTTCAGTGAGTCTCGAAGGTAATTGCTATCATAGTTTATTCACTTATCTCATTCCTGTTTTGATTTTTGTGGACAAGGGATTTGATTCCAAAATTTACTTTATTATAAAATAAATAAAAATAAATAGAATTTCACGTCAAAACTCGTGTAATTTCCTCGAAACGCAGAGTAGGAATAAGATAAGTGAACATTTAATTCTATTTATTACTAAATATTCTAACTCTTGATATAAAATATTAAAATACAAAGATTGCTTAAATTAAAAACGTTATGTTACAGAGATACCTTACTTGACCGTTTTTGTGTGGGTGTTCGGGGGAGGTTTAAAACATCATTTTTGTTATTGTGTATGTGTATATATATTTTTTTCGTTATCTGCTATTTATCTTCTGTTTCTTGCGACTAGATCGGGCGGAATTCCTCGTGCCGATTCAAGTGTGTCTGCGAGAACCAACATACACATTATCAGGCATAGAGATGTGTTTGACGTTCAGAAAAAAAACAAAAGCAAAAACAAAAAAAACCAGCGAGATGCATAAAAGTTGCAAAAATAAACAAATAAATAAAATAGCAAAAAAGTGTAAAGTCGACAAAAAATATATGCAGCTGAAATTTTTCAGAAGTTTTTTTTCTTTTTTTTTTTTTTTTACTAAAAGAGTTCTAATCTAGTACGGCGAATTCCAACCTGAAGCGTTTTCAGTTCTGAACATTTTATCATTTCCCGCGCTTTCCCGCATGAACTGCGGCCATGTTGAATATTGAATAGAACTGGAGGAATATATAGTTCAAGCAAGAATAATAATAGGAATAAAAATGTAATATTTTTTTGCCGGATGTATATACCATAAGACGCCTCGTTAGGGAGCAAAGACGACGGGAATAGTCATACAGATCATTAGTGTTCGCCTGAGTGTTCGATCCTCTGTAGATATCCCGCACCTGTGACGAGCGGACCCAGCTAAGTTTAGCAAATATGGGCACCTCTTGATAAAGGAATTTGACAATGTAGGGGATTCTATCCTCTCTAACATGTTTCTAACTTTATCATAAGTGGAGTAATGGATAGCGGCTCGGATTGAGGAATCGGAGAGCCGAGTTCGAATTCCAATCGAATCAATTACATTCATTTATGTGCTAATACCCTTGGGAAACGTATGAATTTTATTCTTCTCTCCCCAGCTATGGTTAAATAGCAAAACAGATCGGGATCTATAGCCTTGGATAGCAACTGGTCTATCACAGAAAGAAATGGAAACCTACTGCGGGAAAAATTCTGTCTCGTCAGTCATGTATCGAAAGAGGCATGATCACCTAAGCGTGTATCACGCATTTCACATAACTGACTGATTTAAACGCGTTGAATTGATTTAGATTCTTATTACGTGATCCACTCATAGGATTTAATGTTGTATGAAATTTACCTTAGTAAAAGATAGAAAGAAAAATACATTGGATACATCACTGAAGAGCAGTGTTGTCTAATACGTGCCCTATATTCAAATGTGGCACTCGAATCGATTTTGTGTGACTTGTGACTATGGCAGACTTGAAATCGTACTTTTTGCTTCCAGTGGATTAAAATGAATTGCTCTGCTTTCATAATTTGTCTTTTTGTCTTGGAATGTATCGCTTCTACCAGCATCGATCTCACGCGGGTTTCGTTTGGTTTGGTTTGTTTTGTTTTGCGGCATATCAACCACATTGGGTTATTTAATGCCGACAAATTTTTTTTCCTGGTAATATTTTGTTTTGTCAAAAATCGATTTCTGGTAATATTTTTTTCTCAAAAATGTATAGCGCTGGTAATATTATTTTAAAACATGTATTGCTGGTAATATTTTTTTTTCAAAAATATATTTCTGGTAATAGTTTTTTTTCTTCAAAAAATTATTTCTGGTAACAATTCTTTTACAAAGTATCTCTGGTATTAAAACCCATTTTTACACTTTTATAATGCTTTTTACCTCAGTTTCGGGGTTAACTATTTGGCCATTTGCTAACAGGTGCTACCACTGCGGGTCAATGTGGACCTGGGAACACCAGCAATTAAGAGGTGGTTCCATGCTCCTCAAAACATCCTGATCAGAGGCCTTGCTGTTGGACGTAGTTTATCGTCTTACCCAGGACGCGGATGTAGTTTATCGTCATACCCAGGACGTGGATATAGTTTATCGTCATACCCAGTACGGCCACGCGGGCTTAAAACAGAATTTGTTTTCTATTAAGCTTTGACGATTTACATTTCTTTTTTGTGCAGCTATTATTTATTGTGGAACTCGTTTTACATTTATAATAAAACGCAAAAAATAAGGCGCAATTCATTTGGTTGGAATATCAAGAGATTTGATAAAAAAAAGACAAAGTTTAGAGGATCGTGTGTGTATTTACGTGTTGTTGTATTAGAAACACGTGTGTAACTCCTCGTAGAATATTAAAAGGTCCAACTACAAGAAAATGGCCGGACTTGAATTAAGTCCAACTGAAGATAATGAAGACTGTAGAGGACCGTGTGGGTTTCCGCGTTGTTGTATTAGAAACACGTGTGTAACTCCTCGTAGAATATTAAAAGGTCCAACTACAAGAAAATGGTCGGACTTGAATTAAGTCCAACTGAAGATAAAGAAGACAAACAAGACCGATATATATATATATATATATATATATATATATATATATATATATATATATATATATATATAAGCAAATATATGTATTAACAACAAATTACAAAGCACATAGTTAACATTTGTTTTTGTGTGAAGATTCGTGTTTATTCTTTGTTGAATGTTCGTATTTTGGTGAATGTTCGTAATGTTCATGGCCTCCCCCACAAAACGGAAAAACACCGATCTTCTAAGAGCTTACATTTGTCGCTGAAAAAGAAAAGAGATTTACCTCACCTCCACGCGAGGTGGGATTCGGCACGAGGCCTGAAGGAAAAAGAGGAGAGGCAAGAAGCCTCCCAGCATTTACAGTATAGGGAGGGAGACTCCCGGTGGCAATATGGTAATTAAGGAGGAACTAACTCCGACAAAAGTTACACCCTGAATATCGTATTATCAAATGCAGAAACTGTGCCCCTCCAACTACAAAAATTTGAACGATGTTACTCTTATGTAATGTACTCCACAATCAAATATTTGAAAACATCAGGATGGCTAACATATTTATCAAAAGCCAAGTAGAATAAAAGAATTACATCTATAATAAATTAATCCAACCATTGCGTTAGAGTCGCTTATCTGTGACAACATCCGGGTTCAGTTTTTGTATCTTATATCTATAATTCTCAAAATGTGTGTGTGTATGTGTGATCGGATGTTGCTTATGCATTGCCACAGTTTTCATCCGATTTTGATGAAATTATTTTGTTTGATAGATAATTCTTCAGTGCCGGTTTTGAGTCCAAATTGTTGGCGGCAGTGGCTCTCCACTACTTTCTGCCCATTATAACTCTCAGCAATGTTTTACTATTTACTATCTGTTCTTCGTTATATATACTTAATAAAAACTTTAATAAAAATAAATAGTTTAAATTATTACAATAATATTATTTATTATTATATAGTTCCCTTTTCAGAGCCCCCACCCCCGCTATTCAAATTGTAAACCCCATTTGGGGATGTGCCTCAGTTATATCCAAATGTTGTTACTAATATTGATTTTCGGGTGGGCTGACTTTAAACTTAAACTGCTCCAAATGAACGCCAAAAATTTCCAGTAATGAAAGACCCGGTCAAAAGACGGGTTATACTGCAATTTTAAGAAATAAATCTTAACTGGGTTAAGTCTGTAGTTGACCTGACGGCAACATCAACTGTACAAAGTCCGACAATTATTTTAATACATTTTTTATGTTTATACGTTATTTTTATAGATACAAATATTTAAGTAAATGCTCTGTTTATAATAAACAGTATTAACGACATTTACCGGCCTGAACGTATAAACAAAAAAAATGTCTTAAAATAATTGTCGGACTTTCCATTTCATAATGTGTGACGTCATTTATTTACATTTGGATACGCATCGTGCAGATATAAATGTACGAAAGAAAATCATGGAAAATTGTGGTTTAAAAACAGTAAAATCGACCTTGCTAACTGAAACGCTCCTCTGTGGCTCAATCGGTAAAGCACGTCAGGCTATATGACGGTTCTGTATAGGATACGGGTTCGATTCCTGTCGGAAGACGCATATTTCCTATGAAAATTTCTCAAACATTCAGGCCGGTAAATGTTGTTAATACTGTTTATACAGAGCATTTACTTAAATATTTGTATCTATAAAAAGAACGTATAAACATTAAAAAATGTCTCAAAATAATAATCTACTAAAAAGATATTTGAACTCAAAATATTTTACAAAAAGATATTGCTTGGTTAATATAATTATGCATTTTGTTCAACGTGTGTTAAATTTAATATTTTTCTTTATTCTCTTGTCATGTGGATTTATATTTAAAATTAGTTCTTATAACTTTAAGTTACCTTATTTAACCCTCAGGGCTTCTTTTTATATTGATCTCTTTTTAACATTTGGCGGAAAATGACGCCGTAATTTAAAATTATTAATTTCATTTCACTGATATTTAACAATAATTATAAAAATAACAAAAATCGCTAACCTAAAATATTTCTTAAAATTTCTTGTTAGGCTTCGGAATGAGCTGCTTGAAATTAAATTTCTGTTTCAATTTTCATTGGCTTAGAAATGTCATTTTTCATTTTTGCTACTCCAACCTTTTGCTGGCGAAACAGGCTGTGGTACTACGCCCCAACAACAAAATCAAATTTATTATTTGGCCAAACGATTACGTGGTGTACCAGAACTGAATTCAAGATATTTACTACCGAAGTTAAGCAGGTTATTTAAAGTCAGAAAATATTTTTAGATTGTAAAAAGTTGGGTGGGGAATAATAATGATTTACTGATACAAATCTTACTAATTAACCCATAGCTGGGGGAGAAAAGGGGGATTCATACTTTTTACAAAATATTTTCGGGTAAGTGAATATGACGAACCTGGCTGGTATTGGAAACCGGGACTCCGATTACCAACTCCAAGCAGTTAGCCTTACACCAGCTGTACACCCAAGCTTACAACATCTGGTATTTCTAAGTGGTAACCCATTTAGGCGTATTAAAAGAAATGCTCCTTTCTCAAGTTAACATATTTCTGCACGATCATAAAAAATTTTAAAATGAAAAGAAAATGGTTCAGTCATGGATTTATAATAATAATAATAATAATAATAATAATAATAATAATAATGATAATAATAATAATAACGGCATTAATTTAGTTTCATTTCAGAACATGTTAAAATTTCCATCACTTAGCGTCTTCCATAGTTTTCTTTCCATTCCTTAACGTTGAGAGAATTTCGAATTTTTTTGAATGTTCTCTAATTCAAATTTGAACATATAACACTACTTTTGTGAGTATAAATACAGGTTACTGGACAAAAAGTATTTCTTCATGTGATTTTAGACAGCTTTTATTTAGTTTTTTATACAATTTCTCATGCGATCTAATAACTGTTTTCTTTTCAGATGATAAATTATATAAAAACTGTCCGAATGTTCTTTTTATCGGAGCGCTTTCGGCTATACATTTAGCCATTTTCAAGGATTAAATATTTCTATTGTTAAATAAGAAATAGTTTGTTGTATGTATGCTCTATAAAATGTTTTCATTTTTCAAAACACGGTCAGTTTTTATATAATTTATCATCCGAAAAGAAAAAAAATATTAGATCGCATGAGAAATTGTATAAAAAAAACTAAATAAAAGGACCTTGTCTGTCGTATTCAATGAAATGTGCATATATATATATATATATATATATATATATATATATATATATATATATATATATATATATATGTATATATATATATATATATATATATACATGTATATATATATATATATATATATATATATATATACATGTATATATATATATATATATATATATATATATATATATACATGTATGTATATATATATATATACATGTATATATACATGTATGTATATATATATATATATATACATATATATATATATATATATACATGTATGTATATATATATATATATATATATATATACATGTATATATATATATATATATATATATATATATATATATATATATATATATATATATATATATATATATATGTGTGTGTGTGTGTGTGTGTGTGTCCGCTGACCGTAGTTAAAACACTTTTCAAAAAGGAATAAATCTTATAATAAACATCAATTTATGTAGCTTTGAAATAATTGATCTAAAAATGTCGGCACAAAATTTACCGACTTGCAACTTTTATTAGGTTGGTGCAAAAATAATGTCGTTTTCTCACATGAAGTTGAACGTCAAAAAACGACATTATTTTTGCACCAACCTAATACAATGTCTATTTACTTGTTCGCCCAGACTGATCTGTGTAAAGCTGATCCAAATAATCGCTTTCTAACTCTCACAGTCTCAGCCAATTCACAAACAGCAGTGTTTAAAAAACGAACGTTATTCTCGTTTGCGTACTCACGCGAATTCTCGTAGCTCCGAGACAGTGTCTTTCTTAACTTAAGGTGTCATTATCTTCTACATGGTCCAAAGTCGCGACGATGGCGTAGTTGCTGAGGAATGACGGGATGGAATATTTTGTTGCTGCAACATTATTTCAGATTTACGAGCTTTAAACATCGGTTTTCGAAAATGTTGCGTTATACCTGGGCTCTGAAACCTACCCTGACAGTGAAAAGAAATGCACAGCTATTACAACCACGGCGCCGAACTTGTCGAGATTTGCTTAAAGTTTGTCGGAGAAGTACAATACTTAAGAAGCCAGTGGGGAACGAATTCACAGCCCTAAAAATGTACGTCGAAACAGTTTTGTTTCAAGTGACTTGAAATAAACAATATACGTGGTGTGTTGAAAAGTTCTCAGACTGACCAAAAAGAGATTCTCCACAAAAATTCTGATGATCTGTCTGTAATGATAAAAGTACGCAGATGTAGGTTTTAATAAAGCTTTATTCAACTGAGAATACAAGATTCGCGTACAGTGTCCTTTTACAATCCCAGTAAACAGAAATAGCTCTCCCAAAGAGCAGAATAACAAAACAAGGGGAGACCACTCTTGATTGTTCATAACAATATCTATCTATCTATCTATCTATCTATCTATCTATCTATCTATCTATCTATCTATCTATCTATCTCCGTCTGTTCATATCTATCTATCTATCTATCTATCTATCTATCTATCTATCTATCTATCTATCTATCTATCTATCTATGAAGTGGATCTCTCTCCCTATCTCTATTCATCTACTTAAATCTGTTCATGTCTATCTTAGCCTCTTCATCTTATTCTCTCTTTCTGTTTTAAAATACTTATCTCTCTGTTTAGTCTATCTATCTATCTATCTATCTATCTATCTATCTATCTATCTATCTATCTATCTATCTATCTATCTCTCTTTCCCTATCTTTATTCATCTATCTAAGTCTGTTCATATCTATCTTAGTCTCTTCATCTTACTCTTTCTTTCTATTTTAAAATACTTATCTAACTCTTTAGTTTATCTATCTATCTATCTATCTATCTATCTATCTATCTATCTATCTATCTATCTATCTATCTATCTATCTATCTATCTTAATTCAAATGTGCATATCGAATATACTATATGCAAGTACGAAACTAGAAAACAATGAGAGCGAGTCATTTGATCCCTGGAAATCTGTTTCGTATGAAAAATGAAATTTTACACCAGTTGAGAAATAGTTGCAGTAAACTTAAGCCCTTCAGAAAAAATAGCAATCAAAATCGAAATCATGCTAAAATATTCAGGTGAACAAGTCTAAAAACATCACAGCCCCAGTGCAGTTCAAATAAGCTGTAATTCTATCGCCCCAAACCTGCATCTCAACCGTAATCCCTTTATAGAAGAAACTCTATTCGTCTTGAAGAAATGAAATCCTCCTTAATCTTTGTCAGAACGTGCCTTGACTATTTCCCCGAAGAGTTCAATTCTAGATATTTTTGGAGGAGTTTCCTTATTTTACTTTTCTTTAAGACAATCTTTCCCCCGTTATATATGCTCAGGCCTTATTTTTGTTTTAAATTTCTCAGTCGCTTTCTCTTGTACTGATTCCTTTCGAACCAACTTTTTCCCCCTTTGCTGTTGCTGGCAAAATGTTAAATCACTGCATCCTCTGACATTCAATCTCAGAAATTTAATGAGGAAGACGAAGATGAAGAAACTGTTCTGGATAATGAAATATTATAATAGTAAAACTTCTAAAAGATTCAGAAATAAAATGTCAGTTAATTTTCAATTATGCCAAATAGAAATCAATTCCAGTTGATGACAAGTAACGATCTCCCATCAAAGTGATATGACTCTTAATCTCAGACAATTCCTCTTAAGTAGGAGGCATCTGGCTACCAAGGAAGAAATTTCAAATATAAGGAGAGGAATTTTAACCAAGGGAACAACTGGATATGAAAACAAATCGAAGATTTTTGATCCTTTGAACGTCAGACTTCTTCTTTCAGTTGTAGGGACGCGATTGGGTTTCAGAAATTGTTTTAATATTTACCACTGTAAAAGTATGATGTTGAAAAATAGTGGCAAATCAAAACAAATTCAAGAAACTTGGGTTCACAAGGAGAGCAATGTGACTAGGAAATCTGAACACCACTGATCGCATATAAAATAAATTACCGTATTTAATAAGAAGATAAGAACAACCTCTCCAATTTATATATCCGTCCTGGGTAAGACGTTAAAACACGTCCAGCAGCAAGGCCTCTGATCAGGAGGTTTTGAGGAGCGTGGAACCACCTCTTAATTGCTGGTGTTCGCAGGTCCACCCTGACTCGGGGTGGTAGCACCTATTAGGGTCCCATCAATATTATCAGCAATACTGTTTTGAATAAAATTTATTACCAGCAATACAATTTTGAAGGAAATATATTACCAGAAACAGATTTTTGACAAAACAAAATATTACCAGCAATAAAAAATGTCGGCATTAAATAAC
>OZ038482.1:16173568-16238568 GCA_964036315.1 Acanthosepion esculentum | reverse complement strand
TTCCTCTTGGTAACACTAGAGAGATTTAAGAAGTCTTAGCTGGATTTAAATTTGAACAGATTAAAATAGATTTGAATTGACAAATTCTTATATACATTCAGGATGTCAAATTCTATTTTGTAAGTCATATTAAACAAAAAAATGGTGGTAAACTTTTCAGGGCATAATTATCTGGACAATATATCGTGTAACTCTCAGAGGATTTCTATCCACGTCAAAAATATTTTTTTTAAGCATTTCACCCCAAGCAAGGCGGGAAGCCACTAGCACGCAAGGGGTTACAGAGGATTTGGAGCGAGAACAGTTAGGAGTGATAGAGGAAAGGATGAAGAGAATGATAGGGGATAGTTGAAGGCAACTGGAGATGTCGATTGACATTACATTTGAATAGTTGGAGATTATAGCTATCAGGGAAACAGGAATAGGGAAGGGAGTTCCACAGGCGAGAGGTGCGAGATATGAAGCTATTGGCGTAGAAGGGACGGCTACATTTAACAGTTTCGACAGTGAAAGGGTGAGAGCGGGATGCCAGCCTCATAGGACTCTTGAGTTCATGAAGTCTGGGAACCAGCGAAAGCAGCTCATCGGAGCAATTACCATGAAAGTATTTGTAAAAAAGACAGAGAGAGGCGACGGCACGTCTGTGAGAGAGAGACTGCAGACGAGATGCCAGATCAGAGCCAATTACATTGCATATCCGTCTCTGGATCTTATCAAGAACCCCGAGGCAAACAAAAGGGGCTCCAGACCATATATGGCAGCAATACACCATGCAAGGGAGAATGATTGATTTGTAGATTTGAAGGATCGATTCCGGGGAGAAAAATTACCTGGTGCGGCACAGGGAGCCAACTTTCCTTGCGATGGACGAAGCAACTGATTCAATGTATTTGTTCCATCTCAGGTCAGCAGACAATGTGAGACCGGGCAGCCGCAAAGAGGTGCTCTCGAGTAGTTGAGCGTCAGACATTCTAATGGGGGGCAGGGAAGGATCTCTGTGGTGATTAATAGAGAGCAGTTTTGTTTTTGAGGCGTTAAAGTTAACCAGCCAATTCCTGCCACAGTTCACAGCCGATTGGAGGTCCTTTTCGAGACGAACGGCCAGGCTAGTTTTGTCAGCGACACTAGATTTGTTTTTGAGGCAGGAGTAAATTGTAGTGTCGTCCGCGTAGATGCCTACTTGGGAATCTATGGAGTCAGGAAGATCGTTGATGAAGATAAGGAACAGAGTAGGGACTAGGATGGAACCTTGGGGAACACCTGCGTTCGTGGAATAGGAGCTGGAGGAGAATCTGTTGAGAACGACTTTCAATTCATGGTTTGAAAGGAATGATTGTATTAAGTCAAACAATCGACCTGTAATACCATAAACATGGATCTTGCGAAGAAGGTCGGCATGCCAAACCTTATCAAAGGCTTTAGAGATGTCTAGATCCACGGCACGAGCTTCGTTATTTTGAAGAGCTTGGTAGACAATTTCAGTGATGGCCGTAAGCACATCAGCTGTAGATCGGGCAAAGCGGAAACCATATTGCTTGTATGAGAGAAGATCATGGGATGTAAGATGGTTAACCACTTCAGCGTTGATTAAGGCTTTGAAGACTTTGCCGAAGAGACGTAGGAGACCGATAGGACGGTAATTAGAAGGGTCAAAGGGGTCGTCTGAGTTCTTAAAGGCAGGACCAGTCGATTTATAAATAGAAACATTACATTCCACTTTGTTTGCATGCATAAGACCTGATACCTCTAAAAAAAGTCATAATCGATAAATTCAAACGATATAGACTACAGAAATATATATTTGATTAACACAATATACAACATACCTTAATAAATTTTTATCATGTGATTGTATATTTTATCATGAACTCCTTGACCCTGTAGAAGACCGTGGGGGTTTAAGTGTTGTTGGATTAGAAACACGTGCGTTTTATTCCTGCTAGAATAAGGTTCAACAACAAGAACAATGCGGACTCAAGTTGAATCCAATCGAAGATGTAAAGAAAACAAACAAACAATATATATATATATATATATATATATATATATATATATATATATATATGTGTATTAAACAACAAATTTACAAGTGACATCAACATTTGTGTTTGTGTGTGAACGTAAAGTGTTTCTGTATTGGTGAATGTTCGTACGTACGTGTATGTATGTTTCATGGTGTTTTCCCACAAGTGGGCAAAGCGCGGATCTCTGCGAGAGATCACGTCCTTTAAATGTGTCCGCTGAAATGCAAAGTAAAAAGAGAAATAGGCAATAAATTGCCCAGTATTAATAGTGTAGGGAGAGCGACCCCTAGTGAACAATTAGGAAATTAAGGAGGAGTTAACTCCGACAACCCCCTTTAATTTTCACCAAACTTCTATTCATTTATTTTGTTAACGTAACTACGTTTTTAAATTTAGCACGCAGCCCTTATCGGTGTTTTTCAGAGTTCTTTGCTTGGGTATTGTTTTCTATTCTCACGTAAATCTCTTTTCATGACAGACAACATATTTTCTATTCGATTATTATATAGAGAAAGTCATTAAGTTGGTGGATGCTGCCATAATCTTTCCCTTTATTTCATCTTTGGTGTTACAAGGAGTTTTGTTTTGTCACTGGCTCAACTGCGCCCCACATATAATAACCAATGGGGTTGCAGTCTGATGTGTTAGGTGGCTAGATGTAAGAGGTGAGGTGGTCGTAGAAATTGTCTGACAACCATAACTGAATTCTCCTGCTTGTGTGACATGAGGGCGAATTGATGTAGGCCTTCGTGTTGAGCCTGACGCCATGGAGGAAGATGAATGGAGGTATAACGTCGCCTTCACTAGTGATCACTTCAAACATCTTCGGAATCACCATTAGGCTCATCCAACTCTTCTCGAATCTTCTGCACTGTCCCCAGATTGACACCCATACATTCTGTTATGTTCGTATGGGAGCTTTCGGCGCGAATGCCAAGCAGTACAGCATATCGTTTCCAAAGTTTTGACGGAGTGAATTGCGTTATGGTGATCTTTTTCTTACAAACGTTGCCCAACTAACACTGCTATATTGTGCAGCCGACAAAATAAAAAACAAACAAACAATGCGCATGCGTGAAATTAAAAATGTACAGTGATGTTAGATAAAAGTGACTTACCTGAATTTTTTTACTAAAAATATTTTTTGTCTATTGTTTTTGGGGTTAAAATAATTTAAAATCTTATTATATAAAGACTCCCTTCCCGACCACCTAGGAAAAAAGGTATTCTATTGATAATTATAAATTTGGATATCAATGAGATTCAGGAAAAAACTCTGACCAAAAAAAGTGACACAGGTATCGCATTCTAATGATTAAACCGGTAAATTTAAAGAGCTTTTGACAAAATATTGAAAACTATTTTACAATACACTCAGAACAATATTCTAGAGAATTCTAAAACAGCTTAAATTAAATCTAGAGTATTCCAGAATATTCCAGAAAGCCTCATACAGTATAAAAACAGCGTGAAATAGCCACTGAAGACACTAACCAGATGAAAGGGTACAAACACGCATCAGAACCACTTAAGGCATCTATTATTGCCCTTTCAAAAGCAGGCAAGTCTACGAGAGGAATCGCGGAAATTGCTATAACCTCGCAGTCAACTGTATCTCAAGTGCTTAGGGCACATAATGATGCCACTCTTGCTCCAAGGAAGGAAACAAGGGGACGAAAGAAAAAGATTGATGATAGAACTGACAGGGTAATCGAGAGAGAAGTTGCAAAGAATAGGACAATAACTAGCCAAGAAATTGCAGCCAGTCTAAGCGAAGAGCAAGGTGTTAGTCTTGCCTCTTCAACAGTCCGTCGGTGGCTGTTAGAACAAGGCTACAAATCTTGTACACGAAGGTTTAAGCCGCTAATAAGCAAAGCCAACAAAGCCAAGAGACTTGAATGGGATCACTATTACAAATATTTCACTGTAGAAGACTGGAAGAATGTACTTTTCTCCGATGAAACGAAAGTTGAGCTAAATTCAAAGGATAAGGTGAATTACTTTTATCGAACTGCACTGTAAAATGGCGACAATTTACACATCACACCATGTATGAAATTTAAAAAAAAGCATATATCAATAACAACACGCGGGGCGTAGGCTAAAACCTTACATTCTCAAATGTTTCTGAAACTGAGCAGGCAAATTTACGTACTATTCACGAAGGCACTGATAATGCAATAAATGTGACAGAATTCTTTCGTTCTATTTTGGAGAACACTGAATACTCCATTTTCTACAAAAACCCATTCAATACAAAATGACACTAATTTTTGGACAGCCTTACACATAAATTGGCTTTGATTTGGTAAAATTCCAAATCTTCGAAATTGGATTCGTGTCCATTAATTAAGCGGGACAGAACATGATATCGAAACCATTTCGTTGCAAGGAGACTCTAGTCTTATTTAAAGACATTTTTATCAGATCAGTGTCTCTAGCCAGTGGGAATCAATCCTCAACAGAGAATGACCAGAACCATTGTTCTTTTAGAAAACAACGTATCACTAAGCAAAACTCACTTTAGAATCGGAGGGAGCATTATCCTCATAGAAGATAATATTTCCAACGAGAATCTATCTATCTATCTATCTATCTATCTATCTATCTATCTATCTATCTATCTATCTATCTTAGTCTGTTCATATCTATCTCAGTCTGTTCATATCTATCTATCTATCTATCTATCTATCTATCTATCTATCTATCTATTATCTTAGTCTGTTCATATCTATCTCAGTCTGTTCATATCTATCTATCTATCTATCTATCTATCTATCTATCTATCTATCTATCTATATCTATCTCAGTCTGTTCATATCTATCTATCTATCTATCTATCTATCTTAGTCTGTTCATATCTATCTCAGTCTGTTCATATCTATCTATCTATCTATCTATCTATCTATCTATCTATCTACTCATATCTATCTCAGTCTGTTCATATCTATCTATCTATCTATCTATCTATCTATCTATCTATCTATCTATCTATCTATTCATATCTATCTCAGTCTGTTCATATCTATCTATCTATCTATCTATCTATCTATCTATCTATCTATCTATCTATCTATCTATCTATCTTAGTCTATTCATATCTATCTATCTCAGTCTGTTCATATCTATCTATCTATCTATCTATCTATCTATCTATCTATCTATCTATCATAATATCAAAACAATTTTCGTTGCAAAGAGACTGGTCCTGTTGTAAGGCATTTTTATCAGATCAGAGTCTCTAGCCGGTGAGAAGTAATTCTATCTTAGTCTGTTCATTATCTATCTATCTATCTATCTATCTATCTATCTATCTATCTATCTATCTATCTATTCATACCTATCTCAGTCTGTTCATATCTATCTATCTATCTATCTATCTATCTATCTATCTATCTATCTATCTATCTATCTATCTATCTATTCATACCTATCTCAGTCTGTTCATTATCTATCTATCTATCTATCTATCTATCTATCTATCTTAGTCTATTCATATCTATCTATCTCAGTCTGTTCATATCTATCTATCTATCTATCTATCTATCTATCTATCTATCTATCTATCTATCATAATATCAAAACAATTTTCGTTGCAAAGAGACTGGTCCTGTTGTAAGGCATTTTTATCAGATCAGAGTCTCTAGCCGGTGAGAAGTAATTCTCAACATGGAATGACTAAGCTCATTGTTCTTTTAGAAAACAACATATCACTAAGCAAAACTAACTTTAGAATCGCAAGGTGCATTATCCTTCTGGAAGATAATATTTCCAACGGAATCTATCCTATGGACAGTGAAAAATAATCTGAATGTAGAATTTTCTGCTGCAGCATTTATTTCTACCGAAATTTGCTGAATACTATCTACATTATTCGAATTATTGTCCTCATCTTTGTCGCCATATTTATTACAACGTTTCGGCCGTTGTACGCTCCTGCCTTCTTCAGGTGGTTGGAATGTCGAACAGAACCCTTTTATTTCGCTCACTAGGTAGACTGACCACGTGCCATGTTTAATGGATGTCAGTTATCAGTTATCTCCTGTTATATCCCTCTCCAAGTTCCCCACTGCCTTAACCGGGTATTGAACTCACACTCTTTGGGTCCTGTCACTGGATCTAACCAACGCCTTTATCCACTGTGCCATGTGTCCTTGTAATAAGCAGGACGACAAAGATGATGACAATAGTCCGAATAATATAAATGGTGTACATAATACCTCATCACAGAAATAGCGGCAGATACTGAAAGGCCGAAACGTAATAAATATGGCATCAAAGATGGGGACAATAGTCTGAATAATGTAAATAGTGTACATAATACCTCATATAGACAGATACTGAAATTTGCTGAATTTTTAGAAAATGTTCTAAACAAAATTCCTCCCCATGTTTGAGAGACAAAGATAACTTGGAGAATATCTTCCACTAGTTTTTCCAAGACCAGCAGCATCTTCAGCAGCATTGCTGACCAATTCAAACATACTCGCGAAACCAGTTTTTGAAACATTAAACAAATAATCGTCGGTCCTTTATTCAGACATTTTTCTAACCATGATCCACAGAAACATACGATTCTTTTTAAGATTGACCTTCTTTGCATAGAAAGTGAAATCGTTGTCCGGTAAAATTGTTTTGCTTTTTATGATAACAACATCAAAAGGTACAAAAAAGATGTGAATATTTGAATAATGTTGGATATATTAATGACAGAAACCCCGAGACAGTAGCTGTTATCGAATATGCACAAGTTCAGTTACAGGGTGGGACATAAAATTTCAGACAAAATGAATTTGTTACAGTTTCTACAACTGTAGGAATTTTTGAGAGATTTTTTCACAATTGGTGGAAAATATTTTAAAGTTTTGCAGTCAAAAGCATTTTTAAATTGGTGAACGTTTAGTCACTGTGATCAGTAATTGATGACATGTCTAATCAGACTGCTGGATGTCGTTCGCCACACATTGAATTTGTTCACGACTCTCTCCAACATGTCATTCGGAATTCTTCTGATTTCTCACTTGATATTTTCTTTCAGCCTATCAATTGTGTCTGGGTTGTCTTCATACACTCTCTCCTTCAGGTAGTCCCAGAGAATGTAGTCCGGCGGGCTCTGATCAGGAGAGTAGGGTGGCCATGTATTGTCGGTCCTTCTCGAGACCAATCAGTCGCTTGGAAAGTATTGCCCACGGTATTGAAGAGTGCGATTGGAAACACAACTTTGTTCATGTCAAAACCCCCTTCGCCTCCTTAATGCCGGAATGAAGCGTCTCCGATGCATTTAAATGTATCTGTGTGCATTCACTGTCAACCGATGACCATCATTGTTATGGGATCTTACCTATAACGACACACTGAACTCTTCCTGACTCTATAAAGACTGCGCCTCTCAAGAGAGACGTATGGAACGAGTCGATACGCAGTCTCTGACTGTGCGTGACTCCTGTTGAACTCAAGGAGGAGGATTTGCTGAAAGGCAAAGTTTCGTCCGGGATGGTAGACAAGCCCTGAACCCGTTTATACGGGTTCTTAAGGGAGTATTTTTGGCCTAGATTACGGGCTCGGAGAAACCCACGTTAAACTCGGCCTTGTGCCACATACTTTCCTCGTGGGGGCACTGTTAAATATCGGAACGAGTCGAGCCGATAGTAGTTCACTCCAAACCAGACTGACAGTCATACTAACCCTTCAACATATTGTATTATTATTCTATGTAATATATCTTTGTTATTTCCACTCTTGTATTCGTGTTGTTCTTCCTTGGTCCTAACCTTGGACCATAACAGTGGTGCGAAGATATTGGACCATAACAATCATCATCTTCAAAAATGTATGGGCTAAAAATGCCATTCTTCCCAAGTGCACACCATATTGTCATTTTTTCTACACTCAGAGGATTTGAAGCATGTTCATGAGGTTGTTCACTGTCCCAGAACCTGAAGTCTTGTTTATTCCCATGTCGACTCAAATGGAAGTGCGCCTCGTCGCTGAAGAGAAGACAATCTAAAAGATGAGGGTCTTTCTCAATACACTTATCGTCTGGCGAAACTCGTAGCATTCGATCTTGTTGGTTTGTGTTTACGCTTGAAGAATCTGCACTTTGTAGGGAAACAGTTTCAAATCATAGTGGATAATTCGGCGTACAGATCTCCTGGAAATACCCATTTGCTGTTACAGTCGTCTGGTGGAATTGCGGGGAGACTCTTCCAACTGGTCCCTGATGCCTTGAACATGAACTGGCGTCCTCGATGTGAACTTTGGTTATTGTTAACTACACTTTCAGTGTTTCTAAACTTTTCTACCAAACGTGCTATGATATAGTGATGTGGAATTTTCTTTCTAGGATATTCGCGTCGAAATTGCCTCGGAACAAGTGTAGATGACTTTGTTGCAAAATACAGTTCCACAATCTTTGTCCTCTCTTCAACCGAAAACTGTTTGTAGTGGTCCATCTTGATATCAGATAAAACCTACAGGTATGCTATGCAACTCACCTGAAAAAGAAAAAGAAACAATTATTTCTTTAGAAAATATAGGCCCTTACTTTTGTTCCTCTTTTTGTGCCCCACATGAATAGTTCTAATCATAAAAGTATTTTATGTCTTAATCCGAAATCCTGTGTTCTTTGTTTAAGCTTTTTTTACGATTGGTCCAGATAAGCTCCATACTCTCAGACTTTCTCGGAGAATCCCAGTAAATCTCGGTAATGTGAGGAAATGCAAGCGCTAATGCTAAAATGGAAAAACGAATTATTTTAATAAATACACATAGACTTTGTATCGATTATAATTTACGGAGTAGAAGAAAGAAAGGTTTTTGCTTTTGACTATTCTATCATTTAGTGTCATTTACAATTGACCATTTACCACGCTTTCTTAAATCACTCGATGCATATAGAATGTATACACATATATAGCATATACAATTTTATAGACTGAGAAACACTTTCAGATTAACACAGTTGCCTCTATCTATCTATCTATCTATCTATCTATCTATCTATCTATCTATCTATCTATCTCTCTCTCTCTATATATATATACACTGGCGAAAATAAGTTGTATTCATTTCAGAATATATTTGTAATAAAACAATAAAAATTAGTTTTATCCTGTACGCTTTATGCAGAATCTATTTCTTTTTTGATTGTTGTAAAAATTGTATATTTTTGTACAACTTGAAAAATTTTAATGCTGGATTAATTTAAATTATCCAAATTTGCCAGCAAAATAAGTTTAAGACTGCATGGGTATTATGCAAATTATTTGCTAAATGGGTGGTCACATGACTGGTCATTAATGCATTTTATGGTGTAATAACTAAGCATTGTTATACAATTAATTCACTATGGGAAAGCATCATAGTCTTAGCCCAGTGACGAGATCAAAAATAGTGTTACTTCATCAACAAAACGTTTCCTTTATGAACATAAGCAAGCAATTAAAGTGCTACAAAACAGCTTGTGTTCAGGCTTGGAAGCTTTACCAGGATACTGGACAATATAAGGATAGGCAAAGATCGGGGGCTCCAAGAAAAACAACAGTGCAACTGGATTGACGAATTCATAGGCTTTCCCAAACTAACTGAATGCTGATGGATGTGGACATTTGGATTATTCAGGCACATTGCTAGAAAAAGCCAATTATTTCAGAGAGGAATCGACTAAAGTGATTGTTTCCGTTGCCTTTGGTTCCTGTGTCGTTGCTTCCTTTGTCGTCGGTTCGTCTGCCTTGTTGGTTCTTGATTCGTTGGTTCTTGATTCGTTCGTCCCTGTGTTTTTGTTCCCATTGCCTTTGGATTCCTGTTTGTCGTTGGTTCTTCTACCTTTGGTTCCTATGTCGTTGTCTCCTGTGTTGTTGGTTCTTGATTCGTTGGTCCCTGTGTTTTTGTTTCCGTTGCCTTTGGTTCCTGTGTTCGTTGCTTCCTTTGTCGTTGGTTCGTCTGCCTTGTTGGTTCTTGATTCGTTGGTTCTTGATTCGTTGGTCACTGTGTTTTTCTTTCCGTTGCCTTTGGGTTCCTGTATGTCGTTTGTTCGTTTACCTTTGGTTCCTATGTCGTTGGTTCCTGTGTTGTTGGTTCTTGATTCGTTGGTCCCTGTGTTTTTGTTTCCGTTGCCTTTGTGTTCCTGTTTGTCGTTGGTTCGTCTACCTTTGGTTCCTATGTCGTTGGTTCCTGTGTTGTTGGTTCTTGATTCGTTGGTGTTTTTGTTTCCGTTGGCTTTGGTTCCTGTGTGCTAGGTTCCTGTGTCGTTGGTTCGTCTGCCTTTGGTTCATGTGTCGTTGGTTCCTGTGTTGTTGGTTATTGATTCGTTGGTCGCAGTGTTTTTGTTTCCGTTGCCTTTGGGTTCCGTGTCGTTGGTTACTGTGTGTTTGGTTCCTGTGTCATAGGTCCCTGTGTCGTTGGTTGCTTTGTCTTTGGTTCATATGTCGTTGGTTCCTGTGTTGTTGATTCCTGTGTCGTTGGTCCCTGTAGCGTTGGTTCCTAAGTGTTTGGTTAATAAGTGTCTGGTTCCTGTATCGTTGGTTCGTTTGTCTTTGGTTCTTGTATCGTTGGTTCCTGTGTTGTTGGTTCTTGAGTCGTTGGCCCCTGTGTTTTGGTTGCTTTGTCTTGGGTTTCTGTGGTGTTGGTTCCTTTGTGTTTGGTTCCTGTGTCCTTGGCTCTTGTATCGTTGATCCCTTTGCCGTTGGTTCATATGTCGTCGGTTCCTGTGTCGATGGTTCCTGTGTCGTTGATCCTTCTGTATTTGGTTCATTTTCCTTTGGTTACTGTGTCGTTGATTCCTGTGTGTTTGGTTCCTGTGTGTTAGGTTCCTGTGTCGTTGCTTCCGTTGTCTTTGGTTCCTGTGTTGTTGGTATTTGAGTCGTTGGTCACTGTGTTTTGGTTCCTTTGTCTTTGGTTCATGTGCCATTGGTTCCTGTGTCGATAGTTCCTGTGCCGTTGGTTCCTGTGTCGATATATATATATATATGAGTTTAGTTTTTCACATTTTTGTTTTCTTAGCTTGTTCGTGGTCTCTGTTTCTTTGGTTCATTTGCCTTTGGTTCCAGTGTCTTTGGTCCCTGTGTTTTTGGTTTCGTTGTCTTTGGTTCCTGTGTCGTTGGTTCCTTTTCTTTGATTCCTGTACGTTTGGTTTCTATGTGTTCTGTTCGTGTGTTCCTGTACGTTTGGTTTCTATGTGTTTGGTTCATATGTCTTTGGTTCCTTTGCCTTTGGTTCCTTTGTATTTGGTTCCACTGTCTTTGGTTCCAGTGTCTTTGGTTCCAGGTGTCTTTGGTTCCAGGTGTCTTTGGTTCCTGTGCCGTTGGTTCATATGTCGTTGGTTCCTTTGTCTTTGGTGTTTGTGTGGGCGTAATTTGTTGTAGTTTTACAGGCACACATTTCAGTTGTTTTTTTATAAATGGAAGTTTTAAAACTTTTATTATTCAAATCAATTTCACATATAAACTAGCTGAATAATCACAATTTATAGGAACTATAAGAGTTTAAAAATGTGTCTAATTTTCTTGATATTTATAATAGAACAGAACTTGGATTAACTTTAAAACCTTGTTTCCTCATTTCCCTTTCAATGCAGACAGACCTTGAAAAATTAAAATTAGATTATAATTATATTTATTGTTTCTTGTGCGAAAATATATAACCCATGATTATATAATATATTCGGACATTTATACTCCATTCAAAATATATTTTTATACTTCTTAATCTTGAAATAGTTTGAAAATCCATCTATCTATCTATCTATCTATCTATTACTATTTCCATTTAATATATACTAAATAACGTGCTCAGATACATCTGTTTAGCAATAGACAATCCAAAACTATATTATTTCATAAAGAAATAAAATTACTCTCTTTCAATATTTCAACTATTGATGCGTTCCACAAATTGAAATTCCGAGCGCATAGAAAGTGACAATCGTTTTTAATTAAATCGTAAAATGCGCCTTAATTTTGTGGAGATTCTCACGAAACGAAATATTTGTTTATTGATAGACGGAAAAAAAAACACAAAAATTGGCTTCTATCTCTGCTGTTCCTGCAGAGCGGCTTTCTTGGAAACGGAATAATTAAGAAGAGATGATTTTCATAAAATCTATCCTCTGTTGGACAGAAGCCAACATCATTAAAAATCGAACAGGTGAGCCGATGACGTCACGACATTATTTGTTCCGTCTAAACGTCCTTTTTTTTTAAAACAAAAACAAAAACTGATTGAAATTTTTAATCAGGGTTGCAATAACTCCTTTTGTTTGAGATGAATTAATTGTAAAGTTTGTTATTTTATCTGTTTACAACACGGTCATGTTTTGAAACGGTTTGAAGACGACAGCAGTATTTTTCAATCAGTGACTCACGATAATTTTCTCTATTTTTTAAAAGGTTTCATTCATATTTCAATATGATATTATATAAACAAAAACTGTGCGACCAGATATAAGTTTCCGGTGATCAACCTACTGAGATATTAAAAAAAAAAACGAAACATACCAAAACTAAAAAGATGCTTACAGAATTTTAATTATTTGCAAAGTCAACTCGACAGCATACTACAAAATATTTCATTTGCATCTTCGTATCCAAATTATTTCCACCTCATCATTTTCCCAGAGAGTTTTGCTGACAGAAATATTAAAAGAGAACACTTTCAAAAATGTCTTTAAATAATTGAAAGTAGTAGACTTCTGCCTGAAGGTCTTCTAACAGTATTCAGAAACCGCCCCTCCCTGTGAGCGTGGGTTGTTGGTTATTAAATATTCGAAAACACAGAAATCGTTTTTGGATTTCAAACTTCTCTTCGCTTGTAATTCTCTTTTAGTGCAAATGGTTCATAAACTGGAAAAAAAAAACAGTGTCAAATTTCAACTTAATTTTAATTTTTTCTTAAACTTCTTCCTAAAATATAAGTTTCAGTCAACATATTAAAAATTAATTTTGGTTCCTGAAGGTAGAGGCCGCAAACAATTACAGGAACCCGACTATTTTATAATCGTGGAAATACAGCCGAGTGGAATTTCTGCAACTGACCAGCACAATATTTTCTATGAATTTTAAAAACATTTAAACAAACAAAAAGAATTTACTATTTTAAATACTTAAATTTCACCCATTTTTATAATAATAATTTTCTCCCACATTTCCAGCGGACCTTTTCGTAATTGTTGAATTCCGCCTTTAATTTAAGCATGAATATGCCTATATGTGTGGATAAGACTATATAGATTAGATAAAACTAAATAAAAGACAAAGTAAAATCAGATGAGACAACAGTGGAAATAGATAATATGACAGAGGATGAGGCAAAAACTAAAATAAATGAGGTAAAAAATAATAATCTATCAGGAAATAAAAGGGGAGAATCGAACAGCGACAAAAACAATTGAACTGATTTAGATTCTGTCACTGATGAAGATGAATCAAACGACGTTAGCCATTGAAGCAAAAAACCACATCATTCAAATACTCAACTCGCACAAATATCAAATAAATCAGAAAACAGCCGACCCCTAAAAATTCAAAGTCCAATAAACATACTGTGCAAACATATAACACTGCATGACAAACACTGTTAATGTAGAGACCACTGGAAAACATAACAGAAGTAAATAATGTCATATATGAAACAGCTTTAACAGCTACTTGAAAACTTTGAAGACAAAGAAAATATCAAACAACAGGAAAACGATAGGCAAAATTAAAGCGAGAAATTCAGGAAATCAGATAAGAATTATCGATATTAGATGAGATTTCAAGAAATTCACTTGTTTCAACACAGAAAACAAGGGAGATCAATCGGAAGTCTTAAATTAAAGCAGTAAATGAAATTCCGCTAATGAAGGAAATACTTAGACAGAAACTTCTATTAAAGGCACATATAACAAAAGACGATATAAAAAGCGTTTCAGGTTCTATTGGCAAAATAAGTTATTCCAAATGAAACCCAAGAATTTGTGCATGTAAATTGGAAAGCAGTTATATAAGCCCCCCCCCCCCAAACCATCTATTGAAGAATTACAAAGAATTCAGAAGAATATTTTGAGCATCTCAAGGGAATACAACCCCAATGCAGAGTGGATCAAACGAGAAGAAGAAAGAATGAAGGATAAACCAGTACAAGAATGAAAAAAATATAACGAAGTTAGGCAAGCTCATACGAAATCCCCAAAATAGCAATTCCCAGGAAATGACAAGGTACCCAACTTTTTGGCTCTATCATTTGTCATAAATCCATAAAACCCATGTGAAAACTTTATCAATGTTAATTAATAACACCTATGAAATTCCAGAAAGGATCACTGAGGGTTTTACATATTGCCTACCAAAAACGGGTGAAACAGATGATCCTTAAAATTATAGGCCAATAACATGTTTGTCCACCATATATAGATTGATCACGTCCATCCTGACGAACTGTACTTGATCTTTTTTCGATCAAATCAACGTTTATCTCCTGGAACAGAAGGGATGTCGAAGAGGTTCTTATGGTTGCAAATATCAACTATTTATAAATAAAATGATATTGAACAATTGCAGATAAAAAGGTAGATTACTGTAAAGCCTTTGATAATGTGCCACAATCCTGGTCCTTAAGGCTTTGGAAATATACAAAATCTCATCAGTGATAGTAAATTTCCTTAAATACATATCATGGAACTGTGGAAAACCACAGTGTACCTAAATCCCACCAAAGACACTGCCACTTCCAGTTGCTTGAATACCTGACGAGTAATCTTTTAAAGAGACTCCCTTATTATTTTCTGCCCGTAACCCTACTTTCAAATAAACAGATACATCTCAAGGAGTATAGCATTAGATATTTCGAAGGCCTTTGACAAGTTGTAGCACAAAGGATTGCTGCTCAAGTTCTGAAAATCATCAGAAGTGTCTCCTCAATTATAAAGTCCTTCCTCACAGGTAGGTTCTCGAATGCAGTTGTTAATGGACAGTTTTCCGGGACCCTAGCAATCATCGCAGGCGTCTCCGGCGGTCAATTCTCGGAACAACCCTCTCTTTACATAAATGATCTGCCTAAGTATATACACCGATCATTTGTGAATATATATACCCGATAATACAACGATATATGGGTGCACCTCCAAAACACGTCATGATCTCCCACCCGATCTATAACATCTCAGTGGGGATAAAATTGGTTGGTTACATTCAATTTATCACAAACTAAAACTAGTCACGTTTAATCATTGCTTCCTCGAGTATTTTGTACACATATTTACCGAGCACAAGGTTCTGTCCCGGCTCTGACTAGCTTGGCCCGGCTCAGACCAGCTAAGAACAGCTATGACTAGCTTAGACAAGTTATGACCAGATAAAACCAGCAGCCTGAGTGACAGAAATTTCGGGTCCCAACGTTAAAAACCGACCTTGTGTCGCAACCTGACTCAGTGGGGGATGGAGGTCAAGTAAATGCAGACTGCTCTCTCAAGGAATTTCTAACACATTGATACTTACCAGGCGCAGGTATTCGTTCCTGCGCTGGTAGTATCACGGCTTTGACTAGCTCGGACCGGCTCTGACCAGCTTGAACCAGCTATGACCAGCCAAGACCAGCTCTGACTAGCTTAGACCAGTTTAGACAAGCTATGAACAGCTAATACCAGCGACGCGAATTGAAGGCTCTCGGGTCCCCAAGTTAAAAACCGACCTTGTGTCACAACCTGATTCAGTGTGTGTGTGTATGTGGGGGGGTCAAATAAATACAAAAAGCATTGCCGATCAGGCCCTGTACTAACATCGGTGATGATGAATGGATTCCTCCTGGTGGCTCTGTATCTTGAGAAAGTATTTGACCTCAACCCTACCCATGACCTCAAGTGGAACTCGTGCATACGATTCTTTACTAAAGATATAAGAAAAATATTCAGTTCCCTGTACTACTCCAGTAAGTAGCTGACTCCTTGTGCTAACCTTTACGTTTACAAGGGGCAGACCAGGTCTAAAATGGAGTACTGCTGTCCTATTTGGGTTGGTGCTGTCCATTTCTCACTTCCCAGTCTCGATAGAGACCAAAAGCGTCTTTGCGTCCTTGTGGGTGAGAAATTATTTTCCATCCTGCAACCCCTCTTTCCCAGATGAACTGTGGCAAGACTCTTACTATCTTATTGCTACTTCCATGGAAAGTGCTCCGACGAACTGCATTTCTTGGTTCTACCAGTGATAACCTTCATGTCTAGAAGCCGCCACACTACTCACATTGTAGCCAATCGCCCTCATTCTCACCGTATTCCTTCGGTGAGGACTAAGTTTCACTCGAACAGCTTCCTCCCGCGAACCACGGCAATGTGGAACCGAATCACAAGAGGATGCTTCCCCGATCACTACAATCTTAACATGTTCAAGGCTAGGGTTAACCGTTATCTGATCCACCTTTCAGCATAAACTGTACCTGTTACTCTAAAAACCTCTGCTACGGGTGGCACCGGGACCTTTTACAGGGTAAACGTCACTGTAGAAAAACAAAAACAAAAACAGAAGCAAAAACAGACGCAGTTATAACTATGGATTCAAAGTGAACAAGAAAGTATATACATTGTAACCCGGATATAAGAGAGTTGTCGGGACCGGATAAGAAGGCTCTTATATCCGGGTTTCTCTTATATCCGGGTTTGGCATATTTTGTTTAGGTAAGTATGGCTCTAATTTGGGACCAGAGAAAATCTCTCTTATATTCGAGTTTCTCTTATATCCGGGTCTCTTATATCCGGGTTAAACTGCAATTACCTATTTTACAGGCATGATCTCAAACTCTTTAACAAAAACGACAAAGAGTTTAATAGCCTCCTCAATACTCTAAAATGTTTTAGTGATGACATCGGTATAAATTTTGGATTAGATAAATGTGCAAAAGTAACATTTAAGAAACGGAGAATTACATAAGCACATTCAATAGATCGAGATTTTGTCACAAGGATTAGGAAACTGGAATAAGAAGGAGCCTATAAATACCTAGGATCCAGCGAGATGGAATAGGGCGTAAACAAATAAAGGAGGAATTAAGAAAAAATAAATGCTAAAGGCGTGTGCGTTTCATGTTAAATACGGGGTTGAATTCACAAAACAGAATATCAACCATAAACACATTGGTGTCGTGCAATAAAGTTTCAGGATCCTTAACTGGACCATAGCTGAAATTAAGTGAATGGATGTCAACACGGGAAAGCTTTTCACTTGACACCGCATGCATCATCTCCAGGTAGACATTGATTGTATGTATGTGTTCAGATCTATATATATGTGACAAAAATACCTAGAAACTACGGAAAATTTGTTGATGATGTGGATCAAAGAATATGAAAGAAATAAGAGACTTTATTCAGTAATAAAGGAAGAAGAAGGGCAAATAAACAACAATGCACCTATTGTAACGGCAAAGAACCCAAGAAAAAACAAAGAAAAAGGTAATGCAATGAACTAAATGCAGAAACGATGGCAAGATAAACATCTTCATGGTCAATACTCTGCCCATAATAAAAGAAAAGCTGATGCAGGGCGTCCCTAGTAGCCCATGTCTTAAAGAAATACAAAATATTCTACTCACAAGTACAGTTCATATCTTATGCAGGGATTTATCTATGCAAAATATGCGTGGTCTTAAGTTGCCTTTTTTTTTTTTTACAAGAAAATGTCATGATGCCATTTTTGACCTTAAGTTTCTGAATGGGATCAGGAAGTAAATTAGTATGTAACAGAAATCAAAGATAATAATAATAATAATAATAATAATAATAATAATAATAATACAGAAACAATTGTATATACAGAAACAATCTTGTATCAGGTTGCACAATATTGGCACCCACTGAGTATAAAACCCGGCATGACAGAGCGGGCCAATATCTGCACTGGAAAATATGCAACTTCTACGGGAAGGAAACTGAAAGAAACTGGTATGTACACCACCCAGTCCCGTTTACGGAGGAGGACCTGTTACAATTCTATGGGACTACACAATACACACTGAAAGAACAATCAAAGCCAAACGCCCAGATATTGTTATTAGAGACCATAAACAAAAGAAGAGCTTCCTTATTGATATGGCAGTCCCTGCAGACTGCAATGTATCATTGAAGATATTCAAAAAGCTGTCAAAATACAAGGACCTAGAATAATAGAAATCTCAAAACTGTGGCACATAGGAACATCAACAATCCCTGTTGTAGTTGGAGCCCTAGGATTGGTTGGAAAAGATTCCAGTAGACTAATTGAAGGGATTCCTGGAAGTCCATGCCTCAAAGAGATACAAAAGATTGTTCTGACAAGTACAGCACACACTTTAGGAAGGGCTTTGTCTATGTAATTTTTTAATGTTAGTGGAAAGTGTCATGATGCCATTTCTAACCGTAGGTCCCTGGGCGAGACCCGGAAAGAAATGTGTAAACGCCAGATATCAAAGAAAATAATAATAATAATAATAATAATAATAATAATAATAATAATAATAGCTAATGTCGACAAACCCGATACCCATCAGTGACTATCTAGTGAAGGGTTAAAAGCTGAAACTGAATGTTCTATTCTTGCTGCACAGGAACAATGCTTGCTAACTGGAAATTGCACACATACAGAAGAATTGTGTTAGCCCAAAATGCATATTATGTGGTAAATATCCAGAAACAATTAACCATCTTGTATCAAGTTACGCGGTATTGGCACCCAATGAATATAAAACTCGGCATGACAAAGTGTGCCAATACCCGCACTGGAAAATTTGCAACGCTTACGGAAAGGAAATTGCAAGAAATTGCTATGAAAACCACCCAGACCCGGTTACGAAGATAGGGCCTGTTACAATTTTATGGGACTTTACAATACAAACAGACAGAACACCAAAAGTAATCACCCAGTCATCGTGATTAGAGACCGTAAAGACAAAATGTGCCTCCTTATTGACATGGCAGTCCTTGTAGACGACAATGTATCTTTGAAGATCTTCAAAAAACTATCAAAATACAAGAACCTTGAAATCGAAATCTCAAAAAGGTGGCGAATGTGGACATTGACAATTCCAGTTAGAGTTGGAGCCTTTGGATTAATTGGAAAAGATTGCAATAGATACATTGAAGTAATACGAGGTAGTTCATGCTTTAAGGGAATAAAAAAATTGTACTCACATGTACAGCCCACAACTTGCGAAGGGCTTTATCTATGTAAAATAGGTCCTTGGTCCGGACCCGGAAATAAAGTAGTATACACCAGAAACTAAAGGAAATAAAACAATAATAATAAGCAAATAGATGAAGATAATAGTAAATATGAGGGAAAAAAAGAGATGACAAAAATATCCGATATACACGGGAGAAGGTAAAGGAAATATCTTTTGAGGAAATGCCAACAATTCCAAAAGTAAGAATAACCATCAAGTGAAGGAAACCATCAACCTCGCTAACCGAGCAATTAGAGAAATAAAGGACGAAATGAAAAGACCGATGAACCTGACAGAAATTAATCATCTTATATACGCGGCCTTGGCAACGTTCGCAGATAAAAATAAGTGAAAAAGTAAAAACACAACGTAAACGAAAACGAGAAATGCCAGTATGGAAAGAAAAATAGAAACCGAAATAAATAAACTATGAGGACAATTGTAACTTCTAAGTGAAGTAGACAAGGGTTCCAAAATGAACAAAAGAAAAAGGAGACAACTGAAACGAAGCTTTGCTATAAAGACTGACGTAACAAAAGTTAAAGAGAAGCTGAAATAACACATTCGTTCGAAGGCACAGAGAATCAGGCGTTATGAAAAAAAGAAACAGATTCTTCTGGCAACGCAAGATCTTCAAAAGAAATTATATCGAGAACTGAGAAAAAATAAAATAGAGATAAATGACACACCTAATATCAATTTTTTGTATCTCTTTGAGGCATGGACTTCCAGGAATCCCTTCAATGTGCAAACACTTTTGAAAATATGTTAACAAACACTGTGTGAACATCACTCAGAACCGGTCACAGAAATGGAAGACATCACAATTCTTTAGGCTTACAGCATCTTTACAGACAGGACGATGGAAGCAAATAGGCCAGACATAATTGTCAAAAACCAAAAAGAAAAAACTTGCTTACTAATTGATATGGCTTGCCCAGTGGACTATAACATAGCAACCAAGTAATTTGAAAAAAATATCGAAGTATAAAGACCTATAAATCAAAATAGAAAAAACGTGGAAATTAAATCGTACCAGTGATACTAAGTGTGGAATGATAAAAAAGGAACACAGCAACACATTGAAAAAATGCCTGAAAATCCCAGCTTAAGAGAAATACAAAGAATTGTCATGATAAGTACAGCCGACAGACTAAGAAGAAATTAGTCCATGTAACGCTAGTGATGTTATGGGAGTCAGAATAACAAATCATGAAATGTAGTCATAACAACACACCAATTCCTGCCTTTGGTCTTCCCGCAGACTTAGTAGATAGTATGACCTTTTCGCTGTCGAAACTGTTAAACGTAACCGCCTCTTCTACTCCAACAGCTCCTTCTCTCGCACTTCCCGACAGTGGAACTCGCTTCCTCTTTCTTGCTCCTCTCATAGCTATAATATTTAAATGTTCAAATGTAATGTCAATCGACATCTTCTGATGTCTTGATCTTCATCCCCGTCCTTCTCTTTATCTTTTCCCCAAACACCCCTCTTTACTCTTGCTCTCACTCTCTGTAACCCCTTGGGTGCTACGGCACTCACACCTTGCCTGGGGTTAAATGATTCAAAAAATATATCTTCTTCCCACGCAGTTAATACTTATCCGATTCGATTTTGCCAGAATTGGTATTTAGTCACTGACGTTTGTAAAACGACGACATTCGCTTGCAACTCAATCTCTTAATGATGACCAATCGTCTTCCTTCAAATTTTCTAATCGAAATATAATGATGATGATAATAATAATTGTTGATCTTGGGTATAAATATTTTTGGGATGTTGAGCTAGATTCGATTTTAAAGCTGGATTGAGAAGATGGAAAAATGTGTACACAGATTAGAATTGCTGTTAGAAACAAAATTAAATGGCAAGTATTTGAGGGCACCAATCAATAAACGTGCACTTCTTCAGTGGCAGTAATATGCGTGTCTTTCTTAAACTCGTCATAAATAGAGGAAAGGGACAGGGAAATTAGTTTTGGTCAAATCTGGTGCCTCGGAGCTAAAAGCAAACGTAATCAGATTATAGACACCTAGAAAATTAGGTTTTGAGACTTGACAGAGAGTCCTTGCTGTCTGTGGTCTTTGATACTTGACAGAGAGTCTTTGCTGTCTGAGGTTTTGAGACTTCAAAGAGAGTCCTTGCTGTCTGTGGTCTTTGATACTTGGCAGAGAGTCCTTGCTGTCTGTGGTATTTGATACTTGACAGAGAGTCTTTGCTGTCTGAGATTTTGATACTTGACAGAGAGTGCTTGCTGTCTGTGTGGTTTTTGATACTTGAAAGAGACTCCTTGCTGTCTGAGGTTTTGATACTTTACAGAGATTCCTTGCTGTCTGAGGTTTTGAGACTTGACAGAGAGTCCTTGCTGTCTGTGGTCTTTGATACTTGACAGAGAGTCTTTGCTGTCTGAAGTTTTTGAGACATTACAGAGCTTTGATCTCATCGCCGTGATAATTTCAATAATTGGCGATAATAATAAATTGGTAGATTAAAATAGGCTACAATAAAGCTGAGTGCCACAGATTCGTTTGTCAGTTACCTAAACATAACCAGTTCGCCATATCCTTAGGGAAGGACGCACTTTCGCATCTCAATTCATGAACGAAAATAGTGGGGTGCGTCATGGTATTGAAAGAGTTTTTCTACGTTTTAAGGATGAGACACGAATGCGATTTAAGAGTCACGTCCAGATGCTTGGGAACCGTCTGAGCAAAATTCTTTACTCGGCCTGAATGTCTTTCTATCTGGGCCCTACCTGCAAGGTTATGCGTTGTTTTTTCAAAACTTGTTAGATTATCGTGTCTACATCTATCTTATTAGACTCGATGGCATGAAGGATACATTAGGCTTCGTTTATTTGGACTCCAGCGTCACTCGATCACTTGATTAGCGTAGTGCTCTTTACCGTAATAATAATAATAATAATAATAATAATAATAATAATAATAATAATTATTATTATTATTATTTTCACGGGCAGCATTATTCTCCCAGTTAGTTATGTGCCATGTGTGATATACGCTTAGGCGATCATGTATCTTTTGATACATAACCGAAGAGGCAAAATTTTCCCGCAGTATGTTGCCATTTCTTTCTGCGGTAGACCAATTTCCATCCAAGTCTATAGAACCCGGTCTGTCCTGCTATTTGCTGGGGTGATTCGACTCCTCGATCCGAGTCGCTATCCATTAATCCACGGTTCCCCCTCAATCATTTTCATGATAGTTATCATAATCTACAATAATTTTAATAATTCAATAAACTTTCAATGGCTGTAAGGATAATATTTTTCATTTTGAAAATTATCATGACATTTGATAATTTTATTAATTACAATTAATTAAAATTGATAATTTCATAATTTTATGCAAAAAAAATAATTTTATTAATTACGATTATTTAAAATTGAAAATTTCATAATTTTATGCAAAACAGATAATTTTATTAATTACGTTTATTTAAAATTGATAATTTCATAATTTTATGCAAAACAGATAATTTTATTAATTACGATTATTTAAAATTGATAATTTCATAATTTTATGCAAAACAAATAATTTTATTAATTACGATTATTTAAAATTGATAATTTCATAATTTTATGCAAAACAGATAATTTTATTAATTACGATTATTTAAAATTGATAATTTCATAATTTTATGCAAAACAGATAATTTTATTAATTACGATTATTTAAAATTGATAATTTTATAATTTTATGCAAAACAAATAATTTTATTAATTACGATTATTTAAATTTGATAATTTCATAATTTAAAGCAAATCAAATAATTTTATTAATTACGATTATTTAAAATTGATAATTTCATGCAAAACAGATAATTTTATTAATTACGATTATTTAAAATTGATAATTTTATAATTTTATGCAAAACAGATAATTTTATTAATTACGATTATTTAAAATTGATAATTTCATAATTTAATGCAAATCAAATAATTTTATTAATTACGATTATTTAAAATTGATAATTTCATAATTTTATGCAAAACAGATAATCTTATTAATTACGATTATTTAAAATTGATAATTTCATAATTTTATGCAAAACAGATAATTTTATTAATTACGATTATTTAAAATTGATGATTTCATAATTTTAATCAAAACAGATAATTTTATTAATTACGATTATTTAAAATTGATAATTTCATAATTTTATGCAAAACAGATAATTTTATTAATTACGATTATTTAAAATTGATAATTTCATAATTTAATGCAAAACAGATAATTTTATTAATTACGATTATTTAAAATTGATATTTTCATAATTTTATGCAAAACAGATAATTTTATTAATTACGATTATTTAAAATTGATAATTTCATAATTTTAATCAAAACAGATAATTTTATTACTTACAATTATCTAAAATTGATAATTTCATAATTTTATGCGAAACAGATAATTTTAATTACGATTATTTAAAATTGATAATTTCATAATTTCATGCAAAACAGATAATTTTATTAATTACGATTATTTAAAATTGATAATTTCATAATTTTATGCAAAACAGATAATTTTATTAATTATGATTGATAATTTCATAATTTTAATCAAAACAGATAATTTTATTACTTACGATTATCTAAAATTGATAATTTCATAATTTTATGCGAAACAGATAATTTTATTAATTCGTGATTTTAATAGTGGTGCTAAATTAAGGGTTTAAGGATTACGTATTTCTGAAAAATTTATTTCTTATGATAAAAATAATTACGATTTTGTTTCCAATGATCATTCTCATCTCATCTTTGTATCACCTCTGCATCTGTGTTTCTTAATAGTTCACTATTTTCGTTTAATTTTGTTATTCTTCCTCCATTTCCTCCTCCTCCTCCTCCAAGTCCTCTCCATCATCATCATCATCATCATCATCATCATTTGACACGCTGTCTTGTCTTCAGAATAGCTTTGAGTGGAGATTTGTATCCTACACTTTTGCTTTCGGAGGTTGGCGCACATTCAGTTGCTGCAGACAAACTTGAGTAGAAAAATACAAATTGCAATTACTTCCTCCTTTCTCTCCCTTTGCATCGTTCCCGCACTCACGCACGCGGGCGAGCACACAGGCGCGCACACGTACATAAACACATACGCACACACTCGCGGGGTAATTACGGAATGGATGTGATTAGATTTAAAAAAAAAAATATCCTGGATATATTCTAGTAGATTGATGGTCAGGTATGAAGAAACTGCGATTGATACATACATACATACGTACACACACACACACACACACACACACACACACACATATATATATATATATGGAAAGTATTACTCAAACATATCTCTCTCTCTCTATATATATATATATGCATGCATACATATATACACACATAAATATATATATACATATACACAAACACACACACACATATATATAGAGAGAGAAACATGATTAAATAGATAGATAGATAGATAGAAGGATAGAAGGAAATGCTGAGACGTTCTTGGCCCTATCAAAAATCCATTAAAACTTTATGTTTAGTCATTTAAAAACTCTTTTTCTCGCCTCTTCATAGATAGATAGGAGCACTGAGACTGTAGATAGATAGATAGATAGATAGATATGAACAGATTGAGATAGATAGATAGATATGAACAGACTGAGCTAGCTAGCTAGCTAGCTAGATAGATAGATAGATGGATATGAACAGACTGAGATAGATAGATAGATAGATAGATAGATAGATAGATAGATAGATAGATAGATAGATACATAGATTTAAACTGAAATATATATGTGCCTTTATGTGTGTGTGCATTTAAGTGTGTCTGTATGAGAGACAGATGAAGAGAGCGAGAGAGAGAGAGAGAGAGAGCGTGCTGCCTCAATATTAACGATGTTACAGATATCTGCATATGTAAAAATTGAACCTATTACATTTCTGCTACTATATTAGAGTGCATGTTTGGATAGTTGGATCTATGCATATAAATATTTCTTCAGCTTAATCTAAACTTTCTCAAGATCAATGTATTGGAACACACAGTAAGAAACAAAGTCACAAGTAAGACTTTTTAAAGATTTGATTGTAAATCTTTGCTTCTGAATGGTTTCGTGTATTAATGTAAGGATTTTCAATATATAGCCTCGATTTGGACATGGTCAAAATGGAGAGATCCGAATTAAATAGTGGCCCCGGTAAGTAACGCGTTACGCATGGCATTATGTCGAGCCGTGTCTATATATTAACGAATAAATCATAAAATAAAGAAAGGCTTATGTGCAATTATTCAGTTTGTAAAGTTTAAAGGAAAGCGCCCAGAAAAATAAGAAGAGAAAAGAGAGAAAGAAAGAAGTGAGAAAAGAAAGGAAAAGAGAACGAAAAGAGAGTATAGAAAAGAAAGAGAAAATAAAGATAAAAAGAAAAAGAAAAAGGGGAGAGATAGAAAGAAAAAGAAGATATAGTAGGAGCAATAAAAGACAAACCGAAAGAAGGGTAAAACGAAATATAAAAGATATATATATATATATATATATATATATATATATATATATATATATATATATATATATATATATATATATAGATAGATAGATAGATAGATAGATAGATAGATACATAGATAGATACATAGATAGATACATAGAGATACGAAGAAAACAGAACGAAAAAAGAGAAACGACAGAAAATTTTAGATAGAGATAGACATAAACAAACTGAGATAGATAGATAGAAAGATAGATAGATAGATATGAACAGCATTAGATAGATATGAACAGACTGAGACAGATAGATAGATAGATAGATAGATAGATAGATATGAACAGACTGAAGTAGATAGATAGAATGATAGATAGATAGATATGAACAGCATTAGATAGATATGAACAGACTGAGATAGACAGATAGATAGATAGATAGATAAAGAGAGAGACGTACAAACAGAGACATAAAGACAGCGAACACAATCTTGATAAAAAAAAATCACTTTTTGCTTGTGCAAAATGTGTACAAGAGAAAAAGAAAGAAAGAAAGAAATCTCTTCCCTTTTTAACGATGCTTATATGGACGACTGGGTTTAGCGCCAAAGCAGATTTTAAGCCATCAGCAAACTAACCTGAGACTAGTGTTCGTAATTAACTTTCACCAAAACACCGTTGTAGTCACGTGTAAAGCAAAGCGAAAGTCGTTTCGAAGCAAGGAAACTGATAAACAAAAATCTCAGATGAAAAGACATTTGCTCTGGTGGCCATATTGCCCGCATTCTCCCTGTCATCTTGGTAAGGGGTCATGTTGACAGACAGTAGCTCTTAACAGGCACGGTTCTTAATGTCATTATTGCCACCCACGCAGCGGATCAAATTAGAAATCCTCACGCAATCAACGTATATTTAATAGTAATGACTAGCACGCTAAAAGTAATTCGTTTTCGGGCGGTGGGGGCCTATCGCTTTGCTTTATTTGGGGACGAAAGGATTGGTTCTTCACAAAAGCAAAACTCAGTTTTCAAAGATCGGTGAAAAGTAAAGATTTGTTTAATTACACAAATAGTTTCACTATCTTGACATGCATTTATAAAGGAAAAGTTTAGTTGATTTACAGGAAAATACTAAGTGAACTTTTTAAACCTCTTTATGCATTTTTTCTATGTTGTCACCGTTTTGAGCGAAAGGGATGTTACGGAGAGGCAAGATACCCTCCAAGATATTAGTTACAAGACATGTTTACTTATTTTCCTTTGCGTGGTGTCGAATAAAGTTAAGTTGCATGGCGCAGATTTCTTTTCTGTTCGTCAATAGTGAAAGCATGAAAGACATTTTTATTTGAAGCTGAATACGATAATCCTTATGAAGAGCTAAGGAACAAAGAGAAAAATTTCAACGTATTTTTGTTTCATGAAAGAAGCGTGCATGCTACTGTCAACCAACGCAGTTTGTTAGGCTTTGCCAACTTACTTCACTCTATCCTTTTCTAGAGTATTTATGGCGACAATGTCTTCGGGTGTATTTCGGACTGTTCATTATCTCTATCTATAAAAGGCAGGAAATGTGTGTGTGTGTGTGTGTGTGTAACGAATGCACGGCCGCAATTTTCGACGGATTTGCACCGAAATTTACATGCACATGATCCAAGTTAGCGGGAGGCCAAGACCGACTTTGCATTTCCCAACTCCCATCGATAGTGGAAATAATCGATTTTTTCATGCTTCTACGGCAGTTTTCATGTAGTTTGCGGCCATTTTCTACTGGCCAGAGTGAGAGCCACGAATAGATAGGAAGATTCTATTGGCCAGCGTGAGAGCCAACAGCTGACTGACACGAATGTTAACTAGCATGCAAAGAAATCGATAGCTGCATTCGTCACAAGTGGGAAAAATTTAAATCTGCATGGCACTTTGCTCCAATTGGCTCATTCGCTTGCTTAAACTCAACGTTGATTCTGATTCCGTAGAACTGGGTTGGGTGTGAAAATGTATTTGTTGTTAACATTCTTTTTTCATTCAGTTTTTCCAGTTATGAGTCCTTTTTTAAAGCTTATCGTTTTGTGTTCATTTTGTTTAGTTCTTTTTTCGTAACAGATTTAATGTTTAGTATAGAGCTTAGAAAAAATTCGCAGTGTGAGATAGGCAAGAAGTAAGGCATGTAGCAACATCAGCATGGCAAAGGCCACTCATTTAAAGGCAAGGAAGGGCAAAAATATTTTAAGTCAAGTGATAGCGATTGCTGTATGAGTAGTACGATTTTTGAATCAAGCCCGGGCAACGCCGGACCATGCTGCTAGTTATTAATAAAGAAAACCATATCTACTCAACACGCAGCAATCATTATCAGCCGTCTTCTTTCGAAGTCACCTACTTTTCAGGCAGCTGTTAAAATTTCTGGTGCTTGTTGGTGACGATATTAATCACTTTTCATGACTCAAGTAAGGAGATTTGTTTTTATGCTGGTATTAAAGATTCTGATCTTATTTTAATGGTATAATTACTTTCTTATTTGTGACTACTGGATTCGACTGCTCGCAAACGCTTTGCAAAGATACACTACTTGAAATCTTTGAAGCGAAAAATTTAAATGAACATTTCATTCATAAATTGGTTGTAAATATAAAAGAAAACATTTGTATTTATTCAGATGGCTAAACATTAGAATTTTAGCCATTTTTAAACAGATGAAACATGGTGAAACTGAATAACATTTAACAGGTGTTGACAGAAATAAAATACATGTATTTGCATGAATGAAAAACTGATAATCTTTCTAGGAAAAATTAGTTTTTTTCTAAGGCATTAATGCTCACTATTAATGAAATGTTGAAGGGGTTGTGGGCGTTCAATATATTTGTTCAAAGAATATGACTGTAAAGACAGAAGAAATTAATTAGTCGGATGTGGGGGCAGGCTTGTTATAGTTTTACAAATTATAGATGCCAATTTGTTGAAGGCTAAATAAAATGCAAATTTCAAGCACTTATCTGCTCTATATAAGACAATATACCTAAACAGAACTATTTTTGATGTGAAAATCAAAACAATTATCGAATAAAAGAATAATAATGAAGGACAATTAATTAATAAAATATACTTTTTAAAAATCAATATGCAAATTAGTTAAACCTGAAAACTGATATTGCCTAGACGTCGATAATATATAATACAGATAGTTAGACCTTAATGTGTAAATTGCTATAAAGTAGAGTGTGAACCTTTTAAACCCAGCATTTTGTAGAAGAATTGAGCTCTAATTTCATACAGATGTTACAAAACCTTTAAATTGAGCCTCACGTATTTGTTCATGTTGGCACTCGAAAGATGGTAATGCCATTTTATAATGTAATTCGCTATCTCTTTGTAATTTTAATTCGTTGTTTTTGTTATCTTTTCTACAAACAAGTAACATGTATAGAAGAAGCGTACGGTCATTAAGCGAAGAAACATAATAACAGCACAGATAATACACGCTGTCATATCGGAATGAAAAGCTGCTAAGCCTGAAAGGAAGTCATACGTAACTTGTCTCATCTCGACTTGGTGGGTACCTGGACGTGGCGTGATGGTTATCAAGCTTGTCTCGCTAGAGCAGTTACGACTGAGTAGTGAGTTCGATCCTCATTGGTAGTCCCATACTTTCAGCCATATGCCAGTTTAAGCTATGCTTAAAAAATTACCATATCGACTTAGATTTGGGCTAACGATCGAAAGTAAAGTATTTTGTGATCGATCAAGCCTGCAGAGCTACAAGTCGTAAATTACATTAAAAAATTCAAGGTTAGTTTAGTCTGCCACAAGGCTATTACAATAGAGTACTAGTGGGGATCTCACGTATTATGTTACTTATAGGCTTTGAAACGAGATTGGTAATCATCATGTGACCCATGGAATTAGTGCCAAAAATTCGGCATTACGAAAGAGTTTAGGAAAAAAAAACGATAATTTTTACACTTTCTTATAAACATTTTCCCATATAAAAATACCAGATTTCATACATTACCAACTGTTCAAATAGGAACGGCGTTGGATGTTATGAAAGAAAATAGATATAGCAGATATTATGTCATTCACGACTCAATAAGAAAAGTATGGAGAAAGTTGCTTATTCATGCAGCCATAGCAGCGAAGCATTCAAGTTTTGGATATCTATTTTCAATATGATTTTCTTAAAGAACATAATCGAAAAATCGATTATTGTCAGTTTAATTGTTATTATAAATTGAATAAAATATGTCTCTTAAATAAAAAGAAAAATAATAAATTAAAAAAAGAAAATAAACATATAAAAAACAGTTTGATATATCGTAAAAATTTGGATATTCCAATTTATAAGCTGGGTCAAGTTGAGTAATGGCTTTGTTGAGTGTCGTAAATTTGGTTTTATTTGTAAAAACAAAGAAGCAAAATTTCAGACCTTTGTTTAAAAAAGTGGCTATTTTGTTTGCAGGTTTGAAACTTTCATCGGAATATCAAAAGTTAAGTCAAGTTTTGTAAACACACACGCAGAATCAAAAATAAGTACCAATAATTTTAAGAGACTAACAAATTTTGATTAAATCAAATAAAACAATAAATTTTTTTATATCGAAGTCGAAATTAAATGGTAAGGGAGCAAACTAGGATTTTATTTTTCAGGAAAAATCACAGAAAGCTACAAGAGGAATGTTCCGATGTCTTTTAAAA
This sequence comes from Acanthosepion esculentum, assembly GCA_964036315.1. Lineage (NCBI taxonomy): Eukaryota > Metazoa > Mollusca > Cephalopoda > Sepiida > Sepiidae > Acanthosepion > Acanthosepion esculentum. The sequence goes on along the minus strand of OZ038482.1, from coordinate 16,208,221 downwards.
CGAGGCTAATAATTACTATGGTTAAGGGTGACTGAGGACAGGGAAAGTTTTTGTTTTCCTTTTCTAAAAACAAATACGATTATAGCAACAGAAGCCTTGGAACAATCTTGACCTAGGTTCGCCGACATGGTTTTCCTAGTTGTAAACAACTGCTTCTTAAGTGAAGATAGAGACGTATATTATTTCTAATTTCAGACTGGACCACATGAACGGTTAGCAGTGCGATTAATCACCACTTGAATTGACTTCATCTGTTCACGGAGAGATTGTCTGTCGTCTCAAAGTCGCGTCATTGCTTTTTTCTTGACCATTAGTGGCCTTTGGCTATGTGAGTGAGAAGCCTTATCGCAGTTTGTCTAGTTCAATAATTGAGATAAATATCTTACCCTGTCAATATCTAGCCCGGAGGGGAGAAAGCAGTTTCTGACTGATGGAAGTCATGAACGGTAGCTAAATGCTCAGAGGAAGATCGTGCGTCCATGTTTGAAATAATTCAATGAGAGGCCGGAAGGATTCAGAATCAAAGTCAAAGAATAAATAAACTGGTTGTTGAAAGTCAAATTATCAAAAAAATAACATAAACCTTCAAGTGTGACATGCGATAAACCACGGTGGTATGTATATATATATATATATATATATATATATATATATATATATATATATATATATATATATATATATATATATATATATTGTGTACATATGAAAAATATCTCAGAGTTAATCTGTAGAAAAAGACAATATCTATAAATGTAAAAGACAATAGGAAAACTGTAATAGTTGCGTTTCGTCCGATCTGGACTTTTTCAAGGCAAAACGAAATGAGTTTATTAAAATGAATTTATATATATATATATATATATATATATATATATATATATATTTATATTTATATATATATATATATATATATATATATATATATATATATATATATATATATATATATGTATATATACATATATACATATATATATATATATATATATATATATATATATATATATATATATATTAAGTGAGGAGGTATAGAATAGTTCTGGGCACAAGGCCACAACCATGAAATATCGCATTACATAAGGGTTAATGAGACAATCTCGCTAATTGTTATGGGTCCTTACCTATAACTACAGAATGAACTCTTCCTAACACTATGTATACTACGCCTCCCAAGAGAGAGAGAGAGAGAGAGAGAGAGAGAGAGAGAGAGAGAGAGAGAGAGAGAAAGAAAGAAAGAAAGAAAGAAATCGAGCCGATAGTAGTTCATTCCAAACCAGACTGACAGTCATACTAACACCTTCCACATTTTGTATTATTTTTCCGTGTAATATATCTTCGTTATTTCCACTCTTGTGTTCGTGTTGTTCTTCCTTGGTCCTAACCTGGACCATAACACTAACCATTACCCCATAGCAAGTATATTCCTAGTTTAAAGAGTGGAATTTCTGATGCGAACGTCGATGTCAACCTTAAAACCCATACTACTGGCATAAGACGTATTCATGTGTTTTCTGCAATCAATGTAGTAGGGCTTGTAAATATTGTGAAAACCTTTCAAAATCTTCGATTGCGGTGACAAACTATGACATATACTATCAGAAAAATAAAATGCCCTTTAGAACGACGCGATTTTGAGCCGGGAACCGCGAATTTGATCAGATGTGATATTGTGTTCAAATTTTCAAAGTCTTAGGTCATCATGTAAGGTAGCAATAATATCTATTCTTGTATTAATGATTATTACAGATGAGCCTTAAGTTATATCATCTTCGTCGAATAAAGCTAAGCTCTTTGAAATGAATGTTAGACGACACGAGCCATTCCCTGTCCGACTTATCTAACATAGCACAAACGTTGTTATATGTTTATCCCGACAAGGGAAGTTCCCAGATTCATCAAAAACATTTTGTTTGCGAAAGGATTTCGCCATTTTATATCATTAACTTTACTAATCTACTTTTTGTATGAATGATTCATTGTAATATATATATATATATATATATATATATATATATATATATATATATATATATATATATATATATCTATGTAATTTAAACAATATTCATTTAATATATATCTATATATATATATCTATATATCTATGTAATTTAAACAATATTCATTTAATATATATATATATATATATATATATATATATATATATGTATATTTCTTGAATATTACCCGCTTACTTTTGCCATATTTGACTTTAAATTATGGCACATTGTGTCCTCCATGTTTTGACTGACCTTTCAACCACGTGATGAATATTCATGAACGTTCTCAAATTTAAAAAGCCTTTATAAACCAATTAAATCCCTACTCTTGTATATAAATACGTGCAACCAAATAAATCCTTACATTTACCTTGATAAAGTCCCCCAGAAGACGAATAACGTCGGCTAAGAATAGTTTTTCCTCTTGTCATTTTTTTTATTCATCTTTTTCCTCTACAGATACACTCTATCTGAAAATAATATATGTGAAAATAATAATAATAATATATATATATATATATATATATATATATATACTTATAAGATATTACATCGCAAAACGTCAAAATCGCCACATAATTACAGTCGTATTTCGATGCGTATCGACGCATCTCATTAGGCGATTGTAAATTACTAGTGAGTGAACGATTTATTCAGATTTAAAAGCGAAATATACCCTCTTTTTACCCCCCCCCAAAAAAAAAAATTGGTGGTTATAAGTTTGTGGGCTTTACTCGGATCAACCAATCGAATACAACTTAGGTTAAATTTAAACTAAGCAAAGAAGCAAAAATTAAGAAATTATTTTCCATAAATGGGTCATGACCAGTAAGTTTGAAATTAATAACCACAAGAAGATTGCAATTGTGTAGAGTGTTAAACATATTTTCTATGTAATATGCTAAAATAAATAACATTGCTCTATTTCTGTATTGAGCTCGCTTTTAAATTAAATGTTACGAATGTTGGAATTGTAATCTATGCGTTCTCATCTTACCTACATACACACACACACACACACACACACACACACACATATATATATAAAACTAAGAACCTAAAGAGCCAAGCAAACCTACCTAGGTTTCACCTACGCGGATCGTCATGTTTTTATATGGTATATTGATATTTATATTCTGTTCTAATGTTACCTCTTTGACCGGCGTACCCTGACGATCCGCGTAGGTGAAACCTAGGTAGGTTTGCCTGGCTCTTTAGGTTCATAGTTAGATTTGCTCTACTTAGAGTATTGAGCACTTTACTTAGTTACTTTTGCTTTACTCGTGTGGGAGGTTTTTTTCTTTGGAATCTGAGCTTGGATTCTGGGCGATTGTTTTCGCCTCAATTTCATGTTCTTAGTTCTTTATTTTTTATCCTTTATTTTTCCTTGGGTATTGGTTGGTTAATTTACAAGCCAAAACACCTAAGGTTTTTCCACATGAGTATAATTATATATATATATATATATATATATATATATATATATATATATATATTAATTTACAAAAATTCAAAATTACCTCATGAGAATAGCTATTTCAAGTAGCGTTAATACGTTAACATTTTTCAACTCAAATGGTGTGCAGATACAAAGTTAGAGACTTTAAAATTAAATATTTAAAGAAAAGCAAAAGAAGACGCTGCAGTTGAAAATATGATATTCAGTTAACCAAACAAAAACTCGTATCGGGGAGGCGAATGTTGCCTGGCTTAAATATAAAAAGTTAACACACTTAGCTTAAAAGTTAACTTAACCCAGATTTTTAATTCCAACAGCCCAAGTAGTGTCATATGGTCTATAATAATAAATACATTGACCTCCCTTTGTAAATCAGTTTTAATATTTTATATTATTAGAATCCGCTTGAATTATACACCAACGGATTATTAACTGTTATATATATATATATATATATATATATATATATATATATATATATATATATATGTGTGTGTGAAGAAATATAGTCTTGAAATGTGCTATATTGATGGGATAAAGTGCTCAATATCAGAGATAGAGCGTGTGTAAACATAAAAGTGAACAAAGAAGTCAACACTAATAGGCGACAGTCTGTTTCATGCTAGATGCAATCGTCAGGCCACGTAGCCTGACGATTGCATCTAGTTGTAGATGGAAAGAAAAGAAACAATATCTAACTAGACTGCCTAAAACTGATTCAAGATTTCTAAGGACTGGTGTCTTGTCCATTGAAACAGACTGTCGCCTCTAAGTGTTGACTTCTATGTTCACTTTTATATATATATATATATATATATATATATATATATATATATATATGTATGTATGTGTGTGTGTGTGTGTGTGTGTGTGTGTGTAGTTGGATTGATGTGAGCTGTGACCCAGGGTTTCACGCTATTTGCGGTCGTCAGACAAAATGATTAATTTTTAAATTTTGGATTTATATATGGTTGCGTATATCAGTGTTTTTATGGAAGTGGGGAAAAAATTGTGGTCGGAACGCCACTCATACTTACGCAAACATAATACACGCACGAACACTCACTGACGTACGCAAACACGCACGCACTCACGCTCACTCACCGGAGCTCACACAAAGGTAAACATATGTGAACAGTGTAGGACTGGGCATATAGTGTCGTTGCCTACATACGTACGCGTTTGGTCGCTGTATTCAATGTTGGATTGTGTAGCGAATATTTTTCTCTGTTGCGCTGTCAACGCGCAGACAGTTCGTCTACTTTTTTCGCTGAATAATGTTTTCTCACACGCACGTATATACGTATGATGGGGTCTGTGTAAGACTATGATAGGTAAAAATTGCTATTATTTTTAATTTTTTAAGGTTGTTTTGTCATTATTTTAAAGCCAGTTATTTAATTGTTTTTGGCGATTTCTCATATGTAAATGGTAGAAATTCCAATTTGTAATATTTATTAGTATTTATACGGTGGTATTAATTTTGTTACTGGAGCGAGAAGTAAGTATAATTGTGGACTGATACAGTAATGGTAATTGTGATGTCGTAGCTATTGTGGACTAATACGGAAATGGTAATTGCGATGTGGTAGTAATGGTGAGGATGGAACAAAACAAAAATAATGGCACGGTACCGCATAGAATATAGAACTCTGCTCAAAGGAATTAGAAATGAATACAGGCAAGCTAAAGAGGAATGGGTCAATAAATATATGCAGAAATATAAAGAATGGTTTTACATATGAAGTAGATATGCATAAGAATTAATGGAATAGACTTGTTACATTGACGAATTCACTGAAAATGATCATACCATGATGAAAAATATTCCTGTGCGTGTGTGCGTATGTGTGTGTGTGTAGCCAGTATTCGAACCCAGGTAAAAGTAATTCGCAAATAATTGGTATGTCATGTTTCATGGTAGATATAAAAATAGTTACAGATGTTTACCCACCGTTTAAATTAAGTCATTTTTCTCTACCACCGGTAAAGCGGTGGTCAGGGCTCAAAGTTTTAAGACAGATTTCTTTCCCAAGTCTGACAACACAGTATCATCTGCGTATCTTATATTGTTAAAATTACACCCCAAATCAATTCTGTTAGGATCTCCAGCTCTCTTAGGGTCACTTCATTGTACAATTTGACTAAATCTGGGGAGAAGACGCATCCTTGTCCCACGATGTGCATCTACTCAATTCATTTTATCCAGGGAGTTTGCTCTCAGTATATGTTCTGGAGGAATAATGGGTAGCGGCTCAGATTGAGGAATCGGAGAGTTCGAATTCCAGTCGAATCCATTATATTCACTTATGTGCTAATACCCTTGGGATAGGTATGAATCCACTTTTTCTTCTATGGGTAAATAGCAGGTCAGACTGGGTTCTACAGTTTTGGATGACTACTGGTCTACCGCAGAAAGAAATGGCAACCTACCTCGGGAAAAAAAATCTGCCTCGTCAGTCATGTATCGAAAGATACATGACCGCCTAAGCGTGTATCATGCATGGCACATAACTGACTGACTGATATGTTTTGGATTATTCTAACATCCTTTCAAAATAGATCTAGTTTTCCTAACAGTTCAAATAAAGTTCTGAGTCGCCCCTGCCAAATGCTTTTGTGTAATCTATGAAACATAAGTGGAAAACTATATTTATTTTTTAATAGAAATATTTGGAAACATTCACGCATATCTAAAGTTAATCTCTCTGGGAAGTGAGGTTGTTCAAATGATTTGCATATTCGTGAAATTCTGATTTTTACATTCTGAGTTTAACCATCGGCAATCCTGTGTCTAAACCACTCGCCCCAAAACCCTGTAATGTTTCCCTTTGCATATTGGCATAGAGCTTTACTTAACAAAACTTTGTCAAAGAGATTCCCTTTTAAGTCACACAGGGGGAGGGTATTGAAAACACTGTACTGGCAATGCTTTACTAGTTGGTTACTAATTATGAATTTACAACAGACAAAGTTTCTGTATTACCATTCTTGTTCACACTTATATAACGCTTAATGCTATCAATAAAAAAAACCCTCTAAAATCAATATGAACAGAATAATCGAACCTGGACACCAAGCAACAAAATTAAAGATATCTAGGATTGTTTTGTGTAGGTTGGGGAAAATAATCTCCTCCTGTGTTGTGAGGGCGATGAGTTGAATTTCATTCAATAACGATTTGCGAAGGCTTTGTTGAAATCGACGAGGCGAGCTAATAAAACTCGAGCGAAATGAACAGAAGACCAGGGAATTATCCTGAAAGGCAAAGCGAATGCACACTGATAGCGAAACATGCAATGCGTATTTGTCAAAACGGATGTAAGAATATGAAGATTTCACAAAAACATGACGCAAAAGAAGGATTCACAGAGAAAGAACATTTTTTTTATTTGTACGCTTTAGTTAAGGAAAATGTGAAACAGCTGGCGCTGAAAGGCGACCATTTCTAGAAGGAGAGTTTTAATTCTTTCGACTGTGCACAATCAGAATTTAAAAAACCTAAACAGAATAGAATGTATTGTATAAATTGGCACATTGGTGTGGATTCAGCAGAGAGGAAAGTGTGTGTGATGGAGAAATGTCTGACTTTATATAGCGTGACAAATCCAATAAACTGATGTCGGATGTAATTAATTGATGAAAGGCGAGAAGATTTACATCAGTGAAGACCATTTCAAGTGACGTAATGGTCTAGATGTCTACTGTGTCTCATTTTGAAGCTTCAGTAGTTTTGATATACGTGTGTGTACAGACCGGAAGACATCACTTAATGAGAGGGGACACATACATTGTTTGATCTGGGATTCGATCTATTGTCAAAGAAACCTGATACTAGTGTCAAGTTAGTCAAGGAGACAAAATTTTCTGCTTTAAATCAATAAAAAATAACACTTTCAAAGAAACTCAGAAAGGAAGACATACGTTTTGTTTGCTGGATATCTATCTATCTATCTATCTATCTATCTATCTATCTATCTATCTATCTATTTCATTCTGTTCATATCTATCTCATTCTGCTCATTATCTATCTATCTATCTATCTATCTATCTATCTATCTATCTATCTCATTCTGTTCATATCTATCTCATTCTGCTCATTATCTATCTATCTATCTATCTATCTATCTATCTATCTATCTATCTATCTATCTAATTCTGTGCATTATCTATCTATCTATCTATCTATCTATCTATCTATCTATCTATCTATCTATCTAATTCTTTTCATATCTACGTTATTCTGCTCATTATCTATCTATCTATCTATCTATCTATCTATCTAATTCTTTTCATATCTATCTTATTCTGCTCATTATCTATCTATCTATCTATCTATCTATCTATCTATCTATCTATCTATCTATCTATCTATCTATCCTGCGTGTTTAGTGTCAGCGTAGGAACGGCTGGGTTCTTCCTTCTCTCACTTCTCTAAATCTTTCTGTATATATATATATATATATATATATATATATATATATATATATATATATATACAGTCTATTAGAATAGTGGCACTTGGTCGGAAGAGTGCATAGTGGCATGAAACTGGCTGTCATCATACATTATTTATTCCTTTGTCCCCATTATCTGCCTCTGTCTGTTCATCTCTCTCTCCATATATATATATATATATATATATATATATATATATATATATATATATATATATATATATATATATAAAATTCTATTTCGCAGTATTTTTAAATAATATAATGAGTGATGAGATTTTCGAAATATTTAACGATAAATTTGTAAAACTGTCTTCTAAGTCACTTTAAATACTCACCGAATTCAGAACGTGGAAAGAAAAGAAACAATATCTAACTCGACTGCCTAAAACTGATTTAATATTTCAAAGGACTGGTGTCTTGAAATAAAACCTTGAAGTAAGTTATCGTCGGTTTCTTTTTATGTGCCGTGTCCCTTCAGGTCGTAGGCGATCATGGCTCTTCACTTCCCTCTATCGCTGGTGGCGGTCAATAAATCTTGTCACTTTTCCACTTCTCCCAGGCCATGTTCTGCAATCCACTTGCTTAAAGCCACTAGGCATGTCACGCGTTGTTTTCCCTTGTCTCACTTTCTCTCTATTCGTCCTGTTCGTATCAGATTCTCCAAGCCCTCCTTCTTCACTAGGTGTCCCAGAAATTTCAGCTGCCTCTTCCTGATGTTAAGTATAAGCCTCCTCCTTGTTTGCATGCTCTCCAAAACATCATAGTTGCTCACACGTTCGGTTCATGATATCCTTAGAATCCTTCTGTAGAACCATACCTCCACCGCCTCGAGTCTCTTCTTCATCTTTGAGGAGACCGTGCTGCCGTAAAGGAGGACAGATATCACGTAGCAGCTGAGTACTCTTTTCTTTGTTACCAACGAACTCATCCTATTTTGTAATACTCAGCCTAGCTTTTTAGAACGCGTCTTTGGCCATCCCAATCCGTCTTCGGATCTCAGATATTTAAATTTCCACACCTGTTTGTTTATTTTTGTCCCCGACCTGTAAATCGCATTTCGTGATTGTCATTTTACACTGATAACTATGCATTTTGTATTCTTATAGTTTATTCTTAGTTCTTTCTTCTCGCTCTCCTTAGCTACGTTCTGTAGGAGGTTTTGTAATTTCTATTCCGTGCCTGATACCAGTATTGTGTGATATGCATACCTTATGTTGTTAAACTTTCGGCTATAATGCGTTAAAAAGCAAGATAGAAGAAACCTGACCACTATCAAAAGATATGTCAGTCAGAGCTTTTCAAATCCGTCCAAAATATGTAGAATCTTTTGAGAGGTTCACTAAATAAAATACATTTGATAGACCGTAATATTTTTGTTTATTGAAAGTAGCAAGAATTTATAAGTAAGAATTCCCACTGATAATATAAGTTCCTTTGGCTTGATGAGTTAAGAAATGTCGAATTTAAATGGGTGACCTCTTAGGAGCACAAAATACTAATTGACACAATCTAACTAAATTTTAGTAAATCAAAAACGACCTTTTATCCAAACGTAAATAGTTGATGTGTCAAAATCGTCTCTTCCAGATTCGTCTTTGAACAATAGGCCCTATGTAAATCACAAAAAATCACTATTATTGTGGGAGACCTGAATGCCAAGGTAGAAAATGCACCAGAAGAAATAGTCGATAAATGCCAGATCAGATATGGTTATACTTGAACATAAACAAAATTCTAAAAGATCCGGTGAGAGAGAGAGAGAGAGAGAGAGAGAGAGAGAGAGAGAGAGAGAGAGAGAGAGAGAGAGAGAGAGAGAGTATTTTATTAGGATATTTTTGTAAAAGCATATTTAGCACTAGACAACATTTTAGGAGAACATATTTGAACAGCGCTCAAACCGAACACAGTGCAAAGCTTTACCGTTATCTTTTGTTAGAATTAGACACTCGATCGCTGTATACATGCCCAAATAGTCTATTTCGAAGGGAACGGTAGAGACTAACTTTTAGGGTAGATTGTTATTTTGCTGATGAATTTTCCTGAACCTTTGAATATATCTACACATGTACATGAAACACTGATGTATTAACAGCATTAAAATCAAGTTCTTTCAAAGCTAACTGCGCAGATCTCTGGAAGTAAAGCCAATTCTGTTGCAATGCCAAGTAATAATTAAACAGGTTATGTGTAATGTTGGCTGTTAACGAAACAGGCTCAAACTAATCACCTGAAATAAATATTTACAAAACTAATTGGCATTCTGGCAAGTCACTTGAAAATCGCCAAAAAGAAAAACTATTCCTATTTTCTCTTGGTTCCGGCTCCATGAACAGGAACCTCACTATTTTGTTTTCCTTCCTCACCCTTTGTAATGGATATTCGGAGGCAAAATTTCGCATTGACTTTAGAGTTAACTGAATAGAACTAATTATTTATTAAGCTTAGTTAACACACAACAGAAGACAACTCAGTGCGGACCGAATTCAGTAGATAAATGGTTTTCAATTTACGCTTGTTTATTAATGCAATGGAGCAGACAACTTCAATTTAGTTTTAGTTTAATCTGGCAAAAGAGTTGGGAATAGAGCAGACTAAATGCAAGATAGTTACAAAAAACAGTAAACAATCGTTGTTCGCTAAATTTACCGAGACGAGCACAAGGCGACAGTAAAATGAGACCCGGTAACGGTTAACGAATGAACTGGGGCACTAACTAAAGTCCTGGTAGATATTTACGAAGCCGAGTTTTGTTGATTATAAGGCTGCAAGTATTAGCACCTAATATATAATGACAACAAAAAACAGTCCTTCCGTTTTTTTACATCGTGTGGGAAGCAGTGATCACTAATACACAAATGAGTGCCTTACGTGGCGGTGATGGTAGTGGAAACATTGCTATTGAACAATGTAGATGCGTTGCGCCCACACATCAGTCATAGCTCGAGCAGCGGCGAGGAAACTTGGCGGTGTCGAAGCTCGTTCGGTGTAGTGACATTAGAGTGGGATACCCGCAACCGAATCAAGTCGTCGAATAGGCCCAGCTTTTGTGTGAATGCATCGCCCGGTATTCGTTCCAGAAGTTCGAGAGTTCTATCCCTTTGTGACGAACCCTGCAGTGGCCGGGCACAGGTCCTAGATGATGAGGCCCTGCAGTTCTTTCATAGAGGAGGACAACAGCCACACCTTTGGTGAGCTTGTCGAACACTTCCAACATACTTCATCTGCACTGCATAAGGAAGGTGTACAAGTTTAGCAAGTGGGTGGCCCAAACACTGTCGGTAGCGAAGAAACAACAACACGTGACATACCAATATTTGACTGAGTGCTCGCCAGTGACGAAAAGTGGATCCTATATGACACTCTCAAGCGTGTTAGACATTGATTGTCACCGCATTCTCGGTGTATGGTAGACTAGTCGACAAATGGTGCACCATGAGCTGCCACCAACGGGCCAAACCATTATTGAGGACGTGTCTTCGCAGCAGTTGGAACGTGTGCAACAAGCACTGAAGCAGAAAGAGCAAGCATTAGATAATCGCAAGGGTGTACTGTTCCTCCATGACAATGTCAGGTCTCATGCTGCGCGGTTGGCCAGGAATAATACGAGGACTTGGCTGGAAAGCTCTGTGGCATTCAACTTACTCCATCTTACACGCAAGACCTTGCGCCAACAGATTACCATCTCTCTATTTACCAACCACCCCACAAGGTAAGATGTGGAAACAGGTTAGTTTTTAAGGTGCGGCGTTCCGAACTCGTAGGCTCGGGCAAAAAATTGCCCGTAGGCCCTGTATAAACGGGGTCGGGTTTGTCTACCTCCCCAGACGAGACTCTGCCCTTCGGTATAGCCTCATCTGGGTTCCTCTCCGCCCGGAGGCAGAGAGTTCGACAAATTACAACTTCTTCCATTACGAGACAACCAGTAGGCAATCCTTTGCAGATAAGACAGATTTGTGACAGGCACTGACAGATTTCTTTGCGTCCAAGTCATTTGATTTTTAGCACCTGGGCATACCTCACATGGAGACATGTTGGCAAAATGTTTTGGATACCGATTAGGAGTACTTTGAGGACTGAAGGTATTTGATTTATAAATTCCTTTTCTGATGAATAAAAACGGCAAGGACTTTTTGGTTAACTTGTAGATCAAAAAACGCTACACGAAAGAATTAGTCTGGGCTCGTGTCACAATTGAAGTTTATACTTATTTTGTAAACTTAGTATTGACTGAAAGAAGGGCTTAGTAATAAAGAAGGCAGTAAGGATAGAAATCACAACAAAAGTAAGCTAGCATACGTGACATGAATGCACCTGGTAGTGTTAGTAAAACACATTCGTTTATACATTCGATTACATTAACAAGGAAATATATACTGCGGCACACATACACACACAGAAACAGCTATATATATATATATATATATATATATATATATATATATATATATATATAATTATATATGTGTATGTATTCGTGCTTATATATGTATATATTAAATGCATATGAACAATTCGCAATCGAGAGAGGCCACTGGCGAAACATTGTTGTCAGCGTTATAAAAGATATTAAGAGAAGTTAAGAAGACGATTCAAGGAGTATAGATGTTGAGTTGGTAATTTGTTAACTTTTAAGAATCAAATTCTGCAAAATATTATATATATATATATATATATATATATATATATATATATATATATATATATATATATATATATATATGTATACAGTGCTGTTCGATAAAAGTGACTCACCTGATTTTAAAAAAATTTTTTTTCGCCCATTATTTTTGGGGTCAAACTAATTTTTAATCTTACTAATATAAAGACCCCTAACCGACAACCGAGTAAAAAAGTTTACTCACCATAAGTTATTCTATTGATAATTATAATTTTGGATATAAATGAGATTTAGGGAAAAACACTTATTTCCTGCAACTAGTTATCAATAGAAACATAACCGAACAGCTTTAAATAAAGAATAATAGAGGTATAATTTATTTATAATAGATAATATAGTTCGAAATATTTAATAATCTATGGGTCCTCCTTTATTTTGAATAACCTTTTCAAGCCTCTTTAGCATTGACTTGATTAGGTTCTGGCAAATCTCATCTCCAAGCATTGAATTCCATTCGGATATGAAATTCACAATCAAATTCTCTTTGTTGCTCAACTGCTTTCTCGAGAGCCTGTACTTTATAATGCTCCATAAGTTTTCTATGGGGTTGAGGTCAGGTGATTGGGGCGGATATGTCAGAATACTTACCTGCTTCTCATTCCTTCATCAATTTTGATTTGTGACAGGGAGCATTAGCCTGCATAAAAATGAGCAGAAGGGAGCAAAAAATTCTCTAAAAATTCTCTCTAAAATTCTCTTGTACTGCTCATTCCTGAGGGCCTTTTCAATAGATTTTAAGAAACCAGTTCCATGAAAAGAAAAGCATCCCCAGAACATTATACTGAACGGATGCTTGACAGTACTTACTGCTAAATTCAAAGAGCTTTCAAATCTTCGGATTTTAGATCGCTTATCCTTTGAATATAGCTTAACTTTCGTTTCATCGGAGAAGAGAACATTTAGTAAAAAAAATCAGGTGAGTCACTTTTATCGAACACCACTGTATATATATATATATATATATATATATATATATATTGTTGAATATAACAGACAACGAATGTCTATTAAGTTTGATCATGAGGCGTTCAAAGTTTCGTATAGTTACATTAATTTCGAGTTAAAATGAAGACATAAACTGTACAACATTTTCATATTTTATCATTATTATTATTATGATTTTTATGATGTTTTTTTATTATGCTATTTCTCGGTTTATATACGAATCTTAGAACAAAACCCACACCACACCAAAAATATCTTGGAAAATAAGGAAAATATCATCAGCCTACAACAACCTATCAAAAACTTGCATACTTTGCTTGGAGGAAAAATAGCTATCATTACCTTCCCAGACCAAAATAAATTATTAAATAAAAGCTCCGAGCTAATCTCAAAATGCAGACATGAAAACAAATTTTTACTACGTAACTTAAAATAGAAAAATAAATAAATCTGTAAACAAACAAAATGACAATAAAATAAGTAAATTAATCCAAACAAATTACCAAACCACACCTGTTAGAATAGGCGAAATAGAATAATAAAATAAGGAAAAAATCAATAAAGTAAATAATGAACAAATTATCAAACTATTATGAACAAAAATTTAAACTATAAAAATCAAAACCAAAAATCGGACGGAAAATAGTTATAACTGTTATATAACGATAAAAAAAATTAATAAAATATAACATACTGCGTTACTTAAAAATCGAAAACCAAAAAGAGAAATATACAGTGTAACAAATAAATAACAACAAGTATAATAAATTGATCTAAATACATCCAAATATATAAATAAACTAACAACCGATACCGATAAACTAGCCGTCTAGAAAAAACAAATAAAGATAATCAACCCAAATAAATAAATTAAAAAACTGTTCCCACCAAAATAATAGTCAGAACAAACCACAACATCCAATCCCAAAATTCAACAAATAGCTTTAATCAATGACAAATAAACAAATATATAAGATAAAAAATAAAAATGAAAAATAAATAAAAACAAGCAAAAAAATTTGATCCAAATAAATAAGCAAATAAACGACTTCCGGTAAATGACCGCTAAAATAGGCTACCAACAATAAGCTATATAAACAGTTTTTTACTATGTTAATAAAATACACCGATCAAAAGAAAAAAATAAATAAATAAATATATAAGATAAAAAAGAAAACAAAAAAAAAACAAGCAAAATAATTTGACATAAATAAGCGACTTCCGGTAAAAGTAACCGCCAAAATAGACTACCCACAATGCACCACTGACCCTTATATATAAATAGCCGAGACAAATAACAGCACTAGTTGCTTGACGATTGCACTAGCATGAAACAGACTGTCGCCTCTAAGTGTTGACTTCTATGTTCACTTTTATATATATATATATATATATATATATATATATATATATATATTAATACATGTTTCATTAAATAATATAGATAAGTGTTGTCTATATATTTTATGTAAGTTTTTTTCATATAGTCTGATAAGCTTAATAACATTATCATTAAACAATGAAAGAAAATCACAATATTGATACATATATATATATATATATATAAAAGACGCTGGAAGCAAAAATCGCACCGCAGCTCATGACGTCATACATGACCACACGAGAGTGAATTCGAGAAGTACTTCTTGAATTCACTCTCGCGTGGTCATGTGTGACGTCATGAGCTGCACTGCGATTTTCGTTTCCAGCGTCTTATATGCACATGTTTATCGTTGCTTGGAAATCATCCATGTAAACAGAAATAGACTATATATATATATATATATATATATATATATATATATATATATATATATATATATATATATATAATTAGCTACTGGCGTATTTCGTATAGAAAAACGCTAAAATTTACCTTTGTCTCTGCTGTGCGTCGACGTCTTAGGGGTAGGATCAATTCTTTTCTGGCCAGTCATTTGCTGTAGAATTAGTAATTTCTCCCTTAGGCATAAGATACAACTTTCGCCAACTCCATTGTATGATCTGGCTTTACAGTATCCTCCATGTTGTAATTGACGTTTTTGTAACGTCCCAACAGTAGGTAGAAAGAGCAATGCTACCTTTATATTTTCTGTTGTTCAAACTAATCCTCAGATTATAGTAGTAAATTTCAATTCAAATTAGCTACATATATTATATCCCTGAACAAACACGCGCCATTCCGAGGACATTTTTCTTTTACTCTACTGTTTTTCTTGTTGTTATAACCAACCAATATTTTTATTGTTTTTTGTCATATTTTTCCATATTGTTGGTACAGATGTACTTCATCTTCAAATTGTTTCCGTTGAATAGTTTCTTCAGCTCTGGCAAGACAGCGAAATGTTATAGCAATTAATTTAATTAATTGTTAAATAAGAGAAACAAATAGGTGACCCCACATAGGCATTAAAATAAGTATTTAATTAAAGATATACATTCTGTTTAATGAATACCTGCCACCCCCGGATTATATAAGTCGGAAATAAACGATAGTTTCATATTTTATTAATCTGACGTCTGTGTTATAGCATTCAAATCTGAGAAGCGTATTTTCATTAGCAGAATGGGATCGACTCCCCAGGGCGGTATTATGAAGAAGTCACATTCCCGACAAATCGACAATGGAGAAATTTAGAACGCCGATCTTATGAATGATCAGAAAGAGAACGTTCTCGGCTATGCAGTCAAAATACATACACACAGACAGATATATATATATATATATATATATATATATATATATATATATATATATATATATATATTTGTGTGTGTGTGTGTGTGGGTGTGTGTATTTATGTATGTGTGTGTATTGGGGTGTTTGTGTGTGTAACCCTGAAGAGTACTAAACCTTTTGTGAAATCATTGTTTGTAATGAGAAACAGAGAAAAAAATAGGTAGTTATGAATAAACTGAATTAGAAATATCAAAGAGATGGACAAATATGAAGTCACTGATATATATATATATATATATATATATATATATATATATATATATATATATATATATATATATATATTACATGAATCATTCATAAAAAAGCAGATAGTTAACTTAATGATATAAATGGCGAGAATACATCCTCGCAAACAAATTTATTAAGATACATTAACCCACGAAACTCTAGATGAATGTTATGATCCCTGTTTTTAATAAATTCCAGTTTTTGTATGAATGATTCATGTAATATCAATTGTACTGCACCACATACTTGATATTAAAAGAACTGATCCGACGTGCAACTTTCGGATAATAACTGCGACATTCCTCTATTTATTGAACAATTTAGTTCATGTCACATCGACTGAAAAAAAACCTACTAAAACAAAAGAGTTCTCCTATTACCATATTAGTAAAAAAACGCACACTCTTAAATTAAAAAAAAAAATTCAACCTCAGCATTGCGACCGCACACTACAAATTTTCTTACCGTTAACAATAACACATTTCTAAAAAAACATATTTCGGATCACATCTAAACTTTCGTTGTCCCGTTATTACCTGGATGTAAAAAACAAATCTATTTCCATACCTGATGATGTCTGTATGAACAGACGAAAGTACTTGTATAAAAAACCCTTATGCAAGTGTAATTTATTAAAACAGGTATCATAACATTCATCTAGAGGTTCGTGGGTTAATGCATCTAAATAAATTTGTTTGCGAAGATGTATTTTCGCCATTTATATCATTAACTTCACTATCTGCTTTTTGTATTAATGATTCATGTAATATAAATTGAACTCCACCACATACTTGATATATATATATATATATATATATATATATATATATATATATATGAAAGTGAATATTGAAGTCAACACTCAGAGGCGACAGGCTGTTTCATGCTAGGCGCAATCGTCACCAGAATAGATTATCCACAATGCACCACTAACCCATATATATAAATAGTCGACGAAAAAACAAACATTCACGGCCTGACGATTGCGCATAGCATGAAACAGCCTGTCGCCTCTGAGTGTTGACCTCAATGTTTACATTTATATTTATATTACGCTCTATCACTGATATTGATCACTTTATCCCGTAAATATAGCACACCTTAAAACTATATTTCTTCATATATATCAAAAGGTTAATTGTCAGAGTTGAATCAAGCCAGGGAACAGTAGTATTAAAAGGTGCTTAATACACGTGAAAAAAATATAAGTAAAAATAAAAAATAACATGTAGAGCTTTTAAGTTTAAAAACCAGAAGGTCGATTAAAATACACGATCATGGTTTTGACCTGACGGTCTCTTCGGGCGATACTTTTAAAATGACCACTTTAACGCTATATTTAAAAAAACCCACAGAGAACGCTACATAATTATCTTTAAAAAATGACAGGCGCATGATGATTGAAAGACAAGTCATTGGGTGTAATATTTTTACAGTTGCATAAATTACTAGTATTATTTTGCTGTACGTTGGTTTTAAGGTTTATGTTATTTTGTCTTTTCATTATTGTATCGAAATTACTTGTGCAACTGTAGCTTAATTTGTCTGTATATTTATTTAATATCTTACGTAGTTCTGAATTTTGGGAAAGTGTTTAGAACTCAACTTGAAAAATAATTTACCGATATTAGATTTCACCTCTAAGTTAAAAGTGGGGTTAAACAAAATATTTTTCTTTCCTCGAAATGGCTTTCGTATGGTGTTTAATATGTTGAGGTTTAAGTTCTAGCTTTGCTTTGTGGCCCTCTGCCTTTAAGTTAATCTCATTCTTTCTTTTTTTCCTCAAAAATTGTCTTACAAGAAGATTTTTTCGATAACCGAGACTCTATTCCATTGAAGATATGTTTAATTATATTCGGGGGTGGCTGGACTTAATATTTACGTATCTTAACTTTGTGTTTATGTACAGGTAGAAACTGCCAGTGAGGTTTAATTCAATATCCAGGTACTTAACCATTTTTTTAATGCCGACTTCTATTTCAAAGCCGAGGTTTTTAAAGAGCTTAAAAGGCGCTTTTCTAATAGCGTCATTGGTTCTTTTGTTGTTTGGTGTTATCATTAGGCCGTCATCTCTATATAGACCGTGGTTGTTTGTATGGACGATCTTGTTGATTTCATATAAAATATGCAGACCTATTAGTTCAGAAATTTCAGCGTCATCAAAGAAACCTTGTGGTAAGTCAAATCCGTTCTTTTTCGATTTTTTAATTCAGGTTGTTCCGTTGTGGAACAAAATGGATTTGCGACAATGTAAAATTATTTCCGTTTGGTCTGTTGTTTCTACGAAGCCTTTGGTGAAATGCAGAGCCTCCAGTAGACATTTTTCAGATATAGATTGATAGAAGTGCTTAATGTCATATTTTATGAATATATGATTATTTTTATTGCTGGTTTTATGGAACCACGAAATGTCCTCACTTGTGTCCTTCCATTGATTTGCTTGTGTGGCAATTCTTAATGAGTCGCATATATATTTCAAAATTTCTTGGTTTATTTTTCCCAGTTCAGTTTTGGTAGGATTTATGAGGCGAAAGGAAGGAGTATTAGGGAATTCTTTCATGTAGTCTTTTATCGTAAGAAAAGCTTTCTTACAGTCAAGTACATGGACACTGATACTTATCCCTAGTTTGGTAGTGATATTTTTTGCCTCCTCATTTAAATTTTTAATGTACGTGTCCGATGCCTTTTTGTAATTTTTGGTTACCTCTTCGTCCATTTTTTTCCTGTAAGTTTCCGGGTTCATGGAAACAATTCCTATCTCTTGTATCCGCTTTCCTATGAATCACGCACACACATGTTGACTTGTTCATACAAGCACACATATAACAACATTTCATTGTTTCTCACATACGTAAACAAAGACAGTTTATATTTTATTTCAGAACTTTAGCAACCCAAACAAAAAGACATTACTTTCCAATCTATCATCAACTGCTTGTATTCTTGTCTTTATTAATTAAATTAATGTTTATTTGTTGAAACTACGTTGTCTTTTCTACTGAATTTTATTCCTTCTAGACGGCCAAATTATGAGCGACGCTGTAACGATATTTTGTTAATGTATCGAATCCCGACACTCCAAATTTTAACATTTAACGAAAGACCGAGTAGAAGGATGCCTACAGTACGATAGAATTGGTGTATGAGTTAGTAATTCCTTTACTCTTTAAAAGATTTCCCTTGTGTGTAATCCCACACAAATACAGTGACTTTTTAAATAATTTCATCATTGATTGTATTAATTCAGACAAGTTCGATAAAAATTTACCTAAGTATCTGACCATGCCGATTGTACAATGTAGTTCGCTTAAACCTGTAGGGGCAGATAACTCCTGAAAGGCTTTTAGGCTTTCCTTGTTGAGTTGAATTACGTCTCCAGAGATTATGTGCCCAAAATATTCTAAAGCGACAGCGTTGACAAACTTCAGACCGCCAACAGTAAGAAACAATTTCTATCTCTTGTATCCGCTTTCCTATGAATCACGCACACACATGTTGACTTGTTCATACAAGCACACATATAACAACATTTCATTGTTTCTCACATACGTACACAAAGACAGTTTATATTTTATTTCAGAACTTTATCAACCCAAACAAAAAGACATTACTTTCCAATCTTTTTCCATCAACTGCTTGTATTCTTGTCGTTATATTAAATTAATGTTTATTTGTTGAAACTACGTTGTTTTTTCTACTGAATTTATTTCTTCAATGAAAATCGTGTGATTATTCTCGACGGTTCATAAATATTTCTTGTTTTGTCGCCTTTAATTAGAATATTTTTGTATTTTTTATTTTAACTTCTGTAGTTAATAGTTTTTGGAAATTGCTATTAACTTTCCTGAATTTGATGTTTTCATTGATGTTAAGCATCTCTTCAAAGTTAGCTACTTCCTCCATAGCAGGGGGGATATTTGTTGGCTTTAATTTTGTAATTATCCATGCCTTTTTTTTTCTTCAAATACTTATTTAAAGAAAATAATGCCTTCAATCATATCCTTGTGAGGAATTCTTTAATGTTTTGTAACATTATTAACAAGTATTCGTTCTTGTTTGGAATGGGAATATTTTTTAGCGAGTGTGGTATCTTGAATTCTTACATTATGATTAGATCAGTAGATAAATAATGGTTTTTCTGCCCTATGAAGATAATTGTGCATTCAAAAATAACACTGTGTTAGCGGATGAATACACATGGACCATATTGCATAGAAGGGGGTGTATTTTGGGATTCTATATGAAAGCGTAAACAAATACATTGTAAATGAAAGTTTAATGGCCAGAGTTGAATCCGCCCAGGGAACAGTAGTATTAAAAAGTGATCAAAACACGTGAGAAAAAATATAAGTAAAAATAAAAAATAACATGTAGAGATTTATGTTTAAAAAATCAGGAGGTCAATTAAAATACGCAACCATGGTTTCGACCTGACGGTCTCTTCGGGCGATACTTTTAAAATGATCACTTTAATGCTTTATTTAAAAAACCCCACAAAGAACGCTACATAATTATCTTTCAAATAATATATATATATATATATATATATATATATATATATATATATATTAATTGATTTAAAATATGGGTTTTTCGCTACACAGTGATAACCATGTTTGAGAAATGGAAGCTAAAGCTTTCGAATTTAATTTTGTTCCTAAACCAAAGACATTAGTTCCATTTCCTCGTCAAGCGAATTTTGGGTAGCGAAAAACCCATATTTTAAATCAATTAATTTATAATATTAATGCTCTGTAAATTTACATTGGGCACTATTGTGTAAAAATAAAAATATCTATAAGAACACCGGATTTTATATCTTACTGTTCTTTCTTTTTATTTATATATACATACATATATATATATATATATATATATATATATATATATATATATATATATATATATATGTGTGTGTGTGTGTGTGTGTGTGTGTGTGTGTGTGTGTGTGTGTGAATACACTGAGATAGATAGATAGATACGAATACACTGAGATAGTTTCCATACAACTGAACGAGAAAATGAAAGAAATCTGATTTTCTCTGGATATATTATTTTATTGAGTTAAGCGATTCGTGTTGTTTAATTTCATCGTACAAGAAAAGGTTAACTGAATATGTTTACTTGTGTTTAATGAACCTAAATATAATTAAAATCACTCCAGATTTATTATTATACGGAAATGAAACTAATGAAATGTATGAGAAAAGAAATGTCTATATTACTATGTTAATGAACAATTTGATTATTGATTTAGATCAAGGTTTATTTTCAGCGACACTAGTAAAATCGTTTCTGAAATTACGTAAAGATATTCATAATACTTTTCCTCGACAAACTTCCTTGTTTTATATTATTGACTGATTTGTTCAATTTGTTGTGATGAATAATTGTTTAAATATAAATGGAAAAAATGAACGAATACATACACACACACACACATATATATATATATATATATATATATATATATATATAGTGATTTTTCTTGCGCAGCTTAGATGTGGCACAAGGCCGAAAGTAGGGAGACCAAGTGAGGATCGAAATCACTATTCAGTCATAATTGTCCACATCTTTGTCGCCATATTTATTACAACGTTTCGGCCGTTGTACGCTCCGGCCTTCTTCAGGTGGTTGGAATGCCGAACAGAACCCCTTAATTCGCTCACTGGGGTAGGCTGTTCTAGTTCCACGTGCCATGTTTAATGAATGTCAATTATCAGTTATCTCCTGTTAATTCCCCTCTAAAAGTTCTCCACTGCCTTAACCGGGTATTGAACTCACACTCTTCGGGTCCTGTCACTGGATCTAACCAATGCCTTTATCTACTGTGCCATGTGTGTTGGACAGATAATATATATAGTGTCCACACCCAAATGCACTCACCTTTTAAAATGACAATAAATACAGTGTTTATTGACTTGCAAACAAAATTATTGGTTGATATTAAGAAATATTAATGTTTATTGACTTAATGTTTCTTGACTTGAAAACAAAATTATTGGTTGATATTAAGAAATATTAATGTTTATTGACTTAATGTTTATTGACTTGCAAACAAAGTTATTGGTTGATACAAAGAAATATTAATGTGTATAGACTTAATGTTTATTGACTTGCAAACAAAATTATTGGTTGATATTAAGAAATATTAATGTTTATTGACTTAATGTTTATTGACTTGCAAACAAAATTATTGTTTGATATTAAGAAATATTAATGTTTATTGACTTAATGTTTATTGACTTGCAAACAAAATTATTGTTTGATATTAAGAAATATTAATGTTTATTGACTTAATGTTTATTGACTTGCAAACAAAATTATTGTTTGATATTAAGAAATATTAATGTTTATTGACTTAATGTTTATTGATTGCAAACAAAATTATTGGTTGCTATAAAGAAATATTAATGTTTATTGACTTAATGTTTATTGATTGCAAACAAAATTATTGGTTGATATTAAGAAATATTAATGTTTATTGACTTAATGTTTATTGATTACAAACAAAATTATTGGTTGATATTAAGAAATATTAATGTTTATTGACTTAATGTTTATTGATTACAAACATAATTATTGGTTGATATTAAGAAATATTAATGTTTATTGACTTAATGTTTATTGATTACAAACAAAATTATTGGTTGATATTAAGAAATATTAATGTTTATTGACTTAATGTTTATTGATTACAAACAAAATTATTGGTTTATATTAAGAAATATTAATGTTTATTGACTTAATGTTTATTGATTACAAACAAAATTATTGGTTTATATTAAGAAATATTAATGTTTATTGACTTAATGTTTATTGATTGCAAACAAAATTATTGGTTGATATTAAGAAATATTAATGTTTATTGACTTAATGTTTATTGATTACAAACAAAATTATTGGTTGATATTAAGAAATATTAATGTTTATTGACTTAATGTTTATTGATTGCAAACAAAATTATTGGTTGATATTAAGAAATATTAATGTTTATTGACTTAATGTTTATTGACTTGCAAACAAAATTATTGGTTGATATTAAGAAATATTAATGTTTATTGACTTAATGTTTATTGATTGCAAACAAAATTATTGGTTGATATTAAGAAATATTAATGTTTATTGACTTAATGTTTATTGATTGCAAACAAAATTATTGGTTGATATTAAGAAATATTAATGTTTATTGACTTAATGTTTATTGATTGCAAACTAAATTATTGGTTGATATTAAGAAATATTAATGTTTATTGAGCCTAATAAGTGGCGCTTTTTCGGGAACGATCGCTATTCCCATTCTGTTGGTTGATAGAAATCTTATTACTTATTTGCATAATAAAATATATTACAAGATAACATCAACGGTCTAATGTAAGAGTTTAAAATATCATTCTAGAGTCAAAATGAATTGCAGCATATGATGCACGCAATCATGATGTTCAATCAGGATTGAATTTAAAATCTTGCGATTGGGGAAATTGATTTTGGTGCGAAATATAATTTCGGCAGGCCGAGTTTATATTTCGGCCGAAGAAGATGATTTCACTTCATAACAGTGCCATTTTGTAAACGCATGTCTTAATGTATGGGTAAATAGTAGGTCATACTTGGCTTTTTAACCTTAGTAGGGAACCTAGTCCTGAAAAATAACTAAACTTATTGTTGAGGGATCTCCCCTTTTTTACACAAATGGACTCACCCAAGGTATACATATACTACTACCAGTGAATACCCGGACAGTCAAGTAACAGTAGTAGCGTGAAGTAGAGTCGGTCGGTAGAAAGGTCACACACAACGAAGTACGTAGACTCAGTAAGAAGTCATACAGCGATACGTCGATATCAAAGATTATATATATATATATTTGTCTACTAACTCCGCTTTCCTGGAACTACTAACCTGTATTACCAGTTTGTATTATTACGTTAATACATTTACTTCCTATATTCATTCTTGGCGTTTGTTATTATTTGATACCGGATTTCATCCCAGAATCCACAACACTTAATTAAAAAAGTCTGAAGAGAGATGAGATCCATCAGAATATCTTGCTCCATGAAGATCTATTGCGGTTGGAGCTTCTGTTCAAGTGACGTCGGGCGCCGATAATGGGCTGCAAATTAAAAACAGGTGAGAAATGCGCAATACAAGAGATGCGCAAAAAAAACAAAAGGAAAGAACGGAAGTGATCAACCCGGAAATTATAAGGAACCAGAAAGATAAGGATACAAAATAAAAATAATAGAATTGTTTTGTTTTTTGTTTTACGGCATATCAACCTCAATGGGTTATTTAATGCCGAAAAGATTTGTTATTGCTGGTAATAGTTTTCATCTCTCTTTCTCTCTCTCTCTCTCTCTCTCTCTCTCTCTCTCTCTCTCTATCTATCTATCTATCTATCTATCTATTGGTTTGTTTTGTTTTGTTTTACGGCATATCAACCTCAATGGGTTATTTAATGCTGAAAAGATTTGTATGGCTGGCAATAGTTTTTTTATCACTCTCTCTCTTTCTCCCCCCCTCTCTCTCTATCTATCTATTTGTTTTGTTTTACGGCATAATTGCCTAAATGGATTATTTAATGCCGAAAAGATTTTTTATTGCTGGTTATATTTTTTATCTATCTATCTATCTATCTATCTATCTATCTATCTATTGTTTTTTTTTACGGCATATCAACCTCAATAGGTTATTTAATGACGACAAGATTTTTATTGTTGGCAATATTTTTTTTAATGTATTGCTGGTAATATTTTTTCTTTAAAATTTATTGCTGGTAATAATTATTTGCAAAAATGTATTGCTGGTAATAATTTTCCCTCAAAAATGTATTGAAGCGTTTTAAACCCAGTTTGTGGGTTAACTATTTGCCCATAGTTGGGGGCCCTAACAAGTGATGCCACCCCGGGTCAGAGTGGACCTGGGAACACCAAGAGATGGTTCCACGCTTCTCAAAGCCTCTTGATCAGAGGGACTTGATGTTTGACGTAGTTAATAATTATAAAAATCTAGATCAAGGAAACACGCCTCTCATGACAATGCCTCATTCATTACATCCTGAACATAATACGGATAAATTGTATTTGAAAAGGAAAGGATGAATACGGGGATTACTGATATATCAGTCGACCTTACTTTTGGGAATATGGAAGGAAGAGTAATAAAAGGTTAATTATGACAGCCAAGAGTTGCAATAAAACTGACAGAGAGACAAATGAAAGATCTTAAAACTTTAAAAAATTCGAGGTGAAAAAAGAAAATAACCGCTCAGATACTTTAAAATATAAACAAAGGAAGTACAAACAAAATTATATGAATAAAATTGCAAGTGAAATCCGAACATTTTCCCACGCAAGAGGGAAGGATTCTGTTATGTTTATGACGTACTTAGAGCGAATATACGGAAACACTAAAAGAAGATGAGGAGGAAGCGTATAAAAAGTTGAGATGGGAATCGTGGAAAATGAAAAAGAAAATAGGTGAAAGAGGAAGAAGAGATGAAATGAAGAGGAAAGTGGAAGAGGATACATTAGAGGAAAAAGAATGTCAAGAGAAAAAGGAAAATTTTGTGATGTCAACGAACATTCGTTACCACATTTGTAATGTCAACAAATACTGGGTGTCACTTTCGTAATGCTCGTTGTAGTAGAGACTTTGTAATCGCAGATACAACAATAGCACGCGGTTAAACAATGCTGGTGTCAGACATCTGACGTCGAATTCGTAATGTTCTAAGTTTATCATTTAGACATTCCTTACTCAGTGTGTAAAATGCACAAGATCGATTTCTAAATGATAGTTAATCTGTAAGAAACGAGGTTAAAATAAACGATTTCTAAATGATGGTTCAAGCTGCAAGAGACGATGTTAAAATGATCGATTTCTAAATGATGGTTCAAGCTGCAAGAGACGATGTTAAAATGATCGATTTCTAAATGATGGTTCAAGCTGCAAGAGACGATGTTAAAATGATCGATTTCTAAATGATGGTTCAAGCTGCAAGAGACGATGTTAAAATGATCGATTTCTAAATGATGGTTCAAGCTGCAAGAGACGATGTTAAAATGATCGATTTCTAAATGATGGTTCAAGCTGCAAGAGACGATGTTAAAATGATCGATTTCTAAATGATGGTTCAAGCTGCAAGAGACGATGTTAAAATGATCGATTTCTAAATGATGGTTTAAGCTGCAAGAGACGAGGATAAA
This sequence comes from Acanthosepion esculentum, assembly GCA_964036315.1. Classification (NCBI taxonomy): domain Eukaryota; kingdom Metazoa; phylum Mollusca; class Cephalopoda; order Sepiida; family Sepiidae; genus Acanthosepion; species Acanthosepion esculentum. The sequence goes on along the minus strand of OZ038482.1, from coordinate 16,181,494 downwards.
ATGATCGATTTCTAAATGATGGTTTAAGCTGCAAGAGACGAGGATAAAATGATCGATTTCTAAATGATGGTTCAAGCTGCAAGAGACGATGTTAAAATGATCGATTTCTAAATGATGGTTCAAGCTGCAAGAGACGATGTTAAAATGATCGATTTCTAAATGATGGTTCAAGCTGCAAGAGACGATGTTAAAATGATCGATTTCTAAATGATGGTTCAAGCTGCAAGAGACGATGTTAAAATGATCGATTTCTAAATGATGGTTCAAGCTGCAAGAGACGAGGATAAAATGATCGATTTCTAAATGATGGTTCAAGCTGCAAGAGACGAGGATAAAATGATCGATTTCTAAATGATGGTTCAAGCTGCAAGTGACGAGGTTAAAATGATCGATTTCTAAATGATGGTTCAAGCTGCAAGAGACGATGTTAAAATGATCGATTTCTAAATGATGGTTCAAGCTGCAAGAGACGATGTTAAAATGATCGATTTCTAAATGATGGTTCAAGCTGCAAGAGACGATGTTAAAATGATCGATTTCTAAATGATGGTTCAAGCTGCAAGAGACGATGTTAAAATGATCGATTTCTAAATGATGGTTCAAGCTGCAAGAGACGATGTTAAAATGATCGATTTCTAAATGATGGTTTAAGCTGCAAGAGACGAGGATAAAATGATCGATTTCTAAATGATGGTTCAAGCTGCAAGAGACGATGTTAAAATGATCGATTTCTAAATGATGGTTCAAGCTGCAAGAGACGATGTTAAAATGATCGATTTCTAAATGATGGTTCAAGCTGCAAGAGACGATGTTAAAATGATCGATTTCTAAATGATGGTTCAAGCTGCAAGAGACGATGTTAAAATGATCGATTTCTAAATGATGGTTTAAGCTGCAAGAGACGAGGATAAAATGATCGATTTCTAAATGATGGTTCAAGCTGCAAGAGACGATGTTAAAATGATCGATTTCTAAATGATGGTTCAAGCTGCAAGAGACGAGGATAAAATGATCGATTTCTAAATGATGGTTCAAGCTGCAAGAGACGAGGATAAAATGATCGATTTCTAAATGATGGTTCAAGCTGCAAGTGACGAGGTTAAAATGATCGATTTCTAAATGATGGTTCAAGCTGCAAGAGACGATGTTAAAATGATCGATTTCTAAATGATGGTTCAAGCTGCAAGAGACGATGTTAAAATGATCGATTTCTAAATGATGGTTCAAGCTGCAAGAGACGATGTTAAAATGATCGATTTCTAAATGATGGTTCAAGCTGCAAGAGACGATGTTAAAATGATCGATTTCTAAATGATGGTTCAAGCTGCAAGAGACGATGTTAAAATGATCGATTTCTAAATGATGGTTTAAGCTGCAAGAGACGAGGATAAAATGATCGATTTCTAAATGATGCTTCAAGCTGCAAGAGACGATGTTAAAATGATCGATTTCTAAATGATGGTTCAAGCTGCAAGAGACGAGGATAAAATGATCGATTTCTAAATGATGGTTCAAGCTGCAAGAGACGAGGATAAAATGATCGATTTCTAAATGATGGTTCAAGCTGCAAGTGACGAGGTTAAAATGATCGATTTCTAAATGATGGTTCAAGCTGCAAGAGACGATGTTAAAATGATCGATTTCTAAATGATGGTTCAAGCTGCAAGAGACGATGTTAAAATGATCGATTTCTAAATGATGGTTCAAGCTGCAAGAGACGAGGATAAAATGATCGATTTCTAAATGATGGTTCAAGCTGCAAGAGACGATGTTAAAATGATCGATTTCTAAATGATGGTTCAAGCTGCAAGAGACGATGTTAAAATGATCGATTTCTAAATGATGGTTCAAGCTGCAAGAGACGATGTTAAAATGATCGATTTCTAAATGATGGTTTAAGCTGCAAGAGACGAGGATAAAATGATCGATTTCTAAATGATGGTTCAAGCTGCAAGAGACGATGTTAAAATGATCGATTTCTAAATGATGGTTCAAGCTGCAAGAGACGAGATTAAAATGATCGATTTCTAAATGATGGTTCAAGCTGTAAGAGACGATGTTAAAATGATCGATTTCTAAATGATGGTTCAAGCTGCAAGAGACGATGTTAAAATGATCGATTTCTAAATGATGGTTCAAGCTGCAAGAGACGATGTTAAAATGATCGATTTCTAAATGATGGTTCAAGCTGCAAGAGACGATGTTAAAATGATCGATTTCTAAATGATGGTTTAAGCTGCAAGAGACGAGGATAAAATGATCGATTTCTAAATGATGGTTCAAGCTGCAAGAGACGATGTTAAAATGATCGATTTCTAAATGATGGTTCAAGCTGCAAGAGACGATGTTAAAATGATCGATTTCTAAATGATGGTTCAAGCTGCAAGAGACGATGTTAAAATGATCGATTTCTAAATGATGGTTTAAGCTGCAAGAGACGAGGATAAAATGATCGATTTCTAAATGATGGTTCAAGCTGCAAGAGACGATGTTAAAATGATCGATTTCTAAATGATGGTTCAAGCTGCAAGAGACGATGTTAAAATGATCGATTTCTAAATGATGGTTCAAGCTGCAAGAGACGATGTTAAAATGATCGATTTCTAAATGATGGTTCAAGCTGCAAGAGACGATGATAAAATGATCGATTTCTAAATGATGGTTCAAGCTGCAAGAGACGAGGATAAAATGATCGATTTCTAAATGATGGTTCAAGCTGCAAGAGACGAGGATAAAATGATCGATTTCTAAATGATGGTTCAAGCTGCAAGTGACGAGGTTAAAATGATCGATTTCTAAATGATGGTTCAAGCTGCAAGAGACGATGTTAAAATGATCGATTTCTAAATGATGGTTCAAGCTGCAAGAGACGATGTTAAAATGATCGATTTCTAAATGATGGTTCAAGCTGCAAGAGACGATGTTAAAATGATCGATTTCTAAATGATGGTTCAAGCTGCAAGAGACGATGTTAAAATGATCGATTTCTAAATGATGGTTCAAGCTGCAAGAGACGATGTTAAAATGATCGATTTCTAAATGATGGTTTAAGCTGCAAGAGACGAGGATAAAATGATCGATTTCTAAATGATGGTTCAAGCTGCAAGAGACGATGTTAAAATGATCGATTTCTAAATGATGGTTCAAGCTGCAAGAGACGATGTTAAAATGATCGATTTCTAAATGATGGTTTAAGCTGCAAGAGACGAGGATAAAATGATCGATTTCTAAATGATGGTTCAAGCTGCAAGAGACGATGTTAAAATGATCGATTTCTAAATGATGGTTCAAGCTGCAAGAGACGATGTTAAAATGATCGATTTCTAAATGATGGTTCAAGCTGCAAGAGACGATGTTAAAATGATCGATTTCTAAATGATGGTTCAAGCTGCAAGAGACGATGATAAAATGATCGATTTCTAAATGATGGTTCAAGCTGCAAGAGACGAGGATAAAATGATCGATTTCTAAATGATGGTTCAAGCTGCAAGAGACGAGGATAAAATGATCGATTTCTAAATGATGGTTCAAGCTGCAAGTGACGAGGTTAAAATGATCGATTTCTAAATGATGGTTCAAGCTGCAAGAGACGATGTTAAAATGATCGATTTCTAAATGATGGTTCAAGCTGCAAGAGACGATGTTAAAATGATCGATTTCTAAATGATGGTTCAAGCTGCAAGAGACGATGTTAAAATGATCGATTTCTAAATGATGGTTCAAGCTGCAAGAGACGATGTTAAAATGATCGATTTCTAAATGATGGTTCAAGCTTCAAGAGACGATGTTAAAATGATCGATTTCTAAATGATGGTTCAAGCTGCAAGAGACGAGGATAAAATGATCGATTTCTAAATGATGGTTCAAGCTGCAAGAGACGAGGATAAAATGATCGATTTCTAAATGATGGTTCAAGCTGCAAGTGACGAGGTTAAAATGATCGATTTCTAAATGATGGTTCAAGCTGCAAGAGACGAGGTTAAAATGATCGATTTCTAAATGATGGTTCAAGCTGCAAGAGACGAGGATAAAATGATCGATTTCTAAATGATGGTTCAAGCTGCAAGAGACGATGTTAAAATGATCGATTTCTAAATGATGGTTCAAGCTGCAAGAGACGAGGATAAAATGATCGATTTCTAAATGATGCTTTAAGCTGCAAGAGACGATGTTAAAATGATCGATTTCTAAATGATGGTTCAAGCTGCAAGAGACGAGGATAATATGATCGATTTCTAAATGATGGTTCAAGCGGCAAGAGACGAGGATAAAATGATCGATTTCTAAATGATGGTTCAAGCTGCAAGAGACGGTGTTAAAATGATCGATTTTCTAAATGATGGTTCAAGCTGCAAGAGACGATGTTAAAATGATCGATTTCTAAATGATGGTTCAAGCTGTAAGAGACGATGTTAAAATGATCGATTTCTAAATGATGGTTTAAGCTGCAAGAGACGATGTTAAAATGATCGATTTCTAAATGATGGTTCAAGCTGCAAGAGACGATGTTAAAATGATCGATTTCTAAATGATGGTTCAAGCTGCAAGAGACGATGTTAAAATGATCGATTTCTAAATGATGGTTTAAGCTGCAAGAGACGATGTTAAAATGATCGATTTCTAAATGACGGTTACGTTGTAAGAGACGAGCATAAAATGATTGATTTCTAAATGATAGATTAAGCTGTAAGTGGCGAGTTTAAAATGATCGATTTCTAAATGATGGTTTAAGATGTAAGAGACGAGGTTAAAATGATCAATTTCTAAATGATGGTTAAACTGTAAGAGACGAGGTTAAAATCTTAAATAACAGTGTTTGAAAAAGACAATTAATATAAGTAATTTTACCTGAAAAACCAGGAAATATTACGTTTGATGAAACTGCGTAAATTTTATCGAAAATTTCCAGTGAAACAAGTTCCCTATTTCATACACGTTAGCAATGCTTAAATGTTACAAAATGCGATGACGAAGATTTTGTGACTTATGCTCGTATTGTCAATCGTGAATGGGAAAAATTTAAACTGAACTTAATATCACCAGATATGTTTAATTTTTGTGCAAGGGTTAATTAATTTGATTAAAGACGCGGCAATTCCTTGAAGTATTCTAACGAAATTTAAGCAAGGACGAAAATTAATCTTACAGACAACAGCAGAAGAATTCTAAATTTAAAAAATGAAATGGCAAAAAATGAATAAAGGGATATCGTACAATGGCAGATAATGCAACCAAAGTTCAAAAAGAAGAAGAGAAAAATGACTGCACCGAACCCGTGTTACGGTTACGGAGGATTTCATTTTAAGACGGATTTGACCGCTTAGAAATAAAAATCGTTTCCAATGTGAAAAACTGGATGATAGACAAAATCATTGCAAATCAAAACAAAGAAAAATGTATGATATCTTAATTTTGTTTACAGTAAGTTTCACCTTGTACAATGCTCGGGTGCCACTCGAGCTAGAGGGTTACGTTAAGGTGAAATTTATATAGATAGGAGGGTAAGATAACGGTTACTATAGACTTGCATTGGTTAAGATTGTAGTGATCGGAGAAACAACTTCTTGGAAGTCTGTTCCATATGGCAGTAGTTCACGGGAAGAAGCTGTTAGAGTGGAACTTATTCCTTGCCGATGCAATAAGGGATTTCATTCTTGACATTCCACAATGCACAGCATGAAACTGCTAAGTTCGACGTTGAAGAGATAGCCTTCTTTTGTAAGATGTGCGAGTTATCTCACACACACAGACATATATATGTATATATATATATATATATATATATATACATATATATATATATACCTTTAAAAATCAGGAGGTCAATTAAAATACGCGATCATTGTTTCCATTGTTTTCTTTTATTCAACCTTCTTTTCCTCTTCCCTTCCATTACACTCAATATCCTGTCTTTCATCATGCGCCTATTATTTTTTTTCAAAGTTAATTATGTGGCGTTCTTTGTGGTTTTTTAAAAATAAAGCGTTAAAATGGCAATTTTAAAAGTATCGCTCAAAGAGACAGTCAGGTCGAAACCATGGACGCTTATTTTAATGGACCTGCAGATTTTTAAAGGTAAAAGCTTTACATGTTATTTTTATTTATATTTTTCACACGTATATTGAGCACTTTTTAATACTACTGTTCCCTGGTCTGATTCAACTCTGACCATTAACCTTATATATATATATATATATATATATATATATATATATATATATATATATATATATATATATATATATATATATATATTGATTTTATTGATAGTGTAAGTCTTGTAGATGGGGAAGAAATATAACTAACGCCGATTACAATTTTCTTTTCCCTACCATATATATATATATATATATATATATATATATATATATATATATATATGAAGAAATATAGTCTTAAAGTGTGCTATATTTATGGGATAAAGTGATCAATATCAGACATAGAGCGTGTGTAAATATAAAAGTGAACATGGAAGTCAGCACTTAGAGGCGACAGTCTGTTTCATGCTAGTGCAATCGTCAGGCAACTAGTGCTGTTATTTTTCTCGGCTATTTATATATAAGGGTCAGTGGTGCATTATCTAACTTGCGTGTGTATACGGGCACACATTGGGTATATATCTTAGTTTTACACATTGGGTATATATCTTAAACTAAGATATATACCCAATGTGTACCTGTATACACTCGCAAAAACTAAGATATATACCCAATGTGTACCGGTATACACACGTGAAAACTAAGATATATACCCAATGTGTGCCCGTATATACACACGAAAACTAAGATATATACCCAATGTGTGCCCGTATACACACGTGAAAACAAAGATATATACCCAATGTGTGCCCGTATATACACACGAAAACTAAGATCTATACCCAATGTGTGTCCGTATACATACGTGAAAACTAAGATATATACCCAATGTGTGCCCGTATATACACACGAAAACTAAGATATATACCCGGTGTTACGCTTATACAGAAGCATACAATAACATATGTCCATTGGATACAAGCAGACAGAGATGAGTTTCATTCTAAACTGGGTTTTAACATTTTTCCCAAGATTACTTTAGTCTGGTACAAGGACACTAGGATGGATCTCCAAGTGAGAATCGATAGCAATTCACTCGCGAATTTGTCTGCGACGCGAGCGGGTTAACTTTCACCACAAGTGGTATCAAAACATGTTGAGCTATGAATGGTTATAATGTCTCTCTCTCTCTCTCTCTCTCTCTCTCTCTCTCTCTCTTATTCTACCATTGTTTACAATCTATTGCGTTCGACAATACAAAAGATAGCGTTGGCCGAATCCAATGAAGCAACGAATAAACAATTCTATTCCAGTCACGGATAAGAAAACTGACCACAATTCTATGTAGAATAAATTATCTGTCTTGTCGGAAATTTCTGATCTATCATTATATCACTACCTTTTGTCCGTTCAGTCTGGGACGCGCTTGTAGGCACATCGGTAAGTATTTTGACTTCAGTATTAAAAGTCGACTTTTGATCAAATTAATTGCAGCGTTTCAAATGAAAAAGAAAAAAAAAGCTGACAAGATGCAAAAAGCTGCTGACAAGATGCAAAAAGCTGCTGACACAAACATACATACACGTCAGCAGTGATGTTATTAGATAGCAATTTTTAATTAATAAGCATTGAGAGCTCCTCTCTGCGGCTGTTCGGTCTCACGCTGTCCGCTGATCTGAGATGGAACAAATACATCGAGTTAATTGCATCATCCACCGCAAGGAAAGTTGGCTCCCTGTGCCGAGCCAGAAAATTTTTCTCCCCGGAATCGATCCTCCAAATCTATAAATCGACCATTCGCCCTTGCATGGAGTATTTCTGCCATATATGGTCTGGAGCCCCTGCTGTTTGCCTCAGGGTTCTTGATAAGATCCAGAGACGGATATGC
>OZ038482.1:16123568-16168568 GCA_964036315.1 Acanthosepion esculentum | reverse complement strand
GCTTCTTTCTTTCATGTGCTATGTCCCTCCCGGGCGTAGGCGATCATTGGCCCTGATCTGTCATCTCGTCTGCAGTCGCTCTCTCACAGACGCGACGTTGCCCCGCTCTGTCTTTTTTACAAATACTTTCACGGTAATTGCTCCGAGGAGCTGCTTTCGCTGGTTCCTAGGCCTCATGAATTTAAACATCCTACGAGGCTGGCATCCCGTTCCCATCCCTTCACCATTGAAACTGTTAGATGTAGACGTCTCTTCTACTCCAATAGCTTCATGTCTCGCACATCTCGCCTGTGGAACTCCCTTCCTTATTCCTGTTTCCCTGACAAATACAATCTCCAACTATTTAAGTCTAACGTCAATCGACATCTCCAGTTGCCTTGATCTATCCACTTCCCTTCTCCACATCCTTTCACCTTTCATTCCTATCTGCTCTCGCTCCAAATCTTCTGTAACCCCTTTCGTGCTAATGGCTTCCAGCCTTGCTTGGGGTGATAAGCTTAAAAAGAAAAAAAAAACCCTCTATCCGTTGCATCTCTCAACAAGTTCCTTCCCTCTTATTTCTCACCCAAACCACGTTCTGTCATCCACCCGCCCAAGACCGCCAGGAATGTTACGCGCTGCTTTCCCTTGACTCTCTTTCCCTCTATTCGACCTGTGAGTATCAGATTCTCCAGGCCCTCCTTTCTCATTATGTGTCCCAGAAACTTCAGCTGCCTCTTGCTGATGTTAAGTATAAGCATTGTTTGCATTCTCTCCAAGATCTCATCGCTGCTCACACGCATGGAGCTAAACTTTGTAAATATCTAAACTTGCAAAAATGAAAAATGTACTTGAAAGATTATTTTTATTATCATTTATATTTAGAAGTTATATTTTTGAAATCCATATTTCAGGATCTCTGGTTGACACCGACAAAGGAACAGGAAATTTTGGTTGCGTTCTCTCAATAACTGAACTCACAACAACGGCGAGAAGAAAATGTTCAATGCTGAGAACGAGGCTCTTAACAAAACGTTAATTAACAAGTACATGAAAAAATTCAAGTCAGTTGGTTAAAGAAAGAATGTAGTTGATTTTTCTTTTGCGTCTGACATTTTGAATAACAAATTCTGAAAAAATAGGCCAATTATTCAAGATATTTTGTAGGTGATTGTCTTTGTCGGATGTTTTTCCTGCAGTGATACGGTCAAAATATTCTTCGATTTTCTTTATTGTCGTATTCATTCTTCAGATTTCATTACACATGAAGAAGGCAAAGAATTATATCGAGTAAAATGTTGCATACAAACACAAAGATAGGAATAACTTATATATATATATATATATATATATATATATATATATATATATATATATATATATATATATATATATGTTAAGAAAATGGTTTACTTCCAATTTTAGAGAAAAGGCGGAAGAATATATCGACAGGAATAATGTAATAAAAAATATATAGAACACTAGTCAATAAGATAGAAAACTCACTGAAAATAAATTTTGCCAGTACTTCAGGAGTGCTGAGTCACACACACACAAACACACACAAACACACACAAACACACACACACACACGCACACACACACACACACACATATATATATATATATATATATATATATATATATATATATATATATATATATATATATATATGTATATATATGAAGAGAGAGAGATAGAGATAGAGAGAGATAGGTTTGTTTTGTTTTACGGCATATCACCTTCAATGGTTTATTTAATGCCGACAAGATTTTTATTGCTGGTAATATTTTTAATCTATCTCAGTATATTTTGGTTTGGTTTGCCTTGTTTTTATCTATCTATCTATCTATCTATCTATCTATCTATCTATCTATCTATCTATCTATTGGTTGGTTTGTTTTGTTTTACGGCATATCAACCTCAATGGGTTATTTAATGCTGACAAGATTTTTATTGCTGGTCATATTTTTTTAATCTATCTATCTATCTATCTATCTATCTATCTATCTATCTATCTATCTATCTATCTATCTATCTATCTATTGGTTTGTTTTGTTTTGTTTTACGGCATATCAACCTCAATGAGTTATTTAATGCCGACAAGATTTTTACTGCAGGTAATATTTTTGTCAAAAATATATTACTGATATGTTTTTCTCCAAAAATGTTTTGCTGTTAATATTTTTTCAAAAATGTATTGCTGGTAATAATTTTTTCTTCAAAAATTCATTGTTGGTAATAATCTATTGCAAAAACTATTGCTGGTATTAAAACCTATTTTTACACTTTCATAGTACAAAGGCACTTTTACATTATTCAGACTATTGTCCTCATCTTTGTCGCCATATTTATTATAATGTTTCGGCCGTTGTACGCTCAAAAATCAAGTGGATCTAACTGTGGCATGTGTCCTCAAGGAAATTTCCTGAAATTTCTGGGACACGTAATCAGAAAGGAAGGCTTGGAGAATCTGATACTCCCAAGGCGGATAGAGGGAAAGTGAGACAAGGGAAAGCAACGCGTGACATACCTGGCGGGCTTAAGCAAGTCGATGAGAGAACACAGCTTGGGAGAAGTGGTAAAAGGACAAAATATATTGAGAACTAAAAGAAATAGGGGAAAGTGTAGCGCCATGATCGCCTACGTCCTGAAGGGACACGGCACATAAAAGAAATTTCTCAGGTCGCAGAATGATATCAACTCCTGATAAAATAATGATAATAAACTTGTAAGCGACAAAAGGATGGAAGACGTATATGTCATCTTCCGACGAATATCGTTGTCCTAGGCTACCATAAACACTCTTATATGAGGCATTTTAAAATTATCACCTTAATGGAATAGGTTTTGAAAAACTGCATTATTTGATATGTGTAGAAAGTTTTACTATAGTAATCTTATGGGTCCTTACATATAAATACAGAATGAACTCTTCCTAACACTATGTATACTACGCCTCTCAAGAAAGAGGGAAGAATCGAGTCGAGCGGCAGTCTCTTACTGTGTGCGACTCCTGTTGAACTCTCTGCTTTGGCAGAGAGGAACCCGGACGAGGCTTTGCCGAAGGGCAAAGTTTCGTCTGGGGTGGTAGACAAGCCCTGAACCCGTTTATACGGCTTCTTAAGGGAGTATTTTTGGCCGAGATTACGGGCTCGGAGAAGCCTACGTTAAACTCGGCCTTGAGCCACATACTTTCCTCGTGGGGGACTGTTAGATATCGAATCGTCGAGCCGATAGTAGTTCACTCCAAACCAGACTGACAGTCATACTAACTAACACCTTCCACATCTTGTATTATTATTCTGTGTAATATATCTTCGTTATTTCTACTCTTGTGTTCGTGTTGTTCTTCCTTGGTCCTAACCTGGACCATAACAAGTAGCCACTTTGAAAGGTATTAGGGGAAACCATATATATACTCATATATAAATCTAGTTTATAGATATATTCCTGCTTGATTATTTTATTTAAAAAAATCATTAATTTCTAATGTCTTACGGATCGGTCGACTGCAACTTTTCAGATAAAGCGAACAAATTGCTGTAAAAAATACGAGATTTTAAGATATAGAAAAGGTTTGACGAACTTTTGTAAAATGCATTCTGTATTTTATAAACTGAGGGTTGGTGAGCCTCATGCATGCACCTCCAGAGTAAAAATATTTATTTATTATGACGCTTTAAGATAAAAAGTAAGTATTTCCAGCCAAAATATTTTAAATTTTTGCTTAAAAGTCAATTAAGATAACGCTATATTTCTCTTGCTTGGAGCTACGAAATACGTTTAACATAGGTAACTCCATGAGTTCGCTAAAAAAATAGCATAGCATGATGAAAAAGACGCCAAACTTGACGAAAACAAAACTTTTATCGTCTAAATGTTTATTTTATTATTAAGAGGAAAGACCAAAGTTTTTTTTAATTATTTTAAAAAAATTTTCCTTCTTTTTAAAACATTCTAAATTTTGATTAAAAAAACCTTGTTTCTCTTTGTATCACCGGAACTAGTAAAATAACATATACAATTTTTAGCATTTTTGTTTTGTATGACAGACATTAATTTGGAAAATCTTGCAAAAATAAGAATAATTGTCGGATGTTAATGAATCTTTCAGAAAGTATTCACCGATGATCAAAATTATTATAAATATGTTTTTTTTATTAAAGTCATGGCAGAAATATTTTTTTTATATTTATTACCCTCGATAACTAATTTTATGAAAACCCTAGAAATTCGGTCGAATACAGTTTAGTGATTACAATAGTTAAAATTTCAAGGCTTTGAGGAATGCAAATCATGTATTTTTTTAATTGGACACCCCCACCTGAAAATCAGCTCTGAATTGTAACATACAAAACTCAATAAAACAAAGATATTTAATTTCAAATGCTTTTATTTGCTTTTAGTTGTTTTTATGAATATGGACAATATTTTCTGAAAGCAAAAAATTTTTTTGATAAAAAATGAGTTTTTAATACAATTATTTGTTATTTCTTTAGTTATAATAGATTTTTATATTGTTGTTAAAATATTATAAAATTAGTTAAAAGCCGCATTCACTTTCGTAAGTGTCTTTATGTGATAGATCTTTGTTTTTAGCGCGTTGTAAATTGTATCATTTTGACTAATCAGAAGATCCGCAGTAATTAAGAAATGTAATTTTGTGTTTATTATCGGACTGTAATTATAAAGTACGGAAGACCAACCAGAATACAATTAAGTTGCGTTATTTGAGTTAAGCCTTGTTCTCCGCTGTTAAGGCCTTTACTTTTGCGAAACACGTGTGGAGAATTTAATTTGATTTTTCAATTTCAACTGAGAAGGGTACCTACAAGTATCAGTGTCATCTTATGAAATTTATATGATCTTATTTTTATATTAATGTAAGTGATGGCATTTTCCCCATAAATGAAATATCAAAATTAATAATAAAATGAATGGAAATACAAATAATACAGTAAAATGTAATAAATGTACATAAAATTATAGTATTTTATGTACACTTCTGGTAAAATTTCATAAGAAAGGTACCTATAATTTAATTAGATACCTTTCTTATGAAATATGAAATTTAATCTCACTCTGAACAGTCTTATTTTAATTTCTTTATAATATATTTTTCATAAAGCATCGTAAACGTAAAAGTGAAAGCTAAGTACAAAAAAGAAGAGCGCTGAAAGTTTTTCTTAAAAATAACGAGGTTAATAATTTGCTCACTTAAATCTAAATAATTTCACTTCTCTCCTTCCGTAGAACAAATTATCCTCACGTAATCCGTCAATACGTCATTCATCACCTGTCAAGTGACGCGAAATATTATGATCCTTGTTTAATTTTCAAACTACACCTTTTCGGCGCAGAAACTAAATAATGCTTGTTTCAAAATATTCTAAATAAATATACTTTTTGATTTTCTTAAAATAAGTTTAAAAAAAATTATAATTGATTTTTAAAAGAATTTCAAACTGAGATTTTTAAGATGGTTGACATGATTTATTATAAAAAAAACAAGATTTTTCACGAACATTTCGGACGTGCTTGGATCGATTAAAAAATGTAAAAAAATACCTCCCCAAATACTTTGATCTTTCCTCTTAATAATAATATAAAGATTTAAACGATAAAATTTTGGTTTCGTCAAGTTTAGCGTCTTTTTCATCATGCTATGCTGTTTTTTAGCGATCTCATGGAGGTACCTAGTTTAACACTTTCAATCAAAAGTGGATTTCAATTTAACGCAACTATTAACTCTGCATAGGTTGTGGTTAAACTTGATTTAAAATTTTGACTTATGTACAGGTATATACAATAATTCCAAAGTACTTTAACAGTAATGTAGATATTTTATTTAAAAAAAGTGTTAAATTTAGTTTCAAATTCATATTTAAAATAGGCAGCACTTTCGTGTTTGTTCCATTTGTGATAAGCGAAATTGAATTGATTTGACAAATCGGCTTTATCCATTATCCAAAGGCTATCAGCTATAAACAATAATCAATTACTTAATGACTTTCGAATAAATAATCCTTTTTTTTACTACTTTTAGCTTTCGCTTGGATTCAAGAAGAATTTATTTAAAAAATGTTCTTTTCACAAATCAAGAAGACAATAACAATTAAAATTTGCTTTCAAGAATGTTTCTTTCTCACACACACATACATACACACTGTTCGATTAATATCAGAAACGATTTACGATAAGGTGTTCGAAAAATCTCCGTCGTAACTCAAGGACTACCAGTAGGAAATAAAAGTAGCAGTTTTTAAACAATTTCACCCCAAGCAAGACGGTAATGCTACTCGTAAGGTGGGGGTTACAGGGAGCGAAGGTGAGAGAAAAGATTGGGTATAGGGTGATTAAGGAAAGTATAAAAGATAAAAGGGATTCAAGAAGATAGAAGATGGCGATTGATGTTGCATTTAAATTTTTGAAGATTGTATTTATCCGGGAAGCAAGTAAACGGAAGGGATTTCCGCAGGAAGGAAGTGCGAGAAAATAACTTTTGGAGTAGAACTGGCGGTTATAATTTAACTATTTCAAAAGTAAGAGTATGGAACTTAGTTGCCAATCTAGTAGCTCACTTAAACTCACGAAATCGGGGCACCAGGGAAAAAAGCTTGTCAGAGCTTTTTTCATGTAAATATTTGTAGAAAAGACAGAGGGAAGCTAGGGCACGTCGGTGAGAAAGTGACTGAAGTCGAGATGCCAAGCCGGGATCTATTATATTGCAGATCCTTCTTTGGATTTTGTCAAGAACCTCGAGATGAATAAGCAGAAGCACCAGAACTGAAGAAGCAGAAACATTGACATGATTTCGTATGCAGACAACTTTGATTAGATCCTGCACACACGTGTCATAAGCACAAACGAAACCTAGAGACGAGAAACGTTTCAATTCTACTTAACTATAAAATGCAAATTGATTGATCAATCTCGATAAAATAGATTTTCTTATCACAAACAACGAAAATATATCACCATTATTTTCTGTCAAACTTTTTCATTCATGTAAATTAATAGCATCATTATTCAGTTGTTCGGGCGTTTTTCTTGTTTTTCTATAGTGTTATGATACCTTTCAGCTAAAACATATTTTTCGTCATAAAAAATGTCCATTTTTCATTCGATCAATTCTTGGATGAATTTTTTGTATCTTGAAATACTCGAAAAAACTAAACTATCATTGAATATTGCATGGAGTGAAATAGATAATAGACTGAAGTGACAGGCCTGTGCGCATTTGTAAAACGATGACATGTTTTGCCAGGTACATAAAACTGGTTGAATTATTTGGTTTGGTTTGGTTTGTTTTACGGCATATCAAACTCCATGGGTTATTTAATGCTGACAAGATATTTATTACTGGTAATATTTTTTTCCAAAATATATTGTTGGTAATATTTTTTCAAAAATATATTGTAGGTAATATGTTTTACAAAAATCTATTTCTGGTTATATTTTTTTTTCAAAAATGTATTGCTGGTAAAATTTTTTCCAAAATCTTATTGCTGTTATTAAAACCTACTTTTATACTTTCATAGTGCTTTGACCTCTTTTGTGGGAGAGTTAACTATTTGCCCATTGTTGGGACCCTGGCAGGTGCTACTACCCCGGGCCATGGTGGACCTGGGAACACCAGAAGTTAAGAGGTGGCTCCACGTTCCTTAAAACCTTCGGATCAAAGGCCTTGCTGCCTGATGTAGTTTATCGCCTTACCCAGGAAGATGAATTATTTATCCAGAACAAAAAAGCAATAACAATTTGTCGCTCTTGCAGCATTTCGTAATCTCGTATCCCCTTTTAAATCCAACTAAATATAAGGAAAGACATACTCTTCACACTATTTGCATTATTTGGACTATTGTTCTCATCTTTGTTGCCATGTTTATCACAATGCTTCGGCCGTTGTACGCTCCGGCTTTCTTCAGGTAGTTGAAATGTCGAACTGAACCCTTTATTTCGCTCGCTGGGGTAGACTGTTCTAGTTCCACGTGCCATGTCTAATGGATGTCAGTTATCAAGGACACATGGCATAGCGGATAAAGGCGTTAGTTAGATCCAGTGACAGGACCCAAAGAGTGTGAGTTCAATACCTGGTTAAGGCAGTAGAGAACTTTCAGAGGGGAATTAACAAGAGATAACTGACATCCATTAGAAATGGCACGTGGAACTAGAACAGTCTACCCCAGCGAACGAAATAAAGGGTTCAGTTCGACATTCCAACCACCCGAAGAAGGCCGGAGAGTACAACGCCCGAAACGTTGTGATAAAAGTGCCAACAAAGATGAGGACAATAGTCCGAATAATATAAGTAGTGTACATAATACCTCATCTCAGAAATATGGACAGAGACATACTCTGCTTGCAGATTCAAGTGGCTTAATAATTTCTTTAGTTTTGGATGGCAGTAATAAAATATTTATCGCCGTTTACTATTTTGTCGAAATATTTACTGTTTTTTGTGTCAAGAGAGATCCGAATGATAGGCGCGTCAATGCTGGATGATTTTCCATTTTAATAGTCCATGTGGAACCCATTTTTCTTGCTTCAGTATTCTTCCTAAGAGTAATCTAATGGTTGGTAACACAAACAATGAAAAGTTGAGAAAAACTAACAGATACTTCTAAAATTTTCCTAGTATTGACACTGGGGCGTTTTATATCAACCTAGTATTAAACTTAATTTAGAATGAAACAAGAATAAAAAAATAATGAGGCGTACACGGTGAATATCCATCTCACTCCCCTGGTCTTTGCATCGAGCTTGCTGGCTATTCCTCTACCACCATGCGCAAGAAACATCCGCCATATTTAGGTTAATCTGGTATCAAGATAGAAATGTAACGGCAGCCAGTTGGGATCAAACTTACTATAAACAATATGATAACAATTGTTCTACAATAGTGTCCTTGATATTTGCTAGGCTTATTTTAGTCTGACACAAGGCCAGCAAAATGGATATCTTCGTAAAGATCAATTGTGACCTGCAGGATGATACCTGCCTCCCATTGTACCTCATCTAACTGTCTTTGACATTTATAAAATTGGTATCGTCGTGAGGAGGAAAAAAGTAGTCATAGTCTGTAAGATCGTCTAATGTTTCTGTTAGATATTCTAAATATTTAGAAATAACAGAATAGCGTGGCACATCGACACAAATATGAGACAATCTTTGAGGATCTGACACAAGAAGCTAGAATATGTTTAGATCCATTTACGACGATTTCATGAGTTTCGTCTTGTCTGGCAAACAGCGATTTGTGTATGGAATTCTAAAACCCGCAATGCATAATGTAGTAATGATTTCTGATATTAGCATGATAAATATTGATTTCTAGAACAATGCTGATTATGATATTAATAACTTAATAAAAAAAATAATTAAAAATGTCAGATCGACTAAAATAAAAAGGAGAAATTGTCGAGATAATATAATAGAATTAAAAATGATTAGAATTAAAAATGCGTTTGATTAAATATCATTTCGCGAACAGCATATTAAAAACATTAGCTGAGGTACATCCATGAGATCGCTAAAAAAGAGCATAGCATGATGAAAAAGACGTCAAACTTGACGAAAACAAACCTTTATCGTCTAAATGTTCATGTAATTATTAAGAGGAAAGACAAAAGTATTTTGGGGTATTTTTTTTACATTTTTTAATCGTTCCGAGCACGTCCGAAATTTTCGTTAAAAATCTTGTTTTTTTTTTAGTCAGCAAAATTGACAGATATTCAATTAAAGCACCATTTTTTTTCATTTTATAAAAAAGATGAAAATCTCAATTTGAAATTGTTTTAAAAATCAATTATCATTTTTTCAAAACTTATTTTAAGAAAATCGGAAATTACAATGTTTATTTAAAATATTTTGAACTAAGGTTGACTTAGCTTCTGCGCCGAAAAGATGTAAATTGAAAATAAAACAAAGCAGGTCATAATCTTTCGCGTCAGTTGACTGGTGTTGAATGACGTCTTAACGGATTACGTGATCATAATTTGTTCTACGGAAGGCGAAAAGTGACGTTATTTAGATTTAAGTGAGCAAATTATTTAGCCCGTTATTTTTTTTTGCACTTAACTTTCACCTTTCGTTTACGATGCTTCATGGAAAATATATTATAAAGAAATTAAAATAAGACAGTTAAGAGTGAGATTAAATTTCATATTTCATAAGAAAGGTATCTAATTAATTTATAGGTACCTTTCTTATGAAATTTTATCAGAAGTGTACATAAAATACTATAATTTTATGTACATTTATTACATTTTACTGTGTTATTTGTATTTCCATTCATTTTATTATTAATTTTGATATTTCATTTTATGGAAAAATGTCATAACTGAGATTAATATAAAAATAAGATCATATAAATTTCATAAGATGATACTGATACTTGTAGGTACCCTTCTCAGTTGAAATTGAAAAATCAAATTGAATTCTCCACACGTGTTTCGCAAAAGTAAAGGCCTTAACAGCGGAGAACAATGCTTTACTCAAATAACGCAACCTAATTGTATTCTGGTTGGTCTTCCGTACTTTATAATTACAGTCCGATTATAAACACAAAATTACATTTCTTAATTACTGCGGATCTTCTGATTAATCAAAATGATACAATTTACAACGCGTTAAAATAAAGATCTATCTCATAAGGACATTTAGAAAACTCGATGCGGCTTTTAACTAATTTTATAATATTTTAACAAGTTAAATGTAAAAATGTATTATAATTAAAAAAAATAACAAATAATTGTATTAAAAATTCATTTTTCATCGAAAAAAATTTTGCTTTCAGAAAATATTGTCCATATTCATGAAAACAACTAAAAGTAAATAAAAGCATTTGAAATTAAATAATATCTTTGTTTCATTGAGTTTTGTATGTTACAATTCAGAGCTGATTTCCAGGTAGGGGTGATCCAATTATAAAAAAGAACATGATTTGCATTCCTTAAAGCCTTGTACTTTTAACTATTGTAATCACTAAAACAGACGCGATCGAATTTCTAGCGTTTTCTTAAAATTAGTTAGGTCGGGGGTAATAAATATAAAAAATATTTCTGCCATGACTTTAATAAAAAAGTATTTATAATAATTTCGATCATCTGTGAATAGTTTCTGAAAGTTTTATTAACATCTGACCATTATTTTTATTTTTGCAAGATTTTCCAAATTAATGTGTGTCATACAAAAAAAAAAAGTGCTAAAAATTGTATGTTATTTTACTAGTTACGGTGATACAGAGAGAAACAAGGTTTTTTTATTAAAATTTAGAATGTTCTAAAAAGAAAGAAAACTTACAAAAAAAACTTTGGTCTATCCTCTTAATAACAACATAAACATTTAGACGATAAAATTTTGTCTCCGTCAATTTGACGTCTTTTTCATCATGTTATGCTCTTTTTTAGCGATCTCATGGAGGTACCTACATTAGCTATTTAAAATGGCTGACACAAGAAGAGTGAAAAACCAAATGACGAGACAAAATGTAGAAAAAGAAAAAAAAAGAAAAAGAAAGAAGGACGAACGGTAAGGAAATAAAAAAAGTTATTTTAGATTTACAGATATCTTCCCAATTTTTTTCTTATTTGGAAGAGACACAAGGAATGAATTATGAACACATTAGAATATTTAAAAGAGAAGGAAAAAAAGCGAGTAAGAGAGAGAGAGAGAGAGAGGGGGGATAGGAGAAAAGAAACCAAGGAGGGAGAGAAAAAGAAGAAAGCAAGAAGAGAGTTAAAATGACTGCGGAGAGAAAGAAATTACGAGACAGAGAAGGAAGAGAAAAAGAAAATATGAGACAGAGAAGGAAGAGAAAAAGAAAATACGAGACAGAGAAGGAAGAGAAAAAGAAAATACGAGACAGAGAAGGAAGAGAAAAAGAAAATATGAGACAGAGAAGGAAGAGAAAAAGAAAATACGAGACAGAGAAGGAAGAGAAAAAGAAAATACGAGACAGAGAAGGAAGAGAAAAAGAAAATACGAGACAGAGAAGGAAGAGAAAAAGAAATTACGAGACAGAGAAGGAAGAGAAAAAGAAAATACGAGACAGAGAAGGAAGAGAAAAAGAAAATACGAGACAGAGAAGGAAGAGAAAAAGAAAATACGAGACAGAGAAGGAAGAGAAAAAGAAAATATGAGACAGAGAAGGAAGAGAAAAAGAAAATATGAGACAGAGAAGGAAGAGAAAAAGAAAATACGAGACAGAGAAGGAAGAGAAAAAGAAAATACGAGACGGAGAAGGAAGAGAAAAAGAAAATACGAGACAGAGAAGGAAGAGAAAAAGAAAATATGAGACAGAGAAGGAAGAGAAAAAGAAAATACGAGACAGAGAAGGAAGAGAAAAAGAAAATCTGAGACAGAGAAGGAAGAGAAAACGAAAATACGAGATAGAGAAGGAAGAAACGTCTGCATGAAATAAAAGGAGACAGAAAGGTGAGAAAATAAATACAGAACAGGTGTTTTTTGTCGTTAATGTTTACAATATTTTGCTGAATTAGAATTAACTCTAATGTACAGACGACACCAGGTGGTAGCATCTTTATTATCACAATAGGGACATGTTTCAAGATTTTTGCGAAGCGAATGTCCGAGTCCGTGAAAGAACGGTATATACGAATTCGAAAAATATATTTGAAGGATCACGTGCGAAAAACTTTCAATAATTGGCTGCATTGAAAAACTAGAATTACCAGCTTTCTGTTGTTAATTAAAAATAGTTACATACATACGTATATTGCCATCCACAGACAGACTGTTTCGCAGACCATCGGTGTGGCTAACCATCCGATTGCTTCAAGCCAGGATCGAAATCCGAGTGAGTCGGTATCAGTCAGAGAAGCCACCTTCTAATCCATTGTCACACAGCAGGGAAAAACAAATCTAAACGTATTTATTCTTTAGATAAACACGCCAGTGACTGGGAGAAATCGATTCGTTTTATCGAAGAGTCTTGAATTAGAAGCAGTAATAGTCACTGTTTACAAAGTCACTTTTCCTCCCCGAGAGCTCAATCGAAATAATCTTTTTTCCGAAGCACGTATAGGCATATATATATATATATATATATATATATATATATATATATATATATATATATATATATATATATGTATGTATGCGTGTGTGAGTGTGTGTGTATATGTGTTTGTGTGTGTGTGTGTTTAGGCATCATATCTTGCTGCAAATATGTTTCATTGAATACTCTAGATATATTTCGTCTATTTATTCATTTAATACTCCTTTCCAGTTTGTGTGTGTGTGTGTGTGTGTGTGTGTGTTTTTCCTACCCAAGTACATTTGCTCTCCTCCAAGACTACTCTACGGAGTGAAGCACAAAGACAAACTCATAGGTGATATTGGAGGAGATCGAGAGTACTTGGGTAAGAAAAATCTACGACACCTTCTTTGATGAATTTCATCTTGACATCAAGAAACTGAGTGGAGAACTGGAAAGGATCACCTTGGGAAAAAATTAATATATGTCTATGTTATTCAATGAAACACACACACACACACACACACACACACACACACACACACACACACACACACACACACACACACCGAGGCACATATATATTCAGTTGAGTCATTAATAATTTCCGTTAATATATCACCTTAACTACTATTTATATATGGCAGTTAAGAACAAATTTGGAATAGATTAACATTTCTTAGATTTTGCACTGCAGTGGCAGCGTACACGGTGGATTAAAGAATTAATATTTTGGAAACTTTTAGAAAAATAGGAGTATATAGTCAAAACTGAGCGGCAACTAAGAAAATCTCTCTATGTTTCTGGAGATGAGGTATTATGCACACTATTTACATTATTCAGACTATTGTCCTCATCTTTGTAGCCATATTTATTACAACGTTTCGCCCCTTCAGTATTTGTCTATATTTCTGAGATGAGGTATTATGCACACTATTTACATTATTCAGACTATTGTCCTCATCTTTGTCACCATATTTATTACAATGTTTCGGCCCTTCAGTATTTGTCTATATTTCTGAGATGAGGTATTATGTACACTATTTACATTATTCAGACTTTTGTCCTCATCTTTGACGCCATATTTATTACAACGTTTCGGCCCTTCAGTATCTGTCTATATTTCTGAGATGAGGTATTATGCACACTATTTACATTATTCAGACTATTGTCCTCATCTTTGTAGCCATATTTATTACAACGTTTCGGCCCCTCAGTATCTGTCTGTATTTCTGAGATGAGCTATTATGTACAATATTTACATTATTCGGACCATTGTCCTCATCTTTGTCGCCATATGTGCTAAATATGGCAACAAAGATGAGGACAATAGTCCGAATAATGTAAAAAGTGAAGTATGAAAATGGTTAGCAAAATTTCGTTCTGGAAATGTATTTTTGGCGGATAAACCCAGACAGGGATATTCATTGGATTTTGCTGAGGAAACTGATGATGAAATCATTTGTGGAAAGCAATCCACGGCAATGTAGTCGAAAATTAGCAAAAATGTTAGGCACATCACAATCTGATATATTTTGGCGCTTAGAAAAGTAAATAAGCTGGTTGTTTTGGTTCCATAGTCTCTTAACAAAAGAGGACAAAGTGGATCGTACATCCATGGCGACGAATCTCTGTTCAAAATAGAGAAATAACCCGTTCCTTAAATATATCATAACAGGTGACAAAAATGGATTCCATACGCCAATGTTCAAGTCAAAAGGCAGTGCTTTGAGAAGGATAAGGAAAAATTTCCGCAACCGACTACAAAAGAAAAGCGCCAAGGTAGAACCGTGATGCTTTGGATCAAGAGGTATTATTCATTTAGATTTATTCAAATATACTGAAACACGGCATGTACAGGGTACGGCTGGTATTTGAGGACATACAGATTTAAGATTAATACTGCTTCCTACTAACTTTTAATGCTTTTATTTTTCTGAAATCAAGAATGGCAAACTCTATGATAACAAATGAAATGAAAAGGCATGCTGTGATTGTGACATTAAAGGCTGATCCTAGCAATTTGGATATTGCACGTTTCCTCAGAGTTGCAATAATGTATGGCTGACCATTTGTACGACCACATCACAGCCAACATTTGGCCTCCTAACTCTCCAGTTATCAGCCCACTAGACTATTATGTGTGGAGCGTTGTTGAGAAGAAGGTTAATAAACAGCCTCATAACACCAAAGACTCTGTTAAAGCTGCAATAGTTCGAGCAATGTATGACAAAAATAAGGACCAATTAATCAGAACTTGCAGCCGATTTCGACCTCGTGTAGAGGCAATTATTGATGGTAGTAGTAATTTTATTGAATAAAATTAAATAATAGTTAGCTAAACTTCATGTTTATTTATCTGTAAGAAAATATAATTATATTCATTAGTTCAGCAGTTTTTTTTTACTAATCCATAAAATCTGTCCCCAAATACCAGCCGCACGCTGTACATTTATTCATCCAGCTGCTGCAACGTGGTCACAAACGTTTGGTAGACAATCGTCATGCATTCGTCTATAGGAAAAATGTTGTGCTCTTTTATTGTAACGAAAAGCAGCATGCAGGAAAAATAATACAAGAAACAGTTTGGAAATCGTTTAGTGTGTTAAAATCCACTTACCAGATTCACTTGACTCTGGAGCAACCTATTATTATCTTTTTCGATCCATGTAAAATGCTTTCTCCAGTGAAAACCAGATTCAAGACTTCGTCGAAATCTATGAAATTTTACTCAAAAGTAAAGAAGAGCTGCCTGATAGGAATAGACACTGTACAGAAAATGAATTTGTACTATTTTTTAATTATATAGCTGATAAGCAAAAAACATTATTTATCACTTAACCTAATATATATATATATATATATATATATATATATATATATATATATATATATATATATATATATATATATATATATATATATACAAGTGAACATTGAAGTCAGCACTTAGAGGCGACAGGCTGGTTTATGCTAGACGCAATCGTCAGGCCACTTTTATATTTACACACGCTCTATCTCTGATATTGAGCAATTTATCTTATAAATATAGCACACCTTAAGAGTATATTTCTTCATATATATATATATATATATATATATATATATATATATATATATATATATATATATATATATATATGTATGTATGTATATATACCGTATTTTCCGGCTTACAAGACGCTGCGGCTTGGAAGACGCACCTTAATATTGGAAAGAAATTTCTAAGAAAAGAATAATCATTCTCATACAACAGCACATTCAGCATGCATCCCTCACATACTGGCGCCATGTATTGTTTACAGTAATCACCCGTCTGGTTTTGTTTGTATGGCAATAACATAGTCAAAATCAGAAAAGCTCTCGCTAGTAAACAGAGCATGCTTATGCTTGTGGCTTGGCTCCAGGAAGGTTTATAATCATTGAAGTACTTGTAACAGCTAAGTACTGAGATTACATCATATAAAAGTCTGAATTAGATAGATAGCTAACAATATTGTGTAATGACTCAACATACGAATCTACGTCCTTATCTGTCAAGCCAGTTCGGTGACCGTCCAAGCTTACTTACATTCGTTTTGGAAGGCGTACATGTATTTTAGGGTACTTTTTAAGAAAAAAGTGCGTCTTGTAATATGGAAAATACGGTTATATATATTTAAAGATATTTTTATGTTTATACATTCTTTTTATAGACACAAATATTTAAGTAAATGCTCTGTTTTATAATAAACAGTATTAAATAATATTTACCGGCTTGAATGTCCGAGAAATCTTCATAGAAAATATTCGTCCTTCGACAGGAATCGAACCTGTATCCTATACGGAACCGTCTTATAGCCTAACATGCCTTAACCGATTGGGCCACAGAGGGTCGATCGGTTAGCAAGGTCTATTTAACTTCTTTTAAACTACAATCTTCCATGATTCTCTCACGTGCATTCATATCTGCTCATGGCATATCCAAATGTAAACAAATGACGTCACACATTATGAAATGGACAAAGTCCGACAATTATTTTAAGACATTTTTATGTTTATGCATTCTTTTCATAGATAAAAATATTTAAGTAAATGCTCTGTTTGTCATTTACTTAAATATTTGTATCTATAAAAAGAATGTATATACATAAAAATGTCTTAAAATAATTGTCGGACTATGTCCATTTCATATATATATATATATATATATATATATTATTTAGAAATAACTTTTGAATTGTAGATGTTATCGATGAAAAAAAAACACTCTTGACCATACATAAAATTAATGAGAACTCATCCAAACAAAAAACGTTAAGATATTATAAGTTGTTTGTCAAAATACTCTCTAGTCTATGACTTCCGTCTGTCATGTGTTTTGATAAATATAAAAAAGAATTTTCCCAGGCTATTTTAATCTGACAGGAAACGTGGGTGTTCGGTCCAGTTTCTCACCGCTATTAAACATTCAAAGATCTGAGTGGCTGCTGAAAAGTTCTCAGCCATACTTACCAGGAAGGAGACCCACAGATATAATGTTAGTTCATTTAGTTCGTAGGAACCTTTCGACACATCTTCGTTAACCTTTCAACACTTGCACCACGCCAGCGCGTATGGATTAGCATGTTAGACCCGCCAACAATTTCGATGGGTGCTCAGAGAATATGCCCTTTTGACAGACATACATATAGAATCACATCAACACGAAAGCCGATTTAATTGTTATGGATGCATCCAAAATGTGTATTATTGGAGGTCTGTCCGGAAATGCATTCCTAAATTGCATCCAATTACAAGGCTCGTGAGCCATTGTAGGAAAGAGTGCTGCTGTCGGAATGATAATTCTGAATGAGGTGAATGGAACAGAATGTGGTAGGAAAGTGAATATTATGAGGATAAGGAGGCCAAGAATAAAAAAAAATTAGGAAAAGAGACATGCGGGGGTCTGGTTCACAAAGTGGCAGTTGTAGGTAAAAAGCTGATTGGATTTATTTTTGCATTAATAATATGGAGAGAATGAATACGATTCGAGTTCATGGAAACAAGATAGCGGGTAACAGATGAAAAAGTTTAAACTGGTGGAACTAAAAATGGAGCTCATGGAAACATTTTCGTGGAAATCGTGACAGAAGAGCGTCTAGCTTGCAACGTTACGTCTGTGGGAATTGGGATTGCAGAGAGTAAAAAAAAAAAGAAAAGTTCTCCACAATACGTCGGAAACGATTTTCAAGTCTGTTGAGGTTGTTAAGTAAGGATGGAGATCCTGCAGCCGAGATATGGCACCAATACTCCATTGTTGGCCTAATCTGATTCTTGTAAAGATAAAGTAAATACCATTTAGTATCTATCTATATTTCTGAGATGAGGTATTATGTACATTATTTACATTATTCGGACTATTGTCCTCATCTTTGACGCCATATTTATTACAACGTTTCGGCCGTTGTACGCTCCGGCCTTCTTCAGGTGGTTGGAATGTCGAACTGAACCCTTTATGGGAACCAGTAATAAGGAATGCGAGAGAAAATCGATAACAACAACAAAAGTTGCAATATGAGCTCTGGTAAACAACGGCTGCTGAAGACATTAGGTTTATAATAACCAGAAATTTATACACAAGGACACATGGTACAGTGGATAAAGGCGTTGGTTAGATCCAGCGACAGGACCCAAAGTGTGTGAGTTCAATACCCGGTTAAGGCAGTGGAGAACTTTCAGAGATAAATTATAACTGACATCCATTAAACATGGCACGTGGAACTAGAACAGTTTACCCCAGTGAGCGAAATAAAGGGTTCAGTTCGACATTCCAACCAAGAAGGCCGGAGCGTACAACGGCAGAAACGTTGTAATAAATATGAGGACAATAGTCCGAATAATGTAAACAGTGTACATAATACCTCATCTCAGAAATATAGACAGATACTGAAGGGCCGAAACGTTGTGAGAAATATGGCGACAAAGATGAGGACAATAGTCCGAATAATGTAAATAGTGTACATAATACCTCATCTCAGAAATATAGACAGATACTGAAGGGCCGAAACGTTGTGAGAAATATGGCGACAAAGATGAGGACAATAGTCTGAATAATGTAAATAGTGTACATAATACCTCCTCTCAGAAATATAGACAGATACTGAAGGGCCGAAACGTTGTGAGAAATATGGCGACAAAGATGAGGACAATAGTCTGAATAATGTAAATAGTGTACATAATACCTCCTCTCAGAAATATAGACAGATACTGAAGGGCCGAAACGTTGTGAGAAATATGGCGACAAAGATGAGGACAATAGTCTGAATAATGTAAATAGTGTACATAATACCTCATCTCAGAAATATAGACAGATACTGAAGGGCCGAAACGTTGTGAGAAATATGGCGACAAAGATGAGGACAATAGTCTGAATAATGTAAATAGTGTACATAATACCTCATCTCAGAAATATAGACAGATACTGAAGGGCCGAAACGTTGTGAGAAATATGGCGACAAAGATGAGGACAATAGTCTGAATAATGTAAATAGTGTACATAATACCTCATCTCAGAAATATAGACAGATACTGAAGGGCCGAAACGTTGTGAGAAATATGGCGACAAAGATGAGGACAATAGTCTGAATAATGTAAATAGTGTACATAATACCTCATCTCAGAAATATAGACAGATACTGAAGGGCCGAAACGTTGTGAGAAATATGGCGGCAAAGATGAGGACAATAGTCTGAATAATGTAAATAGTGTGCATAATACCTCATCTCAGAAATATAGACAGATACTGAAGGGCCGAAACGTTGTGAGAAATATGGCGACAAAGATGAGGACAATAGTCTGAATAATGTAAATAGTGTACATAATACCTCATCTCAGAAATAATGACAGATACTGAAGGGCCGAAACGTTGTGAGAAATATGGCGACAAAGATGAGGACAATAGTCTGAATAATGTAAATAGTGTACATAATACCTCATCTCAGAAATATAGACAGATACTGAAGGGCCGAAACGTTGTGAGAAATATGGCGACAAAGATGAGGACAATAGTTTGAATAATGTAAATAGTGTACATAATACCTCATCTCAGAAATATAGACAGATACTGAAGGGCCGAAACGTTGTGAGAAATATGGCGACAAAGATGAGGACAATAGTCTGAATAATGTAAATAGTGTACATAATACCTCCTCTCAGAAATATAGACAGATACTGAAGGGCCGAAACGTTGTGAGAAATATGGCGACAAAGATGAGGACAATAGTCCGAATAATGTAAATAGTGTACATAATACCTCCTCTCAGAAATATAGACAGATACTGAAGGGCCGAAACGTTGTGAGAAATATGGCGACAAAGATGAGGACAATAGTCCGAATAATGTAAATAGTGTACATAATACCTCCTCTCAGAAATATAGACAGATACTGAAGGGCCGAAACGTTGTGAGAAATATGGCGACAAAGATGAGGACAATAGTCCGAATAATGTAAATAGTGTACATAATACCTCCTCTCAGAAATATAGACAGATACTGAAGGGCCGAAACGTTGTGAGAAATATGGCGACAAAGATGAGGACAATAGTCTGAATAATGTAAATAAATACCATTTAATATTAACGAAAAACAATCTGAAGCACTGTTATTTTTTCTTTCTAATGTACGCCTTTTGACCTCACACACTTATCCCAGCGTTATCGAAACATTTTGTCAAACCATCTTTCGGAATCGCCATATGTTGTCTCGTCACGTTTCCATTGCTCTCGTCAATGGTCTGAAACATCCGATCAATGGTGATTTTAACTTTAAGAAAAGTTGGATGTCGAAGGAATCCGAATCTCAACTGCAGCAGGAAGTGATAAGCGTCTGTGATGGGATGTTTTGCCAAAGAAACGTACATCAGACACGGGCAATCGGAATATTTGAAAGCGTTGGATACTTTCCGGACTCTCCATGGAATCATCAACACTAATTCTCGCACTGTCAACTGCGATTCCCTTTCATTTCAAACGACACTTGTTCAACATTTTGGGATATTCTGCTTATTGGAAGCATGCCAGACCTCTGTGCCAAATTTGAAGCGTTGGTACAAAAATTGTATTTCTCTTATGGAATCCTCCCGAAAGTTTTTTTTTAATCTTTCCGACTTCATGCATATTTTCTGTGACCGTGACGGTCACACAATACCCAAACTCAATGTTCGCTAATAGTCATGCATGCGCAATGAGGTCCCTACTAGTTGCCAAGTTAAAATAGGCCTAACTGTTGATTTACAAGATATTAAAACCGTTAGATTATTTTCGGACACACCGAGATCTCTTAAAAATATTTATGGTCAAAATCTATCATACATATGTGGCTAATTTAATTGAGACGATTCGAAATTGTTTCATTAGTTCACCATTATAAAACGTTAAATAAATGCTCAATATAGACTCATATACAAACGTGTACACACAAATTATTTTTTTTTTTTAACATACAACGTGCGATACCCTGTCTTCATCAGCCGCCGACCAGGGGTGATATCACGGTTTCGGTGGCTATGGCGGAACCGCCACCCCAGGCGCCACCAGCAGCGTTTGCCACCAGGCAGGGTATGAAGATAAACTAATTAATCGTTCCTATTTTGGCAATTCTTGTAATGAAATAAATAAACGATTGTTCCTCGTTGCAGCTTCTATCCGTAATGAAAGTTCCTGAAGGCGTCTGCCGTTATTGACGCGCTCGTAAAAATCGTTATAGACGACCACGCAAATATTTCACTCGCGCATGTTAGGTCGTGAGGTTGCGCGCGTTTTATTTGCTTGTTTTGGTTTGGATGCAGCTGGGTTCCCTCCCCAAATCGAACCCGTAGGCCTCGACCGCGGTGATGGAAAGCGGCCGGGTGGCATTACCATCTTCCCTTTTAAAATGGGTAAGTCGTTGATTTGGGATGCGACCTGTGCAGATATTTTTTCGGCCGGTAATTTGATCAGGTCCGCGGTTGAGCCGGGGTTCGTCGCCCGAGACGCAGAGATAAAAAAATAGCTAAATATTCTTCTCTTGCTGATAGATTATTTTTATACTCCTGTGGCAGTGGAGACTTCAGGGGTTATTGGCCCTCGTTCGATGACGTTCCTTCGGAGGATTGGCGCGATTGCGTCTCGATTAAAGAACAAGCCTCGCGAAACGGAGTGGCTCTTGCAGCGTGTCTCACTGGCGACGGTTCGAGATAATACTTTCTCCATCATCACGGCTGGCAGAGGATAGAAAATATTGTTTATAGTTACGTTGTTCTGGAATTGTCATCATTGGTCGACTGAACTTGCTTTGTTTCAATGACTTTTGTTTTGTTATTATTAATTAAATACTATATTTTTGCTTGTTTTGATCTCGACCAAATCCAACCTGACGCATGCTGAACTGATGTATAGGTCTATGTTTAAAGCGTAAAATGTCAGAATTGACACTCAGAAAGTCTCTATGGAAAAAAATATGTGTATGTATATGTTGATCGGTTTATGTGTATTGGATTTTGGGTATCTGTATTAGAAAGAGGATTTAATATTTTACTTTTTTTTAATCATTCAAACCCAAGCAAGGTAATAAAGCCACTAAGATGCAAGGGGGGTTACTAAGTGTGACAGGATATGAGACAAAAACATTATTAAGGAGGACGGACAATAAAAGACAGATGATGGCGATTGACATTGCATTTAAATATTTGAAGATCATCGTTGATTAGAAAGTAAGAAACTGAAAGAGTTCCACAAGAAGAAACTCTTACCATAGAACTTACTGTTACATCTAGCCATTTCAACTTTAAAATGATAAGACCTTGCCGCTAAATTTAAATTCTTAAAATCGAGGTATCAAAGAGGAAATATTATTAGAAACATTACCAAAGAAATATTTATAGAAAACGTACTGGGATGCTACGTTACGGAGGTGTGAAAGCAACTGAAGTCGTGATGTCATTTCAGGGCTAAGGCTTGGGATTTTTAAATTCGTCTCATTTTCCATACTGGTTTCGTTGATTTTGACAAAAGGGGAAGTAGCCTGAAAGACTCTTTATTGTCATATATTTTTTTTTTTGCCAGCAGATTGTAGAGTTAACGAGCTTTAAGAACTCCTTATATAATTTTTTGGTGCTTTTTTGTTTCAGTGATCGAAGTCCACGGAAGAATAAAACTTTTAGTAGACGATCGTTTCCCATGTTTGGTACGCAACGGCTTCGGTGTTTGCCATGAAGTCGCAGCGCATCTGATAAATGAGGCAAGAAATGGACTCCTGGAAGTGTTTATGTGAATGTTTGGAGTCCAGATGACCCACGTCTGGGCAGTATATTGAACGATGTTCAGTATTTTTTTTTATTTGTCTTTTCCCGAAGGCTCTTATATCTTACGTCTTTGTTTTTCCCTGGTCACTCTATTGTCTGTAAAAGATTTAGTCGTTTTGAATTTTTTTTTTAAAGAATTTAGAATTGTTTTTGAAGTTCTGACTGGAAGCGAATAAAATTTTCTTTTGATGAGCATTTCTTTACAAGCCAGTTATTATCGATCTGCAGTAGGCGTATATAATTATATACGCCTACGACCGCACACACGCGCGCATACACACGTATATATATATATATATATATATATATATATATATATATATATATATATATATATACATACATACATACATACATACATACATACATACATACATACATGAAGACTAATAGATATTGGGGAATGTACGGATGGCTATATAGGAAGCACTCTTTGTCTCTGTTACTATCTATCTATCTATCTATCTATCTATCTATCTATCTATCTATCTATCTATCTCAGCCTGTTCATTATCAATCTATCTATCTCAGCCTGTTCATTATCTATCTATCTATCTATCTATCTATCTATCTATCTATCTCATCCTGTTCATTATCTATCTATCTATCTATCTATCTATCTATCTATCTATCTATCTCAGCCTGTTCATATCTATCTATCTATCTATCTATCTATCTATCTATCTATCTATCTCAGCCTGTTCATATCTATCTATCTATCTATCTATCTATCTATCTATCTATCTATCTATCTATCTATCTCAGCCTGTTCATTATCTATCTATCTATCTATCTATCTATCTATCTATCTATCTTATGTCTTTTTCTCTTCTTTTTAGTATATAGCCTGTTCTTATCAAATTACTACTGAAACAATGTGGCATACGAAAACCTAAAATAAAATGGAAATTATTTGAAATTAATAAAAATCTAATTTCTATAACGGTACACTTTATATACAATTCAAGGTTCCCTATGCTTCACGTGAATCATGAATTCTCTTGCTAATGTAAATTCTGTTGAAATAAAAATATTTTTCTTATGATGCCTAATAATCGCCGAAACCTGTCAAAATTCTAATTTTCTAAATTATTCTCGATATATGCTAGATATCCATATGTATTGAGAGACAGAGAGACAAATGGAGATGCACATTCATATATTAATCGACATAGCAGTACAAACCACAAACGCTGCAGTACGTATAACTACTTCTTAAGTAATTCCTTGAAGAGAGATGACAGAAAAAAAAATGAAGGGGATTTTAATTTCTTCGTAAAATGTATATCAGTTTATCTTTCGGTGTGTGTGTATGTATTTATGTAGGTAAATCGGTAGATATCCGTTTGTTTCATTCGGTTTATTCACATTCGTCTTTCTCGGCGTTCATTAAAAAAAAAACTCCCCCCCACCAAAAAAAAACACAGAAACATACGTCTATCCTTTTGAACTTCTGTTAAGTAAATTTAAGCGAAATATTCTGATAGGCTGCAACCGACACTTCCACTACATCTGAACATAAATTTCGGTACCTAAGAAAAGCAGGAAAGCAGAGTTTCCATCTTGACATCATCAGCGCCAAATTTGCTGATCATTCACTCTGACCGTTTCTTTCAGCTATGGAAACACCTGCCTTTTATCAAACAACCAAATTAAACTATGACTAATAACCAAACTCCCACAGGATATACGCTCGTGTAATGCTGCAGGTGAAGAAAACCAGCTTTCATTATTTACAACTTTTCGTCATCATTTTATAATTTTTACGGAATGTGCGCCGGTAATTGTTAACGATATTTCGGAGAGACGTAAACGAGCAAATATCAGGAAAAGTAAAAATTTGTGTATATTGTTACAGGCCGCGCAGGATCATTTGGAATCACTTTTCCATTTCTATAAAAGGAAAAAAAAAACAAAAACAAAAAAAAACAAAAAAAGATTCAGAATTTTCCGATGAAATCTGGGGTGGATTTAACGAGGTTCATTTCTGATTAAACCTAAAAAGGGTGTACAAAATATTACAGAAAATATATTTATGGGTTGAAAAACTTGAACGCACGCGCATGCGCACTAATGCACATACACACTCAGTCATCAACTCATAAACGCATAAACCCGTGTATTCGCAAGAACGCCCCTGCACGAATGCGCGCGCACACACACACGCACACATACATACACACGCACATACACACACATGCACACATTTACACACACATACACAAACAAATACGCACACATACACACACATACATACACACACATATATACACACGTACACGCACATACAAACACACACACACACACACACACACACACACACACACACACACACACACACACACACACACACACAAGTGTCAAATGACTCCTTTCAGAAAATTACCGGAGATTTCATTGTGGAATGATTTCGGTAGTTGGACGAAAAAATTTGCGAAACGCGGAAAATGCTCAATAATTTGTCAGATTTGGGAATCTTTTGAAATTCACCGACATTTTGATTAATATTTTGAGTTACTATATACAGATATATACACACGCGCGCACACACACACACACACACACATATATTTTTTCATAGCTGTCTCTGTCTCTGAGATGAGGTATTATGATTACTTGCATTAATTACATTATTCGGACTGCTATCCACATCTTCATTGCCATATTCAAAACGTTTCGGCTGTTGCAGACTTTGGCCTTCTTCAGGTGTTTGTAATTCCGAACCTAATGCTTTTTACGTTTTCCACCGGGGTAGATTGTTCTAGTTGCATGTACTATGCCAAAGAGTTGTGAGTTCAATACGAGGCCACAGCAGTGGTTAACCAAAACTTGGAGAGTTGAGTTAAACGGAAATAGCTGAGGTATCCGGAAGAGGCCTGAGCGTACAACAGCCGAAACCTTGTGAATATGGCAATGAAGATGATGATAACAGTCCGAATAATGTAAATAATGTAAATATTTCCATATTTCGTACAATTTCCGTTAATCTTTAACCATATATATATATATATATATATATATATATATATATATATATATATATATATATATATATATTGTTGAGTCTTGACTCAATGTTGAATCTCGCCTATTGCATGGAATAATAATGCAAAACAAAATGTACTTAGAACAAGAATGTATTATAACAAGAAGTGTACACAATAAGTACATATAGTATTTCTGTATATTTCGGGGAAGACGTTCCTGGAGAATGTGTTGACTAGTCGCAGTCGATCAGAGTCTCTAGTGGATCTCGTGATTCTCTTCCCTCGTCTTCCGGTACCAACCATTATTTATATAGTTGGTAGTCACCTATGCAGATTAGGTGGATCCCACCACAACATATATATTGATGCATGTTTCATTAAATAATATAAACAAGTTTTGTCTATTTATTTTAAGTAAATTCCTTTCATATTGCCTGATAAGCTTAATAACATTATCATTGAAAGACGAAAGGAAATACAATCTAAGCATTCGGCTTACATAAGCCATTAGCAAAGATGACAATTACTTTTCAATATATCAACCAATACACGGACGAAACAATAATGATAGTCTGTTTTTTTTACATGAATAATTTCAAAGTAACGACAAACTCGTGTATACGAGACGCGGAAACGAAAATCGCATCGCATCTCGTGACGTCACACATGACCACGCGAGAGTGAAAACGCGAAGTATTAAGTATGGGAAGCCGTTGGTATAATACAATGGCTTCTATTATCAATTATAGAGATTTAAGAATATTTGTGGAGATTTCGTAGTTTATTTTGTTCAGGTTAGATTTCAATTTTATGTATATAGCTTCAAGACTTTTTAACTTTTGTTTATTGTTTTCATGTTTAAGTATAGTTGTGTTTTCAACAAGGACTTTCCGGAACTGTGTATGCGGCCAGGCATGTTGTTTTAAATGCCTAAAAATGTTAGAGTTATTATTCAAATGTAGTGTGTGTGTGTTTTTGTATGTGTGTGTCCGTGTATAGTTAGTTGGTGATTGTACTGTTTTAAAACAGGCTTTTCTAACATATCCATAATCCCAGATAATCTTGAGCTTGAGCAAACATGTAACATTTTTGGTAAGGTCTTCTTATCCAAATCGAGGCTTGCTATTTATATAATATCTCTCGGTACTATTTCGTCTGTTATATATGCATTAATACCTGCAGAAATAAAGCGCGCCTTTTGACTTACTTATATGGTTACGGCCGCTCAGTCCCAAATTGAAGAAAAGATGGCTTCCTGTCAAAAAACAGCACTTACTATATATATATATATATATATATATATATATATATATATATATATATATATATGTATACATATATATATATATATATATATATATATATATATATATATATATATATATATATATATATATATATATATATCAAAGTGTAGGAGAGTAGATAGATAGATAGATAATGAACAGGCTATAATGATAGATAGATAGATAGATAAGGAGAGAGAAAAGTATTACACTCGATAATCCCAAACAGAACGAAAATAGTTTTCTGCTTTTTATTCTAATTATTCTATCTCTTATATATATATATATATATATATATATATATATATATATATATATATATATATATTAGATAAATATGAACCGATTGAGATAGAAAAGTATAATATATATTTAGATAGATAGATAGATAGATAGAAGACCAGTGCGTTAATAGCAGCGGCGGTACTGTTATGGGACTACCCTTTTCTCCATAGTGCTTGCTCGAATATTGAGAGTATATATATATATATATATATATATATATATATATATATATATATATATATATATATATGTATAAGTGAACATAGAAGTCAACACTTAGAGGCGACAGTCTGTTTCATGGTAGATGCAATCGTCAGGCCACCCTACATCTAGCATGAAACAGATTGTTGCCTTTAAGTGTTGAATTCTACGTTCACTTTTATATTTACACACGCTCTATCTCTGATATTGAGCACGTTATCCCATAAATATAGCACATCTTAAGACTATATTTCATCATATATATATATATATATATATATATATATATATATATATATGATCATTTTCCCCCAAGCAAGGCAATAAAACCACTAAGATGCAAATTCATAAAGTCTAGATAGCCTAGAGGAAAATTCATCAGAACAATTACCATGGAAGTATTTATAGAAAAGGCATGGAGAGGTTACATTACGGCGGTGGGGAAAGTGATTTAAGTTGAGATGCCAGGTCAAGACCAATAACATTAAAGATGCTTTTTGGATTTTATCAAGAATCTCTAAATGTACAGGAGCATCGGACCTGTGGCATTGTTATTTAAATCATGGACGGACGGTAGACTTGTAAATAGGTAAGATAGATTCTGCAGAGAAAAATTATCTTGCACGGCAAAGTCAGCCAACTTTCCTAGCAGCTTACATAGCAATTGATTCAATATAATCTTTCTACTTCATGTCAGCGTAAAATGTTAGCCTGTGAAGGCACAACGAGTCACTCTCCTGGAGATTAGCTGAAGGGAGACAAACAAAGGTTCTCTCAGAAGATTGAACGCTGTTTCTTTTTGGAGGCGTTAAAAATTAACAAACATTTCTTATCCGCGTTAAAAGAAGATTGTAGGTCATTTTTGAGATCAGCTACCAATTCGACGTTATCAAACCGATCAGACTTACTGTTAAGACAGGAGTAAATAGTTGTATCATCAGCATAGAAACTGCCATCAGGAAGGTCATTGATGAAAATTAGGAATAACATAGATCCAAGGATAGATATCCGGGGAACATCTGCATTACTGCAGAAATTCCTAGCAGAGTGGCCGTTCAGGAGACTATTCATTTCAAGATTTGATAGGAAGGACCGAATCAGTTAAAAATTCGACCAGACATACAATAACCTTTCAATTCGCGAAGCATACCGTCATGCAAAACCCCATCAAATGCCTTCGAGATATCCAAAGCAACAATCCGAGCTTCACGATTCTTATCTAAAGATTGATATACTTTTTCTGCAATAATTGTTAAAACGTCAGCAGTTTTATAGGGGAAGCCATATTGCTTATCTAAAATACAACCCTGGCATATTGGATGCATGATCATTTCAGAGTTGATTAGGGTCTAGTAAATTTATATATATATATATATATATATATATATATATATATATATATATATATATATAAATACTTTCACAAAAAAAAATTCAATTTTTTTTAATTTGCAAATTTCAGTTGTTTTTTTCTATATTATATACATATTAAGAAAGTATACGTGGCTTCTCATTATGCTATATATATATATATATATATATATATATATATATATATATATATATATATATATATATATATATATATATACACATACATACACATATATGCATATATATATGTATATATGTAAACCTTCGGAGTGAGATATTCTCTAAACGTAGACACATAAAACGGTTCAAAACATGAACACCGTTTTGTAACACCTTGTCGGGTGTGACACTTCCACCTTAGCCCAGTAACATCGGGCATGACTTTCTGTGTATTGAATTTTACTTGTATGTATTATTGTGTATGTTTATGTGAGGCGCCATGTATTCCAAATTTGTTTCTTCTTTTTTGTGCTTCATTCATGTAATGACGATTACTTATATGTATCATTGTGTATGTTTATGTGATGCGCGATGTATTTCTAATTTTTGTAATTTTGTTTTTTCTTTATTCACGTGGTGATACATGTGTGAGTGGTTAAGTAGGTAAACATTTCCCCTAATAACTGATTTGCAAAATCAGATAGCATTATAATAGTTAGACACCTAGGTATACATTTTAACATTAGAGATAGATACACGCTACTCACCCAGCGGTTTTAGAATATTATTTATTTTTTTAATTTTTGTTTTAAATATAGAAATGTATATGTGCGTTCATATGGGTGTATGCGTGTGTGTGTAGATGTGTATATATAAGTATACGCATAAATATATGTATATATATGTGTATGTGGGTAAGTATATAAATATGTGTGTGTGTGTGTGTGTGTGTGTGTGTGTGTGTGTACACCTACATATATGGACGTATGGATACGTAGGTAGATATATATGTAGATGTGTTTATGTGTGTGTGTGCATATTTAGATATGTATGTAGACATATAGCTGTATATGGGTGTAGATGTACGCAGGTATGTATAATCAACCGGAAGTCCGGAGAGTCAAAATGGAATTTTGTCTGTAGTTTTTCATCTGTCTTTTATCTTGTCAGCAGGAATTCTCCAAAATTCCTTGTGTTGGTGAAACGGTCTCATTTGGGTTGTTATTCGGGTTGAGGGCGGGATGAAAACAGGCCGCCCGAGAATCATTTAGCCAGTCTGATAGTTTTATGGGGCCCTCTGCTGGTGGGGGTGGGCGCGCATGTGTTTTTGGTCCTTAAATAGGGAGTGAGTAGGGTATGCGTGAGCGTGTATACTGAGGTGGGTGTGTGTGATCACTTGACTCATTAAAGAGTGTGTATGAGATGATGTGCGTACGTGAATAGATCCGTGTGGATGTGGATGAGTAAGTTGTGATTTGCAGGGTTATATATTAGAACTATCTATATTGTTAAGTTTATGGTTTGGACAATATGTTTCCGAGCGCCGTCTCCACTTAACTTCAGGGAATCCTAAAATCTTTCTAATGTTATCTTACCTAAACTTTTCCATTATCTCATTATAGCGAATTTAGCATTGGTTTTGAAATCGGTTGTCCTAGGCGTGCAGATGTAGATGTATATATATATATATATATATATATATATAGATATAGATGTGTGTGTATGTGTGTGTATGTATGCGTTGTAGGGGTATGGGCGGGAGTATAAGATTTTATCGCCTATGGGGTGTGTGTGTCGCCAAGAAATGTACACTCTTCCGGTATATCTCCGGACGTTTGAAAATATGCATTCTTTTCTCACTGAAACCCCTCTTTAAATCTTCTCTCTGTTAGATTTTATTCCCCCTCCACCTTTGGACCTCCCTGTCTCTCTCGTCTGTTACCCCTCTATATAAATCACAGGTCCCCCCACACTCTCACACATACTCTCACCAATTTTTCCCGGAGTTGTTTTTCTGTTTTCTTTTTGAATCTGTAGGTCTGATGAATTGGATCGTTCTTACGATTCCAATGGAATAAATTATGACCATGGAATATTAGTGTTTAAGTCTTTTTATTATATCCTTACTCTGTCCTGGACATCGAGTTCTACCTGGATCATATCCTCTTGGAATTATTTTTATACATATATGTATGTGTATATATAATTGCATATGTATGTGTATATTCACCACTAATATTGTCTCTCTCTCTCTCTCTCTCTCTCTCTCTCTCTCTCTCTCTCTCTATCTATATATATATATATATATATATATATATATATATATGGTGTCCCAAAAAATTTAACGTAATTTTCAAAGCAATTATCTTGAAAACTATTAAGTCTAGCTCAATGAAATTGAACAGTTTAGGTGTTGAACATCATAAGATTATTATTTCATAGGTGTCCAATATATGCACCGCCTGTGACACGGCACACGTCAAGTCGGTAATTAAGCTCTTGCCAAACACGCTGTAGCATGTCTCCTGTAACATTATCCAATGCGGAAGTGATTCTCTGCTTGAGTTTATCAGTTCTAGCAGGAAGAGGAAGGATATAGACCAGTCCCTTCAATATAATTCCCATAACAAGAAATCACACGGGGGCAGGTCCGGTGACCGGAGCTGCCATTTCATCAGCAAAACTGTCTTCATCTCCACCACACCCGATCCATCACTCTGGCAGATTTTCATTGAGATAGCAAAAATAAAACATTAAATAAAAAAAATTGATTTCTATAGATTCTGTGAAAAACTGAGTTTATTTCAACAAAAATTGACAAAATTATTGGCCTGCGAAATGGTTTTAATTTTTGGGGGACATCTTATATATATATATATATATATATATATATATATATATATATATATATATATATATAAATAAAAAGGAAAGAACAGTAAGATATAAAATCCGGTGTTCTTATAGATATTTTTATTTTTACACAATAGTGCTCTATGTAAATTTAAATTTACAGAGCATTAATATTATAAATTAATAGATTTAAAATATGGTTTTACCGCTACACAGTGATAACCATGTTTCAGAAATGGAAGCTAAATCTATTAATTTATAATATATATATATATATATATATATATATATATATATATATATATATATATATATATATATGAAAAATGACTGAGAATATACGTTTAATTTTATAGTATTTTTCTATGCAGAAGAAGAGATTTTTTGAGACTTAGTGTGCG
This sequence comes from Acanthosepion esculentum, assembly GCA_964036315.1. Taxonomy (NCBI): domain Eukaryota; kingdom Metazoa; phylum Mollusca; class Cephalopoda; order Sepiida; family Sepiidae; genus Acanthosepion; species Acanthosepion esculentum. Next base: position 16,135,958 of record OZ038482.1, on the reverse strand, counting down.
TAGAAATTATTTAAATGACTGTTTGTTGCATATTTTTAATTTTCGTAAAAAAAATCTATTTTTCATCACCATTGACAGCTTTTTCTGTGTCAAGCAAGAAAAGTTTCAAAGCTAATCGATATTTCATTATTTTTAACTTCAATTTTCCTCTTTAGCTTCTGCATTTTTCCACTGAAATAAAATCAACGAACTACATTTGAGGGAATACAGAAGTAAGCCAGAATTGAAAAAATGTTTAGCTCCGTTACTCATTTCTTTTGCCAACCATATTAAATATATTAACAACCGCTTCTAGGAGTTTTATTCCTAAAAGAACTTTTACCATTTATCTTTTATTACGCTTTATAAAACAGTTAGTGTTTCCCTTGTCAAGAATAACAAACCAAATAGAATTATTAGTTGAAGTAGGTTCATCTAATACTTATGCATATCAATAGAAATTAACAGTTTTGAATGTCTTTGGGGCGTATGACTTTTTGTCCATTGTACTGCTGCTTTCTCCCAGACTACTTTCATGGCAAATGTTCAGACGAAATCTGTTATATTGCGTGCTAAGGGAATAAATACTTGACACCAGGTGGATACTAGAAGAAAGGTTTATTGTACACAACAAGTACAATATGAAATACGGTACAGTAATACACACAGGTGAATCTAGTAGTGAGTGCCACTAATTGGAAGGTCGGATGTGCTTGCGTCGTCTCGCTCTTACTCTTCCTCGAGTATATGAGAGAGAGAGAGAGAGAGAGAGAGAGAGAGAGAGAGCACAGATCACCCAATTTTAGAAAACATTTCCCAAGGTCATTCTTTCAGATTCTTTCAATAATTCAGACATGTTACTTTACCCATGCGACGGAAAAATCCCAAATATTAGGGCTTCCCGTCTAATAGTATTGATGTTAAATCAATGAAATTTCACTGAATTTTTATACATTTTGCCGAACGCATCGTTCGTCCAACCATTTTCATTCATTGTTCATTTGATATACATCTTTGAGATTTTCCGACAAATGGTGAAATTTCTGTAGATTTCAAAAATGTAATCAGGTCAGATATATCTTCGGTATTTTTCCTTCCACAATGTCCTGAAAATAGCCAAAGAGGCAAAACGTTAAAAGATGTTCCATTTGTGAGTTTCTCATTGAAACATTATATTTGAGAAAAAAAAAACAACATTCAAAGCTTTCTTTTATCTTACAAAACATTAAATAAAATGATCTCTAATGCCGGTAACATAACTTTTGACATCTATGGCACAGCTTCTCAAACTATCTGATATGGCCGACTGCCATTTTTTTTCTCAATATGAAATACAGTACAGTTATACACACAGGTGAATCTAGTAGTGAGTGCCACTAATTGAAAGTTTGGATGTGCTTGCGTCGTCTCGCTCACTTCCTCACTCTCTGTCCGTCGTAGACTGTTGACTTTATAGGTACTTACAACCTATAGTATAATCATTCATTGGGGTGACTGGTTATTCCATTACATCAAGATCCATTCTTTAGTGCCATCAGTTCGGTCCTTTATAGCCATGACTAGTCTTGCTACGTCTACAGAGTTGTATCACCCTCATTCCTTACATGTTCATTCGAGGAAAATAAATTTCAAAGACTCTTATCAAGAACCACTAATTTATTAAACGGAATCACGTATTGTTGCTTCCACGAACGTCAGAATTTTCGTTTCTTCAATCAAGGGTCGGTCGTTATCCATCGGCCACTTCCTACATTCTTGTTGAGTGCATTTTAGTAAATAAAAGACAATGGATCGAGATTAGTAAGCCGAGAATTTTTTTTTAATAACAAATATTTTTATAACAAATAAAAAAAATTAAGAAAACAAGGAAAATACAAGGAATGAGTTAAAATGAAGCAGACATTTTAGGTGGGAAATCATATGAAATCTGTTTAAATATATATCGAACCATGCGTTATGCCAAAGCGTCTCTCTCTGTACCTCCCTTTCTTCCTGCACACACACACACACACACACACACACACACACACACACACACACTTTTGGATAAAAAAGATATATTTTGGATAAAATATTACCAGCAGTAAAAATCTTGACAACATTAAATAACCCCTTGAGGTTGAGATACCGTAAAACAAAATAACCCAAACCAATCTAAACCAAAGAATACATACATTCTATTCATAGGAATCTATCCTAAAAATGGTGTTGGCATTAAATAACCCATTGATGTTGATATGCCGTAAAACAAAATAAACCAAACCAATCTAAACCAAAGAATACATATTCTATTCATACGATTCTATCCTAAAAATTTTGTTGGCATTAAATAACCCATTGAGGTTGATATGCCGTAAAAAAAATAAACCAAACCAATCTAAACCAAAGAATACATACATTCTCTTCATAGGAATCTATCCTAAAAATGGTGTTGGCATTAAATAACCCATTGAGGTTGATATGCCGTAAAACAAAATAAACCAAACCAATCTAAACCAAAGAATACATACATTCTATTCATACGAATCTATCCTAAAAATGTTGTCGGCATTAAATAACCTATTGAGGTTGATATGCCGTAAAACAAAATAACCCAAACCAATCTAAACTAAAGAATACATATTCTATTCATACGATTCTATCCTAAAAATGTTGTTGGCATTAAATAACCCATCGAGGTTGATATGCCGTAAACTAAACCAAACCAAACCAAACCAAACCCAATCCAAAGTACACCAGATATTAACATTAGGAGAATCTCTTTAATGTGTAACAGATTCCTCTTACTATTCAGCCCCCCCAAAAACGGCAATTGTGCCTCTTGTCCTTGTCACTAATGTGGAATGTTGCTTCATCGAAAAACATTGAATCATTCCAAAATTAATATTCGATAATAATTTTTTTCTTTCAACTGATGGCAGAAAGTAATTCGTGCATAATAATCCTCTTCTAGCAAAGTTTGATGTCTTGGGGCTTTCTCCGCGTTCAGATGAAGCTTTGTCCGTAGACTCTTATGCCCAGTATATGTTGAAAATCTCATCTCTAAATATGCCCGTCTTAATGTTTTTCTTAGACTTCGTACAAAGGCTTGTTCTACGGATGCTACTGTTTCTACACTACCATATGGTCTACCAGACCGTAGCTTATCATTGGTAGAAGCTGGTTCTTCAAATTTTTTCATCCACTTAAATATGAAATTCCTGTATGTTGCGTCTTGCCTGTTGTGCAGTAATGTGTTCTAAATCTTCTTTGGACAGCAATGGTAGATTTTAGCTCAGCCAACCAAAGAACACAGTTCACTTTCTCTTCTAGTGAAACCAAAACATCAGCAATTGTCAAAAAAAGAGTTTTGAATTTAAAAGAAATTGAAAAAAATAATAGGTTAAACAAATAAATAGATTTTTCCGAAAACACGAAAGACTAGACATATAAAGGTTTCTTATACTATCAGGTATAGTTACAAAGCTACAAGTATTTTAAACTGCACACGGACTTTATGGACACTATATATATATATATATATATATATATATATATATATATATATATATATATATATATATATAAGTTTCGCACAGCGAGAAATCAAACAGGGAACGGATTTTTTCTAATCATTCCACCTACAAGCGGAATCTATCCACCTCAAAAACTAATATTGGATAGATATTTCTGTTTATTTCTCGCATCCACTGATGAAGAACACAGGTGTGTTCGAAAATTCCCAACTTGAAACCTTAGACTCCGTGCTTCGTTTTTGTAATCTGCTTAATATTAATAAATGTTTTTCGTACTGATTTCATCGGTACCTATTCCTTTGACTTTGTTTTATTGATCGACTTATCTAGTTTCTATCTCTCTCTCTCTCTCTCTCTCTCTCTCTCTCTCTCTCTCTCTATATATATATATATATATATATATATATATATGTGTGTGATTTGAACAATAAAAGTATGAAAGTTTTTTTTTCAGACAAACTGGGTTGTATATTAATATTTTTTGTTTTATTATTTCAATTAGGTTCCTCGACTAGTTTCGGCCAGCATGACCATCATCAGGAGAAAAAAAATAGGATTAAAATTTTTTTGCTTGTTAGTAGCAGTGAACTCCAGGAGTGAATGACTGTTTATGAAGAAAATGAACTTCATCTGTAGTTTTCATTTGTTTATTTTTTATCGTTAATTTTGGTCGAACCTTGTGCTGGTCAAAGAGCCTCTTTCAAGTTGTTTTGTAAAAAAGAGGCTTGGGAGATTTATGAGTCGTAAAATTCCCTTTTTGGTCATTTTGTCAGTTTTATTGGTTGACGGGAAGGAATGCGTGTGTTAAGTGTATGTTATATCTTAATTCTTTGGGAGTGTGTAAGTGAGTATAGATAGCCTAACAGGTACGTAGTTATTACGGTCAGTCCTCGGGGACTCTGGCGGTCAATGTAAGCGCCCCAAGGAGTCCCTTCTCGGACCACCCTATTTTTGATTTGCATAAATGATCTAAGAATATACTAAGATCATTTGTAAACATCTATGCCGGTGGTACGATTATATACTAGTGCACGTCTAAAACTCTTGACGATCAGAGATTAGCAGTTGATCTCTCATTCGATCTAGAACTAAATCCCGAATGGGGGAAAAACTGGTTGGTTACGTTCAATACGTCGTAAGCCAAACTAGTCACATCCCATCATCACCGATCGGACCCCGAACTACCGCTAGTCACAATAAACGGATGTCCCTTCGGGGAGGAACCATGCCCCTTCGGCTATTGTTGGGCCTTAAACTCACGGCCGTAAGTGGAATTCATTCGTACATACGATACGACGCTATATATGCAAGTAAAATGGCCAGCTCCCTGTAACACTCCATTAAGTTTCTGGCTGTTCTGGTTTAGCTCGTGTAAAGGTCGAGCATAGCAGGAGGAGCAGAGTACAGGAAACCAATCAATATTCAGTATCTTTAGTGATGGCTCGTATATACGAATGAACTTAATTACCATTAGGTGTCTATGGTAAGGGGCCTCCTTTATAGAACAGCCGTTAATTGCGATAGGCAGAAATTCTGGGGTTGCTGAGTGATGGTGGCACATTCCAAGTTTTTGAGGTACTAAATGTGACTAACAAGTTTTTCCGCCATTGAATTGTTATAGCTAGGTGAGGGGAGAGAACAATTGTCTGCATCCAGTCATTCTGTTTTTTGTAGGTTCAGTCTTATACCATTGAATTATCTTCATATATATTCACAAGAGATCGGAGTATACCCTTTTTCTATGAAACGTGCATGAATAAAAAAATGGCTACTCGAATGCATCACACACAAACATACATATATAGTTTTTACGAAATGAATTAAATCCGACAGACTTTTAAGTTATTTGTTTAAAGGCCATTTTATAAATGGATATTCTTATGTGAGCAGATACAGTTTTTATTTATATACTCCCTCCGTTCCGAAATACTTGTACCAAAAAATGTTCATGTTGTTCCAAAATAATTGTTCCAGTAGATTAAAAAAAAACATACATAAGTGTGAAATATATCGAAACTGATATACATAAACAGTTAAATTAATAACAAAAATAACTGGGGAAGGTTTACTTTAACAAAAGCAGATTTTGTTGCAACTTGTCAGAAATAGAAATGGATACTTCAAGTTTTCCTTCTTTTTCAAGCTTCTCTTTAGACATGTGCCGGAGTTTATAGTTGTTATCGCCGTCAACTAAAATAACTTGTTCCATTGCTAACTGCAAACTTAGAAAAGTATTGTTAAGCTTCGACTTCTGAAGTTTATTGAAGCTTTCTTCCACTGCTCCAATGAGCTGGTCAACATTATTTGGAGCTTGCTGGTGCTGAATTGATTGAATTGCATTACAGTAACCCAGATCAAGGACATTGAGATCAAGGCTATTTGGAGGCTGGCAAACTAATTCAATTTGCAAACCCAGACGTTCTGCAGCTACGTTTAATTCATCTTCAACCTGTTTTATTGCACCACGCTTCAGGACACGATCTGTGGATCTTTCCAGCAGTGCTTGCAACACAGCACTACGTTCATTATTTGTCAATTCGTGCTTCTTGCAATTTCGTTTAGCATTTCTGCCATTTGGCTTCTCTTCTCCCATCAGAATCTCTTGCCAACGGGTGGTCTGAAAAAAAAAAATTTTAATGTGGTGAAAAAGTGATATAATTTGCGCTTCAAATTATTCTACCTGAATAAGCTAATATAAATACTTGAGGAACATCAATGCTAACCTGTTAATGTAAACGGCACACAATTCGACTAAGAATAAGTATATTACACATGAGATTTCCGGCTATGGAACAACTATTTCGGAACAGAGGGAGTATTAAACAGTCATATCTAATGACGGTTTCTCCTACGGGACGCAGGTTCGAATCTTGCCGGAGGGCGTATATATTTCTAACACGATTTCTCGAAATATTCAGACCGGTAGATGCAAATAAATAAACATACTGATTAATAAATAAATAAAAACAGAGCGTCTACTTAAATATGAGAATCAATTTATAAAATAGCGTTTAAACAAATAAATTAAAAATAAATATATATGACAATAAATATATTTAGCTGTGAAATGTCAAGAAAAGTAGCAAATGGGCCGTTAAAATGAATTTTAGCTAATAACGTGAATTTGACAGAGAGCAAAAAAGTGGCAGCATATAGTTATCAGTAAATTATTTTCATTATCACACACACACACACACACACATACATATATATATATATATATATATATTTATAACTAGTTGTCTATAAAGTGAACAGACTGTTTCATGCTTAAACGTAATTTTCAGGATGGTCTGAAGATTTAATTTAAGCACAAAATGCTTTATCCCTGATTCTGAACACTTTAACCTGTAAATATAGCATACTATAAAAATACATTTTATCATATATATATATATATATATATATATATATATATATATATATATATATATATATATATATATATATATATATATATACATTTTATAGGCTCATAATGTCTTGAACCTTTCTTGCCATTTTACAACTAAATAGTTTTTATTTTCATTTATCTATTTTCCAAATAAATATACTTATTTTCAGTGCTTTTCTTTATCAGACATTAGCCTCGTTCTGATATTAATCTTATTGATGGCTATATCCTTTTTTTTATCTCTGCCCATTAATGTGTTTACATGACAAACTACTTATTTTGCGTATTAATAGAAAGGTACAAAATTATTTTTTTTATTCTGTTAATGGTGTTTCATCTTTGCTTAAGTGAATTACTTTTGTAGGTACCATTCTATTGCATGATCTCTGATTGTATGTCTCTTGCTGAAGGGACATTTAAAAAATACGAGAATTTATATTAACAGGTATTTAAGAGAAAAATGAATTTTAAATATCTTGTTATTTTAATTCAAACATGAACTGTCGATCATTTTGATATTTCGTGATGTGACGATAGATTTTTTAAAAAATAATTAAAACTTTGTTATTTTTAATTGATATTTGTTATTTTATTTTGAAAGTATTATTTGTTATACATGTTCACCGTAGTCTGAATGTAGAAACCAACGTAAGTAATTTGTTCAATGAAACAATATCAATATCTAGTAGCAGCTGTTCAGTAATTCTTAAGGTCTTCCATATCAGAGGTTGGCAGTGAATATTCTCTCTCTCTCTCTCTCTCTCTCTCTCTCTCTCTCTCTCTATATATATATATATATATATATATATATATCCACAGTCACCTGATGTATTCAGTTTTAAAATCCTCTTTGTGACCATCTAAACGTGATGGTCAACAAACTCGTCTAGTAGATCAGTTCGTTAATGGAATGAATTCATGTCTTAATCACTGACTCACTTCTTGGTTTTGTACCAGATTAAACTAATCTTTTAATTCACGATATTTAATATTCCCTTAGTTCCTGCCTGTTTTTACTCGGACAACATATTTTATATGAACTGAACTGTTAACTCGAACAAAGTATTTTGATTCGGTGAAATAACGATATCTTAATGATTTTCGGTTACACACACACACACACACACACACACACACACACACACATATATATATATATATATATATATATATATATATATATATATATATATAGTGGAACCTCAATTTAATGGACTCATAGGGTGAATCGTCCGTTAAAGCCGTTTGTCCGTTAATTTCAAGCAATTTTTTCACTCCCTAAAAATACCCATTACGGTAGAAAATTATTGTAAATAAATGTAAATACAGTATGTATGTATGCGTATTTTAGTTTTAAGTTACTATATCCCTTTAACTACAGTTTGAAAAGTTTTAAAGTTAAATCCGGAGTTCATTGGTTCCGGAAACGTTAATTCGATGTTTTACTATATATATATATATATATATATATATATATATATATATATATATATATATAAAAGTGAACATTGAAGTCAACACTTAGAGGTGACAGGCTGTTTCATACTAGACGCAATCGTCAGGCCACGAGTCGCAACTAAGTTTTGACTTCAATGTTCACTTATTTACATTTATACACGCTGATATTGAGCACTTTATCCCATAAATATAGCACACCTTAAGAATATATTTCTTCATATATATAAATCTCTCTCTCTCTCTGTATATATATATATATATATATGTATATGTGTGTGTGTGTGTGTGTGCATGTTTGTGTGTGAGTATGTGTAAAAAGTGTAGGTTTATATATATATATATATATATATATATATATATATATATATGCAATTTGTTTGTATATATTATTTATATATTATATATGCGCGGTACTTATTGGAAAGCACACAATATCAGTGATAGAGCTAACATATTTAGTTGGATTGATGTGAGTTTTTGACCCTGGGTTTCACACTATTTGCAATCGTCAGGCAAACTGATTAATTTTGAAATTTTGGGTTTATATATGCTTGCGTATATCGGTGTTTTATGGTAGTGGGAGGAAAAATTGTTGTCAGAACGCCATTCACGCAGACATACATACAGGTACATTCACGCATTCCAGCTCACACAAACATAAACATATATGAAGAGTATGGGACTGGGCGTATATGCGCATCCATGTGTCGTTGCGTACATACGTACGCAATTGGTCGCTGTATTCAATGTTGGATTGTGTAGAGAACATCTTTCGTCAGTTGCGATGTCATCGCGCAGAACGTTCGTCTATTTTGTTCGCCCAATAATGTTTTCACGCACACACATATATGTATAAGACTAGGGCACCTCGAGGCGGTGTAATGGTTAGTAAGCTTGTCTCGCTAGAACAATTACGACTGAGTAGTGAGTTCGATCCTCACTGGGTGCCCCCCTAATTTCGGTATTGTGCCACATCTAAGCTACGCTTGGAAAATCGCTATATGTATAAGACTATGGTAGGTAAAATTGTTGTTATTTTTTTAGTGCTGTTTTGTTGTTATCTTAAATATATGTTTTAGATATATATATAGATTTATACAATTCTCGTTTATATACGCATTTTTTCCTTAACAATTGTCCTTATGTGTGTGTGTTTCTCTATAATATCATATTATCGAAAACAGTCGTTGTCTACATTGTAAGAAAGTTTGTGAAATTTCGATTCAAATTGGACAACATAAAAGGGATTGCCAGTGAAAGAAACAATCTCAAAATATTCTATAAAATGTTGCCTTGGCAGAAAGTCAAGTAACGTATTTACGGGTGTTAGTGCATATAACAGGTTCAATGTAAAGCTGACATCTTGCATAATGATTTGATCAACTGTACGATCCATTTTTGATACTGACAGTGTCTGGCAAAGGACACCTAGCAGTGGTTGAAGTCTCTGTTGCGGAGACTACGAGATTGATTGTTAAGTAGTACTTCACGGCGAGACACTATTTATAGAGTTTTATTATTTTGTCGGTATAAAGGTTCGTGTCGCTTTTAAGTGAATTTTAAAGACGATATTCACATAGACGTACGTAGATTTGTTCAACAATATATGGTCAATTGCGTTCCACGACTTTTCACCATTTTTGAGACATATTCATGATTCTGTCTTACCAGAACTAGTCTAAGTAGCTGTATAAGCTCCCAGTGAATATAAGCTTTCCACATTAATTTTTTGAGAGAAATAAATGGTAATTTGAGGATGAAAGATCAGTTATGTATGATGAATGTAGCAGGACATCAAATCCAATCTGTACCAATTTCTTCTGGATTTCCATGGAGACGTGAGGTCAGCCGTAGTCCTGATGGGAGATGACTCCCTTTAAATTGAACAATTCCAGGTGCTTTTCATTGATCACTGTCTTTAATCAGTTTAATTAGGAACGATACTTGTTTACATTCAATATCGGGCTTTTAGAAAAAGATCGTATTACATCGTATCCTTGCAGTCCTGCTGGATACACTGCATCATTTTCTTCGGATGTAGACCGGATTTTCGCTTTCTCTATGGCCTTTTTTATCCTCCATTAATCCATGTTTTCATTATGTTTTTTTTATTCTCCACTGATCCATTGATTCACTATGACCTTTTGTATCCTCCACTAATCAATTTTTTCACTATGACCTTTTTATCGTCCACTACTCCTTTTATCACTATGACATTTTATATTCTCCATTTATCCACATCCGTTTTTATTCTCCACTAATATATTTTTTCAATATGACTTTTCTTTATCCTCCACTAATATATTTTTTCAATATGACTTTTTTTATCCTCCACTAATCCATTTTTCACTATGGTCTTTTTTATCCGCCAATAATCCATATTTCACTATGACGTTTTTTATTCTCCACTAATCCATTTTTCACCATGACCTTTTTTATCCTCCACTAATATATTTTTTCAATATGACTTTTTTTTATCCTCCACTAATCCATTTTTCACTATGGCCTTTTTTATCCTCCAGTAATCCATATTTCACTATGACGTTTTTTATTCTCCACTAATCCATTTTTTCACTATGAACTTTTTTTATCTTCCACTAATATATTTTTTCAATATGACTTTTTTTCCCCTCCACTAATACATTTTTTCACTATGGCCTTTTTTATCCTCCACAAATCCATTTTTTTACAATGACCTTTTTTATTCTCCACTAATCCATTTTTTCACTAAGACCTTTTATATGCTAAACCAATCCATTTTTTCACTATGGCCTTTTTTATCTTTTATCCTCCACTAATCCATTCTTTCATTATGGCCTTTTTATCGTCCATCAATTTCTTTTTGTCACTTTGGCCTTTTTTATCCTCCACTAATCCATTTTTTTACTTTGGCCTTTTATTTTATCCTCGACTAATCTATTTTTTTCACTATGATCATTTTTATCCTCCACTAATCCATTTTTTTCACTATGACCTTTTTTATCCTCCACTAATTCATTTTTTCACTATGGCCTTTTTTATTCTCCACTAATCCTTTTTATCCTCCATCAATTTCTTTTTGTCACTTTGGCCTTTTTTATCCTCCACTAATCCATTTTTTCACTATGACTTTTTTTATCCTCTACTAATCCATTTTTCACTATGGCCTTTTTTATTCTCCACTAATCCATTTTTCATTATGGCCTTTTTTATCCTCCACTAATCCATTTTTTCACTTTGGCTTTTTTTATCCTCCAGTAATCCATTTATCACTATGGCTTTTTTAATTCTACACTAATCCATTTTTTCATTATGACCTTTTTTTTCCTCCACTAATCCATTTTTCTCTATGACCTTTTTTATTTTTTCACCATGACTTTTATTATCCTCCACTAATTCATAATTTCACTATGACCTTTTTTTATCCTCCACTAATCCATTTTTTTCACTATGGCCTTTTTTATCCTACACAATCCATTTTTCATCGTCCTCATTGTTCTTTTAAAAACTGGGTCGATTTTGCTGAGAATCGCACGCGGATATACGATCCATTAAATTTTTTCTGATAAATCTTGAAGCATCCAAACATCGTAGCGATTCACTCCTTCATATGTTTTCAAATTCCTTTTAATGTCCATATGAGACATGGGAAGCATCTCAGTGGTGACCCCTATCGTATGACATGGATTGTTTTAATTAGTATTTTCATTTGGTCAGTATCGACGACTGAAAACTTCAGGGACGTCTTCCAGATCAAAGTTTCGGCTTCTCGACCTGGCGAATCATTTATGAATATTCTTAGCTACGGTAACTTTTCTATAAACAGCACACATATTTTTTGCTGTTTATACAGCATTTTCCTTTTCGAAAATAAAAGATCAAATGACAAAACAGCATCTGATTTTCTTTCATTTTACTTTTAACGTAAAAATTGAAACCTATTGAAAAATGCTACGATTTTTTTTCTAACCCATTAGTTTAATAAAACCCAAATTGTTGGGAGCTGTAATGAAGTTCGCATTTCATTCGTATGTGTGATAAGATTTTAAGCTTTCCTCTTTGCCG
>OZ038482.1:16116381-16123368 GCA_964036315.1 Acanthosepion esculentum | reverse complement strand
CTTTGAGAAAATCTAATTTCCCTCTTACCGGGTTGATACAGTTTGTAAATAAATGATAATAATTCTCTGTTCGTTTCCGAATATGCTCAGCTTACCTAATCCCTGCTTCAGACGCCTCCTCTGGCACATTTGTGATTATTCAGCGCCTACAGAGACAACCTGTGGTTGAAACTGTTTTTGAGCGGGCCTTAATAAAATTCTCCACTAAAATCTAGTGTGATCAACAGTTTTGAGCAAGACCAGTAAACTTAAATTCTTGGTTACCATGACTTGTGACATTTTTGCTAGCAGTACTCGCGTTGGTTCCCGATCTGTCCTGTCTACTCAATTTAATTCACAAGAATTGGGTCAGTCAGTGATATGGTTTTCAGATACTTTTCAATTTGTAAAATATCTCACTACTAAATATACATTAATTAATTCCGATATAAGCTATAAGCATTCATTTTTCGGACCGTTCTTTCCCGATCATTTTCAGGTGGACAATCGGTATGGAAGGAAATAATCTCTTTTTTTTTACCATGTAAAAACAACTGGTATCAAATTTGTACTATTGACGTATCGGAAATGCTGTTAAAGATATTGATTTTAAGGTAAAATGATAAAAACCCTTCGGTAAAATGCCTCCTTTTCTCTGCAATTAAAAGACTAGAATTCTTTAAACGAGATTTAATGTTTATATTTATTGGGTTTTTAGTTTTAAATTATTTGCTCTTAATTATGTTTTTATTTAGATTGAATTCTGATATTTGGTCATCGACCATTTTAAATTTACATTTATTTTATTTTTTATTATCGACCCAAAACAACAAAATGGGAAACGTTTTCATTAAAGATAGAGAGATTGATAGTAGTAGCAGCGACCGTTCTTCAAATCATTTCTAGTTTTAATTCTGTCAAATAATCGAAAACCTACAGGCCTTAAATGTGAATCACTGGGCGGCTGAAATAGGAAAGTTCGAGAAACCAGAAAAACTATTGGATCTTATTCTAAATTCAAGCTTATCCGGTGTCACATTTTGACCTACAAGTCAATTTTTTTCAGCTGCCGAGAGACAAGTATGAATCAATTCCTTCTTGCGCTCTGTCTCAAATATATTGACAAGTCTCGTCACTGTCATGTCGCAGAGGTTGAAGAGAATGGCTGAATGAAAACTCGGTCTCTCCTATAATCCCAGATTTTCAGTCGACTTATATTAAGTATTTTGCCAAATTCAGATCATTACAGGTGGTGCCCGCCATATCCTGTTTCACAGTGACCAATCATTCGCACTCCCTCCGTATTCCATGGAGGTAATACCTTTCGGATAGCTTCTTCCCGAGAACCGTTACTTTGCAGAACAGACGCCCAAGTCATCTGTTATCTATCCTACATATCCTCATAATCTGCCCTCATTTCCTCCTCTTACGTCCATACAACAGCCTCAGTAATTAACCCTCTAACTTGAGTGGCTCTTGTTCCTTGAATTAGGTTGATATTTAGCACAAAATAAAAACAATCTACATCTGGACGCGTCATGAACTTGCAATCTATTGTGAATGAATTCAATTCCATTTGAGTAGTCAATGGAAATTTAAGACCAAGAAACCCAGATAAAATTTTTAAATTATCATTTTTTCAAAATATATTAAATTATATACTGAAACTATTTATTTTATAATCTATCTAGATGGTTTAAATTATTTTATTTATTTATTTTTTGTTTATTTTACAGCATATGAACCTCAATGGGTTATTTAATACCGACATTTATTCCAGGTAATATATTTTCAAAAAATGTATTGTTGGTAACATTTTTCCCCTCAAAAAAATTATTCTTGGTGTTAAAGCCTATTTTTTACACTTCCATAGTGCTTTAATCCCAGATTGGGGGTTAACTATTTTCCCATATTTGGGACCCTAAAAGGTGCTACCACTCCGGGCCAGGATCTGGAAACACCAGCAATCAAGAGGTAGTTCCACGCTCATCAGAAGCTCCTGATCAGTGGCCTTGTTGTTTTATTAATAAAGAATTATCAAAAGCAAAAAAGGGGGTCTGTTATTCATTTTTCTTTCCAGGTAAGCAAATTTTATCGAAGCCTATTGCGAAAAGGGACGTTCAAACAGAAATATATTTCGTGCACTTCGCGAATTTTTGGTCAACATAATCGACCAACCGAGAGTGCAATTGCAAAAGACGTTCGGACATTCAAACTGGGTCGATGGCAGATGTAAAAACACCATTGCGTGCTCGTTTACGCCGTTCAGCTGAAAACATTGCTGCAGTGCACGAGAATATCACCGAAAATCCAGACCCCCTCTATTCGTCATCGCGCGAAGGAATTGAACCTTTCCACAACAACGTTACATCGTTTCCAATTGCACTCTCGGTTGGTCGATTATGTTGACCAAAAAAAATCGTTAAGTGTGCGAAATGCATTTCTGTTTGAACGTCCATTTTCATAATAGGCTTCGATAACTTTAACACGTTGTTTGATTGTTAATCTTTCCATGGTTGACATTCCCAAAGACTTAAGTTGTTAAATCTGAAAGAAAAAGAAAAAGAAAATCATTAGACGCTTAAACTTAATTCACATTTAAAATCAGTCCAAGTTATTGGAACACCCTTTATTACTGGCAACTCAGTCCAAAAAGTGATTTGCATCAGTCGCTTTCAATCGGCCGAAACATATTTAATGCAAAGCGTGATATTTGCGTTTGCTTGCTGGAAATATAGTTTCCAAGTTTATATTTGGGGTCTGTAGTAGAAAAAAGTATTTACAAGAACAAAACACGAGTAACTTCCTTAACTACTGCTAAGAGGTCTAACCCCAAACTAAAAACCTCTTGAATATATTTCTGATTAAAAACATTATTTCGTTCTGGTTCTCTTACTATGATTTGTTTCTTTTCTCTTCTCTTGATTAATAAAGAATTATCAAAAGGAAAAAAAAGTGGGTCTGTTATTCGTTTTTCTTCGCAGGTAAACAAATGTAAATCTTTTAACATGAGAAATCATAAAACTCACCGAGATTTGTTGTTAATTTTCATCTTCTGCTCTGCGGAGGATCTTTCAAAAATCCTTCCAACCATTCCGAGTTAGACAGAACCGAATATTTTGGTACAAAACGGCTGTGAAAAATGTCGAGGTTCGTAAAACAAACCAAAGAAGCGGCAGGTGCCTTCCTGCTTTCTTTGTGACTTTGTTAATATAGGAACACAAGATAAAATCCCATGTTCCTTACAACGAGAAACTACATTCTTTATATCCAAAGTATCATATCCATCCAGCTGGTTAATATTACTCATTTTCCTATCTCAGTCCGTTCATATCTATCTATCTATCTATCTATCTATCTATCTATCTATCTATCTATCTATCTATCTATCTATATATATATATATATATATATATATATATATAT
The DNA here is from genome assembly GCA_964036315.1 of Acanthosepion esculentum. Taxonomy (NCBI): domain Eukaryota; kingdom Metazoa; phylum Mollusca; class Cephalopoda; order Sepiida; family Sepiidae; genus Acanthosepion; species Acanthosepion esculentum. Next base: position 16,119,963 of record OZ038482.1, on the reverse strand, counting down.
ATATATATAATTCTGTTCATATTTATCTATCCCGTTGATATTTATTCAACTTTCTCACTGTTCATATCTATCTATCTATCTATCTATCTATCTATCTATCTATCTATCTATCTATCTATCTATCTATCTATCTAAATCAATGATAAATGTGGTGACTATGAGCATTCAAACCTTGTTTTGTACGATAATTTAGCTATTGATCTTTTTCGTGACAAAATCATAATTATGCAAACCTTGGTTGTTGTCCTACAAGAAGTTCATTGCATGGCATATAAAGAAGAATAGTCAAATTTTTCTTTACAATGCAGAATGACTAACACGAATAATTTACTGCACATCACTAGTTCGTGTCAAGCCAAACTTAGTCAATACTTATGATAACCTGATGATTAGAAAGCTAGTCTTACAGACCAATTAGCGAGATTACTAAATTCGATCTTCACTGGGTGTTTTATACTTGAGATCTTATGCGAAAAATAAGTCAAGTTCGGTAAAAACTGATATATATATATGCAAATATGTAGAAAAAAAGGAAAGAACACGTTAGGTAAATAATCCCGGGTTCTTTAGTATTTTTGTTTTTATTTAAAAAAAAAAACAGTGCTTCATACAAAAGCAGAGCTTTAATTATAATTATTTTTCTTAAAAATATGATTCCTTCACTACATAAGAGTGCTCATGTTTCAAATTCGAGAGGCGAAACCCTCAATATAATTATTAAAATTAAATTGAATTAATGTATCGAGCCCTGTTTCATCCTCAAGCAAAAATTTAGGAATAACCAATCTTGAAATTTCCGCATCTTTATAAGCATGTTCATTCGTAAAATTAATTACTATGGAAACGGCTGGAGCGACCATTTTGATAAGGGGCATAAGAGTTAACAATATATAACAACATTTTTTAAGAAAACATATGTAAATAATATTAGACAGATATTAGTTGATGTCACAATCCTCTCACATACACAGTAAACAAAAAACTTAACATAATACAGGCCATCTACGCTGAAACAAAGCAATCCACTCTCAACAAAATAATATTTCAAATCAGTCACAACATATTACAATGCATTTAAACACATGGTTCTGTTGACAACATTTCTTTCTCTCTTGTAGTCATGTACGACGTCATAGAACCACATTACGAATTTATGACTTGTGTCGGCTTTTCCGTGACAATTATCATCGTATAGCAAACTTGTATGTAAACATAACAGGATGTCATCTTAAATGCCGACCACCTATGTTGTAATGTTCATATAACTACTCTGATGATGGCTCATGTGATTGACGAGCAATACAATAAATAAATATCCAAATGTTGGATGGTCTTTGTCTTTATTTTCTCTTAAATTTAAAGTCATTATACGACGCTTGGAACGGCTCATGATAAAACATAATAGACATTCGTTGCCTGTTATATTTAACAATATATATATATATATATATATATATATATATATATATATATATATATATATATATATATATATATTGAACAATAAAAATATTAAAAAATTAAAATCTTCAGACACACTGGGTTGTATATTAATATTCTTTCGTTTTTATTATTATTTCATTTAGATTTCTCGACTAGCTTCGGCCAACATGGCCATCATCAGGAGAAAAATAATTTTCTACTTGCTGGTAGCAGTGAATTACAGAAATGTCTGTAGTTTTAATTTGCTTTATATTTTTTAATTTTTTATCATGAATTTTGGTCAGTCCTTGTGTTGGTCGAACAGTGTCTTTTAAGTTGTTATTTGAGATAAGAGCTGGATGGATTCATGCTGCTCTGAATTCCTTTGGTCATTTTGACAGTGTATATATATATAAAGATTCATAATATTAATGGTCAACATATGTATATACATAAATTCCCAATAGGATAAAATCCAGGTAGGACAGAGTAAGAATATAACATAAAAGGCTGAAACACTAATATTCCATGGTTATAATTTATTACATTGGAATCGTAATCACGATCCAAATCATCAGACACAGTAACTCTCAATAATTTTCTTTTTATACCCGGAGTTATATTTTCGGATTTCTTTTTGAATTTGTAGGTCTGATGAATATGATGACACTTGATCAGGTATTGTGCAACGGGTAGGAATGAGAACGCTTTTGTACAGCATTGTCCAGATAATGTTGTTTGGTTTGGTTTGGTTTACGGCAAATCCACCTCAATGGGTTATTTAATGTCGACAAAATTTTTATTGCAGGTAATATATTTTTTTTTTTTAAATGTATTGGTGGTAATATTTTTTTCCTTCAAAAATCTATTTCTGGTAATATTTTTCTTCAAAAATGTATTGTTGGTAATAATAATATAATAATATTTTTCATACTTTCATAGTGTTTTGACCACAGTTTAAGGGTTAACTATTTGGAACCCTAACACGTGCTACCACCCCGGCTCAGGGTGAACCTGCGAACACCAGCAATTAAAAAGGTGGTTCCACGCTCCTCAAAACCTCCTGATAAAAGGCCTTGCTGTTGGACGTAGTTTGTCGTCTTACACAGGACGCGGATGCAGTTTATCATCTTACGCAGGACGCGGATGTAGTTTATCGTCTTACCCTGGACGCGGATGCAGTTTATCATCTTACGCAGGACGCGGATGCAGTTTATCGTCATACCCAGGACGCGGATGCAATCTATCGTCATACCCAGGCCGCGGATGCAATATATCATCTTACCCAGGACGCGAATATAGTTTATCGTCATACCCAGGACGCGGATGCAGTTTATCGACATACGCAGGACGCGGATGTAATCTATCGTCATACCCAGGACGCGGATGCAGTTTATCGTCAAACCCAGGTCGCGGATGCAATATATCGTCTTACCCAGGACGCGAATGTAGTTTATCGTCATACCCAGGACGCGAATGTAGTTTATCGTCATACCCAGGTCGCGGATACAGTTTATCGTCTTACCCAGGTCGCGGATGCAGTTTGTCGTCTTACCCAGGTCGCGGATGTAGTTTACGTCATACCCAGGACGTCCAGATAATGTTGAACGTGCCGAAAATAATATAATAACAGAAGATGAAGAACTGGAATAATTCCACCGATACATAAACTTAATAGAATATTAGAGAAAGACAGAAAATGGCAAATTTGAGGAGGGCCTTCTCTGTGCAATGGACTGACTGTTGCTGCTGATGATAATGATCTCCATATAATTTATTTCTTTCATTTTCTCAGCTTACTGATGCATTTAGACGCGGCAGTAATGAGCCTTACTACGACATAATAGCCTGGGATGTGTTGGCATTGTTGGTGAATTCAGCGTTGCCCTTTCTCGAGATTGGCTTCCCCGGTAAGACGAAAACAAACCTAGTTTGACATACTACGAGGTGATACTAAAAATGTCTAGGCCCAACTTACTCGTCAAAATGTCAGGAAATATCAAAATTGATTTTAGAACTTGTACTACTGAAAGATTTTCAGCAGCCAATCGTATTTTACCCATAACTTGAAGGAGTAGAAATTGATTTCTACCTTTCCCGACGGTATTAATGTGAAGGGAACACGACATGAACTGACACTTCAATACGATTTGCCGATTG
>OZ038482.1:16038881-16113881 GCA_964036315.1 Acanthosepion esculentum | reverse complement strand
ATATACGAGTGGTTAGAACGTTCGCATTCTGACCATGAGATCCGGGTTCGAATCTAACCATGGGCGGTTTCTCTGGAAGGAGACTTCCTGATGTGGACTGGAGCGGTTGACCACAGCGTACGGCACCTTTGTAAAGTGCCTGAAAACCATACAAAGGGGTTGCCCAAGCTTTGTGAGTAAAATTGTGTAGATGGAACTTTTTTGGGACTAGCATTAAGTCGCAAGTCATCGTGGCCGAAGGAATGAGCGTGTGGTCCTTGTTAAAGTTGTCGATCAAGCTAGATAGCATGCTCTTTTCCCAGAAACTGTAACTAAGGTCTGCTCAGCATAGTTGCAGTATAAACCATAGGTTGGCTCTGTGGGTGTTGAACAAACAAACAAAATGCGACTGAGAAAGTGCTTGCAATAGGGATTGGCTAGCCGCCCTAGTAGACGGGTATCCTCGAATACGAGTGGCTAGCTATTAATACTATTATATATGGAGAGAAGGATAGATAGATAGATAGATAGGTAGATAGATAACTTACACGAATAGACCGAGATAGATAGATAGATAGATAGATGTGAACAGCCTGGGATAGATAGATAGATAACTCACTTATACACGAATAGACCGAGATAGATAGATAGATAGATAGATAGAAAGAAAGAAAGAAAGAAAGAAAGAAAGAAAGAAAGAAATAAAAAAAATTGCGATAGATAGATAGATAGCGATGTGACTAAGCGTAAATTTGATTTCGAAAATAACGCAGTGTGCGAAACGAGTTCAATTTCCGCTTGGTGTTGTTTTGTATCATTTCTAAGCAACCAATTCAGCTGTTATGAAACTTGGTTCATTGTATGGAGTTAGACAATTTTTATCACTAGAATCAATTTTTTTCACATGTGTATGTCTGCTATACATCCGGGTATCGAATATTACTACTGCATATCGGCTAGTGGAGATACTTGACAAAATCGTCAACGTTATCGCTTCTGACCTGGCATCTCGGTTTTATAAATACATTCAGGCACGATTATCGAAATTTAACAAGACAAAAAAAATCCGTTCTTGGAAAGGTGTCTGAATTTATTTATTAAATTCTTTTCTTATAAAAAAAATGGAAGAAAATTTATCAGAAATATTTTAAATATAAATAAAAATTCCACCTAATGTCATCTCCGTAAAATGTAGTTTACTTATACGTTAGTCAGACTTAATGTCTTTTTAAGATAATACCCAAAAGAATAAAAGTTATTTTAATTTAAAAAAAAAAATGTGAAACTTGAGAACTGTAAAATAAAATGTTTGTTTTACTTTTTTTGTTAGATTAAGATAGGTAAAAAAATATCTATTTTTTCATAAGTTTAATCGAAATAAAAAACAAAACAAACTATTAATGTTCGTAAACTGTTCTTTTTATTCTTATCGTCTTTAAATGTTGTTATAAAATAATAACGGAAGTGTAAGAATTGAATAAATAAAATTATCTATCAATAATACGGCGAAGATTCATTTTCTCACGAGAAGGCATGAATTTATCAGACACGACGGCTTGGTTGCGTAAGAAGCAGAGCATTTTCCCATCGGCACATTCGCAGCTTGAGAGTACGACTATCATATCCTTTGCTGAGAGGGTTAAGCCATTTCTGGTAATCTTCCAATGTTAAATGATATTTTGAATTTACTCATTTGGACGGCCATAGCAGAAAATGGGCAAACGTTAACATCAACTGACATCAGCTCTCTTGACACATTATATATATATATATATATATATATATATATATATATATATATATATATATATATATATATATATATATATATATATATATATATATATATATATATATATATATATATATATATATAATTCATCAAGTCAAGAAGAATCCTCAACAAAATGCACAAAGCACTGGATGACCGTTTCGTACTATTTTGGTTGGTACAATTCGTATGACGCTTCCGTTCTATCGAAAAGGTTTGGGTTCGAATCTCGGTTGTGGATACGCATTGCTGATGCATCCTGAAATAGGACGAAACGGCTGCCCAGTGCTTTCTGCGTTCTGTTGAGGATTATTCTAGACTCGATGAATTACTGTAATGATTTGCCTAAATCCCCAAAATTCTGTTATATATATATATATATATATATATATATATATATACATATATATATATATATAGATGGATAGATAGATAGATATTGATAATATTAGTGGTCTATATATATATATATATATATATATATATATATATATATATATACATATATATATATATATATATATTTATATACATAAATTCCTAAGAGGATAGAATCCAGGTAGAACTCAATGTCCAGGACAGAGTAAGAATATAATATAAAAGGCTCAAACAGCAATATTCCATGGTTATAATTTATTACATTGGAATCGTAATCACGATCCAATTCATCAGACCTACAAATTCAAAAAGAAATCGGAAAATATAACTCCGGGTATAAAAAACAAAATTTTAGCGAGTCGATGCCCGGATGTATGGTAAACGTGCAAATGTGCAAAATTGTTTCTGGTGAGAAAAAATGGTTTAGCACGATACCGTGAAGCAAGTTTCATAACAGCAGAATTGGTTGCTTAGAAATGATCAAAAACAACACCAAGCGTAAATTGAACTCGCTTCGCACACTGCGTTTTTATTTTTGAAATAACATTTACGCTAAGTCGCCCCCCCTCTCTCTCTCTCTCTGAGATAAAATATAGTCTTCGGGTATGGTATATTTATGGGTTAAAGTGCTCAATAACAGAGATAGGGCATATATAAATATAAAAGTAGACATTGAAGTCAACACCCAGAGGCTATAGCCTGTTTCATGCTTAAACACAAACTTCAGGCCATGACGATGCGTTTAACATGAAAGAGACTGTTGCATCTGGGTGGTGACTTCAGAGTCCATTGATATATATATATATATATATATATATATATATATATATATATATATATATATATATATATATATAATATAAAATGCTCAAAAAATAATATTCCATGATTATAATATATTATATTGGAATCGTAATCACAATCAAATTCATCAGACCTAACCTACAAATTAAAACAATTCCAATGTAATAAATTATAACCATGGGATATTAGTGTTTGAGCCTTTTATATTATATTCTTACTCTGTTCTGGACATTGAGCTCTACCTGGATTCTGTCCTCTTGGAAATTTATATATATATATATATATATATATATATATATTGACAATATTAGTGGTCAATATATATATTGACCACTAATATTGTCAATATATATATATATATATATATATATACATATATATATATATATATATATATATATATATATATATATATATATATATATGTACAAATGTGGGAGAGAACAGATGAAGTTAAACTCCGCTGTTCGAAGCATTTACTTTAAAAAGGTGCTAGGTCCAAAGTAGAGCAATATATTATTATTATGTTATTATAAGATATTATGACAAAAACATGTTAAAACTACTAAACAATAGCTTCCTGTTTCGGCACGATTATAAATTCATCAGTAAATCGCCATCGCCTGAAGAGGTACAAGGTTGTCCCGAAACACGAAAGCTATCGTGTAGCGATTTTAACATCGTATAAAAAAGTAATAATAATAATAATGATATATATACATATATATATATATATATGTATGTACGTATGCATGTGTATGTGTGTTTGATTGTAATACGCTTAGTAATCTTAACCTTGCTATTCGTATTTATTTCCCTGCTGATATGTATATATTGATAATATCGAGATCATGTCTACATAGTGTATCGGAGTAGATGTCTATTTGTCTGTCTGTCTAAATAAATCAAGTGTGGTCTTAATGTACCATTTGTTTTAGACATTTCCATCAATGGTGGCCTTACAGCTGTGAGTGATCAGTGTGTTCTATTTCATACAACGCGTCAGAAGCCAACAAATATTGATGCAACCAAAAAGACCGTTGAATCCAACAGTCAACCTGCAGACAGAAAGTAGGGATTTTTATTCGCCTGATAAATTTCCAGAATAAAAGCAGGTTTCTTTATCTATCTATCTATCTATCTATCTATCTATCTATCTATCTATCTATCTATATATATATATATATATATATATATATATATATATATATATATATATGTATATGTATATGTATCTTACAATTTGATCGTCCGTACATGCATTCTTATCTATTTATCTTACAATTTCATCGTCTCTACAGGTTTCTTATCTATCTATCTATCTATCTATCTATCTATCTATCTATCACAATTTATATATATATATATATATATATATATATATATATATATATATATATATATATATATATATATGTATATCAATTTCTATCTATCTATCTCACAATTTGATTGTCTCTACATGTATTATCTCTCTCTCTCTCTCTCTCTCTCTCTATATATATATATATATATATATATATATGTATATGTATATATTACAATTTGATAGTTCCTACATGCATTCTTATCTATTTATCTTACAATTTCATCGTCTCTACAGGCTTCTTATCTATCTATCTATCACAATTTATATATATATATATATATATATATATATATATATATATATATATCAATTTCTATCTATCTATCTATCTATCTATCTATCTATCTATCTATCTCACAATTTGATCTCTCTACATGTATTCTTACAAATGAAGATAACTTATTTTGAATGCAAGGAAGACCTTAAAATGGATCGACCGAAATGTGGTAACCTCAAATGCAAAATAAAGGAGACCAATATTCAGAAGAAAACGTGAAATGATTATCGAATCTTCTCGGAAGAAACACATGCAGTTTTATTTGCTTTATGTTCAGACACAAATGAAGTGTGAGCTGTAGATTAATTTAGACACTAATTCACTATTGCTGATCTTGAAAGTGACTGTAAACATAATTCTTTCGACAATTCGCACATTGGAAGCAGCTGTCTGTCTAGGAAAATATTAGAAATGTTTTTGAAGTTTACTTAACGTTTTATTGCTTTTCTATGAATAGTCTTAAAGGATTATTTGCGAAAAACTGATACTTTTATTCGTATTGAAAAAATGTTTTTAATCAATGTGCTTTATATGGAAAAAAAAGTGCAACGGAGTCTCGATAGTGGACCAATGAAGTCGGCCCAAGCAGGTGCCAAGGAATCAGCTAGAATTTTATAAATGAATTTAGTGTTTGGCGACAAATAAAGCTTTCTACGGAATCTGTAAGGAAAAACACTGAATCCATAAAGATGCTCTGAAGTCGTCTTCTTTTTCACTGTTATTCTCAAAGAATTGTTAATTCATTCGCAAAAAATATTATTCTTGAAATCCAAAATATGTTTAGGATTTAAATAATCCACAATGCTGTAAAAAAGAAAACAAACTAGTCAATCAATAAATTAAAAAATGGCATCTTGGAGATCGTGGCACTCTACAACTTCCTGTCCTTTGTAGCTATTAGTAACGTTTCGTGCATTTCCTTGGCCAAATATTTATTTATCTTAATGACCTCGATTAATATAAAAAAGACCTGGCCATGAATATGCTGGAAACTTCTGCCAAATAATCAATATATGATATGGTCCAATTTGAAAGACTTATTTTACATCAGCGTACACAAGAACACAAGTGGCTGGAACTTTAGTGATCAGTCTTTTAATTTAATGTCGGCCACGTCCCGAAGATATAAATATCTATTGTATCGCCTTTGTGGAGTTAATTATTTTGTCATTTCATTTTACCTCTTTTTATTGTCTTAAGCAAGGAATAACTACGCTGGAAGATGAGACGAAAAATAACGTTTTTTTTATACATTTGATGCTCTGTCCACTACTTTCATATCCCAGTTCGTTTTATTAGAAAATAGAAGGAAGGCATTTTATCTGTTTCTGAGATTCCATCTATCTATCTATCTATCTATCTATCTATCTATCTATCTATCTATCTATCTATCTATCTCGCTCTGTTCCAATCTATCTATCTATCTATCTATCTATCTATCTATCTATCTATCTATCTATCTATCTATCTATCTATCTCAGTTCCAGTCTATCTATCTATCTATCTATCTATCTATCTATCTATCTATCTATCTATCTATCTATCTCAGTTCCAGTCTATCTATCTAATATCTATCTATCTATCTATCTATCTATCTATCTATCTATCTATCTATCTATCTATCTCAGTTCCAATCTATCTATCTATCTATCTATCTATCTATCTATCTATCTATCTATCTATCTATCTATCTATCTACAAAATGTGTATAAGCATTGTATTCATATAGTACACACTAATATCTAACTCATCTTCCTGGTTCTAATTTTTCTGCTTCTTTGAAAGACAATGTAAAATGGGCCAATCAAATCAGACAATCGATTTGTGATTCTTTGTGCATCCAAACTCAGAAAATATCAGAAAAATAAACTTGATTGATTTCTCTCGGTGCTTGATTAAATTAAACGCTTCCCGAAATTTAGGCCATTGATCTTGCGATCTGAATTTTATCTGATTTCTCTATCCCTCTCCCTTCACTCACTCTCTGTTTTCATATATATATCCATCCATCCATCCATATATATATATATATATATATATATATATATATATATATATATATATATATATATATATATCTGTCTATATGTTATGGGAACTTACCCATAATACTAATAGACTGTTCCGTACCTCATAAATACTGCGCCTCATGAGGGAGCAGCAGACGCTGCCTCAGTGTCGGAACAGCCGTTCAGACTGTTCTTTGCTGTCGAACTCTCCGCCTCGGCGGGGAGGAACTCGGACGGGCTTTGCCGCAGGGCAAAGTGCCGTCCGGGGAGGTTGACAGTCCCTGAACCCGTGTATACGGGTTCTAATGGGTATATTTTTGCCCGAGCCTACGGGCTCGGTACGCCCACACTAAACCGGCCTTGTGCCACATCCGACACACGTGGGAGTGTTGTTAAACATCGACACTGCCTCAGTGCCGGAAAGCCGTTCAGACTGTTCTTTGCTGTCGAACTCTCTGCCCCGGCGGGGAGGAACTCGGACGGGCTTTGCCGCAGGGCAAAGTGCCGTCCGGGGAGGTAGACAGTCCCTGAACCCGTGTATACGGGTTCTAATGGGCATTTTTTTGGCCGAGCCTTCGGGCTCGGGGAGCCCACATTAAACCGGCCTTGTGCCACATTCGACACACGTGGGAGTGTTGTTAAATATCGACACTGAGTCAGTGTTGGAACAGTGGTTTAGACTGTTCTTTGCTGTCGAACTCTCCGCCTCGGCGTGGAGGAACTCGGACGGGGCTTTGCTGCAGAGCAAATTTGCCGTCCGGGGAGGTAGGCAGTCCCTGAACCCGTGTATACCGGTTCTAATGGGCATATTTTTGTCCGAGCCTACGGACTCGGTAAATCCACGTTAAACCGGCCTTTTGCCACATTCGACCCGTGTGTGGGGGTTGTTAAATATCGACACAGAGCCAGTGAGTGAGTCAAGCAGTCGGTCAGTCAGTCAGTGACAGAGTCGCGTCAGACGATTACTGTAAGACATTGGAATAGTGATACTGGTCGAGACAACATCGTTCTCTCTAACTAAACCTGATTGTTATTACTAACACTTCTACTTCTTTGGTACATATTCTGTTTGTAATATATCTGTGTTATTCCATACCTGTGTTCGAGTTATTCTTCATTGGTTCTACCTTGGACCATCACCGTGGTACAAGGAACCTGGACCACAACAGTGGCGACGAGGAAATCCCCAAGAAAAACAAATTCTATTCGCGGAGAACATACTTTTTTGCTATACGTCGCACATAACTAGAGGTGACATAGAAAACCCCAAAAGAAAAACAAATTCTCTACGCGGAGGACATACCTTTTTTGCTATTCGTCGCACATAACAGTGGTCGGCGAGTAAACTCTAAAAATACCAAGTTCTACGCGAGATTCTAAAAAAAAACCTAGTTCTACGCGAACACACACACACAAAAAAAATTATTTTTGGATATCAAATTTCACTGGCAACAAAGGCAATTTTTTTTGCGTACACAGGTCACAGAATATCAGGTTGCACAAAAAATACTTTAACATGGAAGATTTCAAGTCAACCATTGCGGAGCTTATCAAAAGCCAATTTCAACAGCAGAAAAAAAAAACGAACAGAAATATTTGGAATTGAAAGAATTATTGCTACGTCTAATGTCAAATAAGGAGCAAAAATCCGAGAACGAAAGTTATCTCACAAGACGCTATTTGGAGTACTATCGAAGATTTTAAGCACGCACCCGACGAAGATAAAACTTTTGCAAACTACTTCCGAAGGTACGAAGATATATATGAATTTGACTGCAAAGATTGGTCAGACGCACGTAAAGTACGTCTATTGCTAAGAAAATTAGGCACATGCGTATATACCAAATTAGTAGAAATATCTTTCCCAGAAAAACAAGTGAGCTAACGTTCAAAGAAGCCATTAAACTGCTAAAATAACTTTTCAGCCATAATACTTCACTATTCCACAAAAGATGGAAATGCATGAACCTTACAAAAAAGGACAACGAAGATTACATAACTTTCGCGTCCATTGTCAACAAATATTGTGACGACTTCAAATTATCAGAACTCAGCGTGGACAATTTCAAATGCTTATTTACGTCCAAGGTCTGGTCTCAACCAAAGACGCGGAAATGTGACGCAGAATCCTTACTAAATTGGAGAGTGAAACTGATTTGACACTTCAAAAGCTAGCCGAAGACTGCCAGAGATGCATCTGTGTGAAGAAAGACTCAAAAGACATAAAAGAAGCTGGCATCGCACACATACATAAAGTACGAAGACAAACTAACTCTCCCTCCTCACAAACAAACCAAACCGATTTCCCCCCCTCAAGAACAAGTAAAACAAAATTTTCTAACTCTAAAAATCAATATAAAAAAAAATTACCACCCAGTCCATGCTATCTCTGTGGGACTTGGCATCGGTTTAAAGACTGTACTTATCGTTTTAAAGCTTGTCTATCATGTAAAAAAAATAGGCAACAAAAGTTCTCATTGTTGGTCTAGAAGAGAAAACAAAAGCAGAAAAAGAATTACGAGGACTGAGCAAGCAGATGAGACTAACATAAGAAAATACGTACAAGTTGAAATGAAAAACAGAAAAGTTAGGCTACAGCTGGACTCTGGCTCAGACTTAACGATTATAAACCTACAAACATGGGGAAAACTGAACAAACCTGCCATGTTAAAATCGGATAAAATTGCTAGATTAGTTACGGGGAGAAAGATAAAATTCGATGGTGAAGTAATTACAAATGTAACATTTAGTGGAATGACGAAAAAACTAAAGATGTACGTCTTAAGAAAAACCGAAAACCTATTCGGAACGGACTGGATGCAAAAACTTGAACTGTGGGATCTACCTATAAGTACGTACTGCCAAAATGTAAAAAGCTTACCTACCGAGGCAGACAAATTAAAAGAAAAACTAAAAACGAGTTTCCCCGAAGTATTTTCAGCAGGCCTAGGAAGATGTAAGAAAATGGCAGCTAATATCGAAAGTAAGGAAAACGTTCAGCCTATTTTCAAGAAAAAAGGATCGTACCGTTTGCGTCAATTGAAAAAATTGATCAAGAATTAACCAGACTCGAAAACACTGGCATATTGACAAAAGTAGAATACAGTAAATGGGCCGCTCCGATATATATATAAAACAAGGAAAATTCTCATCCAAATTTGCTACTAGCAAACAATAACTCCTCATTTCTCCCTTAAACATTTACCTGTTTATATACATCGTACTTTACATTTTCACACACCAAATCAAACGGGTCAGGATTGTGGGTTGTACGAAAACTTTCAGTGTCATTGTTTTCTCTTTCTTCAACATGATTCAAAATAAATAAAGTGAAAAATAAACAAAAATGTACTTGTACTTTATTTACAGTGAAAAGCCGAAGTAATGTACATACTGTGGAGCTGACTCTTGAACTTGTTTATCACGTTTGCTGTTCGATCCGCTACTATTTAGAAATAGATTATCAGTGTTATCAATAATGCAAAGTTAACATTAAAGCTATCTAAAGCTGCTCACAAATCTATTAGACGCATAATATCTCTGAAGGAGCGGTCAGGTACAACTACTTGCTTAGCAATCAGCTCAGTTAGTGACCAGGCCGATAGAACGGAACTCAGTCGTTAAGTGAGAACTAGCTGTACTTACCAGCATTTGGTCAGTACAATACGAATGTCTAAATCAAATTTGCAGCTGAATAATGATTATATAGAAAGGTAAAAGGTCGTCTGTTCTGAGTATTGAATGATTGAATCTTTATGAAAAATACTCGTTGTTAATTACAGTTATTAAAACCAACTTAGTATTTTTAAAAAAATCAAATTTTTTTATTTGTTGTATATTGATATATCCTGGTTGATTTTCTTGTCTTAAATGTTTCAGTCTCTTTATTCTTTGTCCTTTTTTGTGTCTCTGTCAAGTTGTAGAATAATAAGCTTTGATTTGAGAAAAAGGACGTTTACTTTTGCCGAAGCATGTTAAGAGGAATGACTATTGTGGATGTTTGTTTACGACTGCTTGAATAACATGGCCACACAATTTATATTAAACTTAAAATACCACAAAGCATGAAATACAAGAAGAAGGAACAAAAGGTTTTAAAACAAACATAACGTTGTATTTATTCGTGTGTTGATGTACATGCGTAGAAGTTAAAGAATTGATGAAGTTATGTCTCTTAGACTGGGAATATTTTTAACGGAGCTCACGAAGTTGGATTAATTATTAAACTGTAGTTTTAGAAGAATAAAGTTCTTGTTGCATGTTTGGAAATGTTCTGTATGTTTATAATGTAGGTTGGAAAAGTTCGTAAGCGTTCGTAAGTACTTGAATGAGTGAAATATTATTTAACGTCTGACCATAACGGTCGAGACGATAATTCTCTGGGACTACATTTTGCAGCAAGAAGAGAGAAAAATTCGTCAGTTACCAAATACGAAAGGCATCCAAAAAAAGTTGAATATCCTACATGAGGTTTAGATAAAAATTAACTTCATATAAAAATCTTCCCTATAGATGTGATAACAAAATCTCTGACGTCCATGTTATATTAGGCGATTACCTTTATTTCGTAACCCATTGAGAGTGAGTTTAAAGATGTGTTATAATAATGAAGCACCATAAATAAATCTGTTAAATATTTGAAGAATATCATCTGGTCATATCAGCTTTCAGTCTAGTGAGTTTGAGCCTCACTGAGTTATTGGGAACGATGATTTTCAGCATTATCTCGCCAAATATTCTCGTTCTTCGATAATCAATGCTTTTTGGTTTTGTAATGCCTCAGTGTTATGGCTTAGTACGAACCTAAGATAAGTTAAGTTCGATCGTTTAGTCAAAAATAGTTTAATTCCTTCGCTAGAAAGTTTAGTATTCGTGTGATTTTCAACTATCGTATGTTTAGTCAATATCTATGTGTTTCGGATCTGGTATTATACCGGACTAGGTATCTCATTGATTCCTTGGTGAACATAGGGCCACAACAACACCTCTCCAATGGACGCAGTTCCAGGCGATCCTCTTCAGCCCGGCCCATGTCGTGCCGGCTGTCTTCGCCTCTCCGTCAACACTTCTGCGCCTAGTCTGTTTTAGTCAACCCACTTTTCGCTTTCCTTGTGGATTACAGTTAAGGTCCTGTCTGGTGACACTAGAAGCAGACTTGTGGTGTGTGTGGCCGATTCATCCCTATTTCCCTTTCTTGATGTCAATCTGGAATAGGGCGTGTCTGGTCCTGTCCCACAGATGGTTATTGCAGAAGACTTCCCTTGTTGCTTCCAGTCAAGATCCTGCCCGGTGACACTAGAGGCAGACTTGCGGAGTGTGTGGCCAAGCCATCTCCATTTCTGTTTCTTGATGTCAATCTCGATTGGGGCGTGTCTGGTCCTGTCCCACAGTTGGACGTTGGAGACGACTTCCGGCCACCTAATATTGAGGATGTTCCTGAGACATCGGTTGGTAAATGTCTGAAGTTTGTGGGTGTTGGCCTTGGTTACCCGCCAGGTTTCTGAGCTGTAAAGTAGAACCGACTTGGCGATGGTGTTGAAGATCCGGATCTTGTTGCAAAGTGAGAGGGCTGTTGATCTCCAGATTGGCCGCAGTGTGTTGAAACCGTATCGGGCTTTGTTGATTCGGCATTTGATGTCTTCTTCTGTTCCCCCATCTTTACTGACGACTCTTCCCAGGTAGACAAACTTCTTGACTTCCTTGATTGTGTAGTCGCATTGTCTGTTGTTTACCCTCATGACCTTCAACTTCCCGATGTTGATTTGGAGGCCAGTCTTCTCCGCTTCTTCTTCAACACGACTCAGCTTCTCCCGCACATCTTGTTTGTGGGAGAGAAGGCTGATACCGTCCGCGTTGTCCAGATCTTCCAGCTGCTTCATGCAGATCTACTGTAAACCAGTTCTCCCCTCTCTATCGTGGCCTGCCGCATTATCCAGTCGACCACCGGCAAGAAGATCGTCGCGACAGCAGGCATCCCTGACGAACGCCAGTTTACACGGAGAATGGATCCGTCAGCTTTGCGTCATGGAATAGATATAGTACTCAAATTTTAAACCAGACCGTTAATTAAAGCCAATTGAAGAGTTGAACTGGGGTTGCTCTTGGTTGCAGTAGGCAGAAGTACGTGACCTTACACCTGTATAAGATATTGAAAGCATGAGAACGATAATGATGGAGAGACTCATGTGTAAATAAACGCTCAAAGGATGATTGACGTAATCTTTCACGCACCGCAGACAGGTAATATGAGCATGGTTTTAAGTAATAAAATTTTGCGTTATAATATTATCGGGACCGCCACTTAATTAAAAAAAGAAGATATTTCGGCCTTTTGCCAGACAGTGTGAATTTTTTTGAATGGACGTGCAGAAGTCACTTGAGCATGCTAGATTGGGGTAAAAAAGCAAAGAATTGGATTATTTTAAAGCTATTTTTGAATACTACTAGACTTTATCTTTCTTTTTGGAATAATATCATCCTATCTAAAAAAAAAAAAAAAGATTACCTAAACCGTTGCCAATCAGAATTTACTAGCATTGAGCTTTCAAATCTTGCCCAAACTGGTAACTCCGGTGCAAAGCTTTGTAGCTTCTTTTTTGTCTTGTCTCGCCGTCAAATCTTTGAATTAATCTGCCAAAAATCAACTTGAAAGAAGCTGAGTTGAAAATCATGTGGAATCTTTACGCATTTATCATCCATCTTTTTTTTATTTAGCATCAACGGTTGGTAAATGATCTTGACGAATGAAGAGGGATTCAGCCATTCATCTTCTCCGCAAGCAAAATTCTCAAAGCTTTCTCCCCCACCACGCCAGACATTCCGCCTCCTCATCAATTTCTTTTTTTTTGGGACACGCATTGTGTCTTTGATGTTTTTATTTATTATAAAGACATCTTTCTCCTCCCATTTTCATTTCTGTATTTTTCCCTCCAATCTTTTTTCTTCTCCTATCCTTCCTAATACTATTTCCTCTTTTATGCTTTCTTTTTCTTTGTACAACTTTCTTTATCTTCTCCTTCTACTTCTCATCTTTCTTTTCTTCTTTGAACGCAGTCCATTCCCTCTTCCTATGTCTTTTCTTTCTTCTTTCTTTCTTTCTTACTTTCTTTCTTACTTTCTTTCTTTCTTTTTTATTATTCCGTTCATTTTTCTTTCTTTCTTTCTTTCTCTCTTTCTTTCTTTCTCATTATTCCGTTAATTTTCCTTTCTTTCTTTCTTTCTTTCTTTCTTTCTTTCTTTCTTATTATTCTGTTCATTTTCCTTTCTTTCTTTCTTTCTTTCTTTCTATATTTCTTTCTTTCTTTCTTTCTTTCTATCTGTTTGTCTATATTTCTTTCTTTCTTTCTATCTGTTTGTCTATATTTCTTTCTTTCTTTCTATCTGTTTGTCTATATTTCTTTCTTTCTTTCTATCTGTTTGTCTATATTTCTTTCTTTCTTTCTATCTGTTTGTCTATATTTCTTTCTTTCTTTCTATCTGTTTGTCTATATTTCTTTCTTTCTTTCTGTCTATATTTCTTCCTTTCTTTCATTGTTTATTTTCCGACTCTTGTCTTGATTCTTCCCTATATTTTTCTTTCTCACTCGAAGCATTCTTTCTTTTCTTCTTTGAACGCAATCCATTCCCTCTTCCTATGTCTTTCTTTCTTTCTTTCTTTCTTTCTTTCTTTCTGTCTGTCTATATTTATTTCTTTATTTCTTTCTTTATTTCTTTATTTCTTTCTATATTTCTTTCTTTCTTTCTTTCTTTCTTTCTGTCTATATTTCTTTCTTTCATTGTTTATTTTCCGACTCTTGTCTTGATTCTTCCCTATATTTTTCTTTCTCACGCGAAGCATTCTTTACTTCTACATTTTTCGGTTCAATTATTATTATTATATTATTGATATTATTATTATTAATAATATCATTATTATTAACATTATTAATATTATTATTATTAATTTTATTAATAATAATATTATTATTAACATTATTATTATTATTATTATTTTCTTTTCTTCTTTTTATTCCATTTCTTTATCTTTCACTCATTTCCCCCTTTCTTTGCCTTTCTCCTCTTCTGCTGCTTCTTCAGCTTAATTGTTTTTCTCTTCTTTTTCCTTCCCTCCCCCACACTTCCTCCCCCTCTTTTATTAATATTTACCACCTTTTCTTTATACTTAATCTTCCTGTTTTTCTTTCTCTCCTCAAAGTGCTTCTATTTTTCTTCACTTTCCTCTTCTTTGAAATTTTTACTTTTCTTTCTACTTCCCCATTTCCCTTCTTATAATTGTTCACCTTATCTTCTTCGTTTTTCTAAAGCAAACGTTTTCTTGGTTATATTTTTTTATTCAACATATCCTCATTTCCAGCCGCAATTCATTCTTTTCGACATTTTCGTTCATAAAATTTCCTCTAATCATCACTTCTCGCTTCTTTTCTTTTGCATATCATTTTGTCTTTTTCGTCAACGCAGTTATCAGCGTCATTTTTCATTTTTATAAAACCTTAATGAAATTATTTCTATCAACGAAAGAATTATTAACACAACTTCCGGTTTTCACTTTGTATTTTTTCCCCCTTGTTTTGGTATTTGTCTTTCTTATTCAGATTCGCTTTTTATCCAGTTTTTTATTTGCATTTCTGGTTTCTTCTTTATTTACATTTTTTTCTTCCTGTTTTTTCTTCTGTTTCTTTTTACTTTCATCTCTTCCATTTGTCTTAGTCCGTAAATTGGACGGCAAAGTCCATTAATAATCGTAAATATTTTATACAAATTTTCGTTGAATTTTAGTGTATTTTTTTTACTACTTTTATATTTATACATTTTTTTTTATTTTCATTTTCGTTTCTCACATTTTCTTTCTTTCTTTTTTCTTTCTTTCTTTCTTTCTTTCTTTCTTTCTTTCTTTCTTATTACTACGTTCATTTCCCTTTCTTTCTTTCTTTCTTATTATTCTGTTCATTTTCCTGTCTTTCTTCCTTCCTTTCTCTCTTTCTTTCTTTCTTTCTTTCTTTCTTTCTTTCTTTCTTTCTTCTTATTATATTCATTTTCCTTTCTTTCTTTCTTTCTTTTTTATTATTCCGTTCATTTTTCTTTCTTTCTTTTTTCTTTCTTTCTCATTATTCCGTTCATTTTCCTTTCTTTCTTTCTTTCTTTCTTTCTTATTATTCTTTTCATTTTCCTTTCTTTCTTTCTTTCTTTCTTTCTTTCTTTCTTTCTTTCTTTCTTTCTTTCTTTCTTTCTTCCTGTCTGTCTGTCTATATTTCTTTCTTTCTTTTCCTCTATATTTTTGGTTCTCCTTTTTCTTTTCTTCTGTGATGTTATTTCTTTACACCGACCTCTTCTGCCTTTCTATGTTCCTTTTATCTGTCATTCATTTCTTCTATTTTATCAACTCAAAATAAACATGTCTGGTTAGGTACTTTCTTTCTGTTTTTATTTCTATCGTATTATCTGTCTTTCTATTGTCTCTATTTCTTCTTGACAATTATTATTATTATTATTATTGTTGTTGTTGTTGTTGTCTCATATGAAAAGACCTCAATTATTCTTAAGTCTCGTTAAACGTCAATCTTCGGCATCAAGTACTTATGGCGGGAAATCCCGTGTTATTTTAATCATGTACAGAACAGCGAAGTAATTTGTCAGTAACCTGAGCGTCGTTCATTTAATTCCAATGCCGTACGGGTGGCATCGAGTCTCAAACTTTGGCAATATTTACTTGTGAAGGCTGGGACCATCGCCAAAACATAATCCCTCTCGACCGCCTCTTCTTCTTTGGTTACAGCTAACTCAGTACAGGTATTTTTTTTTTATCGTCAGTTGGAAATCGTTCGAAAATAACATCTGTCCGTTTTAAGAGTTTAATTTCTAGTTTTTACATTTTCATTTATTTCCTTTTTAATGTCTCATTTTCTTAACTTTTTAAATTTAAAGGTAAGAGATCACCAGGATTAGAGAGAGAGAGAGAGAGAGAGAGAGAGAGAGAGAGAGAGAGAGAGAGAGAGAGAGAGAGAGAGAGAGAGAGAGTGAGTGAAAGAGAGAGTGAGTGAGAGAGTGAGAGAGAGAAAATAAATATAAGGACATTGCCCGAGAGCTTCGAATATGGTAGCGTATAACTATAACGTTCAGTTTCATATTCGCTGGATCAATGAGAATGCTCCCCAAGGTTAGTCACCGAGAATTATTATAATAATTCTGTGTAGTGTCATCTGGCTAATCAGTAATTTTAAGTGTCTAATTAACAAGTCCCCTCCGGGTTCTCTTAGCAAAATTGCACCGTACGTGAGTTAACTATGTACATCTGGGACGTTTCGTTTAGATGGAGCGGATTTCGTAGTTCCGTACAAATTAATCTTTTGTAGCTATGAGACGATGTTTCCAAGAATTTGACGCACATGATTTTCGGTCCTCATCATTATCATACCCAATGCCACTAACATAAAAAGGATAATTGTAGTTTATGTTTCCACGTATTTGTTATTTCGATTTTACGGTCCTTATAATTTAGCAGTTTTTGAAATTCCTTTTTTAGAAACACTGGAATTCTGTGGGCAAGTCATATCCGTTATTTGACAGGCTCCGTTTTTGAAATCTTTTATGACTATATCAGGTCTATTTGCATAAATATTCCTGTCTGTGAGAATTGGGAAATTCCACAGTATAGTCGCGCCCTCAGAATTGGCAACATCATTCGTGTGGTGTTGGTATAATGTCTCTTGAATTTTAATACCATAGTCCGAACAGACATGCCAGTGAATATATTCTTCTAACCTGTCATATCTAATAACGTATTCTTTCTCAGTAAGGACAGGGCACACTGATACTATGTGGTCAACAGTTTCATCAAATTTATGGTATAAGCTAAAGGCGGGAATTGAGCCTTGTAGGCATTAGTTAGAAGAAATTGATCTTGCATCCTCATAATAAGCTCTTCTTTCTCCCCGTTAAGACCACGGCTTCTAAGCCATTGATGGGCATGGTGAATATCGGGGACTGGTTCATCAAAACAGTTTTTCTTTGTTCAAGAGTCTTCGTATAAGAAGCTTTCGCCAGTAACTTACTTTTTGTTGCAGTGGTGGGATATTTGTCGTCTTGAATATCTGCTACATCTAAGGAGTTTCTTATTTCTTAGCTTTGTTTAATGAAGGAAACATTCTTAGCCCTCTCATGTTTCAGTGCAACCTTTAGATACTTATCTCAGTTCGTTTCTAAGTATTTTACTTGGCCTGTGATTGATGCTTTAAAATACATTTCTAAATGAATGAGTCATTGTCCACCATCTTTCCTTCATATTCTATCAACATCTATTTTAAGGTGACGTATGCGATCTTTAGTCCGTAACTTACTGTAAATTTCTAATTATTTTAAGGCTGCATTTTTTTCTTTACTTACAGTAATTATCAGTTGCGGAGATGAAACTTGAAACAAAGTAAAAACCAAAGACCCCCCCCCCGCCAAAAAAAACGGAAAACACATAATTACCTTCCGAGTATCCACATAAAAAAAGAAAAAGTAAAAAAATCCCCAGTAAACAACTTAAATAGAGTTCACACCATTGCGATTGGCTGTTGGTCAACTTCCAATCAAATTCGTGACAGAGGGGTATGGTTTGCCTAATATAAGTCAGTGTCTGCAGGCTGTTAATTTAGATGGGGGGGTGCATCAGAGACTGATCAGCTCTGATGGGGTCGACTTGGTGAGGGGAGTATGATGTCTGAAAGATCCGAAACTGCCCAATGACACAATTCAGAACATCACTGACGACGCCCTCTAGCGCTAAAGAGCGTATATTCAAAGTAATTTTGTAATCAATGCGTGCTATATCACTAAAGCTCTATTTTAGAACGCCAAAGATAACATCGGGTATTGTCAACAGATCGATTGCATCTTTTCTATTCAGTGAGTTATCTTCTGACCAGGCGCACTCTACGGTAGTATTCTTTTCTTACCTTTTCTTTCGTTTTTGAGTAATGTATGCCACTTCCCTCTTGAATGCTTAAGTATTTATAAACTTCCTCTTGTTGTAGGTTCCTGGGGGAGGTGTTGATGTCTGTCACTATATTACCAGAGATGAAATATTCCCCTACGTTAAACGTTGCCTTGACACACTTGTCCAGGACGAATTTCATTCCGATGTCATCACTAAAATCCTTTACAATCTCCAGGAGCGATTTAAAATCGTTGTCATTTCTCACAGAAATCTTGGTTTTATCCATGTAGAAGAGGTGGTTATGGGTACTTTTGTAGATTTTTTATTTCCCCTGTTTGAACCGTTGAGTAATTGGGACAGAGGGAAAAGGGCAAGACAGAAGAGGAGTGGTGTAAGTGAATCCCCTTTGTATATCACGCGATTGATGGTTATAAATTTTAATATCACCGTTTGTGTGATTAAGTATGGGATGTCTTAGTAAATTCAATGATTTCGGATGGAATTTTGTAGATCTGTAGAGCTGGGGGAGGTGTTGATGTCTGGCACTATATTATCAGAGTTGACATATTCCCCTGGGTTAAACGTTGCCTTGACACACTTGTTCAGACCAAATTCCATATTGATGTCATCTCCGAAATCACTATTTACATTATTCGGACTATTGTCCTCATCTTTGTCGCCATGTTTATCACAACGTCCTTCTTCAGGTGGTTGGAATGTCGAAGTGAATCCTTTATTTCGCTCACTGGGGTAGACTGTTCTAGTTCCACGTGCCATGTCTAATGGATGTCAGGTATCTCCTGTTAATTCCCCTCTCAAAGTTCTCCACCGCCTTAACCAGGTATTGAACTCACACTCTTTGGGTCCTGTCACTGGATCTAACTAACGCCTTTATCCACTGTGCACGTGTCCTTGAGGACAGTGGATAAAGTCTGAAGAAGGCCGGAGCGTACAACGACCGAAACGTTGTGATAAACATGGCGACAAAGATGAGGAAAATAGTCCGAATAATGTAAAAGTGTACATAATACCTCATCTCAGAAATATAGACAGATACTGAAAGGCCGAAACGTTGTGATAAACATGGCGACAAAGATGAGGGACAATAGTCCGAATAATGTAAAAGTGTACATAATACCTCATCTCAGAAATATAGACAGATACTGAAAGGCCGAAACGTTGTGATAAACATGGCGACAAAGATGAGGACAATAGTCCGAATAATGTAAAAGTGTACATAATACCTCATCTCAGAAATATAGATAGATATCTCCGAAATCTTTTACTATCTCCAGGGGGGGGATTTCAGATCGTAATTATTTTTCGCATAAAGCTTGAGGCCATCCATGTAGAAGTGGTGGTGAATATTATTTTTGTAGATTTTTTATAGTCCCTGTTTGAACCTTTGAGCAATTGGTACAGACGGACAAGAGCAAGACAGAAGAGGAGTGGTGTAAATGAATCCCCTTTGTATATCCCGCGGTTAATGCTTATATTATTTATTTTAATATCATCGTCTGATTGTTTAAGTATGAAGTATGTTTTCCAAGCATACAGACTGGTCTTAATAAATTCAATGATTTTGTGTAAATTATTATTTTCTTTTCTTTGATTACTGGTGTATACACATTTCTTTCCGGGTCCCAACTAGAGACCTAAGGCCAGAAATAGCATTATGAAATTTTTCATTGGGCACATTGTCCGGAAAGAAAACTAAGCACATATTTTTCATAGATAAAGCCCTTCGTACGGTGTGGGCTGTACTTGTGAGTACGACTTTTGGGATTTCTTTAAGATTTGGGCTACCCGGAATCCCGTCAATGAGTCTATCGGAACCTTTTTTTAAAATAAATCTGAGGATTCCAACTACAAATGAAGTTGTTGATGTCCTCATGTGCCATATTTTTTAGGTTTTCATTTCTATAGCCTTGCATTTTTATATTTTTTTTAAGATCTTCAACGACACATTACAATCTGCACGGACTGCCATGTCAATAAGAAAGCACATTTTGTTTTTACGGTCTCTGATCACGATGTCTGAGCGATTAGCTTTGATTCCCGTTCTCATGCAGGGTTAAAATTTGTAAGTGAAGGTTTCTGTGTGTATTGTAAAGTCAAAAAATTGTTACACGTCCTGTCTCTGTAACTGGTTAATTTCTTGCAGTTTCCTTTCCGTAAAGTTTCATATTTTCCAATGCCCAATCTGTCATGCCGGGTTTTATATTCGGTGGCTGCCAATACATTGGAACCTGGTACAAGATGATCAATTATATCTGGATATTTATCACAGAAACTGCATTTTAGCCTAACACAATTTTTCAGTTTGTGTGCATGGTAATTTCTAGTTAGCAAGCATTGGTCCTATGCGGCAAGAATAAAACCTTCAGTTTCAGCTTTTAACCCTTCATGGGAACGGGGTTTATCTACATCAGATTGTTTGGCACGGGCAGAATATTAACCGTAAAGAGGTTTATCTTGTCATCGTTTCTCTATCTGGTCTGTTGTATTCGCCTTTGCTTTCTTTTAAAAGGTTTTGGTCACTGCAGTAGGTGTATTAGGATTTACTTGCATTTCTTCACTCACTTGAAATTCCATTTTGAACTTTCTTTTAAGCATTTCACCCCAAGCAAGGCAGGATGCCACTAGCACACAAGTGTGGGAGCGCGGGCAAAGAGGCGTGATAGAGGAAAGGATGAAGAGAAGGACAGGGAATAGGTCATGGCATCTGGAGATATCGATTGACATTACATTTGAAAAGTTGGAGATTATAGCTATCAAGGAAACAAGTAATAGGAAGGGAATTCCACAGACTGGAAGGTGAGCTTTGTTGGCTTCCTTTATTACTGAATACAGTTTCTTACTTCATTCATGTTCTTTGACACAGATCATCGTCAAGTCTTCTGTAGTTTCCAGGTATCTTTGAAGGCCGATTGTTGTAGTTTTGTAAGACAGTTCTAGTTGAAGTAATCCTCTGCCTCCTCCGGGTTTGGGAACACACAGGCGATCAGCATCGGTCTTGGGATGATGCATGCGGTGGCAAGTAAGAAGCTTTCTCGCTGTAGCGTCTATTCGCTGAATGTCAGCTCTTGTCCCGTTAAGGATTTTGAAACTGTATTGCACCACAGTTACAGCCAAGGTGTTTTTTTATGGATGATATTCTGTTTTTTTTTGCATTCAACTCGATATTCAATACTAAACGCACACGTCTGTAGTATTCTTCTCTAACTTTCTCCATTTGGATATCTTCCATCTCCTTCGCTAATTCCAAGATACGTATAAGTATTTCTTGTTCCAGTTCCCTAAACTTTGTGACAAAATCTAGATACCTATGTCATCACTGAAATTTTATACTATCGAGGAGACCCTTCAACTCATTGTCGTCTTTGGTAAATAGTTTGAGATCATCCATGTAGATTAGGTGATTGAAGAAGTTATTTTTATACTTTGTATCCAAGCAATTATTGTTTAGTTTAGGACAAAACACAAGAAGTGACAGTAAGTCTCCTTGAAAGGATATTCGGCATTTGGGCGTGGCAGTGCTTTTGCTGTGATTTGGGTTTTTTTAAGGCTGATATTCTGTTTTATGAATTCAACTCGGAATTCAATATCAAACGCACACGTCAGAAGTATTCATTTCTTACTTCTCCTTCATTCGTGCAGGCTGTATTCCATCTCCTTCCTTGGTTCCTATAGGATTATTTTGTTCCAGTTCTGTAATATTTGTGATAAAATCTAGATCTCTTGTGTCTGTAATTCTTCTTGAATCTTACTTTTGCATATTTATCTAAGAAATCCATACCTATGTCGTCACTGAAACAACATTTGACAGTATTGAGGAGGCCCTTCAACTCATTGTCGTCTTTGAAAGTTCCCTTCGGATATTCATATATTGGAAGTGGAAGTGCCTTTGTTGCGATTTAGGTAAGTTTTCCTATACTGTGTTTAAGGAAATTTACTTTCACCGAGGAGACTTTGTACATTTTCAAAGTCTTAAGGTTCTTGGTGTGTGGAACATTATCAAAGGCTTTACGGTCATCTATCGATGCTGTGCTGAGATTTCTACCTCTTTTTCTGCAGTTTCCAGGATCATTTTGTTTATCAAGAGTTGACCTTTGCAGCTATATAAACCACTCCTGCATCCCTTCTATTCCAGTGGAAGAATGTTGTTTGATTCGAAAAAAAGTAAGTAAGGTTCGTCAGGACAGACGTGATCGATATATATGTGGTGGATTGACATGTTATTGGCCTATAAGTTTTCGGCATATTCTCGGCCGCGTCGACAGAACTGACATATAAAGGTCTTAAGGATCCATGTGTGTGGAACATTATCAAAGGCTTTATGGTAATCTATCCATGCTGTGCTGAGATTTCTACCTCTTTTTCTGCAATTTTCCAGGATCATTTTGTTTATCAAGAGTTGATGTTTGCTAGTATATGAATCTCTCCGCCATCCTTTCTGTTCCAAGGAAAAGAGAAAGTAGAATCCCTCAGGACAGTCGTGTTCAATTTATATTTCATGAACAGGCATGTTATTGGCCTATAATATTTCGGATCCTCTGTTTCACCCGTTTTTGGTAGGAGATATTATTATTATTATTCATTTATATGTTCATACCAGATTGGTGGTTATCGTTGGAGACTACATAGCGTTAAGTCTCTTCAATTCTCCTTGTTTTAAGTAATCTCAGAGATACCAGTACCATTATAGTGCAGACAGTCTTACATTTTCCACGGATTTCCAAGACATTCAAACTTGTTTTTATTTTCTTTTATTCAGCTCAGTTATTAGCAAAGTCTTTACTAGTATCATTTCAATTCCTGAACGAGGTTCGATTATTATTATTTTGAAATTTTAGTTCTTTTTTCAAGGTACGGCAAGATTCATCAGGATTCATTTATGGCTCTTCTCTTGTGATATCAAGTGTGATATCAGTGCGCACAGCATCGATAGATTACCGTAAAGCCTTTGATAATGTTCCACACACCAAGAAACTTAAGACTTTGAAAATGTACAAAGTCTCCTCGGTGAAAG
The DNA here is from genome assembly GCA_964036315.1 of Acanthosepion esculentum. Lineage (NCBI taxonomy): Eukaryota > Metazoa > Mollusca > Cephalopoda > Sepiida > Sepiidae > Acanthosepion > Acanthosepion esculentum. The sequence goes on along the minus strand of OZ038482.1, from coordinate 16,090,345 downwards.
TAAATTCCAAGCATTTGTCAGTAAATATGGCCACGTACACCCTTGTGCAAATTAATTGAAACAGCCACTTTAGTTTCCATCCTTTCACCATACGGTCAGTTTTAGACCCACTGGACTGACAGGGTATTATCGATTTTCTATTTTTTCCTCAGATTCGGTCATTTGCAGTGGTGTGCAGTAATATGAATCTGTTTTCGGTGTGTATAATGAAATTTGTTTGGCCTTGAAAAATATTGCGTTATCCGTAATTGCATCAGATTTTATCACGCCCAGATTAGTTGTCGATTAGTTGTCCTACAGCCATTGTCTGCGATGGACGTTACTCCAAAAGCGTATGAAAGTTGTAACACTGTATGAACACACTGGCAAACTTTAGTAGTGAGCAAATCAAAGTACTATAGACTGGCCTGGAAATTACCTTGATTTAAATCCAATCAAGAATCTGTGGTCAATTTGCAAGTAACGACTTCGTGGAATGGAGATACGAAGTACTAACACGTGCACTGGGTAATGTTGCACTGGAAAAATACGAAAAAAGGAAATAATAACGAAATTATTCGTTTTGTTTAAATTAATTTGCACAAGGGTGTACTCGAAGCATTTGTCAGTAAATATGGCCATTTATTCTGCATTAGATTCACTTTCTCATTCTCGGCCACTGATGGTGGTTAATCTTTCATACGACTTCTCTGCACATTCGCAGCCATATGCTTGCTTTGTCAGTGTGTTCTGAAGTCTACTTTGTCATGGTGTAATTTCTTCTCTTTTGATGCCCGCAGAGTACAGTCACTGAAAAAAAGAAAACATCGTGAAGACGAAGCAGATGAAAAGAGAAAGTGTTACCAAAAAGACGTCGCAGACTAAATTGGAGAAATGTAGCAAGCAGCACCACAAGGTGTCACTTTTATGGTTGTGGCGCACACGGGGAATAGCTCCAAGAATCGTTCTGCCTCGCATGACGCCCTGAGGGTACTAGATATCACTTGGAACATCTCATATGTGCTAAGAAAAATGTTGTCTCTCGGCTGCTGGCAGGAGTTGAAAGATGGCTATTACCACCCAGTCAGAGAGGATATTAACTACTACTACTACTACTACTACTACTACTACTACTACTACTACTACTACTACTACTACTACTAATAATAATAATACAAACTAGAGGAAAAGACTTGCAGTAGTGAAAATAGAGAGTTCTCATCACTGCTTTGGAGAGCCAGAATTCTGAGAAATGTTTTGCTAATGTGAAGAGGTGACGAAATAACACGAACCATGGTCATTTGGCATTACCCTCTCCTAAGCGTTAAATTACGGCATAAGTTCTGCTTGAGAATAATAATAATAATAATAATAATAATAATAATAATAATAATAATAATAATAATAATAATTATTATTATTATTATTATTATTCTTGTGGAATCCAAATATGATGGTTTAACAGACATAACGGACACATTTTAGACAGTTCTGTAGAGCCATTACAAAAAAAACCCCCAAAACTCGAAGAATTCCAAGTCAGTATTAAAATTCTCTTGATGAAAGAATTATAAAATATTTGCTATAGTATTGTGGAGAATTTTGGATTACTGAGAAAGCTTGTTTGCACCTGATTTTCAGAGCAATCCACAATTATTATTGTTGTGAAAACAATGCTGTAATAAGGAGGATAATAATAATAATAATAATAATAATAATAATAATAATAATAATAATAATAATAATAATAATAATAAGAAGAAGAAGAGAAATACTAAAGACGAACTTAAACGCTATAAACGTAAAGGAAGACATGTATTATTTTTTGGCAATGTAAGATAATCCAGTTCATTCTTGAAGAGAGGAACTAAGAAACCTGAACCAAAAAATAAGCAAAATGATGAAAAGTCACAAGGCGTAACAACTGAGAGTCAATGTTGACAAGTAACATGTAAAAAGAAGAAAAAAGTCTAGACAGCATCGAGAAAATCGTCGACTCTTCAATAAAATGGCACAAATAGTCCACGAGACAGTGCAAGGAAAGACACATTCCAATAAAGAAAACGTGCACTATGATGAATAGAAGAAAAAACTGATATCCAGGAAATACAAAGACAGGAACTGAAAAAGAATTCAGATGGTAGATAAATCGAGGGAATAACATAGAAATCAACATCGACATGGCTATGGAGAGAAAGCCTTATGACATAAACATAAACACTTTTAATAGCGGTTAAAAATCAGTGGCAATTTTACCATTGGACGTACAGTGATGTTCGATAAAAGTGACTCACCTGATTTTTTTTTACTAAATGTTCTCTTCTCCGATGAAACGAAAGTTGAGCTAAATTCAAAGGATAAGCGATCTAAAATCCGAAGAAGAAGCTTTGAAAGCTCTTTGTATTTAGCAGTAAGTCATGTCAAGCATCCGTTCAGTATAATGTTTTAGGGATGAGTTTCTTTTCATGGAACTGGTTTCTTAAAACCTATTGAATAGACTCTCAGGAGCGAGCTGTACAAGAGAATTTTAGGGTCTTGTCTGCTCCCTTCTGCTGAAAGGGTGCAAATCGACCCCAACAAGCTAATTTTTATGCAGGATAATGATCCCTGTCACAGATCAAAATTGATGAAGGAATACTTTGATGAGCAGCAGGTGAGTGTTATGACATGGCCGCCCCAATCTCCTGACCTCAACCCCATAGAAAACTTATGGAGCATTATAAAGTACAGGCCCTCGAGAAAGCAGTTGAGCAACAAAGAGGATTTGATTGTGAATTTCATAACGAATTTGGGTTCATGGATGGCAGGATATGTAAGGAGTCAAAAGTTACTTCGTGTAACAAAGGATTAGAAGTTATGGAGGGCCATATCCAAAACGTACTGAAGGAATATGGAACACTATATTAGAAACCCTATTTTACGCCTAAAATGTGTAAGGCTCTTTAATTACATGTGTCATCTAGGGGTCATTATGAGTATTAGTAGCGGGTTACCTATAGTTAAAACTTTTGTATGACTATGTGCATGGTGATTTTTGATAGATATGAACAGACTAAGTTAGATGGATAGATCAATAGATAGACAGATAGAGAGCGAGAGAGATTTGTGGTAAAGTGTGTTATATAACACGAAATAATCTAAGATGATATTCAACGAAATATACAAAAGCTTATCATTCTTGCCATAAAAAGATACACACAGTGTCTTCTAAATAAGAACGGTTGGAATTTTCTTCGACAAATATTACCAGCTGAGCCACAGGGCACGGCCCACAATAAAAGAAAGGATTTGTTGTAAACGCAACCATTTTCGAAGAATGTAACAGGAGAATAAATGACAGCAAAGAAATCAGTAAGTAAAATGGCGGAAAAAAGAATGTTATCAGCAGTTTGCACATGACAGAACAATAAAAAAATGGAATGGCGAGTGTTGATTTTTAAAAACGATTCGCTTTGTTGGGGAGACACGAGGGAGACTTTGATGTATAAAACCCGTCCGCGCTTTTCTCATAGAAATGCCATTTTTATTTTTATTTTACACATCTTGGATATATTTCTAATAAAATGGAACAAATCAAGAAGGAAATCTAAAATGTGTTACGGCATGAGGGGACTGTCCTCTCCCGTGTCTGTTGCTCGACTCTTTCTTGGGAAAAAGCTTAGGTCAATGATGCTTGGTCGTTGTCACATTATTTCATGCGGTTGGTGATCGTCGTCTTCGTGATAGTAATGATGATAAATGTTGATCTTTAATCTATATGGTAGTCAAGATTAGTATTTAGTAGCTTTTGGCCGAACAAGCGAGACGTCACGATTTTTTATCGGTTCTTCATCAAGCAGGTGAAATGTAAAAAAAAAAAAAAAAAAAATCGACATGATCTTGAAACATTGGATGAATACAAATTGCATACAATTTCTATTTATTCAACTTCCATATCTTGTAAACTACGCCATATTTAAAGCGGTGAACTTAGGAAGTAGAGACGAGTGTCAAGTGGACCCAATTCAAATATCATAGTTTCGCTTTTACTTTTTACTTTTTTTTTTTATTAATTCATAATTTCACCCCAAGCAAGGCGATAATGTCACTAAGATGCAAGGGGGTTACTGGGTGTGAAAGAGAATGTGAAAACTTCAGTGAGGAGAAAGTGCAATAAAAGAACATAATTCAGGGAGACAGACGATTGCGATTAACGTTGTAGTTAAAGTTTTGAATATTAGAGGTGACAGGGAAGCAAGAGACAGTAAGAGATTTTCACAGACAAAGAAAAAAAGAAACTATCAGAATAGAACTTGCGGTTACATGTAGCAAATTCAAGAATAAAACGATGAGACCCTGTGGTTAATCTAGTAGGACATTTAAATTAATCTGGTCGAAGTTACCAAGGAGGAAAACCCATTAGAACAACTGCCATGAAAATATTTATAGAAAAGTCACAGAGGGAAGCCACGTCACGGCGCTGGGAAAGTCGAGATGCCAGATCCTTGTTTTGATTCTGAAGAGAATCTTGAGGTATATAGCAAGGGCACCAAACCAGATATGGTAGCAATATTCAATGCACGGGCGAATGGTAGATTTATAAATGTGTAAGATAAGTTCCCATGAGAAAATTAACTATAGTTTTTCTTTCTTTTCCAACGTATAAGTAACATAACTGGTTAGCTTTTTTGTTCTCTATTCGTGTATTCACTTTCTTTCTTTCTCTTCCTTCGTAAAGCGCTTTTGTTCACTTCTCTTTCATTTCGTTTCGAATCTACACAGAAATTTCTTTAAACCTTTTTTTTTATTTAAACCTTTTTTCTTCTCACTATCGACTCTGTTCCTCCGTTTTAATTTTTAAGGTAACGTTGTAGGAAGAAAATAAGTAACTACCGACACCGAGGTTCATGCATGGCACTCTTGACTAATGAATATATGTTTTCCGCCAGGTGTATAAATAGCGGTGTCAGCCTACTGACTGCAGTGATTATTGAGTGACCATTGAGTGGAACTATCCAGTCGAATTAGTGTGAATTATTGTGCGTCGATGATTTGGGTTTTGATTTAGGATTTACCGGAGGTTAAGCCGGGCCGCGCTAATAACAAGGTATTCACTGAAAAAGTTAATTATCTTTGGTTGACTTTTACTTCTTTGTATTTAATAAGTATTCATTTGCGGCTGTAATTAAACAATGTTTTATCTTAACATTAAAGTCATGAGTTATACTTAATTATTAACGGCCACCGTACGTCATAATAGATAGATAGATATGAAGTGTCATATATAGGAAGAAAATGAGTAACTACCGACACCGGGGTTCGAGCGTGACACTCTGGTCTTATGAATATGTTTTCCGTCAGGAGTATAAATAGCGGTGTCAGCCTACTGACTGTAGTGATAATTGAGTGGAAATATCCACTTAGTGTGAATTATTGTGCGTCGATGATTTGGGTTTTGATTTAGGATTTACCAGACGTTAACCCAAGCCTCGCTACTAACAAGGTATTCACTGAAATGGTTAATTATCTTTGGTTGACTTTTATTTCTTTGTTCTTAAGTATTTATGTGCGGTTGTATTTTAACATTGAAGTCTTGAGTTATATTTAATTATTGACAGCCACCGTACGTCACAAAACTTTCTCCTTCGTTACTCTTCCTATTCTTTAGCTTAACTCACCTTACCCATTTTTACATGCTGGCTATCTGCATATTTCTCTCTCCAGATATTACATGTTCCTGTCTTTCAGTCACTGACTGCTTTCAGTCGGTTGGTGTTTTCTTTCTCTCTTATTTCCATTAGTTCTCTTTTGTCTTTGTTTACTTCATCAAATTCTGTCTTCCTCTAAACCAGTGGTTCTCGAACTTTTTTCTCTAGGACGCATTTTCGGAGTGAAAATTTACTCTCAGCTCACCAAATTTTATGTGATAAAAAGTACATTTAAAAATAAAAATTAAAACAGAGAGAGGATTAAAAGGAGATAACTACAGATTCGAAGTCAAAACATTATCATTGATAACTCTCTCCTCCAATTTGTGGACCCTAGTTACTATATTCTTATTACTTGATACAATGCAAAAATATCACGATAATAAAATCGGTCAATAATTATTTATGACTATTTATACTGGGACTCATGCAAGCAATTACAAGTAATCCATAATAATATTTTAAATTTTTAAATTGTATTTATTTTTGGTATTTTAATTTTTGGAAACTATCTAAATCATTGATTTTCTTTCACTCTTTACGCCTCACCTTCTATCCTCTTCCACCTCCCCTGCTATCCTCTTCCGCCTCACCTGCTATCCTCTTCCGTCTCACCTGCTATCTTCTTCCACCTCACCTGCTGTCCTCTTCCGCCTCAGCTGCTGTCCTCTTCCGCCTCACCTGCTATCCTCTTCCGCCTCACCTGCTATCCTCTTCCGCCTCACCTGCTATCCTCTTCCGACTCACCTGCTATCCTCTTCCGCCTCAACTGCTGTCCTCTTCCACCTCACCTGCTGTCCTCTTCCGCCTCACCTGCTATCCTCTTCCACCTCATCTGCTATCCTCTTCCGCCTCACCTGCTATCCTCTTCCACCGTCCCTATGAGACGCGTCGCAGTGTTTGTGAACCACTGCTCTAAGTAAGCTTGTTCCTTCTTTCTATAAGCTGTCCCAAGGAAAATACCTTAGAGCGCAGATTCTCACGGGAACTCAGATGAACTAGCCTTGGGTCAGTCATCCCGTTAAACGCACCATCTTGTAACTGACATAGATTCTGTTCGTAACTGTCACTGGCTGACTGATTGCTTGTCACTTGAACTTTTTTGCTTTAATTGACGTTGAAGCAAAAACGTCATAAAATGATTCTGTATTTTCCAGGTCACTACTTCGGAAATTTCACTTATTATCTATATTTCTTTAAGGACTGTTCATTATTACACTTGTTTACACTAGATTATTACACTTGTTTTCTTTAAAAAAGAAGCTTTTATCGCTATTGGAAACTTTCCGTTCAGTCAGCTGCCACTTGTCATTAGAGCTTAGGCTTACATTCTTCAAATGCTCTTTCGATTTGGTATTACTTAATCTAAATTTCCGGATATCTTTTTTGCTTTTAGAATCTCCAGTGAATTCTCAGTATCGACAAGAGGGCATCTATTTTTTTGTCGCAAATGACACAAGACATTTTATCCGGTGGGTCTGTTGGACGGTAGTGTTTGGTTGATTGCATAAGTAATTTAATTCTACGTTCATATCCAACTCGTTCCATGTCAATTCTTTCCTGTGTTGCACTGAAATGAATACATAAGCATAGTATAAAATACACACGTATTCATTTAAATATATATATATATATATATATATATATATATATATATATATATATATATATATATATATATATATATATTTCATATTGTTATAAACGTTATTTTAGTGGGTATACGTGTTTGATTTGACATTCCTGCTTTTTTAAAAAAAATTCTTAAACAGTGGAAATAATATCAATTGTCCGAAATCGAGAAGTTCAATTAAAGATCGTCCTGGGCATGACGATAAACTACATCCGGCAGCAAGGCGTCTGATCGGAAGATTGGAGGTTTAGAGTAGCGCAGAACCATCTCTTAATGGCTGTTGTTTCCAAGTGCCCCTTGAACCGGGTTAGTAACACATGTTAGGGTTCAAGCTATGGGCATATAGTGAAACCCCCACCAAACAAAAATCAACAGCACGTTTTTATATTTAAATGAGCAACAATAGATTTTTATAGTAAAATGACAATCATTGCAACACTAAAAAAATAAAATCGATTTCAAGAATATAATTAAAAATAAATAACCATGACTGACAGAAGTCTTGATATTTAAAATAAAAATTGTTTTCTATTTAAATACAAGGCTTTGTTTATGTTGTAGCATACTTACGGGCGATAATGGGTATGTCCCCATTCACATAAATACAGTAGTAAATACTGTATGTTGGTCTGCAGTTGAGATTAGTCTCCAGCTGTGCCTCCGGGTAGAGAGGATCCCAAGACAAGGCTATGTCAAAGGGCAGAGTATCGTCTCGGGAAACAGCTACCCGACCCCGTTTTATAGGGGGTCTACGGGGAATTTTTGGTCGAGGATACCCCACATTAAATTCAGCCTTGTGCCACATCTGACCGCGTGGGGTGGTTGGTAGATATCCTGCAGTTGGAGATTCATTGTGGAATTCACTTGACTCACTTCTAGCAGTTGACTACTTATTCTACGCGCCGCTGGCGAATCTTATACGTGTTGTTCTTGTCCAAAGTATTATCGTTATCAACATTCGTGTGATGATTCTATTCAGTAACCTTCCCTAGGTTACAACAATTTAGAAAAAAATCGGCATTAAATGAGCCAATGGGTTGATAGGCCGTAAAAAACCCCAAAAAAACCCCTACCCCCCAAAAAAATGTACCACCGGATATACTGGTATCCCATCAAATGTTTTTGGTATTACTAAAGACGCTGGATCAGACTACACCTGCTATGCTCTATTTTATAAGAGTCAGATCAAACCAAAATGGAGTATCGCTGACATATCTGAGTTGGAGCTGCCTAATTCTCTCTTTATAAAGCATTTACGCGACCATTTTGGCGATGACTTGTTTTCTACTTTAAAACTTCTTTCCCACTCGCTACTTTATCTCTATTTCCATGGAAGCTGTACTGATCAGCTACACACCCTTGTTCCACTAGTTCAGACCTTTTCAGCTAAGACCCGCAACGCCATGCCATGCACACAAGGGCGAACCACCTTCATTCCCTTCGTATTCCATTATTAAGGAGGAATCATCTTTCTGACATCTTCCCAAGAGACGCTGTTTTATGTAACAGACTACCAAGGGGACACTTCCCCTATCATTACAATATTAACATCTTCAAGTTTAGATTCAATCGGTGTCTATCCTAAATATCATAATCGACAATTCTTATACCCATAAAACAGATCCATTCAGTAACACTCTACATTGAGTGGCTGTTGTATTGTGTGAGCAATAGTGTAAAAACAAACAGGTAAACAAATATGGATTACATTCATATCGGAAATATATTCTACCGCAGTCTTTCCTTCATCTTTTGCTCTAGGACTGAATCTTAATGTCAATGTATCGCAATTTTCCATCCTTAACTGCCTCTATCAATCTTCTGCTCATAGTGTCTTTTAATATTCATCTGGCAACACTGCCCCCCACTACCTGCACTTAATCCTTATTTCTTCTCCTTTTATAGTTATTTTGCTGTCGTCTGCGTCATTTTAATTTTCAAGCTTACGTCTTTCCTACATTCCTTCTTTCATAGATTCTAATTTCCCTTCCCGCTCTCTCTTTCTTACCTCCTACCTTCCTCCCTTCTAATTTTCACATCAATCTTCTCTTTTTCTTACCTCCTACATTCCCCCCTCATATTTTCTTAATTCTTTCCACTCATTTCGCTTTCTTGCCTCCTACCTTCATCCCTCCCTACCTTCTAATTTCACATCAATCTTCTCTTTTACTTACCTCCTACATTCCCCCTTCATATTTTCTCATTTCTTTCCACTCATTACGCTTTCTTGCCTCCTCCCTCCCTCCCTCCCTCTCTTCTAGTTTCACATCTCTCTTCTCTTTTACTTACCTCCTACATTCCCCCTTCATATTTTCTCATTTCTTTCCACTCATTACGCTTTCTTGCCTCCTCCCTCCCTCCCTCCCTCTCTTCTAGTTTCACATCTCTCTTCTCTTTTACTTACCTCCTACATTCCCCCTTCATATTTTCTCATTTCTTTCCACTCATTACGCTTTCTTGCCTCCTCCCTCCCTCCCTCCCTCTCTTCTAGTTTCACATCTCTCTTCTCTTTTACTTACCTCCTACATTCCCCCTTCATATTTTCTCATTTCTTTCCACTCATTACGCTTTCTTGCCTCCTCCCTCCCTCCCTCCCTCCCTCTCTTCTAGTTTCACATCTCTCTTCTCTTTTACTTACCTCCTACATTCCCCCTTCATATTTTCTCATTTCTTTCCACTCATTACGCTTTCTTGCCTCCTCCCTCCCTCCCTCCCTCTCTTCTAGTTTCACATCTCTCTTCTCTTTTACTTACCTCCTACATTCCCCCTTCATATTTTCTCATTTCTTTCCACTCATTACGCTTTCTTGCCTCCTCCCTCCCTCCCTCCCTCCCTCTCTTCTAGTTTCACATCTCTCTTCTCTTTTACTTACCTCCTACATTCCCCCTTCATATTTTCTCATTTCTTTCCACTCATTACGCTTTCTTGCCTCCTCCCTCCCTCCCTCCCTCCCTCTCTTCTAGTTTCACATCTCTCTTCTCTTTTACTTACCTCCTACATTCCCCCTTCATATTTTCTCATTTCTTTCCACTCATTACGCTTTCTTGCCTCCTCCCTCCCTCCCTCCCTCTCTTCTAGTTTCACATCTCTCTTCTCTTTTACTTACCTCCTACATTCCCCCTTCATATTTTCTCATTTCTTTCCACTCATTTCGCTTTCTTGCCTCCTCCCTCCCTCCCTCTCTTCTAGTTTCACATCTCTCTTCTCTTTTACTTACCTCCTACATTCCCCCTTCATATTTTCTCATTTCTTTCCACTCATTCCGCTTTCTTGCCTCCTCCCTCCCTCCCTCTCTTCTAGTTTCACATCTCTCTTCTCTTTTACTTACCTCCTACATTCCCCCCTCATATTTTCTTGATTCTTTCCACTCATTTCACTTTCTTGCCTCCTACCTTCTAATTTCACATCCATCTTCTCTTTTACCTCCTACATTCCCCTTCATATTTTCTTATTTCTTTCCACTCATTTCGCTTTCTTGCCTCCTACCTTCCTCCCTCCTTTGTAATTTCACATCACTCTTCTTTTTTATTACCTCCTACATTCTTCCCTTTATACCTTCTTATTTCCTCCACTCCTTTCCCTTTTTGTACCTCCTACCTTCCTTTCTTCATACCTTCTTTTCTTCCACCATCTCTTTTTCTTATCTCCTACCTTCCCTCTTATACAACCTCTTATTCGCTCTTCTCGTCCTCTTTTTCTTATTTCTTATCATTCCTCTTCAACAGATTCTAATTCTACCTCATTTCTCTCCCTTTCTTTCTACCGATATTTTTTTCTTCACACTTTCTAATTATACTTTCACTCTCTGTAGATTTTTTAACTCCTACTTTTCCTCCTTCACAACTTCGTATTCATCATTTATCTCCCTTTCTTAATCTCAATCCTTCTTTTTCCTTATTTAACTTTTCCTCTTTTCCCCCAGTTCCTACCGTTTTAATATTATAACGTATGTTTCTCAGCTAGAAAAATGTAACTGGCGCCAGCTCTGACGGGCTGGAGTTCGTACAGATACTACACTTTCATTTTAGTCTTAAAAGCGTAATAGTCGCACATATGAACCAGCAGAATATTAACAAAGATAATAAACGAACTTATGATTGAGAATAAAATGAATGAAGCGAAAAGAGTCGGTCAGTTAAGAAGGAAAAAAGCGTCATCATATAATAAGAAATAATAAATATAGACATCAATGAAATATCAACCAACTGAAACTAAGTAGGAAAAAACACAATGTTCTCTTATCCGCTGAGTCTGTTGATAGCATCATTACTTTTACTTTGATCGTCTTTTTATTGTCAAAGATCTACATTAATTAAATATCAATTGCGTTAATATTTCTCCATTTTTTGGCTTTGTTTCCAGCGAGTTGATTTGCTTTGACTCTTTCATTGGTGTGTCTTTCATTCTCTATCAAAAGACCATTTTCAATGGATGTGCTAGATATTTTTTAATTTTCCCATTTTTTGTCGTGATCTCTCTTGTTTGCAGAAAGTGTGCATATGTGTGTGTGTCAGTTCAGTGTGTTTGTGTGTGTGTTTGTGTGTGTGTTTGTGTGTGTGTTTGTGTGTGTGTGTGTGTGTGTGTGTGTGTGTGTGTGTGTGTGTGTCGCTAGCAAGAAATTCTGAGCTCTTTTTTATTATTTTTCCTCCAAGCGAAGCAGGAGAAATCTGCAAGTGAATACGATTAGAAAAACTCCGTCCGCCTACCGCGAAAGACGCAAAAAAGAAGAGGCGTAACATGAAATCTGTGATGTCGCTGATTTTAGCACATTTTCGCATCTGAATAATATATTTTTGTCGGTTAAAACTGGCACAGAGCAACACTCTCGTCCACCATGACACAAACAGAAGCGGACATTAACACATCAAAGCGATCATAGATTTTGTGAGATATTACAGATTCCCATCAGTACACCTATACAGATATAAGAATTGCAGTAATATATATATATATATATATATATATATATATATATATATATATATATATATATATATATATATATATATATATCTATATATATATCGGTGGCCCGATGATTGCATCTAGCATGAAACAGACTGTCGCCTCTAAGTGTTGACTTCTATGTTCACTTTTATATTTACACACACTCTATCTCTGATATTGAGCACTTTATCCCATAAATATAGCACATTTTAAGACTATATATATATATATATATATATATATATATATATATTTATATGTGTGTTTGTGTGTGTGTGTGTGTGTGTTATCCACAGACAAACTCTTTCGCTGTATCAGTGTGGCTAGACATATATATATATATATATATATATATATATATATATACATACATATTGTTTTAAGGTATGCTATATTTATTGGTAAGAGTGATCAATATCAGTGATACAGTAAATACGTAAATATAAAAGTGACCACAATGGCCAACGCCAAGCAGCGTCGGTGTGTTTCATGATTCAAAGCAATCTTCAGGCCATGTGTGTTGTATTTTGGCTCGACTATTTGTATATGTTGGTCAATGATGCATTATGGGTATTGAGGTCTATTGTATTATTCTAACGGTTATTAATTGGGCAGTAACGGTTATCTCTGAAATTATTCTATAAGCTATTGAGGAGGAATAATTGTTGATCCGAATGCAATTATTTGTAGATATTGTATAGTGCTGGACGAGCAATATTTAAATCAATTAATTATTTTCTCCAATGTTTTGTAGAAACAACACTGATCTTCAAACAAAACGGTCTAAACAATACATGCTTCGACAACCAAACTTGCTTATCCTTCCTTTCTATATCCTGATAATGATCGGCCCGCGATTGACCACTATTTAAAACAATAATTTTCCGATAACACACTGTATGCTTATAAATTATTTCTACGTCCTTGACGTTAAAGAAATTTTGTTGTCGACGTTCCAATATAACCGTCCAAAATCTTTGCCCAATTATACATATTTACAAAACCATATTTCAGATTGTTTTTACGTTATAGGCTTTGCGAATCATAACAATTCCATTTGCCTGTCAGCTGACAAGCAGCCACATTTTACATTTCTCAAATTCAATCTGCATTCCCGGTTCTCAGAAAGAAAAAAAATCTCTTTTTTTCTCGGTTCATATTTCAATTCATGTTTTCACCATAACTTTTTTTAACGTTTTTAATTTTCGAATTCCTATACGGGATTCTCACATGAACCCTTTTAATCTTAATCTTATAGTATCAATGTCACAATAGTGTAACATTCCCCTCCTTTCCCATTTCTGACGTTTACTTGTAAATGACACTCCCCCCCACCAAAAAAAAAGAAAAAAAAAGAATGAAAACAACAAGGGTTCTTCATGCGTCGTTTTCCCACTAAACATGCAGTGGAATTAAAAAGTCTTTCGTCTTCTTTCCCAATTATATTACTTCATGCATCGTTTTTCCACTAAACATGCAGTGTCATTCTTCCTATCCGCTCCATGAGCATGCACATTTACATTGGGGTTCACATCACCCCTTACAATTTAATCCTTTGACCGGTTTTATGGTTCCTTTTCTTGGTCGACTTTCCTCTCTTCACAATAGGAGATGTTGATTTCCCTTTTGACAGATGTCGCTTCTGATTTCTGTTCTAACGCATTCAAATCGGTCTCTTACTCGTCTGAGTTCAATCTCCTTGAGTAAAGAGCACTAAAGGGCCTCCCATTCTCGACACCTGTGTATTATTCGGTTTCTTCCATATTACTGTCAGCAATAACTATTAAGATAACTAACATGGCGGACGACGTTATTATGATCCCTGAATGATATCTCTTTATTGCATTCTCTTTTCCCATGACTTTGTCTTTCAATTGGTCCAGACTATTTCTCTCTACTTTCCTTAATAACTTTGGCATTGCCTTTAATATAGCTTCGGCGAATTTCTCTAACACTAGTGCCCATATATCTGTCTAATTATTCAACTTATTTCGATTAATTTCCCCAATGAGTCTTTCTTCTCATATTTCTCTTAGGCCTGATAACATGGGGGGAGGAAGATTGATACCCAAATGCCGAACATCTCAGGGGTAACTCTAACAAAGCCAATGGTGGTTCTATCCTTATTGTCCCAGTGGGTCTCTTCCCAAATACTCTTGACAGATCCATCTGACTCTGGGTGGCCACTGCCCAAAACGCATCAGATATACTGATAGCTTGTGGTAAAATTGTATTTGCCAAAACCTCCATTCAACAACTTTCCCTCATTCCATCTTTGTCTCCCTTAAACAAATCAAGCAGACACCACCTGTGATTACCCGTCACATAAATGAGGTTGAATGAAGTACACGTCTTTAAAGCATCGGCTTTACATCTCCATGCTTCTTCCGTCGTCAACAACATAACTTTCGGTCTTGCTGAATATAAAGCTATATATTCTACCTCAATATGATATTTTTCAACAGCCCCGGTCTCTGTTCTGCGTTGGGGAAAGGAATGAGTAATTTTATCGCAAAATTATTCTCCGTGTCTAACAACGATTGGGACATTGAAACCAACAGTTTGTTATCTTCTAGTAAAGTAAAAATATTGCTTTGTAGTATCTCCATAACTCTTCGGTGGGGTCTACTGGCAACCTTAAATTGTGAGGTAACTCGGTTTGTATTTGAAAAAGCAATTTCCTGCTTTTTATTCTGGGCCTGACACGCCACACAGCCCTGCACGTTGGTGACCTCGTTATATAGCCCTGGCTAATAATAGTTTCTCCCTATCAGATCACAGATTTTATTTATCCCGATGTGACCCAGGTTTTCATGACATTGTTCCAATATTTTGGCTCTCATACACAGCCTTACCTCTTCATCCTTCCCCGAGAGGTAATATAGCATTTCGTCATGCACTGGGTACTTTGAGGTATTACCTGCCTTTATTTTTGCTCTCAGGGCAGCTCTCACTGTCCTCCTGACCCTCCCGTAATGCTTCTTTCCAGTGAGGATCAGCCACAACTTGTTTTGTTTCTTCTATCTCAGTCTTCAACACAGGACGGTCCTTTAATCTATTGGAGTTGATTAACTTTATCTGGTAGGTCCTATAATCCACTGGCTCTACCCTTATAGATTTTGCCTGCAGTTGTTTTCGTGTTATTGACAGCAAATCCGCGCATGTATTATCTCTACCAGCAAGGTACTCTATTTTACAGTTTTACCCGCGCAACTTCAGCGCCCACAACTGGACCATTTTGTTAGTCCATTGAGCTTCCAGCAAGTATTGGAGTGGCTTGTGGCCAGGCTAGATAGTAAATACTGACCCATTCAGGTAATAATATAATTTTTGCAAGATATACATAATGGCGTATGTTTCCTTCTCTGTCACTGGCCAACTTTGCAGCGTTTCAGCTATCGTTGCACCAAGAACATGACACAAATAATTTAAAAAAGCACAACAGAAAAATGACCAACAAACCGACCGGACATACCAAACACATTTGTAACTGCAGAATAAAGATCGAATCCCCTTCAAATTTAACTTGCCAAACCACTGTAAAATCCACAGATAACGAAGAAAAAATATACATAGGAGTAACTGAAGGACCCTGGAAACAGAGAAACAACACACACAAAATATTCCTTACAAATAGTAAATACGCGAACAGCACAAAGCTTTATAAATATATATGGAAAAACCAAATTAATCCAAAAATATAACTGAAAATAAATAGAACAGCATTAGCATTCAACAATAAATATAAAACAAAAGATTGTAAACTTTTATATGGGGGAGAAAGCAGCTATGATCAGCTTCTCAGACCAACACAACTTAACCAATAATTAAATCAGAGCTTATCTCAAAATGCAGAAACGAAAACAAATTTATACTACTTTACTTAAAAATTGAAAACGTAAAACTAATATCTTGTAAAAAACAATGTAACATACTTTAGACAAAGTCAACACCTTAAACTAAACAAATAAGATAATCAAACCCCTAGAAAAATATACATGACGATTTCATCAGACTGTATGTGTGCATGTATGTATAATGTGATCTATATAGAGAAGATAAACCATAGAAATACCAAAATCATATATATATATATATATATATATATATATATATATATATATATATATATATATATATATATATATATATATATTGTGTTTGTGTGTGTATTTTTTGTATGCGTGTATCAGTCGGGTTAATATCTTGCTTTCTCAACAAACACATCCATATCTATTTTCGCATCTCTCTCTCGCTGTATATATATATATATATATATAGAGAGAGAGAGAGAGAGAGAGAGAGAGAGAGAGGGAAAGAGAGAGGGAAAGAGAGAGAGAGGGAAAGAGAGAGAGAGAGAGGGAAAGAGAGAGGGAAAGAGAGAGAGAGGGAAAGAGAGAGAGAGAGAGAGAGAGAGGGAAAGAGAGACTTTTAATGCAAGAGAAGAAGGATTAATAACGAGATGACCGGAATTTTTCTCAATATTATATAAACTAAGAGATTTTTATAAAAGGATGAAGTCGCTCGTAGGATCAGAAAACTTCTAAAATTAAATACTTTCTATTGGACAGGTAAGAGTATCTATCTATCTATCTATCTATCTATCTATCTATCTTGATGTGTGTGTCTATCTGCGTGTACGTTTGTTACTTTCTCCAGAAGAAATAAATAGGCTATCTATAGTTTTGAATACGTTGTTCCGTCTTTTCTAATAAACCAGAAGCTTTCGTCCTCCACTTTTCCCCTAAGGATCAATTCTATTGTCTATCTCAAGCACTGGACACGGTGGTCAAGCCCTAGATCTGTCCCTTCCCTTATAAGATACGAAACCCAGGCGCGGCTGGACGTAAAATCATGTCAACTCTTCAAGCTCTCCTGATTTGAATCTCCTTGGACACTATTCCCGAGCTGTCGTCGAGACGAGGTCGGGTAAAGCAAGAAGCGGAACCCAAATACTAATTGTGGTCGAAGGCTGCCATCGTAACAGCCAACATGAAGGAGAACGACCTGATTGTTTCCGAGGCCGTTCTCGAAGCTGATTGTGTTTTTATGGAAGACCATTTTCTCTTTTTCTTACTTTGAACTTTCTACTATTTGTTCTTTTGAATCGTTTTTCCTATCGAATATCTTTGGTTTTCTTTATAACTTGTTCTCAATTGTCTGCTGCACCCTCTATATAATTTCTTTTTGCTTCAGTTCTATCTTTGAAGGACACAGAAAAAGATATCCACTGCAGCATTGAAGTCATCATTTAAATGTGCGTGTCTGTGTGCGCGCGAATGCATATCAGCTTTTGATGTTCCGGAAAGCATACACACAGTGAGTGGCGGTTCCATCTCTTTTGAAATTATTCGTACGGATTCAGACCTGGGTGAGAAAATAACCCACAGGCGCTTTCCTTCGTGACTCAGTGGCAGATCAGAAGACAAATGAATAAGTGATCGACAGTTAATATTTTATACCATTTCATTCGGGCATATCTTGGTCTCGTGGATGCAAAATAAAAAAATGTGTAACTGGCCGCAACATTTCGATATGAATAAAGATATAACGTAATGGGATTTGTGTGTTCTAGAGCAGCGGGTACTGGTTATTATAGAATAATGAACAATCTATCTATCTATCTATCTATCTATCTATCTATCTATCTATCTATCTATCTATCTATCTCAGTCTGTTCATTATCTATCTATCTATCTATCTATCTATCTATCTATTTGTTTTGTTTTACGGCATATCAACCTCAATGGATTATTTAATGCCGATAAGATTTTTATTGCTGGTTATATTTTTTATCTATCTATCTATCTATCTATCTATCTATCTATCTATCTATCTATCTATCTATCTATCTATCTATCTATCTTCCTCTGTTTCACTCTATCTCACTGTGTTCCAATCTATCTATCTATCTATCTATCTATCTATCTATCTATCTATCTATCTATCTATCTATCTATCTATCTCTGTTTCACTCTATCTCACTCTGTTCCTATCTATCTATCTATCTATCTATCTATCTATCTATCTATCTATCTATCTATCTATCTCTGTTTCACTCTATCTCACTCTGTTCCAATCTATCTATCTATCTATCTATCTATCTATCTATCTATCTATCTATCTATCTATCTATCTATCTATCTATCTATCTCTGTTTCACTCTATCTCACTGTGTTCCAATCTATCTATCTATCTATCTATCTATCTATCTATCTATCTATCTATCTATCTATCTATCTATCTATCTATCTATCTATCTCCCTCTGTTTCACTCTATCTCACTGTGTTCCAATCTATCTATCTATCTATCTATCTATCTATCTATCTATCTATCTATCTATCTATCTATCTATCTATCTCTCTCTCTGTGTATTAGTTATTTATTTTTACATAAATTAACATTTGATTAAATTGATTTTTCAATTAATTTGGTCAGTAATAAAATAAACAAGCGTCTTAGAAAATCACCCAAACTTGATTGAAATTAAACAGTATGATATAGCAGTTATTTCAATAATTATTGGAGCTGTGTCAAAAGTCCATTCAAGGAGAATGTATGAAAGAGAGATATCGAAAGAAATAAGATATAGTTTTGTATACTCTTCCATGTTGGAAGGGGGTGTTGGTTGATGGAGGCGATCATAATAAAGTTGTCTTCCCCTCTTTCTTCTCTCGGCCGGGTGATCGATAGTAGGTTTGTTCGGAGATTAAATGAGAACTTCAACAAAACGGATTTTTAACTTATCTACTTCATTAAACGCGTCGATGTGTACATTTTTAACTAGCCAGTGGGGTCGCTCTATCACCCCCACTGGGGAGCAATTTGCCCGAGACACGAAATTACCACGTCTAATATGTATGCCCTGTAAAAACTTAACTCACTGAAAACACGTTCTGTCACTCTAACGTTTCCACGCTCGGCTCAGCCAATCAAAATCGACATCCCTATTTTGTCTGCCATCCGACCGTAAAGGTCATCTTCAGACGGCCCGAGCCTAAATACACTGCCAGTGAAAAATAATAGTCTGAAACTATTATTTAACATTCCTTAAATAATCATTAAAAAAATTCATTTATACATTTTATTTCAACTACCTAATATTTAACATGGTTTCATGTACTTTTCCAGAATCTGTATTTCCCTCTGAGCATTTGTCAGGTGCATAGCTTTGTACTATACCTGAACAAAATTCTTAATCATACATATTAATCATAAAACCTTGTAAGGAAACCATACATCTTCATACACAAATAAGCTTAGCCCAATACATAGTAAACCCATACACTTACAAATTGTCATCACTCGATTCATCATCAGCCACTTTGAGTTCTATGCTGAAGAAAGACGTCCTCTGTGATGATCGTGCTTGTGATTTCTGATTAGTAAGTCTGTCTTATTTCTTCGTCTTGTACGTGATATTTTCCCAATGCATTTCCTTGCCACTATTCAACCAACCTTATGCTTCATCCGTAATCCTTAATATGATGTTTAGTTATTCTGGGAACTTGACCAAGGCGATAACTTTTCAGCACCAGGAAAGGTAACATATTCTATCGACATTACCAACCATTACATTGAGCTTCATTTCAGTATTGTTGTGATGTCTCCCTCTAATGAGGCTATTGTGGACTCTTCCACTTACTATAAAGTTAGTAGGAAAAGTAGGCCCCTGGGGAACAGTGATCTAAACTGTTCTACTGAGGCTGTGAATGTTCTCAGCTCCTGTTGAACTCTCTGCATTTGGGCAGAGAGGAGCCCGGACGAGGCTGTGCCGAAGGGTTGAGTTTCGTTCGGGGAGGGAGACAGACCCGAACGCGTTTATGCGGGTTCTACGAGGATTTTTTGGCCGAGCCTACGGGCTCGGGTGACACACGTTAAACTCGGCCTTGTGCCACATATATCTCTCGTGGGGTGATGTTAAATATTAAAAGTGGTATAGATTGAACGCTGATCAACCGACACACACTCCCAAGTCGTGTAATTCTCTTCTGTTCAATACACGGTTTATCTGCAACCTCTTTTTTGTTATTCCTTAACCAATTACTTGGTCACAACAGGTATCAACAGGAGAGAAATTCCTTATAACTACCCAGTATACCTCTATCAAATCTATTAGCAGATACAAAATAATTGGAAAACAGACGGTGTACAGAATGGTTTCAAGGAATTACATGATATCACACGAATTATTACAAAATAACAGCTAAAGAATTTGATATTATATTCACGACCTGCGCTCCGCAAAAAAGGTAAAAAATCGTCCAGAGCGTTGATATCTCCAAAAGAATGTAAACCCTTTATAAAAAAATATTATTTATTGCAATCATCCGAAAAATCAAGTATAATCTTGTATAATTATGTTATAAAATCTTATTAAACATCGAGACTTTTTTTCTGAAAATTTTGTACACGTAAGTCAATATTTACACTGAGAGAAAATAAAATTCTAGCCCCTTAAAGGACAACCCTGGTTTTGTTTGCGGTACACTATGTGCGTACAAACCGATACTAGATATTCTGATAGAATTGGTGAAGGTTTCTTCTGTCATCTTGTAAAGTAGTAACACTCACCTCAGCACACAGTCAGTGTCTGAGCTTTAGAGGTTGACGCAATTTGTGATAAGGTTCAGTTTGGTAAAAGATTATAGTGAAAGCAAATGTGATAGGACGCAAAGACACAAATGCTTTTTTCTTTTCAAATTAAAACCGATTTTATCGTTTGGATTGTAGTTATTCATGTGTTATTATCGTTATTACAGATAATTCTTTCGATTTTGGTAGCAGTAACGACCATTAATTGCTAACATATTGTTTCAGGAACTAACACATTGTTTCAAGAACACCCAATACTCTTTTAGATACTGAAAAGCCGACTGGGCTGGGAAACAACGAACCAGGCAGACTATCTAACAAATAAAATATTTAAATAATGCACTTTTAAACCGTAAGACCTATCCAAGCGCTGACTGCGGGAGCGATCGCTTCCGAGTCGTAATCAAAAATCACGTAAAGTTAAGAAATCTAAACCAACGCCTAAACTCCAGTATAACAGACTCCAAGGTACTTAACTCGAGATAGTTAAAATATATAAAGGCTTAGAAAAGGTAAATTCAAAGTAGTTCAAAGTCGGAAATCATAAAAGATGTACACTGGCGAAAAAGTTCATCCCAAAGGGAATAAGTACAAGAAAAAATGCTGTGGATGACAGATGAAATTCTCGAACGCGGGAAAAAGAGCTAGCAGATAATGATATGAAATTACACTGTAGATAGGATGTTAAGCAAATACATGAGAAAGAAATGCAAGCCGGAAAAATAGGAATGATTCAACGAGAAGTGTTCAGCGATAGAAGCAATAAGCAACATAGACACCACAGGAGTGCAGAAACACATGGTAAATAGCTGGTTAGAAAACGTGCATCTCAACAGGATGCATAAAATCAGGAAAGTGAGCACTTATATGTAAAAAAATGCTATAAAGATAGAAAGGATACATCAGCGAAGAGAAACCCATAAAACATAAAATTAGAATGACCTTTAGTATTAAAATCTGGGGTAAGATGAATAAAAATAAAGTAACAGGACCAGATGGGATTGTAATAAAAATTCTGCCAACCTTGGACGATTTGGGGATCGATGAAATAACTGGAAATAATACATGAAATATTTGATAGCGGCGAAACTCAATGACAAAAACTGATCTATATTTATAGCGATGCGAAAAACTCCAAGTGAATATGAATGAGAATTCCATTAGACAATCAGCTTAACGAGTCACATAAACTTAACATTGGGTTTCTAGTGAATAGAGCTTGTAAAAGAATTATATCCTAAATAGGACAATAGCAATTTGGCTTTGTTCAAGACACTGGAACAAGAAAAGTTATTTGTATGATCAGAATGTAATACAAGCGAGCAATACAAGAGCGGTAATGTCTATACTTATGTTTCATAGATTACTCAAAATCATTTGATTATATACAGCACAAAGACCAGCTTGAAATGATAGGAAAGCATGGTTTATACTGAAAAGCTATTTGAGTAAACCATAATCTTTATTAGTTCGATTAACATGCAAAAACGGCAACAAAAATGGAGTAAGACAAGAATCCGTTTTCTTATTGCATTTATTTATCCTATACAGCGAGATGATCCTAATAGAACGAGAAAGATAATTCCGGAAGTTTTGTACTCCACTTCTACCTTAGGGGTTAATTCAATCGTCTGTATCAAGTACGGGTCAAGCCCGGGATCTATTTTAAATCTTAACAACATAATATTTGCGGATGACACTCTGTTGATGGTAGATGCAGAACGGAAACTGAAATAATTATTTGATAATGTCGTAAAAACAATCGAGAAGGAAACACTATTAAGAAGACAGAATGGATGTTAAAATAAAGATAAATAAATTTATAGAAATGAAACTATCTGGATGATGGGAAATGTGAAATAAAAACCAGAAAACACAGGAATAACGAAAGATTCCTTCCAGAATTAAAAGAAAACGTATTAAAATACAGGTGAATTTCACGAGGAGCAGAAATGAGTACCGAACTTCTGTGTAATGTCGTTCACTCACTATAGAAGAAGGAACGTGGACTTCCTACGGAATATATGCATTAAAAAGACCGTTATGCAGATAATGAGAAAGGGATAGTTAAAATTGCTGGTACACGTAATGAAGAAAGGGAGCTTAGATAATTTAACTCATTGCAAATACTGACCACAAGAGAAGCAAGGGGAAATAGCAAGTGACCTACCTAACGAACTTCTTTATATGTTTGGCTGATCAAGGTTAACCATTTGAACTCCAACCACCACTTTAACATTGGCAGAGAAAAATGACTTAATACCCAGCCACCGGTTGAAAGGTGGGTAAAAACTTGTAACCGTATATATAGCCGAATAAAGTCTCTTCACTGACTAATCGACCATCGTGAGATTCGAAACCAGGTCTCATGTTCAGAATTCTAACCTTCTAACCACTCGACCATATATATATATATGTAAGAATTTTTGGGTCCCAAAATTGGCACGTAAAATATTTCGTACGCACAGTTCCATCGCATACATCATTTGGATTGGCGCAAACATATACATATGCACAAAAACGTATACCCGTGTGGGTGATTGGAAATATAATTATCATTCAATCTCAATTGATATGCAATGTGATAGGTCCTGAACTGGTATCTTGATTGCAGTCACTTTCTCACAAGCCTGATGTGGCTTCCCTCTGTCTTTTCTACAAATATCTTCATGGCAACTGCTCTGACGAGCCACTTTCATTCGTGCCACAACTGCATGAATTTAAGCGTGCTACTAGGTTGAAACAGTTAAATGTAACCGCCACTTCTACTCCAACAGCTTCTTCTCTCGCACTTCCCAACAGTGGAATTCCCTCCCTCTTACTTGCTTTCCTTATAGCTATAATCTTCAAAAGTTTAAAGTGTAATGTCAATTGATATCCTCTGATGCCTTGATCTTAATCCCGTCCTTGTCTTTATCCTTTCCTCAAACACCCCTCTTTACTCTTGCTCTCACTCTGTGTAACCCCTTGGGTGCTAGTGGCACACCCGACTTGCTTGGGGTGAAATGCTTAAAAAAATGTTTCCTCTCTTCATTCAATTTAATCTGATTATTAAACCAGCCATTCTTCTATATTATTCTACCTCTGTCCCATAATGATTGTTCCATTGAGTCTATGAAATTTGTGCAAAAATGGAACAATCATTATGGGACAGAGATGGGAACTCCCTTCCTCCTACTTGCTTCCCTGATAGCTATAATCTTCAAATATTCAAGTGTAATATCAATCGACATCTTCTGATGCCTTGATCCTGATCGCCGTCCTTCTCTATATCCTTTCCTCAAACACCCCTCTTTACTCTTGCTCTCACTCTCTGTAGTCCCTTGCGTGCTAGTGGCACACCCGACTTGCTTGGGGTGAAATGCTTAAAAAAATGTTTCCTCTCTTCATTCAATTTAATCTGATTATTAAACCAGCCATTCTTCTATATTATTCTACCTCTGTCCCATAATGATTGTTCCATTGAGTCTATGAAATTTGTGCAAAAATGGAACAATCATTATGGGACAGAGATGGGAACTCCCTTCCTCCTACTTGCTTCCCTGATAGCTATAATCTTCAAATATTCAAGTGTAATATCAATCGACATCTTCTGATGCCTTGATCCTGATCGCCGTCCTTCTCTATATCCTTTCCTCAAACACCCCTCTTTACTCTTGCTCTCACTCTCTGTAGTCCCTTGCGTGCTAGTGGCACACCCGACTTGCTTGGGGTGAAATGCTTAAAAAAATGTTTCCTCTCTTCATTCAATTTAATCTGATTATTAAACCAGCCATTCTTCTATATTATTCTACCTCTGTCCCATAATGATTGTTCCATTGAGTCTATGAAATTTGTGCAAAAATGGAACAATCATTATGGGACAGAGATGGGAACTCCCTTCCTCCTACTTGCTTCCCTGATAGCTATAATCTTCAAATATTCAAGTGTAATATCAATCGACATCTTCTGATGCCTTGATCCTGATCGCCGTCCTTCTCTATATCCTTTCCTCAAACACCCCTCTTTACTCTTGCTCTCACTCTCTGTAGTCCCTTGCGTGCTAGTGGCACACCCGACTTGCTTGGGGTGAAATGCTTAAAAAAATGTTTCCTCTCTTCATTCAATTTAATCTGATTATTAAACCAGCCATTCTTCTATATTATTCTACCTCTGTCCCATAATGATTGTTCCATTGAGTCTATGAAATTTGTGCAAAAATGGAACAATCATTATGGGACAGAGATGGGAACTCCCTTCCTCCTACTTGCTTCCCTGATAGCTATAATCTTCAAATATTCAAGTGTAATATCAATCGACATCTTCTGATGCCTTGATCCTGATCGCCGTCCTTCTCTATATCCTTTCCTCAAACACCCCTCTTTACTCTTGCTCTCACTCTCTGTAGTCCCTTGCGTGCTAGTGGCACACCCGACTTGCTTGGGGTGAAATGCTTAAAAAAATGTTTCCTCTCTTCATTCAATTTAATCTGATTATTAAACCAGCCATTCTTCTATATTATTCTACCTCTGTCCCATAATGATTGTTCCATTGAGTCTATGAAATTTGTGCAAAAATGGAACAATCATTATGGGACAGAGATGGGAACTCCCTTCCTCCTACTTGCTTCCCTGATAGCTATAATCTTCAAATATTCAAGTGTAATATCAATCGACATCTTCTGATGCCTTGATCCTGACCCCCGTCCTTCTCTATATCCTTTCCTCAAACACCCCTCTTTACTCTTGCTCTTACTCTCTGTAACCCCTTGTATGCTAGTAGCACTCACAGATAGCTTGGGTTGAAATGCTTAAAAAAAACATATTAGTTGATATTTTTATAATTTATTATTTATTTGTTATGCATATAAATTTAATTTTATCGTCACTGCTATTATTAAAGATCATATATATTTTGTGATATGCCCTTCCCATCACACTGATGAGCTGTGAAACAGCGAAACAGTCTGTCTGTGGATGACAGAAATATTAGCTCCTGAAAAATTAATTTCGGTTGAGACCTCTGGTTTGAGGTGTGAATTTGTAAACAGTGACTATTTAAGCTAATATTGCACGACTCTTCGACAGAATTGAGTCACTGTCAGTCACTGTGTGTTTATCTAAATCTAAAAATAAACACGGTAAAATTCACCTTCATCCCGTACCGTGCGCTGACGGCTTAGTGGGAGAAGTACGGCTGACGGAAATTCAATCGGGTTTCGATCCTAGCTAGAGGCAACCGGACGTCTGGCCACACTGATGAGCTGTGAAACAGCGAAACAGTCTGTCTGTGGATGATATATATATATATATATATATATATATATATATATATATATATATATATATATATATATAATATGGAGAAAACAACTGAAAAGTTGCAAATGAGAAAAAATTGAATGTTTTTGTTGTGAAAGTATTTATTTATATTTTTTTATATACGCGGCTTCTCATTATGCTATATATATATATATATATATATATATATATATATATATATATATATATATATATATATGTTTAAAAGGGAACATTGAAATCAATATATAAAAGTGAACATTGAAATCAATATATAAAAGTGAACATTGAAATCAATACTCAGAGTTAACAGACTGTTTCCTGCAAAAAAGCAATCATCAGGCCTGATGTTTGCGTTTACCATGAAATAGTCTGTCGCCTCTGAGTGTTGACTTCATTGTTCACTTTTATATTTACATACGCTCTATCTCTGATATATATATATATATATATATATATATATATATATATATATATAAAAGTGAACATTGAAGTCGACACTTAGAGGCGACAGTCTGTTTCATGCTAGACGCAATCATCAGGACTCGTGGCCTGATGATTGCGTCTAGCATGAAACAGACTGTCGCCTCTAAGTGATGACTTCAATGTTCACATTTATATTTACACACGCTCTATCTCTGATATTGAGCACTTTATCCCATAAATATAGCATATATATATATATATATATATATATATATATATGTATGTGTGTGTGTGTGTGTGTGTGTGTGTGTGTGTGTGTGTGCGTGTTTGCTTATGTCTGCAACGTGTACATAATATATATTCGGGTGTGTGGTGTGGATATAATCATCGCTTTATGACCAAAGATCAAATGAATAATGACAAATAAGAAAAAGGCATTTTATTGAAAAGGAAACAAAAGAGACATTTATTATAAAAAAATCATATCTCCAACCTTGGATGGCGACATTATTCACGGTATTGATTTGATCCAAGTGGTTGTTTGGATGGACATTGACTGTGTGTCAAGCTATTTACGTCATGATTCATCACGACATCATTCTGGACGATTAGGTTTGCTTACCATGTCGTTCTGGATGCGTTATTATCGACAGAAAAATGCCCCAACACACACACACACACACACACACATATATATATATGTATTTAGGCAGCAAATTCTCTTTTAGATAGTCTGACAATAAATTTCAGACATTATGTCTTCTAATTTTTAATAAAATCCGTTCATGTTCACGAATAACCTTCAGTGTATTGATGTTAAAGGATGAGTGAAATGTGCGATGGCTGTTTAAGTTTCTTTTATTTAAATTTCCCAAGTACTTTCGATCTTCTTCCACGATCCTCTTCAGGGGTGCAAGTAGTACAAAATGATATGTTGCTCATTAGTATATGTATTTATACAAAGATGTGCGTTGTTATCCATTACCGTTATTTTTTCATTATTTCACATTCTAGTGAACGCTCAGCACATTGTTAACCGTTTTGCATTTAAAAGCATAATGATAAATTTATTTCATCAGACACACACACAATGTTTTTTTGTTGTTGTAGGAGTTTATCAGTCAATGTGGCATAAACTAAATTGTTCAATAAATAGAGTAATGTCTCAGTTGTTATCCCGAAAGTTTGCACGTCGGATCAGTTGTTTTAAATCAAATAATTTCCATGACTGAAGATGACTGAATGTACAGGTGAAAGTACTTGCGTATTAAAGAATGATATTATAGAGCTTATAATTTTTAAAACCAAGGATCATAACATACATCTTGATTTGTAGGTTAATGCAATTTTAAAATTTTGTTTGCGAAAGGATTTTGCGATTTTATATCATTAACTTTACTAATCTACTTTTTTGTATGAATGATTCATTATAATATAAATTGAACTGCACGACATATTTGATATGTATATATATATATATATATATATATATATATATATATATATATATATATATATATGTATGTATGTATAAAAGTAAACATTGAAATCAATATATAAAAGTGAACATTGAAATCAATACTCAGAGTTAACAGACTGTTTCCTGCAAAAAAGCAATCATCAGGCCTGATGTTTGCGTTTAGTATGAAACAGTCTGTCGCCTCTGAGTGTTGACTGCATTGTTCACTTTTATATTTACATACGCTCTATCTCTGATATATATATATATATATATATATATATATATATATATATAAAAGTGAACATTCAAGGCTACAGTCTGGTTCATGCTAGGCGCAATCGTCAGGACTCGTGGCCTGATGATTGCGTCTAGCATGAAACAGACTGTCGCCTCTAAGTGATATATAAATATAGCTATATATATATATATAACTATATTTCTTCATATATATATATATATATATATATATATATATATACATATATATATATATATATATATATATATATATAGCATTCCAAGTATGGAACGAAACATGAGGCAATAATTTTTAACTTCATTTCTCAAAAAATCATTGCAGCAAATCGCGTTTTTGTGAAGACGAAGTACTATTTCGATCCTCCAGATTTCTGGTTTTATAAAGTAAACGTCTCAAACATTCTTGTTAGTTAAATATAACTGTAGAAGTAGAAGTAGAATCATGTCTTTCCGGAGGGTACACTGAAAAGTAAATACGAATTGTTTTGTGTCTATCAGCCTAGAGATGGAGCTCAAATTAAGCCTGCGTTCTGGGTACGAAAATAAAGTTAATCGATATAAACTTCGAGGTCTCAACGATAGTTTTACATTCTTAAATAGAGGAGGAATTGAACTCTTCTTTTAGATGATGACCGCCTGTGTCTAATTACTACGGCAAAATCGGTTTAAAAATGATTTTCTCTGATCGAGAAAACAGGAATATTTTTTCGATTCTCATCAGAAGATACATTTTCGTTACTACGATTTTTCGGTCTTTTTTGCCCGTAGATATAAATTTCTGTGAAAAAGGGATGCGATGTCTATTCAAACTCATGTGCCCATCAAATATAATGTTTACAGCACTAAGAAATAATGTCGGATCAATTGGTCATATATATATATATATATATATATATATATATATATATATATATATATATATATATATATATGCGCTATATCCCTCATATTGTGTACTTTTACCCATCAATATAGCATAACTTATGACTGACTATCTATCTATCTATCTATCTATCTATCTATCTATCTATCTATCTAATCAAATAGATGAATATAGTTAAATGTACGAGGAAGCATTCGTATACAAATACACACACACACACACGCGCGAGCGCGCGCACACACACACACACATATATATATATATATACACTATAATGTAAACGTGACATAATCTAAGATGCTTCAAATATAAAGTATTACATGATGTCACCTTTCAACACACCTACTTTGATTTCAAAATACTTAGTTTCTCTGTCAAGTGTCATCTCTTTTTTTGCTCAGGTGTCTTTGTAAAGCTTACTGATTGAGCCCCCAAATCTTGGTCATGTGCTTTGATACTCAATACAATCATTCCTCTGTGTAGTAGAAGGCTTTTCTTTAAAATTTAACATAGATGATTATTGCCATCAGCCTTCTAAGTATTAGAATATGAATTATTGTGGGGTATGTAAGCCTAAATTCATTCTGGTTAGATCTTAAGTAGTTGTCTATCTCGGGCTGTATTTTATTTCATGGTGCTTCTTTAAGACTTCTTTTCGCTAATGTCACTTCTGTTTCTGGAGTTCTTTTGATTTCTCAATTAAAAGTGTTCTTGATCCGGATGATCATTTCTGACTTCACTGAAACTGGGAGTTTGTGTGAGTTGGGGGTTGTCATACATTCTCTTCAGTTCGATTAATTCCCTCGTATGGCAATTTCATAAACGGTTCGATTTTCTCAAGTTTCTTTGTCCCAACTGCTTTTGTTTGTGTGAGTTGGGGTTGTCATACATTCTCTTCAGTTCGATTAATTTCCTCGTATGGCAATTTCATAAACGGTTCGATTTTCTCAAGTTTCTTTGTCCCAACTGCTTTTGTTTGTGTGAGTTGGGGTTGTCATACATTCTCTTCAGTTCGGTTAATTCCCTCGTATGGCAATTTCATAAACGGTTCGATTTTCTCAAGTTTCTTTGTCCCAACTGCTTTTGTTTGTGTGAGTTGGGGTTGTCATACATTCTCTTCAGTTCGATTAATTCCCTTGTATGACAATTTCATAAACGGTTCGATTTTCTCAAGTTTCTTTGTCCCAACTGCTTTTGTTTGTGTGAGTTGGGGTTGTCATACATTCTCTTCAGTTCGGTTAATTCCCCCTATGACGATTTCTTAGATGGTCCGACTCCATCGAGGTTTGTTAACCCAACTGATTTTGTATTGGGCTTCTTTCGCACTTAATTTTGAATCACAAGTCAGGTAACTTAACGTTGACAGTTATTTTAGCATGCACACGACCTGGTTGCTGGGGGTGGAGTCAATCCTTTTTAGACCACGGGCTGCCTGCTTTTAGCTTGTCACGGAAAGAGAGAGAGAAGGGAAATGTCGCAGAGAGAGAGAGAGAGAGAGAGAGAGAGAGAGAGAGAGAGAGAGAGAGAGAGAGAGAGAGAGAGATAGAAATTGCCACGAACAAAGAAAGAGGGTAACAGTCACAGATACAGAGAGAAAGTTAACTATAACAACTTAATCTCTCTAGAGTTTGAACTTTAGTGAGTTTTATTGAGAAGTGTTCGGGTAACGTCGTCAATATATATATATATATATATATATATATATATATATATATATATATATATATATATATATAAATATTTATACTGAAGAAATGTAACGTCATCACAGGCATTGAAACGATTCTAGCAAAGATGCAACTTACGTAGGCTGGTCATGTGAGAATGGATGAGCATAAGCTTCCAAAAAAGGTACTGTATGGACAAATACCATACACCAAGCTTTCAGTTGGACGCCCACTCTTACGCTACAAAGATGAATTGAAAGACAAATTGAAACGTCTCAACTTTGATCTGAAAACCTGGGAAACCCAACCATCAAAGCGAAAGGAGTGGCGTAAGACATGTTTCATTAAGTTAAAGGGATAGGAAAGTAGTAGACTGAAGCACCGTGATCAGCTTCGTCAAGCTCTGAAGCAGAGACACCATCAAAATCCTGCTTTAACGAACTTCATCTGTCAGTGTGGCTTTGTCTCCCACAGTAAGCCTGGCCTAGTACCGCACTTAACAAAGCACAAATGAAATATCTTTTTCCCTTAACTGATTTCCTCCACAATAGCCCCTGCTAGCATGCATAAGTGTAAAACGAAAGGTACTATCCAATGATGACGCTCATTTATCGTTCACCATAGGAGAGTCCATCACTGTATATATATATATATATATATATATATATATATATATATATATATATATATATATATATATATATATATGCCATTCCATATCAAATTTACTAATGTTACCCATGTCATCGACTCAGATGCAGTTACAATATTTATAACTGTGAGAGAACTGTCAGAATAATTGTTTGAAATAGGCTTGATTTTTTTTTAATCGTCAAATGTGCTTATTTTTATCTCCTAATTGACTACGTAGGCAGTTTCATTTAATGTGCATATTACTATCATATATTCTTAAAATGATATGACAAAAATGTTGCGACTTTTAGAAGTTAGATTATTTTAAAAGAATGAGTTCTTCTGCCGCAAGCCTGATTTTAGCAACTTGGACATTTTGTAACTTTAATATTTCAGAAGATATCAAGCAGACATTTGATACCCCTAACTTTTTCCAACCAAATAAACAATTTCTAAATTTGAAACCGTCTTATCTTGCATTGAATGCGAGGCGCTCAACGAAGCGTCGTCATCTGACATTTTGCCTTATAGACAATTTTTATAAGACCAAAAATACAGAGCACTTGCCGGGTATGGTTACAGTTTTGAAATCTACAGAACGCGTCAATCTAGTAAGAATGTTTCAAAATTGCACATGCCATATCAAAAGCTTTTTTGTCTCTTGGAATTTGAAAGACTCAATATACAAAACACACACACACACACACACACACACACACACACACACACACACACACACACGCGCGCGCACACACACACACACATACACACACACACACACGCGCGCACACACACACACACACACATATATATATATACATATACTATTGTACCAAATTAACTGAAACAAAACGAATAATTCCGTTAATATTTCCTTTTTTTGTATTTTTATACTGAGACACGACCCAGTGCACTTGTTCGTACTTCGTATGCCCATTCCAAAGAGTCGTTCCTTGAAGATAGACCACAGATTCTCGATTGTTTTTAAATCAGGAGAGTTTCCGGGTTAGTCTATAGTACTTTGATTTGCTCACTGGTAAGACTTGCCAGAGTGTTCGTGCAGCATTACACTTTTCGTACGCTTCCTTGGCCGTAGGACAACTAATCGACAGTCGTGACAATAGTGTCTGAGCGTGATATAAATCTGATGCAATCACTGATGACGCAATATTTTTCGAGACTAAACAAATTCCATCATACACTCCGAAAATCGATTCATATTACTGCACACAACTGAAAATGACCTAATGAGAGGAAAAATAGAAATCGATTACATCCTATCACTTCGGTAGATGTAAAACTGACCAAATGGTGAAAGAAAGGAAACTCAAGAAGTAGTTTTAATTAATTTCCACAAGGATATATATATATATATATATATATATATATATATATATTGTGTATATTTCGGCAGCAATGTTTCGTTAATGTATGTTTCATTAAATAATATAGACAAGTTTTGTCTATTTATTTTAAGTAAGTTACTTTCATATTGTCTGATAAGCTTAATCACATTATCGTTGAAAGACGAAGGGAAAACACCATATTGATATAAGTTTAAATCCAATCTAAGCTTTCGGCTTACATAAGCCATTATCAAAGATGACAATTTTAATAAATCAAATAACACATATACGAAACCACAATAATGGCCCGCACTTGCTGTCTGAATAAGGTCAAAGTAACGACAAACTCAGATTTACGAGGCAAGGAAGAGAAAATTGCGTCGCAGCTCGTGACGTCACACATGACCACGCGATAGTGAAAGCGTGAAGTATTAAGTATAGGAAGCCGTTGGTATAAACCAATGGTTTCTGCTATAGATTATAGGTATTTAAGAATGTTTGTGGAGATTTCATAGTTTATTTTGTTCAGGTTAGGTTTCAACTGTTTTATGTATATAGCTTCAAGGATTTTTAATTTTTGTTTATTGTTTTCATGTTTAGATTGGATTTAAACATGTATCAATATGGTGTTTTCCTTTCGTCTTTCAACAATAATGTGATTAAGCTTATCAGACAATATGACAGGAACTTACTTAAAATAAATAGACAAAACCTGTCTATATTATTTAATGAAACATGCATTAATATATATATATATATATATATATATATATATATATATATATATATATATGTATAAAGAAAAATGAAAACTTAGTCGACACGTTTCGTCTTCTGAGAGATTTTATCAATGCAAAAGCAAAGAATTCATTTTGCAACAAATATTTATATAGATGAGCAAAAATGTTATTGGTTTTTCAAAATTTTTAGATTTAAGTACGCTCATAAATATTCATCAGGTCAGCCAAATTGTCAGTCAATCTACTGAAGACCCAAAGTGACACAATTCAATGTCTAATAAACGAAAGTGAGTAAATGATGTTCTTGAATATATTTATGCAAATTATTAATTAAATTATATTAATTTGAGATTGATTTATTTGTTATTTGAAATAAAATGAGGTTATGAATTTAACCATTTTCTTTTAATTTTGTAGTCACGTATGTTGACTTAGAAAATTAGTAATTCTTTCAGCAATGGAAAAAATCCACTTTTTAGGATCACTTGAAGACATATGATACAGTGGATAAAAACGTTGGTTGTGTGATCCTAAAAGTGACTTGGCACAAATAGTTGTGTGTGTTGTTCATGATGACGGTAGTCTTTGAGTATAGAATCCATTGGTTGGCAGTGAATATTTCGAAGACAGTAGGGAAGCGTAGTTCAGGTAGCAATGGATATCCCGATAAAGTAGCAGAGCGTAGTTCTTCCTTCTGTTCTTTCGCCTGACAGGTTGACATTGGACATTCGGAGAGAGTAAACAAAATGGCCGCCTTTATACACGACGGATTGAATATTTTACCTCTCCTGATTGGTTAACCTTCTATTGGAGAACTATAATGTGAGTCAAGTTCTTTGGGTTGGCTCACTAGTACATAATGGTACACAAAAATTGGTCACAACAGAAACTTGGAGAGTTGAGTTACAAAGGGGATGTAACTGAAACTGAGATATCAAAGGCATGGCAACTAGAATTGGAACAATCTACCAATGTGGACTAAATGAGGTGTTCAATTCGAAATTCCAACTAATATCACCTGAAGTAGGCTGATCGTAATGCTGTGAATATTGAGTAATTAGTTACAATACCTCATCTCAGAGATATAGACAGATGTTGAAGGTGAATATGGCAATTAAGATGAGGACAACAGTCCAAACAATGTAAATAGTGTAAATAGTTACAATACCTCATCTAAGAAAAAGAGACATATTTTGAAGGTGAATATGGCAATTAAGATGAGGACAACAGACCGAACAATGTAAATAGTGTAAATAGTTACAATACCTCATCTCAGAAATATAGACAGATAATTGAAGGTGAATATGGCAATTAAGATGAGGACAACAGACCGAACAATGTAAATAGTGTAAATAGTTACAATACCTACTCTCAGAAATAGACAGATGTTGTAAGCAAATATCGCAATAAAGATGAGGAGAACAGACCGAATAATGTAAATAATGTAGATAATTACAATACCTCATCTCAGAAATATAGATAAATGTTGAAGGTGAATATGACAACAAAGATGAGGACAACAGTCCAAACAATGTAAATATTGTAAATAGTTACAATACCTCCTCTCAGAAATAGAGACAGATGTTGAATGTTGAATGTTGAAATAATTTTCTTGGCTTCTTCGATTATTTCTAACAATACGATTTTGCTCATGAGCATTTAAAACTATGAATAAATTTGTTAATTTTATAGAAGTCATATCTTTTATTTATTCTACAAAATTTGGTTCCATCTGCCGCCATTTTGATCATTTCTATCAAACCTTCTACAAACTGTTCACCACAACGTGATCTGGAAATGCAGTCGTCAAAAGGTTATATTCAAATGAGGCCTTTAATACGTTTCAAACGGTTTGACTAAAGTTCTGGGCGTATATGATGCTGTTCCCGCCAGAGAAATCAAAGTCATGCGTCAGTTCCTACATGATTCACCCGCACTATTACGTCATGTGATCTGATTGTGTATCGTGAATGATGTGCTTTTGAAAATGTCGTTCCCCATACCTACATTACAAATGACTATCGCTTGAAAGCATGTCGGCATCAGTGGGTTGTGTACAGAGCACCATATGAATTGTCAGGCGACTCTTACCCGATACTACTGGACACGTGTACGAAGACGATTTGGCTGAAGGAAAAACTTGGCAAGAGACACGTCTACCCGTTATCCTCATCTATGCAAACGATTCACAATGGTCAGCGCTGAACTTATTGGAACACCTTTGTTTTCATCTCTGTCCTAGACTGTGTTACCATTCGTCAATCGTGGACAGGGTCCGCCTTATTATCATCAATAGTCTGCTCTCGGTCTGTTAGGGTGTTCATTTGTTCCCTTTTGCCAACATCGAAGAACCAGTGATGCAATACGCCCATTACTTGTAACGATTCTCTGAAATGGCCATCTAGCACCGCGAAAAGGCCACAATCCGATCTTTCTTAAAATATATCTAATTGAAGAAAACTCGTAAGTGTGTGTATCTCCGTAGTATTACAGCAGTTTCCATTAGATAATTTCAGTACACCAAATTGTAACAAAGGAAGCGTCATCGGCTCAAGGCATATTCTGTATTGATTCCAAAATTACCATCGTCCTTAAAGATGTGGCAGTTATATTTTCCGTCCACGCACACACGCGCGCACACACATACACATGCAATATATTGTTAGAGCGACCTATCTACATTAGAATGAACTCTTTCTTCTTCATAAATACTAACCTCCGAGACTTCCTAGTCAGAGGCAGACGGGACGCAGTGTAACCTGATAATTTGGACAGACACTTCTATCTGCTGACTAATAACACTTATTTTGTATATCTGTTCTGTTATTTCAATACACTTGTTCAACCTACCTTCTTCTTTCCGTGTCTTTCTTTCTGGCCCCTAACAGGCCACAACAATTATATATATATATTAAATAGTGAAGTATAATTAATATTATAAAGAAGTAGGCACACAAAGTATAAATCAGTAAATTTAATGTAATTTTATATATATATATATATATATATATATACATACATTCCAGTCGAATCCATTACATTCACTTACGTGCTAACACTCTTGGGAAAGGTGTGAATCCTCTTCTTCTCCCTCCAACTATGGGTAAATAGCAGGACAGACTGGGTTCGATAGTTGGCAACTGGTCTAAGAGAAGGACAACTCTGAATTCAAAACCTGAGGAGGGTCGTTTGGGGACCTTGTGGCACTCAGTCCCCTCCAAAAAGTGTGCGTGGCCGTTGCGCAGCCACGACCACTTAAAACAATATCCTCAGCGATTGTCATTCTGTCGTATAGGACTCATGACGGAACCCGATACTCGGACACGACTGGGAACCGCCGCCATATATATATATATATATATATATATATATATATATATATATATATATATATAAAAGTGGGCATGGAAGTCAGCATGTCGCCTCTAAGTGTTGTCTTCCATGTCCACTTTTATATTTACACACGCTCTATCTCTGATATTGAGCACTTTATCCCATAAATATAGCACACTTTAAGACTATATTTCTTTATATATATATATTAAATAGTGAAGTATAATTAATATTATAAAGAAGTAGTCATACAAAGAATAAATCAGTAAAGTTAATGTAATTAATGGCGAATTCACTTCGCTAACAGATTTGATAAAGCATTAACCTACTAAGAATTGGTTGAATGACGGGATCTTTGTTTTTAAAAATTGTAAAATGGATTAGATGTTCCGTATCTTCCGTATATATGCAATTACTTTCGATAATTCTTATTATCATCATTAGGCATGCATATTATTTTTCCTTTTCAGGTAATTTCCGAGGTGAAAATAGATGTAATACGGATCGAAACCTACGGAACATCTAATCCATTTGAAAAAAATTTAAAAACAAGGATCACGTCAGTCAACGAGTGCTTAGTGGGTTAATGATTTATTAATTCTGTTAGCGAAGTGATTTCGTCATTAATTACATAAACTTTACTGATTTATTCTTTGTATGCCTACTTCTTTGTAATATATATATATATATATATATATATATATATATATATATATATATATATCTATATATATAAATTGTCCGAATGTTCTTTTTATCCGAGCGCTTTCGGCTATACATTTAGCCATTATCAAGGATTATATTTCAACTGTTAGAATTAGAAATAGTTTGTTATGTGTATGTTTTATAAAGTGATTCATTTTTTTGTTTCAAAACACGGTCAAGACAACACTAAAAAAAGGCTAAAAATAATGGAAGCCTTACTTATAAAAATAAACAAACCAACACTTAATAATATTAACTTAATAATATTAACTTTGAACATGGACATAATATCTTGACCGTGTTTTGAAACAAAAAATGAATCACTTTATAAAACATACACATAACAAACTATTTCTAATTCTAACAGTTGAAATATAATCCTTGATAATGGCTAAATGTATAGCCGAAAGCGCTCGGATAAAAAGAACATTCGGACAATTTTTATATAATTTATCCTCTGAAAAGAAAAACTTTATTAGATCGCACGAGAAATTATATAAAAAACTAAATAAAAGCACCTTGTCAGTCGTTTTTAATGAAATGTTGTTGAAAGAAGGATTGCTGCCTAAATACACAAATATATATATATATATATATATATATATATATATATATATATATATATATATATATATATAAATATATCTGTTTGTGTGTGTGTGTGTGTGTGTGTGTGTGTGGTTTGTAATTAGGATACCTTTAGTAACTGACCATTTTGTTGGAATTAAGATAACTTTAGTAAATGATTGATACCAGAAACAGTTTGAGGAATCGGAGAGCAGAGTTCGAATTCTATCTGAATATATTACATTCACTTACGTGTTAATATCCTTGGGAAAGGTGTGAATATTCTTCTCCCCCCAGCTATGGGTAAATAGCAGAACCGACCGGGTTCTATAGCCTTGGATGGCAACTGGTCTACCGCAGAAAGAAATGGCAGCCTACTGCGGGAAAAAATCTGCTTCGTCAGTCATGTATCAAAAGATACTTGATCGCCTAAGTGTAACTAACATAACTGACTGATATACAAATCAGCAATTTTCATTAAGCGAGAATCACAAAGTTGGGAAGGATATAAGACACATGCTTGTAGAATAAATGATAAAGCAGTGTTTATCTGACACTCAGTTTTAATTCATTTTTAAAAGACACACAAACTTGGAGTTATATATATATATATATATATATATATATATATATATATATATATATATATATATATATGAAGAAATATTGTCTTAAAGTGTGCTATGAGATAAAGTGCTCAATATCAACGATAGAGCGTGTATAAATATAAAAGTGAACATAGAAATCAACGCTTAGAGGCGACAGTCTGTTTCATGTTAGATGCAGTCGTCAGGTAACTCTTATATATATATATATATATATATATATATATATATATATATATATATATATATAATTACATTAACTTTAGATGATTTATTCTTTGTATGATTACTTCTTTGTAATATATATCTATATCTATATATTAGAGGGCAGTGACAAAAACACGTTTTTGGGAGTTGGAAGCTGCACTTTTAAAGCATCGTTTCCATGATTGTAACAAACACCTCGTGAAACATTTCAGGCAATTTCAAGCCCACTTTCCCTGCAGCATCGCGATCGACTTTTGTCACTTTTACGTTTGATGTAATGGAATAACCAGTCACCCCCATGAGTGATTACACAATAGGTAGTAAGTACCTATAAAGTCAGCCGTCTACGAGAGACCCAGGAGACGAGTGACAGAGACGACGCAAGCACGTCCGACCTTCCAATTAGTAGCACCCATTACTAGATTTACCTGTGTGTATAACTGTACCGTATTTCATATTGTACTTGTTGTGTACAATAAACCTTACTTCTAGTATCCACTTGGTGTTATGTGTTTATTCCCTTAGCACGGAATATAACAACGGTACACCTAAAGATAGGTGTCAGTTGTTTGCCAGGAAAGTAATAAATTGTACATCGGTGACATCAGTTTAATTCCAATATTATTTAAGACTTGCATCATATTAAAATATTACAAGTTAATAGTTAAATCTTTTTTTGTGTAGAATGTGGGCATCATTTACTTAGACAATACACTTTGACTAATCAATCCATCTCTCGCTTTGTATCATGTCACTTCAGTGCAAGCTTCAGTCATCACTTTTATCCGTCTTTCGATCGCCTGAGAACTGTTTCGCCATCAGAGCAAAAATAAACGAAAATGTCAAAAAATAAATTAATAAATTTACCAAAAAAGATGTTCGGTTTCCAATTAAAGCGCCATCTAGGGCACATT
This sequence comes from Acanthosepion esculentum, assembly GCA_964036315.1. Classification (NCBI taxonomy): domain Eukaryota; kingdom Metazoa; phylum Mollusca; class Cephalopoda; order Sepiida; family Sepiidae; genus Acanthosepion; species Acanthosepion esculentum. Next base: position 16,050,478 of record OZ038482.1, on the reverse strand, counting down.
TGCGAATCTTAGTCTGGCACAAGGAGACAAACATGGTTTGTTACAATTTTTGTGTACCATTATGTACTAGTGAGCCAACCCAAAGGACTTGACTCATTTTATAGTTCCCCAATAGAAGGTTAACCAATCAGGAGACGTAAAATATTCAATCCGTCGTGTATAAAGGCGGCCATTTTGTTTACTCTCTCCGAATGTCCAATGCCAACCTGTCAAGCGAATGAACAGAAGGAAAAACTACTGAACTACGCTCTGCTACTTTATCGGGATATCCACTGCTAACCTGAACTACACTTCCCTACTGTCTTCGAAATATTCACTGCCAACCTCTGGATTCTATACTCAAAGACTACCGTCATCATGACCAGCATGGTTAACAGCAATTATCGTAAATATTCATGAAAGTATCTTGCTAAGCACGCTTATTTAATTAATACAATCTGAGAAGGGCAATAACATGGTTGTATGAGTCGAAATCACTAATTCAGATTTTCGATTCTAACCTGACCCTAACCCTAAGCCAACGCTAGATGACGTTTTCTTAGTTTGTCATATTGCGTTTGAAGTGATAGACAAAGAGTAATCGTCTGTGAGTTAGATCTGTTGAGGTGTCCATGGATATATTGACTAAGATTGATGGGGTTGGACATATAGCTATAATGGTCATAATCGTAGGTCACTCAGTAGAATCAAAGCTCGGTTTAAGGTATGATTTGTCGACTCCCTAGTGGAAATAGAAATAATAAGAACCACCCCGGAAAATATCGATATCATTCGAAAAAGAGTGACCATAGAATTGAACTGAGTTCACAAGAAATTCTTTGAGTCGCATGGTGTACCTTAAGAAGAAAGGAAGTTATGTGTCGAGCCACAGTTAATAGCAGTTGCCTTTTTGTTTGTGATTTCTGGCCTGAAAAATTCGATTTCCTGATGTGTAGCTTATACCGATTCACTTCTCAGAAAAGATATTTCCAAAATGCATAAACAATACGGATGTGTTTGATATTTATTCCCTCGTACGTTAGTGTCAGAGCATTGAACAAGATTGATCTGTGATTACTGAGATGGTCACGTGAACCTTTCTTGACTCGAGAAGGAAAAATCCATGCCAAGTGTTCCACGCTGAGCGACAAATTTGATTTTGAAGGGCTTTTTATATCGGATAGACGATATGAGGGAAAGATGATTTTTCCTTTGGGACGAGAAGGTCAAACAGCGCAAAAGACGCATTCCGATAATCGATTGTCAGACCAATCGATATTCCCAAGCTAAAGCGGAGTTCGTAAAATTTTTCCATGATTGAAGCAAAAATGATAAAAATACAACAAAAAAAAAACAAAACAAAAAAAACAAACAAAACAATGTTTTGCTTTATTGCCAGTTTTTATTTGGGTGAAGAATGTTGACCTATCATTAGATTTATGTCTATTTCAATCGGATAAACATTTGTCTCGCCCTTTCTACTGCAGGATCCATCATTTATTTTTCACTGTTATTTTTTTATTACATATGTCCGATTATAGTTTCTATTCCCATATATATACATACATATATATATATATATATATATATGTATGTATCCATAATCCAGGTGTCCATAAAGTTCGTGTGCACTTTAAAAAGTTTATAACTTTATTTGTATTTGCGATAGAAATAATTTGTAAAAAGGATTAGAAAGAAGTAAATCTATATTTCTTAAGATTTTATTGAAATTTTATTTAAGTTTCCACATGTCCTTCATCATTAGCAATACAAACGGTAATACGATTTTGCAGTTCACGGAAAAAATTTGCCAACTGATTTACAGTAATGCCTGAGATCACATTAGTTATTTTAGCTATACTTAAAACTACGTACATTAAACTGTATGATATTTTTTTCAGATTATTTGTTTTTCAACGTAGTCTCCCAGCACTGTCACACACTTTTCCCATCTGTGCACAAGCTTCCGTATTCCATCAGCGTAAAAATCTTTGGACTGATGTCTCAGCCAGTCGTTCACAACATTTTTGACTTCATCGTCACTTTTAAACTTCGTGCCTCTCGTGAACGCTTTCATGGGACCAAACAGGTGAAAATCTGAAGAGGCAAGATCTGGGCTGTAAGGGGGATGAGGGAGCAGTTCCCAGCCCAGCTCGTTGATGGTCTGCACCGTTTGGCCTGCTGTGTGAGGCCTTGCGTTGTCATGATGCAAGATGACTCCTTCTGACTGATGATCCCTGCGTTTGTCCCAACAGATGAGCTCAAAGTCCTTGCAATGTCATCCACTGTCACCCTTCTGTCAGACTGATTGACGTCATTGACTGATTCGATCACCCCAGGAGACCTCACTTCTATAGGCCTCCCAGGTCTGTCTTCATCCTCAACACTGCTCCGTCCTTCTTTAAACAATTTAGCCCACTTGTAGACATTTTGACCGCTGTTCAATCCTGGAGCATGCTTCTTGGTCGGCCATCTTTGTTAATCGCCAAAACTCTCAATTTTTTTTTTAATCTGCAAAAGAAATTAAAACCATGTGAAAAAGACGTAAAACAAAAAAAAAGAAAAAGCTTCTATCTGTATTAGAAGTCCTTATACCGAAAGATTCACCTTATTTATTGAATGACCCTCGTCTATATATAAATGCAATTCATATATACATATATATATATATATATATGTATATATATACATATATATATATATATGTATATATATACATATATATATATGTATATATATATGTATATATATACATATATATATGTATATACATATATATATATGTATATATATATATATATATTTATATATATATATATATATGTATATATATATATATATATGTATATATATATATATATATGTATATATATATATATATGTATATATATATATATATATATATGTATATATATATATATATATGTATATATATATATATATGTATATATATATATATATGTATATATATATATATGTATATATATATATATATATATGTATATATATATATATATATATATATATATATATATATATATATATATATGGTACAAGTAATAAATCAGTTGGTGTATAATTCAAGTGGATCCTAATAATATAAAAATATTAAAATTGATCCACAAAAAGACCTCAATGTATTCATTATAACAGAGTATATAAATTACATAACAGAGAAATCCTAAATTACCTCATGATATAGACTATTTCAACTAAAGTCGGATGCATTATCCTTATTCAACTCAAATAGTGGACTGTATTCAGTGTCGGAACTAGTCTCTAGTCTCTAGTTCCGATACTGAAGGCCAGAGCGCACAACGGCCGATAGGTTGTGAATATGTCAATGAAGATGAGGTTAACAGTCTGAATAATGTAAATCATGTAAGTAATCATAATACCTCATCTCAGAGATATAGAGGCTGAAACGTTGTGAATATTGCAATGAAGATAAGGATAACTGTCCGAACAATGCAAATAATGTAAATAATCATAATACCTAATATCAGAGATATAGAGGCTGAAAGGTTGTGAATATGGTAATGAAGATAATATTTTTTTCAAAGTATTCCTGGTATTAAAACCTAGTTTTACACTTTTATAATACTTTTTACCTCAGTTTGGGGATTAACTATTTGCTCATAGCTGGGACCCTAACATGTGCTACCACCCCGGGGCCGGGGTTGACCTGGAAACACCAGCAATTAAAAGGTGTTTCCACGCTCCTCAAAACCTGGTCAGAGGCCTTGCTGCTGGACGTAGTTTATTGTCTTATCCTGGACGCGGATGTAGTTTATCGACATACCTGGGACGCCCCATCGGGGCGGGGTCTTACCCCTCTGCAGAGGTGCAATCGGCGTATTCTGCAGCCCCAGCCGACAGGGCGGGGAACATCCTATACTTTGAACTTCTTCAAAAGGATACACAGTATAAACGTCGCCATCTTTAACATAACACCCTCATCTTACCCCCGACTTCCACCTAGAACAGTCGTAATAACTGCTATGTTGTTTAACTTCGTATTTATTGCTACAATCATCATTTATCAAGGATCCGTTTAGTGTAAGTTTTTGAAAGGCCAATGTTCCGAACGCTGTACATAGTAAAATACATTAGTGTAGATTATTATTTGAGAAAAGGAAAACAGATCTTTTTTTTAAAATAAAATTCCTCTTTGATATTTTCAACACGGTATTTTCCTTTACACTGGATGTTATGTTTATTGCTAAGCGGGATTTAACGAGTAATTAATCATGTATCAGTTTCACTGGAAGTAGTACAGAGATTCAACAGATAAACTTCCATTAAATAAATGTACAAACGAATAGATTTTCACCGGCGTTATCGACTTAATTATCATGGAATTTATCGGAACAAGTATTTTCGTAATTCTAGCCTGAGTGTCATAGTAAGAAACTGTTAAAATCATGAAAAAAATCTTCATAAATACGGCATACGTTCAGGTCTCTGAGGTTGCACCCCAAGTGAATTGACCTACATTTACAACCCAGTGTCGTTAAAGATTGAAACGACTTTCTTTTCATTACAAGCGGAAATTAGTCAAGCTTAGTTTGAAAAGTAGCCCCAAAATTCGTAGTTAGTAAAAGTAAAAGTTTAGCAGCAAAAGGTTTTCAAATTTCGCCTAAACAGGTTATGTCTCTTGAGGATTTTTTTTGGGGGTTGGTTTGTAAAAGTTAGCACAAAAGCTGTGATGAGTAGAATTAAGTAAGAGTCATAATTAGTAACACGGGAAAACAGGCTGATAATACAAAAGTATTATATCTTAATGGGAAAGTAGCTGTGCATTTTCCATCAGTGATAGTGGTGGGTGTTCAAATCCAGTTAAAGACACGGTTTTTAATACTGATTTTCAAGGTAAGCTACATTCTATTTAGAAATCTTTTCCGTCCTTGGGAGGAGAAAGACCTGTGTATATAAAAATAAGTGAGCTTCTGTTATTCCTGCCGACCACAGAGGAAAACTGAAAGATAGTGAAAAATATATGCACAGTGTTTGGGATTTGCAAAATCTATATAATATAAAGTTTATGATTCTATATCATTCATCTATCATTCGATAGGCGTAAGAAGTCTGAAAGTAAAAGAGATTCTAAGAATTAAAGATGAAATTAAAAAAATGGAATTATTCAAGCCACAACAGTGATGAAGTAGACAAATAATATTAATAATAATAAGAAGAAGATTAAGAAGAAGCAGATGATTAAGTAGAAGATTAAGAAGAAGAAGATTAAGAAGAAGAAGAAGATTAAGTAGAAGATTAAGAAGAAGAAGATTAAGAAGAAGAAGATTAAGAAGAAGAAGAAGAAGAAGATTAAGAAGAAGAAGATTAAGAAGAAGAAGAAGATTAAGAAGAAGAAGATTAAGAAGAAGAAGATTAAGTAGAAGATTAAGAAGAAGAAGAAGAAGATTAAGAAAAAGAAGATTAAGAAGAAGAAGATTAAGAAGAAGAAGAAGAAGATTAAGAAGAAGAAGATTAAGAAGAAGAAGAAGATTAAGTAGAAGATTAAGAAGAAGAAGATTAAGAAGAAGAAGATTAAGAAGAAGAAGAAGATTAAGTAGAAGATTAAGAAGAAGATTAAGAAGAAGAAGATTAAGAAGAAGAAGAAGAAGAAGATTAAGAAGAAGATTAAGAAGAAGAAGAAGAAGAAGAAGAAGAAGAAGAAGAAGAAGAAGAAGAAGAAGAAGAAGAAGAAGAAGAAGAAGAAATCGAAATGTCAAAAATGTGGCACATGGGAACATCAACAATTCCTGTTGTAGTTGGAGCCCTAGGATTAGTTGGAAACGATTCTAGTAGACTAATTGAAGGGATTCCTGGAAGTCCATGCCTCAAAGAAATACACAAAAAAATTGTCCTCTCAAGTACAGATCACATTTTACGAAGGGATTTATCTATGCAAAATTTGTGTGCGTGTATGTGTTTTTTGTTAGTGGAAAGTGTCATGATGCCATTTCTAACCTTAGGTCGCTGGGCGGGACCCGGAAAGAAATGTGTACACGCCAGAAATCAAAGGAAATAAAAACAATAATAATAATATTCTCACAATAACAACAACAACAACGTTACCTGTTGTTATTGCGCCTTTTGAAATGACATCAAAACGAAAAAACAAATATGTAGATCACGTCCCTGACAGCCCTAAAATATATGAATGGTACAAAATCACAGTCACATGTTCTGACATATTGCATAGATTTTTTTTTTTATCTTTGAAGTGACCACAGTGTCATATCTTTTCTGTATGATTGCATGTTCTGATACAAAAACTTGTTGTCTATTAAAGTCTTTGGTCGAGACGAGTGGGAAAAATCTAAACACCACTACTACTACTACTACTACTACTAATAATAATAATAATAAGAAGAGGACAGAAGGAGGAGGAGAAGAAGAAGAAGAAGAAGAAGAAGAAGAAGGAGAAGGAGAAGAAGAAGAAGAAGAAGGAGAAGGAGAAGAAGAAGGAGAAGAAGAAGAAGAATCTGTAGTTATGACTTCCACTATGTAAACAAGTTGTATTAGCATAAACCAGAAAATAAAAAAATAGCAAGATATACTATGACTTTTGGAATCAAAACACCCTTGATCTTAGAAAAGAGAAAATCAATGTCTAAAAATGTAAAACCGAATAAATGTGCCTAACTCAGTGAACTGGAGATTATAGATTAAAAAAAAAAAAGAAAATTAGAAAAAGGCCAGGACCTCGCATGTGATCTATATAAACTTGTGAAATATGAAGATTAGGATCGTACACATAAAAGATGATACATTTGTTATCATGCCAAAAGCACGAAAGGCGAGATTGAATAAACTGTAAACTTGGTAAGGAATTCTGCGGACCTTGATATTGGACGATTTCCAAGCCTAGCTAAGGAATAAATTGCTTATTTTCAAGGCATCAGGTTGAGACTCCCTCCCTACATTGCACAACCAAATGCTTCTTTTTCTTCCCTCTCTCTGTCGTAGGTTTAGTAAATATTTAACAAATATATCGATGTATTCACAAGAAATAATTTCTTTAAACAGAAATGCATTTATTTTGCATTATGAAAAGTGAACAAAAAAAAAACATTGATGTTAAACTCAGAAAGTTTTCTTTAAATATGATATCCATTTCTATTAGTCAATGTTTTTCAGCTTGTTCTTTACCTTGTCATAGCTTGCTTTGCTTATGAGGTACGATTCCTTCCTGGCGCAAATCCTAGTGGACTTGATGGTATCTCTGTAATAGTTCTCAAGAAATATGCTCCCGAAATGGCCCCAGTTCTCTCTAAACTTTACAATAGATCCCTTGGTGTTACTTGAGTTTCTGCTTGTTGGAAATCCTCTTCTGTAGTTTCACTCTTTAAGATTTCAGGCGAACCATTTGATCCGACCAAATGGCAAAGTCTTCAAGTCCCTAATCAACTCGGAATTTGTTAGCATCACATTACGCAGGGTTCTTTTTTCAGATAAGCAATCTGTCTTTCGCTTCTCTAGGTTAACTTATGTGTTAACGGTTATTTATGAAAGAGTCGATTAAGCTTTAGATAAGAATGGGGAACACTATTTACATTATTCGGACTATTGTCCTCATCTTTGTCGCCATATTTCTTACAACGTTTCGGCCCTTCAGTATCTGTCTATATTTCTGAGATGAGGTATTATGTACACTATTTAAATTATTCGGACTATTGTCCTCATCTTTGTCGCCATATTTATTACACCGTTTCGGTTGTTGTACGCTCCGGCCTTCTTCAGGTTGTTGGAATGTCGAACTAAAATACAACCGGCAATATTTAAACGATGCAACGCTTAGGGAATGGATTAAACTTAGGAATATTAAAGATTACCTCCTCGGTTATCCATTGAAGCTGCTATCCACCAAAAAAAAAAAAAAAGAAAAAAAAAGCTAGTCCACACTGCGGGACATTTAAAAATAGTCCGCGCAGCTGATTGGTTGTACAAACAGCCAATCGGATGTGCGGAATACGTGGTCTTTCTTCGTACAATTCTTTAAAAAGGCCAGAGTAACTGTTAGCGTTTTAAAAGTGAGGGGGAATCAGGGTTAGATCTCCCCTGATTGGGTCGATTTGGTGATGGGGAGTATGATGTTGAAAGACCCGAAACTCCCTGATGAACCAAGTCAAAACATCACTGACGACCCCCTCGGGCGCCTACTTAAAAGCGTATTTTTGAATTATTTCGCTCACTGAGGTAGACTGTTCTAGTTCCACGTGCTATGTTTTAATGGAGTTATCAGTTATCTCCTGTTAATTTCCCTCTGAAATTATCCACTTCCTTAACCGGGTATTGAACTCACACTCTTTGGGTCCTGTCACTGGATCTAACCAACGCCTTTATTCACTGTGCCATTGGACACATAGCACAACGGCCGAAACGTTGTAATAAATATGGCGACAAAGATGAGTACAATAGTCCTAATAATGTAAATAGTGTACATAATACTTCATCTCAGAAATATAGACAGAATGAATTGTGAACTTCGGCCTGATGCTTTGGATATCTTTAAGGCGTTTGACAGGTTTTGGCACCCTGAATGTCTTCATAAGTTAAAAGTTAAGGCATTTCGTGACGAATTTTTGATCTGATTCAGTCTTTCTTATCATATAGAAAAATGAATGTCATCTGGAACGTCCACTCTTCTAGATCTTTCGGAATCTCCGAGAGCCTTATACTTGGATCTACGTTGTTGCTAATTCTCATCAATGACTTTCCTGGTGCAATCAATTCTCAAGCTGGTATCTATTCTGATCATACAACTATTTACTCATATCTTAATAGTAAGTCTAATCTGTTCAAATTAGCAGACGGTCTAAAAGAATTACCTACAATCTGTTGTTAATTGATGCAACGAATGGCTTGTTAATTTTAACGCCTCCAAAACGAAATTATTCTCTTTCAATCGCCTTAAGAAACATTTTATTGCTTTCCATCCACATGGCTTATGCTAACCTCCAGGAGACTGTCTCACTGCGCCTTCTCGGACTAACGTTTTCCCCTGACATGAAATGGAAAGATTATATTGAATCACTTTCTAGGTCTGCCGCTAGGAAGGTTGGCTCACTGTTTACCATTCGCCCATTCTCTGAGTATTGCATAGCACTTATACTTTTGCGCCAAAGATTTAACAGTGTTTTTTTTTTAATTTGTAAAACAAATATAAATTTTCTACGAGAATCAAACAGAAAATTTTAATATTAAATTGACAGAAAATGAAACTATATCACCCTGAAAGACAAGGCTGACGTTGCAGTAGTAGATCGCACTTCACAGTAATGTTAACACTGACCGTTATGAATAGTTTACTTGTAAAAGCTCTACAGACACGGTTGCTTCGAGCAAGACATTTCCTTATACCCACAAACCACTGTACATATCTCCAACTGTATCATGAGAAGGTTAGATTGAATTGCGGAATGGTATTCTGTATTATGCAAGAATGAGATCCATTTTTGTTTTCATGCAAACGAAGATTACGTATTCGATGTAGACACGGGGAGAGATATTTTCTCAGTGTGTATTTGCTCACAATATACAGGGTCAACACCTGGCATCATGTTGTGGGGAGCTATGACTTATAAATCTCACATTTCTTTGCTGTCTGTGAAGGGAACATTAAAACAGTGTCAAGACCGCGCAGAAAATGTTAGAACCCGTTCCGTTGCCATTCCTGCAAAAAGGAACCAATGTGCTATTCCAGCAGAATAATGCCCGCCCACACGATGCCCGTGCTACTTCACACGCTATGCAAAATCCAAGTCATTTTCTCTCTTTGGCACAAAGGCTAGAACTCTTTACTTACTTCTCTTGCTGCACTGCGTCTTTAGTTGCAAGAGGCGTGGAATAATATATCATAGAATGATAATTGCATTTTATTTTTAATCATCCCCCCCCAAAGAAAAGCAATAAAGCCAGTTACTGAGTGTTAGAGAATATGAGAAAAGCACAATTAAAGAGTGAGAACAATAAAAGAACAGGAATTAAAAGAAAACACAAGATAACGGGCGATATTGTATGTTTGAAATTCAAAATTGGAGGTAAATAAAGGAGCCACAGGCGAGAAGTGCGAAATATGAAACTGTTAGCATAAAACGTACGGCTACACATATCCATTTCAGCTGTAAAATGATGACACCAATGCAGTACTGCACTTAAATTCATAGCAAACAGGTACCACAGAGGAAAGGTCACCAGAACAATTTTTAAGATTGCAAGTATTAAGTATGGGATTAGAATGCTGTTGATACAGGCTTTATTTTAAAACCTGTGAATGTGTTGATCTGTATATGTGATCATTGACTGTAATCCAACGATAATATCTATACGTTTAATCCGATGTCAACTATGTCTTGAAAAACTTTTAAAAGACTGACCGGCTCATGACAATAATCAGACCAAGGGGATTTTTATTCGTCGTAAGGATTTCTTTCTTTCTTTTATATTTTAGGTATTTACTGTTTGACGGGGATTTAGCAGAAATTTTGAAAAACTGGAACTTCTGGTGAGTAGTTCTTTCTATTTATTTTAAAGCTGTCATTTATCCTTATCTATCTATCTATCTATCTATCTATTTCAATCGTGTGTGACTGACATTCAGCTAATACAAACAATCTTTCTCCCACATACCCCTATATATATATATATATATATATATATATATATATATATATATATATATATATATATATATATATATATATATATTACAGCAAAATAAATTACCTCAACATCGGAATAGACTATTTCAAACCGTCCCTTAACGGCTTTCGTCATCCACTAAGTACTTGTCTTCGTCAGCCACTAAGTACTTGTCTTCGAAGTGCTGATTTATGTATTTTTCAAAGCCAGTCTCTGGTAGACGCCTTGTTAATGAGAGTGGGTTTGTGTTAGCGATTGGTGGGAGCTTAAGGTATCTTATCTCGGGGGAAGCTGCCTGGGTTCGGAGTTTACTTATTGCTAGGATTTTTGTTAATTCAATATCAGTTCCTACTATATGGTGTTTCATATAAAGGTCCCGGTGTGTGTTTTTCTGGGATTCACAGTAAATAGTTTTTGTACTGTAAAGCAATGTGGGATTTGAACTTAAGTCCGTTAGGTTTAATGTAAATCAAAAATTGGAATTTATATATATATATATATATATATGTATGTGTATGTATGCATATGTATATATTTATTTATATATATATATATATATATATATATATATATGTATGTATGTATGTATGTATATATATATATATATATATAATGTGTGTGTGTATGTGTATATGTGTGTGTATTAACTACTGATATTATCTATCTATCTATCTATCTATCTATCTATCTATCTATCTATCTACACACACACACACACACACACACACACATATATATATATATATATATATATATATATATATATATATATATTAGGATAAAGCCACAATTTATTTTAGGATAAGACCACAAGCCTTATAACCCCACTGTTTTCTTTCTTCGTGGAAAGAGTTTGTGTTTTGCTTTTAATTTTAAATAAATCTTTCACTCGCCAGTAATTTACAAGCGCCTAATGAGATGCATTGTTGGTCATCGAAACACGACTGTAATTGTGTAGCGATTTTGAC